>OY744616.1:37812117-38437117 GCA_963556255.1 Allolobophora icterica
GGTGGCATCATGAGTGAGAAAACAAGGTGGCATCATGAGTGAGAAAACAAGGTGGCATCATGAGTGAGCAAACAAGGTGGCATCATGAGTGAGAAAACAAGGTGGCATCATGAGTGAGAAAACAAGGTGGCATCATGAGTAAGAAAACAAGGTGGTATCATGAGTGATTAAGCAAGGTGGCATCATGAGTGAGAAAACAAGGTGGCATCATGAGTGGTCAGGTAGAATTTTGAGTGTGAGAACAATATAGGATGTGAGAACAAGGTGGTGTCATGAGTTAGGAACAAGATGATGTGATGAATCAAAGAGCAATTATGAGTTATGCGCAACTTATAGATCGTAATCGTAATCGTAATCTCGAGACTTCTACAGCGCCCCAAAAAGCTACGTCGCGGGAAACAGCTTATTCACAGGCGCTTAGTCTAATCAAAATCGATAGGCGGGGGGGGTGTCGAATCGGTTCCAGGTCAAGATCCAAAGAGTCAGTCAGGTAGGCAGTAAGACAGCTAAGGTGGGTGGTGTTTAGGGTTTACACGGCGAGGGAGGTGGGGAGAGGAGGAGGAATCGGGATAGGATTTGTGAAAGAGCTACGATATTGGTGAACTGAGATTCCAGCAACCACTGGAACTCTAGAAAAACATCTACGTATGTGCCAGGCCTTTCATGCAGAGGGCAGTGCGTATCCTGTAGGGAAATTGGAGTGTTATAAGCAAGTGATCCCAGACAAGCACAGTTAACAACAGTTACTGTAGTCCAATCCGATTGTGAAATGTATGGTAGTTGTTTCTCAACCATTCATTCATTAATCAATTTGTAACTTCTGTCATGCCAATATCTAATGCACAAGGCATCAACTGATGGTGAAGGCAGCCTATGGTGGATCAGCAATTTGGAAAGGTATCAGTTTTAAGCCACAAACAAAACGACATAATTGACTGAGCAAAATGAACAGATACAAGGATAGACGGGGAAAAACTCATATGACAAGAACATTCATAGGTATTGGCAGAGAAAGATAATCAGATGACCTCATTGAATAAAGATAAGCCTGGGAATCAGGGCTGACTCTAAGTACTCTGTTGGCTGACATTCAGTGTTTTATAAACTATGAGCCCCAATTTAAAACAAATTCTTTGCTGAACAGGAACCAATGCAAAATTTTAGCACAGATGCTGAAGTCTTAAACTGTTTGGTAAATTTAGTCTCTAAAACAAGACATGTTCATTTGTATGTTGAATCTATTTCTTTTTAGCGATTGCATTAGTTGTATTCATGTTGATGTTGATGAGCGTTTGTGTGGCTGTTGTAGTGGTGGTCGTGTAGTTACTGTGACTGGAGAAAATTTTGATTCTGTCCAACATCCCATTATGCACTTGCATAAAAGGTCGAACACATATAGTTCAAAGGTCAGAAAGAATTCACAAAGCATCCGTCATTACACACTGAAAGCTCACTTTTCAATCTATCCTAGCCTGGTTCCTCCCCTGCACCATTTCATCACCAACTATTTCCACCAAAACCGACGAAATACCTTGGCTGTTGTGGACTTGATTTGATATAGTGCCAGTGAATGCACTGGTCTTCCTGCAACAACTTTTATGTGGTGCTGAGAAATTTTAGAGATCTACATTTAGTTTCTCAGTTTGTTGATTCTCTCATCTTATGTAGTCAAACTGTAGTAGTGACTTTCTTGAAAAATTCTGAGTTTCATTGCCTTCAAAGCTTAATGACTAACAGGTAACAGTCCACTCTGATGTCGATTTTCTTAAATGGATGGGCTGTCAAGGATAACAACTTACTTGAGTTCTGGACTATGACTGAGACTGAGTCATTTTAAATTAACTGACCAAAAGACTTTATCATAAAATAAGTATGTAAGTAAGTAAGTAAGTATATTCTTTATTAATCCAGCTGCCAAACAGCACTCTGGTGAACAGCATCTGTTAAATAGATCTGCAGTGAATAATGGAGAGTGGTGACAACTGTTGTTTCATTGCTAATCATTCCGATTTGTTCTTTTGAGACAGTGTATCAGGAAGAGCAGCTCCATCCTTCTCTGTCCTTCACCATTCCTTACGAGAAGCTCATCCGATTGGAAGCATCGAAGGTCACTTTCAAAAGACTGTACCATTTCCTTTACGATGGACAATGTGGAATCAGTGCGCTATTTGGCCGTCCATTTTCCAGACGTCAAGTCTACGCTTACAGTTCATCCAGATCCAGTTTATAATTCCTTTGAAGATGGACTTAAACTTTACAAAGGAGAGGCACTCATTCTCACAGTAAAGTCTTTATAATCCTTTACTTCAACTTTAATTGTACATATGTGTTGTTATTATAATTGTGTATGTAATATTTTATGCATATTTCTATGTATATTTTTAAAATGAAATCAACAAGTCTACAGTCAGAAGGATACTGTAAATGCATAAACCATCATACTGGTGTAGTCCAGTACTTGGGGTTCTTGTCTGCTGTTGTGTAATATTAAATAATGCGTTATTTAAGTTTTGTATACAGAATAGTTTATTTGTGTGTTTTAGTCTACACTTACAGGTTTTTGTTTGCATTAAATTGCATGTGGTCTTCTTTCTGTGCAGTTAAAGTGTCTTAGGTTCTTGGCACCAATGTCTTGAAACCTTGTTTGTTCAAATCCAAGTTCAAGTTATTGAACTTGAAGCACTGAGGCTAGGGCTGAGTAATATTTTAGTAAAGTGCATGTTTGCTGTGTGATGGGGTTCAGAAAACTATTTAGGAAATTAGTGTTTTATTTAGTTCCCTTTTCAGGACACTACTTGCTGTTTGTCTTCAAAGATATACTGACTGGTCTTTAGCTCTGATTTATTTAGGAGTGTACAGGGGCGTCTATCCCCCCTAAGTCATTGGAGCAACGTCCTTTTCCCTCCTCTTCTTCCCCCCCTGGGAGTGTATAATGTTTTGTTCAACAGAGAACCATCTCTGTTGAGGTATTTGGAATGTTTTAATTTGTTCTTTTCTCTAGTTCTGTTGTTTTGTGTGACAGGGATTGAACTTGAATCTTGCATGTGATACGGAGGAAGTCAAGGTCTGGATTGGCAATGAAACATGCAAAGTGAATTCGATTGACCTTACGACCCTGTACTGTACTCCACCCATTATTCAGCCGCCTTATGTCGGAACAGATGGTCTGCTTGATCCAAACTCCCTGCCTCTTGTTAAGGTAAATCTTAATGTATGTACGTATTAGGGCTGTACCGAATAGGTGATTATCACTATTCGGCTGAATATGAATAATTGGACCAATTATTCGGCCGAATACGAATACAAATACGAATAGTGTACAAAATAGGTCTACCGGCAACATTAAAAATTTTCAAATGTAAGCAAAAGTTTTAGTTCAGTCAAATTAATACATAAACTAAAAGTAAACTTTAACTAAATGTAATTTTTGCATCCGTCTGCCAGTCTGTGTAAACTAGGAATGGAACTAATTTAACTAAACTTAGAAATTGTCACTTACTTAACGTTCACTCCACTCGCTATAGCAGTCTCATATGCAGAAACAGATGTCACGTGACCACTATTCGTATTCGGTCCAACACTGCTATTTGGCAGAATACCAAATAGCTATTTGGCCCACTATTCGGCCCCGAAGCGAATACGAAGCAAATATTCGGTACAGCCCTAGTATGTATGTATGTATGTATGTATATAAATTCATTATTAGGGAAAACTGATTGGCAAACCGCAAACAGGAACAAGAGAATATGAAAAGGAAATAATACAAATAATAAAGGTTATAGGTTATTGTGGAGTGTACTCAGATTTTCTTATAGAGAATTCTCGAGATATGGCTTTATCATCTTTGTCCAGAAGCTCAAATGGGTGGGCTTGATGTTGTAGGCCTGACAGTGATACTTTGTTAGTGGTGCAACATGGTGTAACTTTAATGGGGCAACATAAATTTCTGATTTTAATTGTATAAGTTCATTACAAGTTTCTAAGTTGTTGCATTGTTGTTTCCCACGAGAATATGGAGCTTTTTAGTAGTGTCCCAAGTGCCTGATGATAGTGTTTTGCCAAATTTTAAGAGCCTGTCTCACTAACCATGCAAGTCTTTTTTATTGTTCCAGTACTCATAAAGCTATCCTTGCCCTTTTCCTCTCATTTGTCTAATTCAATCCTCTGTTCTCGTGTTGTTCACCTCTGTAGCGCATAAACGGTTTCTCCGATACAGCTGTTCTTAACAGTGTTTTATGGATGAGTTGTCTTTGTCTGTTGAGGTGGTTGTAGGTAATTTGTTCTACACCCTGGGTCAGTTGGAGTACCAGAAAGTGGCCGCAGATGACAGCGAATACTGGATCATAGGAGTGGCTTTTGGAGGCGGAACTCTTCTTACGATCATATTTGTCATTCTCATTGTTTACAAACGTAAAAGCACAAATGCTGAACGACAATTCAAGAAACTGAACCTGCAGCTTGATGCTCTTGAGATCAACATTCGAAATGAATGCAAACAAGGTCTGGAATTTGACTTTTTTTCTCATGGATCAACACTTACTTTGAGGAATAAACATGCACTAAAATAGAGTTCCAAATCTTGCACCAGGAAATGATTCATGATTTGATTATTGTATTTCATAACTAATTTATGACTAATTTGAAAATTAATTATAGCAAAATGAAATACTGACTTGCTAACCAATTATTTACTTTCTTACGAATAATGTCATCGAATTGCTAAGTTGCATGTGAAGAAAATCTCCTATTTGCTAAGTTACTTACCTATTTGTTCAAAAAAATTACTTATGGCTTACAGTATCACCTCAGATGTTTACTGATGTTTCCATTTGCTTATTTTAATTTACTGATAGCTTTTGCCGAACTACAAACCGAAGTGTCTGACTTTACGAGTGACCTCAATTTGATTGGAATTCCATTCTGGGATTATACGAATTTTACGTATAAGGTCCTTTTTCCAACCGATTCAGCTTGTTCAGCAGTGCTTTCCAACGTCAGGGTATGTTTCCGTACTTACTGCATTTTTTACGATTATTAATATTATTCAGTAGACTCTGTGAGGATGGACTAGTATGAGAAAATTCATGGGAATTACAAGTCATCCTGTTGTGGTAGAATGGACAAATGGCTGGCAATCATATGCTTGATCAGGGAGGAAGAAATCCATTATAAGTGGATATACAAGTCGGCATGATAAATTGGTGCGAGATAATGAACCATAGTGTACACAAGGACAGCAACTTTAGGTCTGAGGATTGACCTGATGCAGTCACATGGGCCAAGATGAAATGCAAGGAGAATACCATCCAAAACTTCACAAAATCCAGTGTTGAAACAAAAATAATTTTGACATGTAAACTCGGCAAAAGAAAACGTCAAAACATGTAAGTAATTATTTCATAAATTCCACATTTAGACAAATAATCCTCTGAAATAACACAGAATGTGAATCAGCAAACTGACATGGCTGCCATTTTGTTGTCTTTTAGGATCAGAAGGAGTTTAAGTTTGACAGTGGATGGTCCAAGTTCAACAATCTCTTCTACAACCAGCATTTTGTTATCGTTTTTGTGAGAACTCTGGAGGAACAGAAAAACTTTACAATACGAGACAAGTAATGATGTTTTTTCATTGGCACACTTTAGTTTGCGTATTCCACTTTAGAACATTTGTATATCTTTAACTTGTTCTTTTTCATTTTGCTAATAAGAAAGGAGCTTGTAGAGGTAACCAATGTAGTAAGAAGTGAAGTGGAAGAGTATAAAAAAGGAAAGGCATTTCAAAGATATTTATGTAAATGCTATAAAATTGTCCGATTACATCAGATTGAGAACTTCGTGTCTATACTTTTTGCATTTTAGAGCTAAAGTTGCTTCCTTGCTAATGATTGTCTTCCATGACCGACTCGATTACGCTACACAGTAAGTCATTGTTCTTCATTATTTGCTCTGTTCTGGAATTCCCCAGTTGAGCAATTTCAATGGGTGAGAGCCATGTGTCTGAATTTGCCCACAAAACAACAAAACCACAGAAATGAATGGATTAGTTTAGAGTGAGAGGCAGTACCAGCTGAAACCTTGGATGGTTACTGTTAGATATTCAGGGTATGAAATAAGTGCTCACATTTACAGCAGAGTTGTAAGTTCGTTACAACAGTATAGTAGTTGTGAATATCTCTTCAGTCTATATTAAAACTTCGTATGAAAGTCAGAAACGCTGCAGAATATCACAAAGGCCAAGCAATGATAGTAGTTATTTTATCTTTCAGAATTTTGAAAGTCTTACTAGGTGACCTGATTGACCGATCAGTTGAGAGAAAACATCCGAAGTTGATGTTGCGAAGGTAGAACATTCTCTACTTATCTTCTTAATCAGGGTTTCATTTAGTGTTCTGACTAATATTCATGTCTCTTATGTATCTACAAGATGCTATATAAGTCCAAGTTACTGACATCGACTGAAAGAATCTGAATTCACATAAAGATTGCGTTGTTCAGTGTTTACATGCTAAGAAGTTATGCCATCTTTTCGTCAATTGCAAACATTTCCATCGGGATGTCACAAGATTTTCCTTTGGCAATCCTCCACCCAAAAGCAGAGTAATTTTACACACTGAAGCAAATATGGAATTTTATGTATTTTCTAACGTTCCAGTAAAAATCTCCTATGATCAATATGATATATTTTCCCATATTTTGAATTGTGATTTAAAATGAGTCCAGTCAGTCTGGATGTCTTTCTGTTCAAAACACAGGAGCATATTGAACCTAAATGTGTAATAATGTTTTAACACAATTTAATTATAATTTTCATGATGAGAATGCATATGATTGCTGAGCTTAGTCTGAAATCACCATTGTGTCTGAAGCTTCTGTTATTTAAATATATTTGATAGGACTGAGTCTGTTGTTGAGAAGATGCTGACGAATTGGCTGTCGATGTGTCTCTATGGCTACATAAAGACACGCGCTGGCAAGGCGCTGTTCATGCTCTACAAAGCAATCAAGCATCAGACGGAGAAAGGACCAATTGATGCGATCACGTCCGATGCACGTTACTCGCTGTCTGAGGACCGGCTGCTCCGAGAGAAGACAGAATCCAAGGCACTAGTAAGACAACATGACATGCTTGCTTCAACTGTTTTAAGAGTCTTTTGTAGATAAATCATAATTTCATCTAGATTTTGTTTTTTTATCCTAGGCAGCAGTGATCCCATGGGATTTGAAAAACTCCAGAGAGTAAAGTACCGGTACCTAGATTCTGGAATAGTTAGATCTGTGGCTAACCACAGTACTTAAAATCAGTCCTTAGTCTCCAGACTTCTCATTATTCAATCAGATCATCTGAGTATTCTTCTCTGGTAACACCTAAAACTAAAACTGGTTTTGGTGAATGAGCTTTTCTGTGTTTTTGAAAATCTCTCTCTCTCTTTATCTGTCCTTTTGCTCAGCTGCTTATGTCATTCATTTACAACTATAAGATTTACACCTTTTTCAGTTGCTTATCCACCTTAGTCTGCCTCATTGTCTTACTGGACTGATCTTCTGAATATCGACCTGCGTTATGGCTTGGTTGGCAAGGATTGGCTGGTACCTTGTGCAGTAGCAGTTACTACAATTACAACCACCAAGTAGTTTAAAATGGTGAAACAGACTGCACCAGATGATTTCACACATAACTTGTACATTTGAGACCTGCTAAGTGAATTGTTGGCTAAGATGACAAAGTTCTTGTTACCTAATGCTAGAAAACCTAACAAAAGTACAATTGCCTTTTGTAATTGCACTTCTGATTGTTTCTGTTATTGTTATTTTTTTATTGTTGCTCATATTGTAAATGTTGGTGTAATTTTTTGTTTTTCTTGTTGTTTCATTGTTGTAGACAGTGTACCTGATTCCGAGTCAAGAGAGCGTGGAGCCGATCTCTTGTCGGATGTTAGACTGTGATATCATAACTCAGGCGAAGGAGAAGGCCCTTGATGCCATCTACATGAACACTCCATTCTCCAGAAGACCATCCGTCGAACAGGTTGACCTTGGTAAGTGTCCATCTCCTCATCCAACTCATTTGTGTTCTGTTTTAAGTTAGGTCCACTGGAGAAGGTCTAGAGGATCGATTAGTTTGCTTAACCCTTTAATGAAGAGAGGCGTTTAGTTTTTGATACATATTAGTGCACGCTCATCGTTAAAGTGTTACTCGTTTGCAGAGGTCAGTTCTGAGAAAGTCTATTTTCAAAGGGTTTAGACATATAAGGTTTGCTGTTGTCCAGTCTGATATCTTGTTGATGGTGTTGCATAGGTGATTTTGAGCAGCAAAAGGGACTGAAGGAAGAGGGGGTATTAAATGTTGGTGTCATCAGCATAGATAATAAACAGAGGATGAGGAAATGAGTTTGGTGAGTGGGAAGGCATAAAGCATTAATATGTGGGGAATGAGAACAGAACCTTGAGGAACATCACGTGTGAGAGTGTGAGATTTAGTTGAGTGTGCAACAGCATTAAGAGTGAATGAAGGAAAGGAAGGTAAGGAATTGATTTCAGATATGGCAATATCAAAGATTCCAAATACAGAGGAAAGGTGTTCAATGACATTATCATGATCTATGGGAAAGCTCTGACAGGTAATGACGTCATCAACAGTCAAGCGGGCGGAAACGAAATGACGTCAATATAATAACATCGCTCGTAAACGCTGAAAATCTCTTAATCAAATAATTTACGTTGTAATTGTAATTGTAATCAAGAACTTTTATGAGTTCATTTCAAGCAAATATCAATTGATGGTGTATGCAGTTTTATAACGGTACTATAAGTCATTACATTAGATCAGCCTCTGTATCTCTGTTTTCTAAGCATCATCTGTATTCTTCTTCAACAGACATATCCATAGATTACTTTTCTCTTGCTCTGTTCTTTCTTATTCCTTGCAGCCGACTGTTACATTTTCCAGTTTCCCATAAATTGAAACCAGCTTTCTCAAAGCCTCTGACAGTTGTACGGTTAGTAAGAACATCTTGCAGAGTTTCTGTTACTAATATTTTACTCAAGCTATGAAAATTCTAACAAGTCCTGCAACTGAGATTGTCTACTAATAAAAAGTTGTACAAATTATTTCTTATTAGAATGGTTGTCGAGTCCATGTGGTCGCGTGATCCTGCGAGATGAGGATGCAACCACACAGACAGTCAGAGGATGGAAGAAACTCAACACTCTGGCGCACTGCCAAGTCCCAGATGGCGCTACTATGGCACTTGTTGCTAGACAGAGCAAGATGGACACAAGCTGTCTATCCAATGGTAAATGATGTTTGCTTTTAATCTTTCTCACTGGACACTATAGCATCAACTATTAAGGACAATAATTTAATCAAATTAAATCTCTGATTGAATAAAATTAAATCTCTGATTGAATAAAATTCAATCTTTGATTGAATAAAGTTCAATATGTGATATAGTCATCAGTTTAACCAAACATTTGTGAGTGGAAACAGTTGGGGATAAGCTGTGGGTAGAGTTTGAAGGACTACAAAAAAACTGACAATGGCTTTCGACATTTGGCTCTGGAATAAACCAAACAAACTCTGATAAGAATTAGTCAGTCTGATAAGTCTGACTATCTGTTGTGGGAACATTGACTGCAGGTAGTGCAGCTGACCAGAGTAAAAAATCTTATTTACCGGTAGTGTATATAGTGTATACTGAACCATTTCTTCTGCAAAAAGTCGTTGCTTTTAAGATTTTATGCATTTTTAGGGCAGATACACATAAATTAACAACAGATTAATATTTATAAGTTTTATGCTTCAATCTTTGTTTCTGTTGTTCTGGTTCATGTATGGTTAAAATGTTGTATTGATTCCTATTTAAGATCTGTCAAAAGCATCGGTGAATGTGAGCAACACAATTTTGGCTTCAGAAGAAAACTCACGACATTTTCATTTGGTCAGTTCCTATCTTTACTACAAAATTATTTCGAATTGAATGATTGTCTTTTATTTAACATGTGTTAAGATTTTTCCTTTTCTTTTTTCCACTTCTGACACCTGTGGAAATTATCAATTCACATTTTGATCATAAGTTTTAAAAAGAATCTGCTATGGACAAATTTATTTCTGACTTTTTTACTGACTAATTTGGCTCTTCATTTCTCTGTAATGTGTAATGTGACTTTGTGTAACTAGCATGTATAATATTTTAGATAGATAGTTTTTATTTAATTACAAATAATAATATGACAGTGACACTAGCACATTATCACTAATGTAAATCAATTTCAGTGTGAGTGAAGAAAGAAATATGCTTACCAGATATGAACTTAAAGCTCTGCATGCAGATGAAGGATCACAGTTTATATAGCTCAGCTCTTAGTGACTGTGTACATGTACTGGTAGATTGAAAAGAGATTGGGTAAGACAGGCAATAACATGTTTCAAAGTCTCAGTTCTCAGGAGCCTTCAGAAGATTATATTAGATGAATTCTGTTTGGCAAGATGCATCAAATAACATGGTTTCATTTGTGCTTACTTAATAGTAATTTGTAGGAGAGCTAGGAACAAAAGCAGCAAAGTTTGATTCAATTAGCAGTTGTTGGCACTGAGAGTATAACTGAGGACTGGAAATAGGAATGAAGATGCTTTATTGAAATTAAAGGTTTTCAGTAATGACCTGAAGGACAGCACAGAATTAGGTAAAATGAGATGCACCTGTAACACACTGATTCGATTCGATGAACTTTAAATTCGCCTTTAAAACTCCTTATTTTAAACACATCCATGTGCTGCTAGACGTAGATATTGTTCTTTTCTTAAGGCCTTGATTAGTCTGCACTGGACACCAGATGTCCTATTTGTGTTCAGGTGTCACCCGACGAAGGTCAACACATTGGTCGATCCCAGAAGGTTGTCTCAGAAATTTTCCTCACAAGACTTCTTGGAACCAAGGTGAACATATTTCATCTTTGATCAAATCCTTTTGTTGATTACTTTATGTGGAGCTGTTTTTTACTGCTTCTGTTTGTTATAGTTTGTTATGTTTCTGTTGCCATAGTTACATTGCTATTGAGTGGATTCTTGTGTTTTATCAAGCTACAGTGCTGAATAAGTTAGCCAGATTTTAGTCCACTTGCTTATTATTTTCATAGTTAAACCATGAGACCTGTTATCAGAGCTACATCAAAATTATCAGTGAGCAGCAGGAATTAAATTTGGTATTCAAATGCCTACTTTTGCTTACTGTACGATTATTCTATGATCTATCCTTTAAGCACAAAAACATTTTACATGTTCATTTTAAAATGCTAATCACGACTTACAAATTAAAAATATTACTTTTCTTTTTAAAAGGAAATACGTCTGTGATACTTGCTTCTGTGTGAAACTATACTTGTAAATATACTTCTATATACTAGTAAATGTGTAATTTTGCAGAAGCACTTTTGAAGCAGTCAGTGGATTTGAATTGACATATTTCAGTATATTTTTAGTGTACATTACAACAGTACGTCGATGACTTGTTTTCAACGATTCTGACTCCAGACACTTCATCGCTGTCTGCTGTAAAGTATCTGTTTGATTTCCTGGATGCAGCTGCTCAAAGACATAGCATCACAGATGCTGAAGTCCTTCACACGTGGAAATGCAACAGGTAGTTAGTTGGCAGTTGCCACTGACCATCACATGGCAAGGAAAAACAATACGTGGTAATGTAAGGTCAAACAAATTTTGTGTTGTACCTGAAGGTAAGGTAAGGTAATCCCATGGGAATCGATTGATCTCTGGAATCCTTGCATCAGTTCAAGCACATGAGATGTGTTCCCGACGACAAGGCACAAGAAACATGTTCACTTCATCTTGTAGGTATTTATGTGTGTGTGTGTGTGTGTATATATATATGTGTGTGTGTATATATATATATATATGTGTGTGTGTGTGTGTGTTTGTATGCATATGTATATGCTGGAGACGCCACTATTTACCTGATCTGTTAAGGTAGAAAGGGAATCGATTCTTAATCTTACGTCAGATCATATGTTTTTTAGATTGGTCAAATGACAGCAGATTTGAGAATCTATTAATTGGTGTTATATATCAGAATGTTTAGATACAAGATAAGAGAATTTACCAGACTGTAATAAGATGTTACAAAACTGATACACATTTACCAGTCTCAGAATTAAATCTGGTGATAAGTAGAGAGGGAGATTAGAAAAGCTAAGGAGTTTCATCTGTCACAGCAGACTAAATGAAATCTCTTTAGAGCGATTGGCTTAAATAACCGATGACTGCATTGATTTCATGTATCTAGCCTTGAGCAGTATGTTTCTAGATGTAAGGGTCCCATTTGAGTCCCATCAAATGTCTATAAGTAAACTGGCTAGGTTATAAATACTATCTAAGCATTATATCTGTTATTTTGCTGTTAAGTTAAACATTGTTTAATGGATGAGTGCTCTTTGCATTTAAGTTTGTTGCTGAGGTTCTGGGTGAATATCATCAAAAACCCGGAGTTTGTCTTTGACATTCACAAGTCTCCGATCGTTGACTCATGTCTGTCGATCATTGCACAGACGTTCATGGACAGCTGCTCCACACAAGATCAACGACTTGGCAAAGTACGATTACCTCTTGTGTAACTCAGACCTTGTAATCGTAGCACCATTTTAAGGAAGCTGGTGCTCCATGATTCCTTGCTGATCAATGCTATGTGCTAGCAAGTATTCTTAGGCATGGAAACTGTCTCATTTGGCATTACATAACTGGTAAAGTTAATACTTTGACTATTCTCTGCTAAGCTACTGAGTTCCAAGCCAACAGCCTTCACATGTTCCCACTAGTTTTTTAACCTGAATTTAAGCTAGCTGAGTCTTCAGAAATGACATTTTCTCACTTGCAGCCACCAAGTACTCCATTCCTCCGTGAAGCCTCTACCTATCACGAACCAGGTCTCCTGGCCGAATTATGGTGCCTGTATACCAAGCAGTTGCCCAGAAGATTAAATCAGCCATGAATTTATTTCCAAATCACAAATTCTGGAAAATCTCTGAAAGCAGTTTAACCCTTTAACGATGAGAGGGATTAGTTTTTCATACATTTTAGTATATGCTCGTCGTTAAAGCGTTATTTGTCAGTCGCTTTCAGTTGTGGTGACACGTGTGTAAATTTCTGCTGACAGGACTCGCCATCAACAAAGTTGCTGTATGCTAAAGACATTCCTCGCTATCGCCATCTAGTGACACAATTTTACAAAGGCTTGAACGAGATGCCATCGGTTGATGACAATCACATGAGTCAGATTATGATGGAACATTCAAAGGTCACGTCATCTTACTCACTTACTTCAGGATCATCAAATTAACATGATGATGTGTGTCTGATTAAGTTCTTATTAATACGATTATATTAACTCATTTCATTAACTGTTTCGTGAAGTGCCACAGGTGAATTGAAATAGAAATGTACAACATATGTTTACCAAAATAATAAACACTGTACACAACACATTACATTCGCAGGCCTTCATGTATATACATAGGTTTAATTTCTGGTGTGATTCATTACGTTTTATATATAAGAACTTTTTCAGAAAATGAAATTCTGTAATTGCAGGCGAATGCTGCCCACTTCAACGTTGAATTTGCTTTGCAAGAGCTGTTCCAATACACCAAACAGTACAACCTCGAGGTAAATAACTGACTTTAGCAGAGGCAGTTTATAAATATGAAAAGATGAATATCACATGAATACAGACAGGAGAAAGCAACACACAGAGGACACTCCTCAGAAGCATGGTCCCAAAGTTCGACTGTGCAGCCTGGAAGTGAAGGCCGTCCTATTATTGGACGTTGTTTATGTTTCTTGTTTCCAAATCAGCTAAAGGATCATTTGTTACTTGGGAACTGTTGTCAGTAGGAGCTTACCTAGCTTACCTTTCTTGACGTTTATGATAATGAATGAATGAAGAGAGTGGCATGTGTCAGCGAGAGTGGCATGTGTCAGTGGCATGTGTCTAATGAACTGTTAGTCTAATGAACTGTTTATTTGTTTCAGTTGCTGGAGGCACTGGAAGATGAGCCAAGTGCCCAAAAGGAACAGGTGTCCAAGGCATTTGAACAGGTGTCTGCATCCATTGAGGGCTTCAGCTGCATTTAGCCAAACGTCTGGTCTGTCGTCCTCATCATCAGTCTTCTTCATATGGCCACCAAGGCCTCTCAGCCTAATAGCTGACCAGTTGAATGACCCATGCATCATCATCACAACTGCTGAAGGGTCAGTCACCTTGGAAGAGCAGATAGGCAGAGAAAGTGAATGAAAAGCAATCAGGAACTGAATCCTGATCGAAGTGTGTAGAAGTTCTGCAGCCATTCGATAGTTATCACTGTTATTAACTGTTACCAGTTAAATGCTGTTGCTAACTATATTTACTTCCTCTTAATGTCTGGAACAAAATACTGCAAGTACTCACTTGCACGCATTCATTAAGCAGATATATTGAAACCAGCAAATACTGTACTCAAGTATTCTTAACAATTGTTGACTGTAAATAAAGCTTCAGTAAAGAATCTTTACTGAAATTTAGGTCTGAAAATAGTTTCAAGCAATGTAGTAGAAAGTCCACTGCTACTTGCTAAGGAAACATGTACTAGCAAGTACTTTTTTAAAATACATACTGCAAGAATTCAAGTTTTTGCAATATTGTTGTTACAAAATGAAATGTATATAAATTGAAAGATCGGCTTATGATCTCAACAAATAAAAGACTTAAATGGAAAGAAGAAACTTTAATTGTTCAACAGGATGGCAGGAAGTTGTAAAGGAGCCTAAGCAAATGAGCCAGAAACTGTGGCCACCTAGTATGAAGGAAGCATATAGTGTGCTATTTTTAAGTAAAGAAACCCCATCAGCCAATTGAGTAACAAATTTATATAAATACTCTATAAAAAATCATTACTTAAACAGAACAGTCCAACACACTTTCCTATTCAGATATATTTTTTAATGGGACTTTTCCCAAAAATGGCAACACTAAAGAATTCTCAGCAAAATGGAGATCTTGGGATCAGCTTTTCTGGGTTAAGCAGGAATCAGGAATTTGACTTTTAAAAATACACGAATACTAAAACGTGTGAAATTGTGAATGCATGTAATGTTTTGTTTTAAAGAAAATTTGAAGCTGAGACAGAGAACTTGTCACAAAAACATTTATATCTTTGTCTGAGTATTCAGACAAAAAACTAATTATTGTCTCAAACTATAAATGTCCATTCAACAATTATGACCACTGAAGTTAGACCATTCCGGGCTTGGCATACATCGGTAGGTGATAGTAGTTGTACGTTAAGAAGCTGAGCAGACGGGTTTCAACTGTCTGCTTGGACCCTGACAACACGTAACGATCGCGTAGCATCTTCCTCTGCCCCTCCGTCAACTGTGCAAAAAAGAATCACTACAGTCACTGAACAATGTAATAATTCAAGTTACCGTATATGTGTGCTACATTTTAATGGTTTAGACAGTAGAATGGCCGCCAGGTAAAGCAGGACAACAAGCCCTGAGACATCAGGGACACATATCAGTTCAATGTGTGCTCCACTTCCAAAATGGCACATGTAAAAAGAACAGACAGTGTCCAACAAGCCCTTTCTTCTTGTTTTGAAACTGGATAACATGAAGCCTGTTTAAGTATTTGAAGACTTGGCCTGGTATAACATGGTCATACCATGTGTTGCTTCTGAACTTAAGGCAACCATGGATTCAAACGCACCTCCACATCATTACAGGTCTGCTATAGTTTCATACATTAGGTATAGTAATTTCTTCTTTTAAATTCCTATGGAGCACTGAAATCAAGTCTTAGATTTTCATTCTAATAAATTAATCACAGACATTGTTGAATCACGGTTTACTGCTCATGTCTCTTGCCACATCAACTGAATGCTTGTACAGCATTTTCATTTTCCAAGAACTTCACCAAGACACCACGACTTGGCTATTTAATAGGTCTGAAAGGTGCATTCTAAGCTAAGCACAAAATGTCTCAAGTTATTTGTGGCAGTAAAGTTCTAATTGTTAATGGAAGACTGTTGAGAAAAACTGTTAAGGAAGTTAAAAGAGTTAACAAACCAAAGATTTCTGGCAAGAAGCCAATTGACTGCAGGTGAGGTGAGAGTTGAAGATGACCATTTCAATGCATGTCTTAAGATAAGATAAGAATTTTCTTTAATATACCAATTGCAATCCGCATGTTGGTTTACATACATGGTTACGATCAAACATCATGGTCGTGTCAAACATCGTTAAAGCAGTCCACATATTATCCTTAAATCTGATATAGCATGACTGATAGCAAAATAAAGATAACGAGAGAATCACCGTAAGATCTTCATCCATCATGTTGCGTATCAGTTCCTCCAAAGACTCGGACTCGTCTGCCTGTTAGAAGAGAACGCTCAAGTAAGTCAAAAGAAGACTAAGAGAGTGAGTCACGGAAACACTAAACAGATGATGAACTTCTTGACTGATTCAATTGTATTAGGGGCCATCCATATATTACGTACACAAAAATCCGGGAAAATTGGACCCCCTCCCCCCCCCTGTTCGCAAGCGTACTTTCTTCCACCACCCCCCCCCCCTCTGAGTACGTACGTTTGACGCAACCCCCCCCCCCGATGACCAGCTGCAGAAAGTGTCTCCAGGCAGCCTGTCTGCACTTTAGGCCAGATTATTGAAGGGCCAATATAGACAAATTATAGGTGTCGTTCACAGCACAGGATAACTGCACATGGCTTTTATATAATGTAATAAAATGCCATGGGACGACTATAGGATAATACAGAGTTATAAATAGGCTAATGTGGACGTCATAATTAGACATTTATTTTGGGTACGTACACATTTTGTTACCCCCCCTCCCCCCCCGTTCGCACCCGTACGCAAAATCGCCAAAATCCGACCCCCCTCCCCCCTAAGTGCGTACGTAATATATGGACGGCCCCTTACATGATCAACTTAATTCACAAAGCACATGTTTTGTTTTTTGTGACAGTCACATGTACAGCATCTGTCTGAGGCTCTTGAAGGAAGCAGTTTAAATGACAAGCCATGATACATTACGAAGCCAAGTACTTACTGAGCGAGTAGTCAGAAGTTCACGAATTTCATCCCTGAAGTCAAGGAATCTGTCATGGAAGATGGCCATTGCCCAGCTTTCTGAGAAATAACTACACAACAGAACAGAATTTATATGCTCCAGTAGTGACATGAGTCAAATCACACTGATAGTCATCAGTGTTTAACACAATGTTCTCTTTCTAACTCAGAAATTCTAAGCACCCTATCAGGTTTCAAATGAGTCCTCATACAGGTAATTGAAAGGTGTAGTTTAAATGACATGCCACATTACATTACGAAACCAAGCACTTACTGAATGAGTAGTAAGGATATCATGAATTTCATCCCTGAAGTCAAGGAACCTATCGCGGAAGATGGCCACCAATATTTGTGTAGAGCAGCCAATACAAATAATACTTTAAAAGGCAATTTATGAGGTGTTGTTAAACATCACAGAACTGAGCCATGACTGAAGGAAAATGAAGGCCCTAAAACTTTTCCATCATTCCTCTTTCTGTTTTTACACATGAGTTGTTACCTCATATGATGACCCCATTCTTTATATCCTCGTACTGGAGCAAGCTTTAATGAATACATGATATCGTTTTAATGATTCTTCAGAGTACAGAGCAAATGATGAGATTGCTAAGAAACAGTTTTCAACCATAACTGGCACAAAACTCACTGCCAACATGTAGCAAACATTATTTTCCAAACCTTATTGTCAATATTTAATGCTGCATATCAGAATTACTTAACGTCAACCACTGCCTGAAGCCACACATTAGAAAACAGCAAAACTTGTTAGAGTTTGTCATAGCCATGGCAGTGACTCTTGCCATTCTTATACACGCTTGCCTGTAGAAGTCTGTTATCAGACCCTCGTCAAAACGGGAAACGAGATTGTTGAGATAGCGCTGGTGAAGACCATACAAACACAACAGGTTGCTGCTCGAGTACGGCTGAAAACAAGTGTTTTTAAATTATATTTTACTAAATTCAATCAATTATAGCAATAACACTATATTGTATTAAAATACCTTGCCTTGCTTATTGTACTACAATCTTATAAGTTAGTTAGTACTAACATTTACAACATCGACTCTTCTCAAATAAAACGCCTGCAAACAGTCCGCGCAGTCACCAAAACGCCCAAACACGAACACATAACCCCTTTTCTCAAATCACTTCATTGGCTACAAGTCCCTCAGTACATCCATTACAAAATTGCATCTCTTACCTACAACACCCTTCAAGCCTCTCAACCCTCTTACATCACCAGCTATTCACCATCCAACCGTCAAGGTCTACTCGTTCATCATTATATCTTTACCTTGACCTTCAGTCTCCTCCTCTTTGAATTTCTGCAACCGCTCCTTAATCTATTTCTAATGAGGTATTATGCACGAGGATAGACTGCTGATGCATTCTGATCATCTCCTAAAGAAATCCATGATTTCTTTAGATATTTAGTAACATGTTGACATTTAAGTTACAGCTTCTTAATGCCCAGCCATCCATGTGATACATATACTGTTTAGATGTTTTTGGATTTTGGTCTGTGCATCATTCATTAGCTCCCGTAACAATTCAACGACGACAGTGTACTAAAGTGACTGCACTGACTGAGAACCAATGCAGCTCGTCATTAAAGTGTTAAGATGACCCTGAAGACTGCCCTTGGTACAGGCTTATAATAAATGGGTAACCTTATAATAAAAGTAACCTTACCTTCATGTTCAGTGTACATAAATTATACTTGAATAATGTAACATACTGGAATATAAAAGAGCACTACTGTTTGATAAGAACAAGTGAATTAGGAGAACCAACCGATCTAGACAGACAGCTGATTGTTTCAACTGCATTGTACTGGTTGATATGAAGACGAAAGTAGTCCGTCTTCTGCCCTGGTTTCCTCGTTATAAGTTCTCGACCCTAAAAAATTTTAAAGTGAGTCCTCAGTATGACCTTAAAACAGGTACTGGGTAATTAAAATCGTAATTAAGAATGAACTTTGGTATATAAAACACATACATGATCAAATATGAGCTCTAAAAGCTGACTGCCCCAAACTTCCCAACTTATTATTATTATTATTATTATTATTATTATTATTATTATTAAGGAGCTTTTATATAGTGCCCCTTCAAGGTGATCTACTCAGAAGCACTCCTAGTCCAAACACAGCTAAAGAGAGTAATTTTCAAGTTTGTAAGAAACAAGGTAGAGTGAGTCATAGGGACCAGGCAGAGTGCAACAGGAAGGCCATTCCAGGTTGCGGGGCCAGCAACCGAAAAAGAACGGTGCTGCATAATGGCTGTCCGTGTGCGGGGGACCAAGAGCTCGGCCTGGTCAGCCAAGCGAAGAGTAGATTGCCGCAAGACCCCCGAGGTAGGACGACACAATTCCCACAGGTATGGGGGAGCAAGTCCCTCCAGACTTATGACTTCAAATTAGGCTGAGATCCCAAGCAAGCACATAGAACATTGAAGTGATAAAATCATACACTATTTATGGTCTGTAATTTTTTTACATTTTTACTGAACACCATAAGAATAGTTACACTGTTATTCTTTATGAGGTCAAAGAAACCATCTTGTGTTCCTCTTCTGATGTCAGCTGTTCTATGCTCTCTCCCCAAATTATAAGATGAGTTAAATCAGAATGAAGAAAATAACTAAAAGAACAGATCTGAGCTCACATAGTCTGCTTTGTTCATCTGGATACACAGTGGTAATGGTAGTTTGGGTTTTTCTACATGAAGATACGTGTATCCACCTACAGAAGAAAGAAATGAAGAAGTCTAAACATACGATTTATAGAATTTAAAGTTTATAATACTCTGTGATATGTTACTCTGTTTATAATACTCTGTTTATAAATACTCTGATATATTACTCTGTTTATAATACTCTGTTTATAATACTCTGATATATTACTCTGTTTATAATGCTGTATGAGATCAGATCTGGTGTGAACGTTTAATGGCTCCCTACCTGGAAGAACTGCTCCCTACCTGGAAGAACTGCTCCCTACCTGGAAGAACTGCTCCCTACCTGGAAGAACTGCTCCCTACCTGGAAGAACTGCTCCCTACCTGGAAGAACTGCTCCTTGAATCTTTGGACTGCGATAATTTGGAATGAGTTTCATCTGGTCATCTGTCAGTTTCTCTTCAGACTCAATTGTTGGATCAAACAGACTCAGCATTGAACTTGCCAGCTTCAAATCACAGAAAACACAGTTTCAATACATGCAGGGCCTTTCAGAGAGGCCCAAACCATAGCGAAATGTGTGTTCTAATCATGAAGTATACACACAATTAGCCAGCTACTTCACGAAACTGAAAAGGGAAAATAACTATTAATAATAAATACATAAAAACATTTTTAAAATCTGAGGCCTGGCCTGGGCCAAATGACCCTGCTGACCCCCTCTGATAAGCGCTTGAGACATACACACTGTACATGTATAAAAGTTAAAGCACAGAACTCAACAGAAGAATCAATAGCTTGTAGTTTCTCCAAATAATGATCTGCTTTGAAGATCATAATTTGTACAATTTTTCAACGCAATGAATACTTAAATAAATCTATATTGTAAGCTGTCCTTTTCCACAGAAAATGTGTTACGTCAGAGGTACCAAGTCCAGAAAAAATAACCTTTAACAGAAGTAATGCTTATCACCTGTATGCCAATCTCCTTTGAATTGAAGTTGGCATGAGTCCATTTGTCTGCATGGTAAATTCTCTTGTACTTGGTCAGAGGTCCAGCCGCTCGAATTGATGGATCATTCGTGTGGAAGTTGGCGTCAATGACAAGACGTCCATCGAAAACAAGACAGGCGCAATTGATAGCTAAAGAACAGCACCAAATTAAACAAGTGAAAAAGCAAGAAGTTTGAGATTTATGTTGTCTTAGTGTGGGTAGAAAGCTCAACGATATAAACTGTCTGATGTGAAAACACTATTATTTATACAAATCACTCTATTTCAGTTAAAGAAACCCACACAACCTAAGCTATATGAACCGACTTGTTTTACAATGGCACTATATGGAAGCTTTCTATATACGCCGTTAATATTCATTCATTCATTCATTCATTTGAGCATTTATATAGCGCCCCTTCAAGGGGGCTACTCAGAGGTGCTCCCGACTCCAGCACGAACGAACAAAGCAGTTTTTAAGGCAGTATAGAAATACTCAGATTGGATTTTAGGAAGGAGACGCAGCGCCAGAGGTAAGGCATTCCATACCGCTGGGCCAACCACCAGAAAGGCTCGATTTTGCATAGTTGCAGTACGAGCAAATGGGACCGCGAGTTCCCCCTCTCTGCAGAACGAAGTAGTCGGCCGCGGGTCTCGCTGACAGGTTGGCAGAGGGACCTAAGATAGGTCGGAGCAAGACCCAACTGGCAGCGCCAGACCAAGGAGGCAATCCGATACTGGATGCGCAGAGCAACAGGTAACCAATGTAGGTCACAAAGCATGAAGTCAGACACGTGGTCAAACTTGGACAGCCGACCAATGAGTCGGGCAGCAGCACGCATGACGCGCTCAAGGCAGGCCAAGCGCACCGCAGGCAGGCCAATATAGAGAGAGGAGCAATAGTCTACCCGGGCTGTGATGAAGGCATGGACCAAGGTGGAAGTTACAGATGGAGAGAGAGCACGAGCAATGGTACAGAGCTGGCGCAGTTGATAAAAGCAGTCGCGGGTTACGCGACGAAGCTGCGGCAGGAAAGTAAGCTCCTGATCGAGTATGACGCCAAGGTCGCGCACAGTAGGGGAGAAGGAGAATATATGGCATCTTTCTGTCTATTTGGGTGAGATTAATAATGGTATAATGGTGTCATCCAAAATGTGAACATAAAAGCATTAAACAACAAGTTCATTTGATTATTATTATGCATTTATTAAGCACCACTATCTAATGACAAAGCATCAAACGATAAGACTGAGCAACATTGTAAGTGAAGGAATTGCCCAAGGTCCCAACACAGTAACCATCTCAAACCTGTATTCTCCACATTACAAGGTGAGTGTTCTAACCAGTTAGCTACCATGTTCCACCTTTGGCTACTGTGTCCCACAGTAGTTTTGCAAAACATTTTAACTGAATTTTAAAATGTGAGAATTATATAGGTGATATTGCTAAATACAGTCATTGGTATTCCAACCTGATGGAACATCGGAACAGCGATTCAGTAACGAAACTTCTAACTTATTGAATTTAACAAAGGCACCCACTAAATTTTATCACATATGTTTCATATTACATAAATAAGAAGCCATAACCAAAAATGCAACATGACATATCAGAATAATTGCTCTGAATTGCCATAAATGAATAGTGAGTTCTCACCACGGAAAGCATCTTGGTCCACCATTTTGTCATAGTAACTAAATAAAGCCTGAAATATTCAAGAACAAAATCCTAGTCTTAGAGACCCTGTCACAGACCCAGATCAATCTTCTTATTCAGCCCGTGTGATTGTGAATGACAAGTAGTGCAGTTTCAGTAGAGTAGTATGTGCGATAGGTTGATTGAAAAGGTAAGTGGAGTTTATGGAACGAAAGGTGATCAGGTGATTGGCAACTACTTATTCCAGGATTTTGGAAGTGAAATTGAGAGTGGAGATGGGGCAGTAGTCCTGATGGTCTACTGAACTACTGCCTCATCTCCATTCTCATGGCTATTACAAAGAGGGTAAATAACAACAAGAGCAAACATGGCAATACAGCAGTTCAGACAAGGTGAATAGGATGACAGCAATAACAGGACGAAACGAGATCTGCTGATGATGTGGATCTCGTGGGTGAGAGTTCATAGATCAGATGTTGACCCATGGTGCTGACCACATGATGACGGATCCTCAAATGAGCAACTTTCAGGAAGACTCTTGCCCCGAATGCAATGACCAGAGTTATCAGCGGTATCCCAAGACTTGATCATCAAAGACTGAAAGGCTCAGATACACTAAGTATCTGGCGTTCACATAGAATTTATCAGCATGTCATTTCATGAAGTGAACCTTGGACTTTATAAGACAACTAAACATGCAAACTAAATTAGACTTAACAAACCTACTCAAATATAATCTTTATACAAATCAAAAATGTCCAACATCTATGGAATGCTTAGCCTATACACCTACCAGTATACACCAATGTCTATACAACACAAAATAACTGAAAAGATGAAACTCATTAAAAACTAAACAAAATAAATGACTCACATGCTTTATATACCAGTTCACAATCTCCTCAGAACATAACATAAACAATATTAAACATCTATAAAATAAAATAGTCTGTCCAGAAATACAAACACAGCTATCTGTAAATAGTCTAAAGAATAGCGGCTGAATGTTTCAACTGACTCTAGAACAACAACACATCTGATAAAACATTTGACTAGCTCTGGCATTCAAGTGAAGACCTGAAGAGTTCATATCATTCTTGTGGGATGAGCGTTTTACTTACAGAGCATTCGATTTGGACTGGGTCTCCTCCATCAGATGTAAACAAGACCGAGGTCACATCTTGCCCTTCGCCATAGTATTTCCACTGAGAAAGGATGTAACCGGAATGAACACGAACTCCGGCTTCTGCAAGGCCTTCCATCACTGCCTTTTCCACCTCCTCATTATTGAAGCAGGTTATCTGGAATGAAAGACATCTTCATAAATCACAGTTTGTCTTCTCTTGTCAATAAACAGCACTTATCTCAGTAATCAAATCCATATATAAAACAGCGAACCAAGAGAGAAGTTCAACTGGTGAAGCTACATGTCAAGAGAGGGCAGCAAGTGTCAAAGCGTCTGTTGCTTCAGTGCAATATTTGTTGGTATAAAAGGTCAGACGATTAAAATGTGATACCTTACGAACTGAAAGACAGATTTTAAACTGGATTCATTGCTCAGTGGACAGCGAGTGCAGTGAATGCAATACAGTCATAATATGCGGATATTTAGGGTTTCTTCCAAATCTTACACAATCTTGTGACTGATTCATTCAAACCCATTCAGTTGAAGTCTTGCCTGAACACTTCTTCTAGATCTGTTCTTAATCATAAATCAGCCTGATATCCACTGATATCCACTGATATCCACTGATATCCACTGATATCCACTGATATCCACTGGACCCGTTGGCTACATCGGTTACATCCATCAGAAGGAAGGGAAGGTTACCTCGGACTTCATAGGTGTCTCAATAAGGACAATCTGGTCACCAGAGATGCCAATCGACAGCAATGTCTGAATGCACGCATAGACATCCAGACTACGGCCATAGACCACAACTGTATCTGCAACACATCAATATATAAAACCTTGAACAGAAGTGTTTATGTTGTTGGTTGCTTGCTTGCCACTAATTGTATATAAAACCAGTTGTTTATTTGAGAGATGTCATCGTCACTGTGTTAATATATTTATTTTAAGTGAATTCAGTTTTGTTAATGTACTTGGACATTACTGTCCAAGTACATTACCAAGCCTACATTAGAAGCCTACAGTTTCAGGTTGTCTGAAGCTGTAGGCTTTCATGCAATGTGTAGTTCAAAAGCATCAGTTCAAAAGCACCGGCATCTATGGCATTATACATCTTTCTCAAAAGGCATTAACTCATTCAAATCTGCATTTGCTGAGGATGTTATCGTTTTAGGCCTAGCTACTGTAGGAATTACTTATAGTTATATCATTTCTCAAGGTAGCGGGGCTTTTGTATACCGGCCGAGAGGCATCACAGCTTAAAGGTTGTTTGTTTGTATTAAACAAGAAGATCATTAAAGAAGGTAATTAAAACAATTGGTGTAACAACATACTCATCTGCAATTTTAGGGATCATTATCTTTATCTTCATTCTTCTTGTATGGCAATGTATGCATACTGCAATCTCATTCATAAGTCACCCAGATGCATCATATGCTGCTCAGGAGATAATTCTGTTCATCCATGCAACAATTCTAGTTTAGATACTTGGCTATGAATTATTTCAAAATTAAATTATGAATATGAGAAAGTAAACGAAATTACAAACTTTTCGTCTCAAGTAGGTTGCTCTCAGCCCAGTAGAGGGCGACAGCTGCATCGTAACTGTCATTGATGACAAAGACATTGTTTGGCATTTCTCCTTCAAAGCGTCGATTTGGTTTCTTGGGAAGGTCTTTGTTGGTGGTACTGGCAACTATGTCAGCCTCTATTGGAGTTGGAAGGAAGTACTGTGTCCCAGTGCACAGGATCAGATGGTCGTAGGGAACAATTGAATTCCCATTGACTGTCACCTGCTTCTTATTTCTGAATATGATCAAAACTGCTGAGATTAATTGGAGCCAACAGTAATCAAGTCAAGCATCAAGTCAAGCATTCGTATAGCATCACTTTAAGAAAACTAAAACTAAAATTTCTGATCTCACAAGACAGAACCAGAAGAGCCAATCAAAAGATATCCCATTGGAAACAGCTCTACTTTATGGAAATTCGCTATTAGCACCAACATAGTAAAGAGTGGTAAAGAGCCACATATAGTACTCAACAGCAGTTAATGAATTAAACAACAATTAAAGAGCACATCATATCTCAATAAATGTTAGAGAAGTCTTAAACTTTCACAGCTATAGGTTTGTTACAGTGTTGGGTTCAAGTGCATAAAGGGACATGTTCTATAACTGTATTTTGTTATCACACTCTGGATTAGCTCCTACCTGTCTATTGCTGTCATTTTGCCATAAACAACGTTGACCCAGGTACGCAGGCCCATCTGAGCATATTCCTTCTGACTGTAGCAGTGGCTTCCAACAGAAGAACAGAAACACCATTAATTTTTATTTCAAACAACACCATGGTCACATTGCCAGACAAGATGCACAAGGCAGTTCCTTCAACTATACATCTTGATTCACAAGGTTTGCTAGTGCAGCAACATTGACGTATAATTTGCTACCATCGGTATTTTGCAAAAGATCTGACACATGAAGGCATGTTTTGATGAACCACTAGTTCTAGAATGGTTTAACTGGTTTAGCAACAACGTAAGTCTCATACCTAATTGACCACCATTCAGAAAGCCAATTGCCAATCGACTGTTTAACCTAACACGGATGCAACACTGCCAAACAGCATCATTAAATAACGCCAACTGATGTTAAACTTGGACCTTTGATTGAAACCCAGATGATCTGGCATAACTTTGCACATTGTAACAGAGTACCAGTGCTTTTGAGAGGCACTTAAAAAGCACTATAGTAAGTGCTCTGATATGTATGTAAATACAAACCAGTGACAGTTGGGAGGTAAAAAGGTGTTCTGTTGATGGATAACAGTAACTGGTCATGCGTACAGAGACTATTGAACCATGAAACCTTTCTTCTAGGGAGTTCATCCAGTCTTTAAAACATGCATTTATACATTTCTTGTTGCACATTTATTTATTATTTATTATGCATTTATTAAGTCCACTATCTAATGACCAAGCATCAATCGATGGCAGTGAGCAATTGTGAGGGAAGGACTTGCTTAAAGTCCCTACACAGTAACCGTCTCAGGGAAGGATCGAACCCATACAATTTACATTGCCAGGCGAGTGCTCTAACCAATCAGCCACTACGTCCCACATAGTAGCCAATTGGTTGAGTCCTCCCAGACATCAACATCCATGACTGAGCACTCACAGACATCAAATCCAAAGAAGTCTAAATGCTCACCAGGTGTTAAGAAATTCTGCATGATCCTTGAGATAGACATGTGCATAAACACAGAAACACAGACTAGAAATAATAAATGCCTCAGTTGGGAAGGTACCTTGTAGCTCGCATCTGTTCCCTTGGTTCACTTAAAGGCATTTCCCCCGGCAGACCATGTGGAGAGATCAACGTCAGATTATTGAACCTCAGATGAGGACTACACAAAAACAGGATTTAAAAAGTAGTTCAATTTACATGCAGACAAAAACCACATCTATCCTGAAGAAGGAAAAGTGCTTCTGATCAAAACTCACGCTATTACAACACACTTCAGTGCCTTCAACACATACTTTAAAGGTCATATTAGAGAGGACTATTTTACTTTGCCCTCCTCCTTTACCATACCATACCTTATCATATTATACCTTACCTAATCTTATCTCACCTTAATTGATTGTCTTGCTTTGACTAGCCTTATCTTGCCCTATCTTACCTTACCCATCCTTGCCTTACCATACTTTACCTCACCTGAGTTTATCTAACCTTGTGCTGCCTTGCCTTGTGTTGTCTATCTTACCAGTCAGACGAAGTGTTAGAAAAACCAACTCAGGTTAAAACCCAAATAACAATGATTGATGATGTCGAAACTGCAGACAGATCAAGATGCCACAGATTCCAGAAAAAAGTAGAAATCTTTCATGTCAGGCACAGTGGCAAAATGGTTGTAGAAGGATACAGGAAATATTTTGATCTGATGGCTGGTACAAGGAGAGGTGCACGATGTAAGATCAACAGATAGAACAAATATTAGTTTATAAATTGCATAATATGTTGTAAATTGCAGGTGTTTCTTTGTTAGGTAAACTTTTAAGTGATAAGTCTGCATAAGCTTTGAATGAATCAGGCAAAACTCATTTTCATGAAAAAAAGAGTGTCAGCCGTCAGCAGTAAACAAAAACAATTCTTGCAATAATTATGTCTTTGTTATTTTGAAGCAGAATTCACTCAGTCATTGAATCTTACCAAAACGAAAATGTTTCCAGGAAAGCAATGCCAACATCTGAAGCGCCAATAACCACAACTCTGGCATTGATTGTCACCTGAAGAAAGATCATCAATGTAATATAATGTACCCTGATCTAATGACTTCTATGGAGCCACTGTCAAAGTGCACAGGTGGTCGCTTTAAGTTAAATCATAGTTGAAACTTATAACCCACTGTAGAAGACCAGTTGAAACTAACAGATTAGGGAAATGAAAAATCAGGCTCCCAATTTTCCTTGCAAACATGGTTATATAGATGAGTCTGAAGTTTAGACCTCAACAACATTAAAGAACTGAGAGAATGCACTGAACCAAGCAGTGAACTCCAAAACTTCAGATCAGCCACTGAGAATGTCTGAAAGTCCATAAAAGCCCATTTCTTAAAGTCAATGCCATTCATTTCATTTGGTTCTAATCCAATGAGACACAAATCCCACGAAATCGTTGACATGAGATATGAAGATAAGCAGAGACATTATCAGGCACCTTGGGGCACATCATTGTTTTTATCAACACCTGTGGCATGATTCTAGTTTGAATGAATCTTCCGACACAAGATGAGGTTAATACACATGCTGTTCAGCAACAGTTCTCGTGGTTCTCAAGAATGGGGTTCTTTGAGGTAGGAAGGGGGTTGAAGGATCTTTTGGCTGAAGCACTGCAAACTGCGCAACAACCTTATTCAGTGAATTAAATGTTTTGAAATTGAGTCGTTAGCATCGTATGATGCACCAGGTTTCAAAAGCCCCTCCATATGAAGAGGTGAATGGCCAACACAGGTGATGTGAAATGCATAACATTAGGATGATCTTCCATACTGGCACTGATGGTCTGTTTCACATGATGAAGCACATGGATCCAAGTGGAAAAGACACACAGGTAAAATAACTGAGACTGTGTTGATACCTTTGGTTCTAAGACGAGTTTTCTGTTGATGTGATTCAGGGCATAATGTTCCTGTTCTTTCAGAACTCTTTCTGAAGGCATGTTTTCTCCAAGGACGTCCGCTGGATAATTGATCTGACGTCTTGCTCTGACTGGTACCATGTCGCTCAACGCTGCCACCAGTGAATGCCTCTCCAGGTACTTAATAAAGAAGACAGCAAGAAAACAATTCACCAAATAATATTTATAATTTAATGCCAAGTAGCATCTAATGTTGTTCTTATTGTAAGGAAGATCATCTCTGGGCTGTGAAATGCATCCATCTTGGCCGCTTAGCCTCCGATTAGAAAAGTCAGTCTATTTGTGGTCACATGCTGATCTTCAGGGATGGTGATCTCGGGAGGGTTAAGGGGGACAAGACCCCCACCTTCAACAGTGAGGAACACACTATACAGTTGTCCCCCAAATTTTGAAGAAACACCAAAAGGATAAAAAATTTGTTTTCGTGCATGAGTGTGAAAAACATTTTTTGATCTCTTTTTGACCCTATCAGTTCAAAAGTGTCCTGTGTCCTCCCCCCCACCTGTCAAACAAGATCGCCGCCTCTGCTGATCTTGTCATTCAAAATGGCTAGACCAACACCACAAATGATCAACATGTCACCATGTACATTACACACTGGCACCACAGAAGTTACTATTTAAAAAAAATTCCCAGAAGAATAAAATGAATAAAAATGTTAACCTTTACAAAACTTAACAGGCACAGCATTACTAGCAGGCCATAGTGCCCAGATTTATAAGGACAAAGTAGAAATACTGTGCTCTGCAGCTGACCTGAACTTAGAATACAAGATGATAAGGCAGACTACAGAATCAAACAGTCATCCGCTGGGTAAATTGCCAACATTCATTTAAATCACCCTTCTCAACTGTAGACAAGATCAGAGCCAGTTTCTTTCAGACAGTGGTTAAGAGCATTCTTAACTCCATTCATGCCAGTGGCAGAAATGTTTCAAACATTCTGGCTTAAATTTCTCTCATGCATCTGTAATTCAAAGACAATTTCAACTTCCTCCCTTTCTTCTCCTCTTTCTGCTTTTCTTCAGTCTTGTTGTCAAGACCTTAAACCTCAAGACCAAGACCAAGACCAAGACCTTGAACCTCAAGACCAAGACCAAGACCAAGACTTTGAACCTCGAGACCAAGACCAAGACCTTGAACCTCAAGACCAAGACCAAGACCAAGACCCAAAAAATCTCAATCAGGTCAAGATTTCTAAAATTGTCAAGTCGGAATATTCGCTATTTTAATGAAAACATGAGTCTTTTATTTTATTCAAGCAAATTAACTTTAAATGCAAACTGCAGAGAAATCCGACTTTGTATTCAAAAGTCCTTCATGTAAACTATTATTCCAAATGCCTTTTGTATTTTACAAAAACCAATTCGCTCAGAATTTTCTGACCAAGACGTGCCTGGTGGGCCTCATAAAAATTCCGCCATGTGAAAAAATACGTTCTACAGGTGCTGAAGTTGCTGAAACACACACAGAAGCTTTTCAAGCACTGGATGTAAATGTACAGATAGTGAGAGAGTCCTATTGAAATCTTCCCATGGTTTATCATACCGTCTGATACAGAATAACGGTTGCTGCTGCCAATGGGTTTTCCTGACCAACAAGACTTGTATCCATCCATAGATATTGGTCGTATGATGCAAGCAGGCTTGATACAGAATTCTTGAGTTCTGTTAAATGACTGTTCATATTGACAGCCGGTCTTGGTCTTGGTCTTGGGAGACCAAGACCAAGACCTTGAACCTCAAGACCAAGACCAAGACCAAGACCTTGAACCTCAAGACCAAGACCAAGACCAAGACTTTTAAAAACGAACTCGAGTGCACTCGAGACCAAGACCTTGGTCTCGAGGACAACAAGACTGCTTTTCTTTCCTCTCTCCTTCCTCTTCAGTGTCTTCTTGTCTTCCATTCTCTGCTCATTCGTCCTCCTCCGTTCTTCTTCTTCCTCCTCCTCCTCCTCCTCCTCCTCCTCCTCCTCCTTCTCCTCCTCCTCCTCCTCCTCTTCCTCCTCCTCCTACTCCTCCATCACCATCAGAGACCCTTACTCTGCATTTGTGGCACATGACTAAACTTTACTTCGATTGACTAAACTTTAGCTGAGTGTTTTGGATTTTATTTGTATAATCAATCTAGCTCAGGATGTTTTACTTCAAAATCTCGTCAACTGTTAGCATTATATCCTCACCTTTGCGTCAACATATGCTGGATACAGTGGATAGTAGAGACTTGTCTTATCTCCGAGTCTCAGAATTTCCTAAAACCACAATGAAAAGAGCAATTTTATGGCAGGCAAGCACAAAAGTACAATAATTTATTTCGTTGTACAGCTGCTACTATTACTTAGTGGAAGTGGAGACATGTGCAGACATTTGCTGCTAGGTGTGTGCAGATGTGCTACGAGTAGAGACATGTGCAGTTGCATAAGTTCACCTGCTCTGGAACTGTACTATTCCCTGCAGAACTTGAAGCCAGCTGCAGTTATCGACTGTACCACTTGTTAATGCCATTAATTAGGTATCATTGGGAGACATAGTGTAACCACTCATTAAGTGGATTTGTGTGTAACAGGTCATGCGTAAACATACTGGTTAAAATAAATACACTAATGACACAACTGTGTATTGGTTTTCATAATTCTACCACGTAGCACAAGCTCCTGCACAGCACATAAATGGGTCTCACATGTTAATCAGGTACTGTCAGGAGGGATGGTGCAACCACATGTTAAGCAGATTTGTGCATAAATGAATCAAGTGTAAATGGGAATGAGCTGTAGGCCTACTCTGAGAAAAGTTTAGCAGAATAACACAAGTCATACCTTGAGGAAATGTTTGGAGTAAAGCTTAAAGATGGGATTGAGAGCATAGTGATGCAGATGGGCATGTTCCTCTCGTCTGTGGTGGTTGAAGTAGATGAAGTCCTCTATGTTATAATGCGATCGGATATATTCAATGTCCTATCAACAAATCAGCTTAACGTTAAATGAAGTCCTCTACGTTATAATGCGATCGGATATATTCAATGTCCTATCAACACATCAGCTTAACGTTAAATAAAGTCCTCTACATTATAATGCGATCGGATATATTCAATGTCCTATCAACACATCAGCTTAAAATTAAATGAAGTCCTCTATGTCAGCGGTTCCCAAACTTTTCTGGGTCGCGACCCACTTGTGAATATCTTGGCAGTCTTGATACCCACTGTGCAAAATTAAACACTGTGTACTAACATTTGCTTCGTAAATTGGTATCAAAATATGCGAATTTACGTACAGCGTTTAGAAATTTAAAGCATTAAAAGGAAATTTAGGCAAAACCAGTTTACAATTTATTGCAAAATCCAGCTAGTTATAGCCCAATCATAGTCAAATGTTGTTGTTGCAAAAAATAAATTTATCTCGAAAAAATTTGGCGACCCACTTGCCAGAGCTTCGCGACCCACTTTTGGGTCGCGACCCACAGTTTGAGAAACGCTGCTCTATGTTATAATGCGATCAGATATATTCAATGTCCTATCAACACATCAGCTGAACATTAAATGAAGTCCTCTATGTTATAATGCGATCGGATATATTCAATGTCCTATCAGCCTTACATTAAATGAATTTCTCTATGTTATAATGTGATCGAATATATTCAATGTCCTATCAACACATCAGCTTACCATTAAACGAAGTTCTATATGTTATAATGCGATCGGATATATTCAATTTCCTATCAACACATCAGCTTACCATTAAACGAAGTTCTATATGTTATAATGCGATCGGATATATTCAATGTCCTATCAACACATCAGCTTAACATATTAAATGAAGTCCTCTATGTTATAATGTGATCGTATATTTTCGATGTCCTATCAACACATCAGCTTAACGTTAAATGAAGTCCTCTCATCTATGGTTTGGCTTTAATGTACAATCAACACAAATGATGTCCATTAGAAACAATGTAACAACCAGTAGATCACATGCAACTAAAACAGATGAATGACACAAAGTGACAGTATGTTCATACCTCTTCACGTCGGAGGACGGCCACTCCTACTACCTGATGACCAACTAAGGCCACAAACACCTGGATCTCTGTTCCATCCTAGAAACAAAACAAATTGAAATATGGACTCATCTTAAATGTGTAAGTATGTTGGCACCTGAGTGAGGAAACCAGGCATCACTTGTCTAATCAACTGAAATTTAACATACAACTGATGACATCAACTCAAATGGTTCTGCTTCAACGGTCTTGCCATATACCCATATATGTCTGAAGCAATCATGTTTGGCTCACACCAATGACTATACCAACGACTATGCTTTCCCTTCTCATTCCAGTGTTGACCTTGCTGGTTCTGTTGTTCTGCCATCAAAAACTGTCAAGACACTTGGGGAGTCATCTCACATTCCAATCCCACATAAGAAACCTTTGCAAATCTTGTTTCTACCATATCAGAGCAATACGTTACATAAAGTCTGCCCTGACCAAAGAAATGTCACAGATCATAGTCTGCTCTTAGCTCAATGATGCCAACTCTATGTTTGCTGGCATATCAAATTTTCAAGTCAACAGAATATACACAGCACAGATCTTCACCAAAGAAAAAAAAGATAGTACACTGGTGATATTAGAATGCATATAAATGAAGTTGGGACATTTTCAACTGGTCATACAAAATCAGTTTTCACCACAGTCTTTGGAATGTTATATGCCTATCAGAGCCAATAAACAGACTGTTCTGTAAACAACACATATGAATAATTAACTAATCTCTCAAGCAAAAGTAATTATCTAAGTAAGTAACTCTTAAGTAGAACTAATCTCTTAAGCAATCTATGACTAAATCCTTCCTTGTACTATATAAAGTAGAATTGGTGATTTAAAATTCAAGAAATCAGTTGTTCTCACGTCATCTCTGTGGGCTTTGTTGTATTGTTTAACATCTGTCAGCAGACTTGAGCTCAGTTCAAGCGATTCCACAAGCTTGTCTATTCCAGCAAGGTCATGCTTATTGGCCAACCGTACAATTATGTTGTTGAGCAAACCCAAAGCACTGAAGATGTACAGTTCCTGTGAGAGCGTACTTGTTGCCTGAGGTGTTACTCGCTAAAGTTGAAACAATACTCTTCACAGCATAACCGATTTCACAGAATACAAATACTAAGTACTAGTAATCAAACTCTAGACAATAATCTTGGAATGCTATGCAAGCCAAGAAATTTAGCAGGTTCAGTATATATGATCAATACTATAAACAAGTTGATTTTAAGAAGAATTTTCTTATTTAACCAATTTCATATGAAAACCTACTAATGAAATTTATAATTTGAAACACTGGTGCTGTATGAACCCCACAGAATTGTAACTCACTATGCAAATTGTTCTTCACGTTAATCGATCATAGCTAAAAGTGAGATAAAAAAGGACAATTTTAAGCAAGATAACTTCTCCCACTCCATATGAAAGACGATCAAAGCCATGCTGTCGAATATATCTTTAATGCATTGCTTTTCAAAGGTTCATGAAAATTAATCCTTTTAAAACTAATTAAACTTCAAGTCATCACATCATTAAGACAGAGCAAGTCTAGGCGAGACGGAGCAAGGCAAGGCAATGTAGAAGAGCAGATGAAGCCTAAGCAACAGTTTGGTAAGGCAGCCATGAGAGGCAGCCAGAAGCAAGGAAGGATTTTATCAGCATATGACTATCGAGATGGCCACTCCTCATTGTCTGATCTGACTACTGACAATACATTTAACAGACTCAGCCAAGTGCAATAGAGTACACAATGGAATTGTTGAAAACTCTGTCTTGCCATGGCTTTATTTCTCATCCTCAAGTCTCATAGTCCACTAAGCCATAAAATGTCATTTATTGCAAGAATCAATGACCAACAGTCATACACAGTTTGTCTTTGTAGTTGAAGGATCTTTCAGTTCAAGCCAAACTGGCAACAGAAATCCAATTAAACGTCACTGAGTTAGAACGGTGAAACATGCTTCTGATGTGAGTGAAACACAATCAGTGCAGTGAACAATCACAAAATCAAAAACCTCTGACAGAACAAGTACCAACATAGGACGGACATCAAGGCATTCTGTTGCAACTTCATTTTAAAGGTAAATAAATCTAATTATAACACAGAATTCTTCTTCCAGCAGAAATCACTGAAAGGCATTTCAGACTGGGATACACCAATGCAGTTTAATCATCTGGTCAATATGCCTTGTTAATTGTAAACAAAAAATAAACTAGTGACATAGACGTAGGGTTTTAAGTATGCTCACCTGGAGTAAAAAAACAAATTTAACATCAACAGTCAGCACTTTAGGTGAGCACCTTTCCAATATCATCAACATCAGCAGCTTACAGCAATGCCACAAACACTGCACAGAGGTGAAGCAGTGGACACTGAAACCTCAAACGAAATCGACACTCACAGGCAGGCAGGCTGACAGACAACATCAAGGACTCTGGCAGCAAATGACCCAAGTCTCTTACAGACAAGCCAAGTTCAGGGGCTGTTCCAGATTTCACCTCATCCTGTGGAAATGTCATTCGGACAGGCTTTGCGTGCTGTTGGATTTGCAAGAAGTTGATTTAGAAACATACCAATACACAACTGCACAGAAGCAACATCGGTCAGTATGCGCATATAATTGAACTGGCAATGACATCACATACTTATATTCATATGATGCTAAAGCTGAAGCTGCAAATCCACAGTGCAGCTGCAGAAGTCAAGGCCTAACTGAAGGTATACTGCTCCTTGAATAACTTCATCATCCAGACATGGGCCACATACAGGAACAGAAAGGGTTGCTAAACAGTAACCCAATTGGAGACTTTCAATGAGAGTTTAACCTTACAAACTAAATGCAAATACAAGCGTATTTGATATGGCACTCCTCCCAAAGCTCAGAAGACTATACATAAGAACAGAGCAGTGATATTTTCGTTAACGAAAACTAAAATTAGAAGTAAAAATAATTGATTTCGTTAACGAAAACTAGAAGTAAAAGTAGGAATTATTTCAGCAGAAAGAACGAAATTAAGAATTGAATTAGGAATTATTTGCAGAACTAAAATTATGAACGAAATTAGGAATTATTTTCAGAAGTAAAATCATTTTACTTCTTGTGGCACTTAAGTTGAGATGAAGGCAAGTACCGGTAAAATTGCACGCGCTCTAAACAAAATCCATTGGAAAACTTCGGTTGAGATGAAGACGCTGCGCATACCATTTCTATTAGCTTTGGTCTTTGTTGTCTAATAATTGTCACCACTTAATTGCGTACCAACGACCTCAGTTTCAAACGCCAGTTTATTTCGGGTTTGATCGTTAAATTGTAAAATTACGAGTTTATCGAGAATGTTGACCGGAAGGAAGCGAGATAGCCCAATTTTGGGTTTATCATTTCGACAAAACTACCAGCATTGTTAGACTAAAGCTTCACCCCTTGTTTTACTTCAAACTGTTTTTTCTTTCTCGAGACAGGTTTGGTGTGCTTCTCTCTGCAAGCGTTGCATATGTACTTTTACAGCACGGAAATTAATAATTATTTGGAAAACTAAAATCAGAAGTAAAATTATTTGAGAACTAAAATAGGAATTAGAAGTAAAATTATTTGTGACGTAAAATTAGAATTAGAAGTAAAATTCAAGAGCTCAGAACTGAATTAGAACTGAATTAGGAATTATTTTCAGAAGTAAAATATCACTGGAACAGAGCAATGATAGTGTAAAGAAACTGTACACGAAGGACTTGCTCAGTCTCTATGCAGTCACTACTTTGGGAGAGGATGAAACCTGTACTCTCTGCATGACAAGCCGATCGCTCTAAACAATTGCCTACTGTGATCCACTTTGCCAAATCTGCCTACCCAATGTACCCATTGCCTTTTCACTTTCCACCACTGGTCTGTCCCATGCACTTTATCATTATTACTTTCTTTGGAATGGCTAGTCTTTGTAGACCTGTGTCTGAGTTCTTAAACAAACCCTGGAAAGTGATCGCAACTGAACCACTGGAACAATTTAGAAGAGGACAGAAGTCTTCCGTGGGTCTCCAAAAGCCCATCAGATGGCAACCCAGACTAGGCTGCCATCTGACCACGGTTTATTATTATTATTATTTATTAGTTTATTCTTAATGTCAGAATTTTCAAAATACCTTCAAAGAACAGAGAAAAGATTATTATTGTTACTATTACTTTCTGTTGTATTGTCTTAATTTATTCTAACACCCTATAAAATAGCTCATAAAAAATGAATAGTACCATTACTATTATTATTATTACTACTATTATTATTATTATTATTATTATTATTATTATTATTATTATTATTATTATTATTATTATTATTATTATTATTCTTCTTCTTCTTCTTCTTCTTCTTCTTTTGTTGATTTGTGGTTAGGCAGGACAACAGTTGATCTAATGAAGCAGAAGAATCTTGTGGGCATTGCAAAATACATCTGCCAGCCACAAAAACCAACTTCCGATTCCTCAACAGAAATATAGAAACAACTGATGAAAGTAACTGATCAGACTTCAGAAGATCTCAATAAAAGATCTCTGATCAAACAACTAAGACAATGAACGGAATGAAGAGGAAGAAAATATGGTAAAGACTGTTTACCATGAAGTGCTGAAGCAGAGGAAACTCTGGCACCAGATGTGGTACAGTTATGATGCAATACCTCTGATCACCAAACAACTCGAATGCCTTTGGTAGGAAGTCACACGACCTAAGAACAAAAATCACCAGACACTGAACAGCGAAAATGCTGCAGAACATTTGATGCAATTGTAATCTAAACATCATGTGACTTAATGTAACTAATAACTTACTGATTACCTTCCTCTATAAGTGCTAATGCTCTGAAAGTCACTGGAGACAAGACAAATGCTCAGTGTAAAAAGCAAACTTTTATATAAATTATGAGACAAATATAACTGTAGAAATTGGACTATCAAGGTCACAAAGAAAATTAAAATTTTTGTGGAGACTACATGGAATTGCACAATTTAACAATTTCAGAAAGCCATAAGGGACTGTACAAGTGACAGAAGGTAAACTATAACGCATCATAACCTGACCTCATTTCATATTTCTCATCGATGCAGAACAGTTGAATACTAAATGCATTGCTTTCACCAAAATACTTTGGTACAAAAGGTTTCTTCTGCGCCGGACGAGGACTGTCTGGCTTCTGGAAACGCTTTGGCTTCTCAGCCATCATTACCTAAGAATGCAAAGCACCAAAATATTAAGAAGGATTCAGCTGGCCTGCAGTGTAACCTACTGCTGGGCAAATGCAAGATGTCTTTGGTCGATATGAAAGTCATGGCACATTTGATATGTTCTCAGCACGTATCTTAAAATAAACACATGTGGGTTTGTGTTGGTTTTGCGATCCTGCACTTCATGCATTTGTCTTTCTAGCACATTGCACCATCCTTCTGGAACAGTTTTTCATTAATGGTACATACTGTTCCACTACAGACACCTCAGGAAACATTGTCAGTCTGTGGTAAGTTGCACCTTGTGTGGTCTGTTAGATGACCAGGTTTAGCACCCATGTGATTTCTTAAAAGGAGCTAAATGAATATCTAGATACATGACAAGCAGACCTACTATAACGGCAATTGAGAACTATTTGGTGCCAACCAGACCTGAATGTTGCCAGTACGCTGGCTGGCTGCCAACTGAGCCGACTCAACATCTGAGAGATCAGCAACAACTGACGTTTGACTCTCACTCAATCGTCTCTTCACCAACAATTCTTCATTTCCTAAAGAACAACCAACAGTTGCAGCAACAGTCTAAACAAATGACATCCAATGGTTAATTCTCACCACATGTACATTAAAAATATTCTATATTATGTCTTAAAAGTTTGTTTTCAAATGAGCTTCCTGACATGAAGAGTTATACATTTCTCATCTGTAAAACATCTGGAAAAGCTGCAAAAACATCTCAGCCACAAAAACATCTCAGGATGATGTGGCTACAGAAAGAAACATCAGAAATGGATTTATTTACAATTATTCATATTTAAATCTAAACATGGAGGACAAATTTTAGGGTGATACACAAATAATTCATGTGAGCACATCAGATTTTCTCAGTATTTGCACAAAATGAACGTTGGAAGACAAAAGCTGAATGAGGCAAAATCATTCACAGCAGAAAACAAGTCAGACATTAATTCCATTGTATAAACTCTCCAAATACAGTAATCATGTTACTGATACCAGTTATGCTGTTTCGGGATGACGTCCTGGTTTCTGTAGGTTGCTCCAGTTCAGTTTCATCCGGCTGCTTCTCCTCCACTTGCTTTTCCTTCTCATCCAATTCCTCTTCTTCAGCACTTAAGCCAGATTCAGGTCTAGACAAAGCAACTGACGGAGCTTTCTCTGGACAGATAAAGAGCAGTTTAAAGATTACTTTTAAAAACAATACTGAAAATGAAATGTAACAATACCAATACTTTTTAAACAAACTGTTAATTTTAGTACTATTAATTATACCAATGCAAACTGCTAAGCATTCACTTGTGGTAATTTACACCTTGACATTGTCATATGTCATGTGTGATAACAGAGTGAAGCTGCTTCAAATCAAACCAAATAGTTTCTCTGTTGGCGCTCTAGTTTCTAGTATTGTAACGGAGTTTCAGGGCAGCAAAAGTTAATAAATAGTTCAAAAGAATGATGGTTTTTCACTCCAGCAGCATACCTTTGTAATACATGAATTGCCAGATACAATCTCTTTAGACGAGTGAAAACTAGTTATCTTATCTAAGTACAACTTTTGTTAGAAGAAAATAGTTACTTTTGAATAAAAAAGTATGCTGAACAGATAAATAAACATACACGGATGCTAAGAGTTTTGTTACTTTTAGCACCTGTATAATGTGTATATGTTGATTAATTTACTTGAGTTACCCGGCATAGCTGGAAGTGGAGTCATGGATTCTGGAAAAGATCTCTTTACCACATCATCTGGATGTGGCTTTCTTAGACCATGGAATGGCGCCAACTCAAAGCAGTTGTTTAGGAGGTCAATGTTGATGTCTTTACAAAGACTCATAAATCCAACTGCAACTCCATCTACCTGAAACCATGCATTGACAAGAGCAAACATCCCTGACATGTTACAAATACATAATGCACTGTTACCATAACTTTTCCCCTTTTTGCACACTCATAATCGATTCTATCATTACTCATATCTAACAATACCACTACTATGTGTAGCAGCAGTGTACCAACTGTAAAGTGGTCTGTGCAGTTGTTAAAGTGGTTTGGGTGAGCAGTGGCAACGCCAGAGTTTCATTGGAACGAAAGCATGAGCAGTGGGAACGCAAGCCAAGAATTTCGAGAGCAGCGTTCTCACCGTTCCCACTCCACTTTAACCCCTGGGTCTGTGTATATAGCAGAAATATCTCCAGTACTGTAAAATGCAAAAATGGCCCTGAGCACAGTATCACCTATCAAAATAGGCTTTGATCAGTGGCATGCAATGTGCGCAACGGTCAAAAGCATCAATCGACCATTAATGAACTGAGCAACACTAAGACCAAGTCACACATTTTACAGCAACACTACTAGAAAGCATGAATGTCAAGATATATATGTACAGAACACAGAAACCATGTTGGTAAACTATTATTCAACTATCAGTAGATGTCTTTCAACTACCACCAGATCAAAGAGAAGAGAGAAGCTTCAACCATTAAATCTAGTCAACTGAAAAGAACAAACCTCAGCCACAATGCACTTCATGTTGTCATTCTGAGCTTCAATTAACTCAGCCAAGAAGTATTCTCCGTAAGTATTAGTCAGGACGTCCGTCTGACGAGAAAAGATCGGCATCAGGTCATCATGGTCTTCAACCCTATGACCCCAGAAAATCAATAGAACTTAATTCTCTGTCACAGTCTATGACATATCAAGTTCTATGCAAGGCATCTGTATAAGGCTGAAACAAGTAATAATAAATAATAATAATAATATTTATTCTTTAATTAAGCGCCTGCAAATGCACTGCGCTCTACATGTACATGTTATGCGATAAATCTTAACTACTAACAGAACAGACAGCCTGCAATACATTGCGCAAATTGCAGCCTACAAAGCATGTCCGCCTATGGGACTCGATCTCTGTACCTCTCGCACTCTACGCCAGATGTTATCCAATGCGCTATCGGGCCCCCGTGTGAGAATAATCATAACACAGGGTAAACCAAAAGCAAGAACAGGCTCAATTTGGTATCATGGAGGACAGCCTACCTGGCTTCCAATCACATATACAATGCAAACCTATTTATATGCAGTCACTGGGAGGAAAAACAACCACAACATGTTAGCAGACTGCATGTTAAAAGAGCCATGCTGAAATATTACATGATTTATATTAGTGCCAGGACCACTCTAGCTCAAACTAGATCTTTTGCCAACATAGGATTCTACCTGTTGAATGCCCTTCCTTCTTCTCTATGGATACTCTTACTTTCTGGATCTCTTCCTACTTCCCTTTCCGTGCTTAAAACCTTTTTCTTCTCTCGGAGCCCTTGCAATGGGAGCGCTGCTGAGTGGCCTCAGCTGTGATCGGCGCTATACAAATCTCCAAATACGAGATGACATGATAAGTCTTGGCATGGGTAGAAAGCTCAAAGACATAGACTGTCTGACATGAGGCCACTTGCAATGTAGCCTGCTACCAGCTGATTTTGTCCAATTACTTTGAAAGGTCACATTGTTGTCTGGATATGGGCAAAAGTTATTGTAATGAAATACGAGACAATTTATGTTTCTGGCTACATAAACATTTATTATTTCCAGACATTATCTTAAAGCATTAGTGGACTATCTGGTGTACACCAACACAGCTGCTGTCTCTCAGATAACACAGCACTTAAGCTCCTATCCATGTTAATTAGGCTGGCTAGAACAGTGCCTCTCAAACTTTCTGATGCTGCGGACCGGTAATTGTTTCACCAGCCTTACAGCGGACAGGAGCTTTTCAACATCAGCTAACATATAATATTATGACATGCTATATTAAAATTCAGATTTCATACCTGGCTTCCCTGATGTGAAGCACAGGAACGTGATGATGACGGTGGCAGATGAACAGTCGATGACCATCTGCATCCTTCATCAGACGTCGTCTTGGTACTTCATGAAATATTTCACCAAGAGCAGCGTCTGAAGAAGGACATATTGCATCAGTGGTTAACGCTCTCGTTTCCAGTAGACTTCACTACTGTAACCATTGGCATAAATTACAAACGGTTCAAAACTCTCTTGCTTCAGCCATAACAAAGACCCCTAAATATCAGCATAACAGGCTCATATTGCATTCATTGCACTTGCTGCTTACTGAGCACATAATTTTTTTCAAAATCTGCCTTAGAGTTCATAAAAAGTAGTACATCCTAAGCAGCTGACCTATCTTGGTTCCATGCTCACCTTCACACAAATAGATTCTACACTCAATCAATGGACATTGTGACTCTTGATGTGCTCCACAAACGAACAGTGTTGGGTGCTTGGGATAACTTGATTACTGGTCTGAAGCTTTGGAATTCAGTTCTTTCTGTCCATTCTTTTATGTTGTTCAGGTCAAATCATCTGTTTCAACATGCATACGCTTCTGGTTTATCTGACTTATAGGATTTCAACCTGGCTTTTCCAAGGGATTATGATTTCTATTGTGATTTCACTTTAAACAACGAGTAACTGATGTGCTGGATATAATGACAATGGTGCTATGGAAGTCATTACATTATTTAGATTATTTGACTGACAGACTGACAAACTGATGGACTGACCTGGATGAACTCCAGTTGGAACCAACAGCAGACAGAAATGTATGTTAGGAATTGTATTGAACATCGTCCTAATGATTTCACGAGCACATCCATGGGAATAGTTATGCTTGGCAACAAAATAGTGCATGAAGAGAGTGTTGAGTGAATTGGACTGTGTCACGTCATAGGTGGAAAGCAGCCATTCGACCCAAGCAGATGGCTCAACTCCGGCAATATTTGGATAGTCAAGAAATGCAGCATGTCCAAGGATGTCCTCAACCTCATTGCTCAGGGTAACAGCAAGCAGTGCTTTCTCTCTGAAAATAGAAACACATAACAACTCAGAACTCCTTTCTACATGCATGGCTGAATCATCAAGTCCTCATCTAAGATGTAGATTTTGGCCAAAAGTAACAGTGATTTCTCAGAATTAAAAGACTCTGAAGATCTACAAAACTACACAGACTCTGAAACAGTTAAAACTCATGAAGAAGCACTGCATGAAGCCAGAGAATCCAATGGCGATTGACTGAAGAAGATAACAAGTTTCCCTTGAATTGCCAGTTACCTAAAACATTACTATTTTTACCCAAAGGATAAAATCCAGACAGAGTGGAAAACTAATGCTATGCTGTTGGATTGTTGTGGCAAGATATTGAAAGAGGAAACTGGTTCCCTTTGATTTCCTGAACCCTTGGTCAGATGACAACCCAGGCTGGTCAATGAATTCCAATCCCTGCTAACTGAGAGGACCAAGTGTTGTAAATGTCAGATTGGGTCAAGGAGGGCATACGAGGCCACCTTCCTTTGAGCTGCAAACTCATCTGGTTCTCAGCAGCGCAGGTAGTAAGAGGTAGATATGAATCATCTAGGGCAGGGGTGGCCAACCTTCTCTTGCATATGGGCCACTATAATTTTTGGCTAGCACGCGGCGGGCCGGCCGCAAGTGATTTTCCTCAGCGCTTCGAAAGAAAAATACAAATGTTCAACTTGTATTCTTAAAAAAGTCGAAAAACAGGTATTACTATTAGAACTTACAACACTAAATTTCCTTCCAGGTTAACCCTAACAGAGTCATTTAGTCGGTGTGAAACATATCGGTAAATACCGGTAAATATAGGCAATAAATAAGTGGTCGTATGAGACAAAAAGCATTAATTTAAAAAGTGGTCTTGCTGGCCGCCAATCAGCAGCTTGCGGGCCGCATGTGGCCCGCGGGCCGCGGGTTGGCCATCCCTGATCTAGGGTGTCTACACAGCACATCACATGTGAGGTTCCTAACCACGCTCCGGAGTGTCAGGGTTGAATGCTACCTGGATGCTTGCAACGAGACAGGACATTTTTTTAGAACAGCTGCCAACAACTCTAATGTTAGACATCATTGATGTCGGACAATGTGCTGCAACCCTCTTAATTTTAGTTGGAATGTGTTTATCCAGGGCTTCAGATAGCCACATTCGGCTGGATAGCAACCAAGATGGGGAGGAAAGGAAATATTGAGCATTTTGCATAGACAGAAACTGATGAAAGACTAAGTTGTATGTGGCTTATTATGGAAAGAAACTTCAGCATTAACGGTAGCTAGTAAATTATGTAATCATGTGACAAGGCAAGACTCTCACTCATTTGTTCAAATGCTTTGGTAACAATTAGAATCAGAAGGTCTTTTGGTTCAACTTCACACATGTGACTGTTTTCACAGTTCCCTATTTCAAATGACTAAATAAACAAAACTTTGAAAATGACATTACGGTAACTGTGAGCATGCCAACATTCACAAAAGTTGGGAAAACGATATGCAAGAAACCAACTCAGAAGGTCATTCTGCAAAAAGAGGTCTGCAATAGTCCTCTTCATAATTGTTCACAGATGCCCAGTATATGCATCAGACTCATTTGTTTACCTTCACCTAATTAATTAGATTTGCATGTGAAAAATCTATTCTACTTATACCCAACATCTAAACTTTAGAAATGATTTAATTTGCAAGTTTTCTAATGTTTCACACAGATATGTGTATAATCATTTTACAGCTTGTGCCAAAACATGTGGTTTTCGTGATAGTATTTCACACTTCCAGCAAATCTAGTGCAACATTATCTCTTCCCTATTATCTCTTTCATCCAACTCCATATCCTATTTAACACGGTTATAAGTTTTTATATTATGTTTCGTGCACCTCTCTTTGTATTAACCTATTTGTCAGCCACAGTGCGTTTGCAGGTGGTTTATTAAAGAACATACTTACTTACTTACTTACTTACTGACTGACTGACTTACTTATTACACTAATTTTTAAGTTTTCCAACTTTGTTCCTCGGGTACAATCAAAGTCGGTGGCAATACAGACACTGTTTTAGTTCAACTTCAGTTGCATTCAACTTGTTAAAACTGCAAAACATAAAGATAGTAAGAAATTCCATCCTTAAAAATGAGATTAAAGTCTCTACTTACATAAGATTGATCACATTGACACGACCAAAAATAAATTCAGTTGACGGAGTCACAAGCTTTGTAATGTTTGGTGCATCTAGCGACTCAGTTCGCCGAGCACTAATCATTTCCGACAAATTGTCGGGAGAGCGTGCCACAGTCATTCTACAGAACAAATAACAAAGCAAATGCACTTATCACTACATAATGACAGACTGAAAGACGTCTTGAAGTTTCGCTTAACAGTGTGGGCACATTACAGTATGAATTACTGCAGACCCAGGATTGCTATTGCCAACAGCAGGATCACAGAAAGCTCAAAGCAGATCCTGGACCATCACTGCTGGGGCTGCAGCAGACTGCACAGCAGGGCCCAGCTAGATGTACATACCCACTTTGGGTCAGCACAGCATGTATACCTGAAGTAGCCCACCATGGAGTTTTATAATGGTAACATGAGCAGGCTAAAGTGGGGCGTGGTGGCTCAGTGGTAAGTTCGGCGCCTTGTGACCGGAGGGTTGCAGGTTCGAATCCCACTCTAGCCGCTGCGTACGGACCTTGGCCAAGTCCGTCACTCGCAATTGCTCGTGGCGCTTCGGCGTGAAAATTCCGGCACAGTATCAAATGCTGTAGTCGGGAGCGCCTCTGAGTAGTAGTTGACTTCGAGAGGCGCTATAGAAATATCCGGAATAAATAAAATAAATAAAGTGGTCAACTGGGCGTGGCTGCATTAGTTTCTCTTCAAACATGGCTATTCAAATTTTCAATTTCAATTGCGTACGTAAAGTGGCTTATGTAGCTCTCTTGTTGTTGGTAGTGTGGACGATGCTTATGATAGATAACTGCATGATGGGATTTTAATTTAAATCTACAAATGGACAAATAAGGAAATTGTGCACTTGCAATCTTGAAGGCTAAAGTGAGGCATAATGAGACAAGATCTCAGGAAGAAAATGTGAACTTATAGAGTGGAAAGACTACAGACTAACTATACACCATCGACCTGTACAGAACCATACTAACTTTGAAGTGTTGATTTCTACTGTCTGATTATATTTTTTTTAAATAAAATATTTCAGATTTTAAACATTACTGGCACACTTATTCAGGAAACTAACATCTGTATTTTTAATGCTGGATCTGAAAGCAGGTTTGTTCGCTTTGACTACGAGCAGGTATAATTGTACATTCGCTTTGGCTACGAGCAGGTATAATTGTACATTGACTTGTAAATATTAAAATACTTTTACAATACCCCAGGCCCTTAGCCAGAAATAAAGAGTAGGGCGTCCAAAAGCATTCAAAGTCGTGACCACCCGATGTCGTGAGCGTATGAAGTCACGACCGCCCGATGCCGCGACCGTACAAGTCCGACTGCAAAAGTCTGCAATGCCCCTACACTGAATGACTTTTGGGTTTTGATCACAATTGTAACAGTTTTATATACAATGATAGAAACAACAATCTGTAGACTTCAGATTGTAATTTTTAATTCCCTTATTTCATTATTATAGCCTAGGGAACAGACGTTACTTGTTATCAATCCAACCCCTATAATTATTCATAAGGTCAAGGTATTTATATAGTCAAATCAGTTACCAATTACCACGAAACAACCTCATCTAATTGGCACTTAATTACACGTATCCTAAATCATAAATAACTGCTAGAGAAGTGTATCTTGTGTTGGAAAAGGAACATCATTACATAGAGGAAGGGGAATAGATTATACATTATAATAATAATAATAATAATAATAATAATAATAATAATAATAATCTTCGTTTAATATCTTCAAACTGACAATTACGCAGTATGATTACAAATCAGTATGAACGGATGATCACAAGTTATTACAGGAGTCGAATTTAACTGTACACGGCAGCCATGCAAGGCGCCCATCACGTCCTACATCTCATTTTAACAACGTGCCATCTCGCGAATGAAAGGCTGAGTGGACCTAAATTTGGGGAGGTTGCGGGAAGCGATCCCGCTACCGCTTGCTCTTCACGCCAGTGATGTTACCACTACTCTATGGACCCCCCCCCATAGCCTATCACATTTAGGACGTCGCGTCCATGCACAATTTATGGCCGTCCAAAATGATTTTCAGCCGTCAAAGGATGGCTGGACGGGTGGCTGGCTAAGGGCCTGTCATACCCTAGTGAGCCTTTCTAGTCATACTAGATAAATTAAAGGGGACCTTCTAACATTTGGGAGACCTTCTAACACAGCTACCTTTGCTGCCCGCTCAGAATGCATACTTAATGAGGGTCATACAGGTGTTAACACAGTAACGAATGACAGTAACAAATGACAATTTGTGAAAAAGTTAAACAAAGAAACTGACTCAAAATTAAACAAGAGATACCTGGATACTAGAGCCGAATAAAACACACACAAAATGCCAAGAAAAGTCCTGAAAAATGTGGAAAATGTTAAAATTAGGTCAATTGAATCAAACAACATGGATAAAAACAACATGGTAAACATTGTCACATAGATGAGGTCATGCCAGATTTATTATTAGTTATTATTATTATTTTTTCCCTGAGGTAATATAATTCCTCAGGAAGCAAAAAAATTGTCTGCAGTTAATAGCATCTGGAATGGCTATGCTTCTTCCAATTCTGGCATGGCAAAGGTACTGCAGTAAGCAATGGCATTGAAACACTGAATGATTAGCAAAAGGTGTTGGAATAGATGGCTAGTTTATCATCATCATCATCATAATCATCATCATCGTCATCATCATTATTGTGCATTTATTAGGTGCCAATATCTAATAACTAAGAATCAATCGATGGCACTGATCAACAGTTAGTGAAGGACTTGATCAAAGTCTCTACAAAGTAAACGTTTCAGAGCAGGCTTGAACCTCTTCACATTACAAGGTGAGCAATCTCTAATCCGTTGGCTACATGTTTATCATAGCTTTAAATCACAACAAATAGCAAATCATAAATTACAAAATAAATGTTTTTCTGCTTAACACGACTACAACATTAAATTAGTAACTGTCTTGGGCTCTCGTACTCGTGTAGAGAAGAGAGGGTACAATTATATTCCTATGTTGCCCATACAAAATAAACTGTTCACACCAGTGATTCTCGACCTTTTTCAAATCATGGCACCCTAACTAACGGCTACGGCAGGTCAACGGACCTTGTCTTAATTATTTTCATTTATTTTATCGGAGGTAGTTCTTTTTAGATAGATGGTTAATACTCAGAACCAGGATGAATAAGCAGAGGAGTGAGGCAAGGATGCCAGCTCTCTCCAATACTCTTCAACATCTACATCGAAGAGCTTGTACGGGAGGCGATGGAAGAAGTGAACGAGGGAATAAAGGTGGGGGGTAGGTTGGTGAAAGCGCTGGGATTTGTGGATGATCAGGCAATGTTAGCAAGAAGCCAAGAAGGACTGCAGAGAATGATGGATCGCCTGAATATGATCTCAACAGAATACGAAATGAAAATAAATACCGAGAAGACAAAGGTCATGAGGATAAGCAAAAGAGAAGAAAAAGAAGTTAGAATAACCGTAAACGAAGTGGTCATCGAACAAGTTGAGAGATTCTGTTACCTAGGAAGTATGGTCACGAGGGATGCGAAGAGCCATGCGGAAGATAAAAAGAAGAATAGCCATGGGCATAGGCGCCGACTCCACAGGGGCAACAGGGACGTTCGCCCCAGTACTCACCAAGGTTCTGGGGCAAGCATATATATTCGCCCCAGTACATTTTTTGCCTTCATATATACTGTTTCCAAGGGCCCAAAGCTTTTAACTAAAGATATTTCATGTACTTTTCCGTGTGTGTCTCAGAATCCCTGCAGTCTGAACTAGCTTGTATATAATATGACGAATGCTTCATATGATACACGATGTACTTGTGGTGTCTATCGATGTCACCGGGTCGCCGAGGTCGGGGTATTTGAACCTTAATCGACCACAGTCAGGGTCGCTTTTAACACAGGTGCAAACGGTGCGGCGCACCGCGGGCCTCTGAGCCGAGTGTGTACAGCAGTTTTGTTGCTATTTGCTAAATGTCGTTTGCAAGTTTCACTCTCACTTCAAATTTCTGTAAAACTGTAAGTGTAGGCCTAAGTGTAAGGTAACACTAGTGTCAATCACTAGTCTAGACTAGACTAGTGATTGACACTAGTGTTGTCTAGTGATTATATTGATTTAATTCACTTACACTGTTTGCTACATATGGTACTATCATGGGCGTCTTTGTGTACGCGTATTATTGAAAATTTAACGTATAGAGTTCTGTCTTGGTAATATTGAAATTCCTATTGTCAACCCCGAGACGGAATGCATTCAGACGTGTCGACTAATTGATATCGTATTCCCTTTTCCAGCGGCTCTTGTGTTGTTTTTAGCCGATCGCTGCGAGATAACAGGTCTGGCTGGTGAATCGCGTAGTTAGAACGTTATATATAATTATGTATATTTATATATACACACAAATATATACATATATATAATATATATATATATTAACATATGTAATTGACACTGGCTGGAGCGACAGTCTCTAAGTAATGAGCTTCTTCCCTTAGATGCCAACTAGAACACGTTCTGCCAGACTTTTTAAATATAGGCCTACCCCGCTAGCTTAGGAACCAGTTCCAAGCCTGGATGAAGGAGGAATGCGAATCCATTGATCTTTGTTGTCACACGGGTCGTTAAACTGAAACTTCTAGTTCTACGCTTTGTGAGTCAGTCGGGCAGTATTACATGAACGGGAAGACGAACACATCTGAGTAGGACAATTTCGTAGGAACTGTGAGGGTCGACTGCGTTGAAGGTCGGAAAAACTTGGTAGGAACGGAACAGACATGTCAAGAGTCGTTTGTTTTTCGCTCGAACACGTGTTCTGTAGTCGGTCAGACTTTACCGAAGAAAAGGGACGAATGTTCTTGTAATATAACCGTGACGTGCTTGGTTAAGTTTCTTTCGTGGTTTTACGAGAACTTTCTCTTGAAAGTGAGCGCTGAACAAAGTCTATCTACGTAGCCGTTTCACGTGTGTCGTCTTGCTGTCCCTGAACGAAACCGATTCCACCTTGGACTGGGAAGGTAGGTTTGCTCGTAGTAGGCCTACTTTGAGGGAGGGAAAATAGAGTAAGGAAAATATTTGTGCAAACTCTTTACTTGATCATTATTTTTTCTATTTTTTCTATGCAAATTTGTTCTCTTTGCACCGACATTCGCGGAACCTTATAAACGGCCCTGAGGATAGGCGATGGGATCATCCGATCACAGGATTACGGCACGAAATTCTTGCCCCAGTACCTTTTACTAAAAGTCGGCGCCTATGGCCATGGGAAAAGATGCATTCTATAAAAGAAAGGAGCTCTTGAGAGGAAAATTAAATAGGAACATGAAGAAGTGAATGGTTAAGACGCTGATATGGAGTGTGGTCCTATACGGATCTGAAACGTGGACTATAAGAGGGGAAGACATCAAATGGATAGAAGCCTTCGAAATGTGGATATGGCGTAGAATGGAGAATCAGCTGGACAGAGCACAAGACAAATGACGAAGTACTGCAAAAGGTCGGAGAGGAAAGGTCCATAATGAGGACAATCAGAGAGCGCCAAAGAAGATGGATTGGCCATATAATGAGAGGGGATTCTCTGCTGAGAAATATCATCGAAGGTAGAATGGAGGGGAAAAGGATGCGAGGAAGGCCAAGAACGATGTTCCTGGACTGGATAATAAAGTGGGACGGCTACAGACAGATGAAAGCGGAAGCTCAACATCGAGTGGAGTGGCGCCGTTGGACATACGAACCTGCCTAAGGGCAGAGAACCAAAGAAGAAGAAGAAGTTCTTTTTATGATGAGCAACGTTCTTAGAATTCAACTGCAGTGCTGCGACTATTTCTAAACAACTTTAAACAACAGTTATAGGTCAATGTTAGTAGTGACAATCAGTAGTTTTTCAAATTTTCGGGCAGATAGAAAATGCACCACAAACGTTATCGTTCCGCCAATCCAGCTGCAGACTGAGCAAGTTCACGGCACCGTTGGGTTTCGCGGCATCCCGGTTAGGAAGCACTGGTCTACGCAGAACCAGTCATCTTAAGTTTAAGATGGCTGAGCATAAACGGAATAAAACGAGTTTTTAATACCTTAGTTTCCCTGTGAAACAAATGTAACCGAATTTTGTTGCACTTCTCGGCGGCACAGCTTAAAGTTGCTATGGCAACGGCAGTGACTGCTTAAGATACCATGTGTTTAAGTAAGTAAGTACCAATCACAGCGCTAATAACTTGCTCTATTTACATACATGCACGAGTGAACGATGCATGTAATATGAATCATTAACAGAGTTTTGCCTGGATTAAAGCGAAAATGTTAGTGACGTGGTGAAATGAGGAAATCTGGATAAGACAATTTGCAGAGTTTATTTTTGAATTTGATCTAAAACGACATGTGCTGTGTATACAACGTATACACAGCACAAGCCGTTTGTAATTTCTGTTTTTATAAATGAGAACTTACAAGAGACGATTAGCAGGTAGCTGAGTTCACTGGCGTAAGCTTGTCTAAAATATTGGGGGATTTGGTTATTCATTCTACACTTGTTGCCATGGGCGGCGATCATGTCTCCCACCTTTAAGAGTGGAGGGACACGCCATACATTTGCCCCCCCCACATTTTGAAGAAACACCAAAAAAGGCGGAGAAATGTAATTGGGTGTGAGAGTTTTTTGCTGCCTTTTTGAACAGACGAGGTAAAAAGAAAATTTTGGAGGCAGAATTAAGTGTCCCCCGAAAATTCTCAGAAAGAAGAAGAAATTCGTTAAAAAGTCTAAAAAAAATTGTGGATGAATTTGTAAAAGGTTATTGTAGACGAATAATTCGTGAAAAGGGGTAATGAGATCATTTCTTTTTTGATACATGAATTCCTAAAAAAGGTCATCGACCAGACCGTGGCCGACTTTGTCCCCCCACCTCTCAGACAAGGTCGCCGCCACTGCTTGTTGCATTGGGTGTACAGTCCATTTCAATTATTGGGGGCTCGTGCCCCGGCTGCCTCCCCCAAGTCTACGCCTATGGCTGAGTTAGACAGAATATAAACCTATGCCTAATAACGATTATTAAAATCTTTGAAGGCTCTGGCGCTGATAAAATTACATGTAAATAAGGGATGGAATGTTTTATTTACATTTCATACAAACTAAATCTTATACCTTGCATTGTGCATTATGTAACATTCAAGAGTGCAATCGTTTAACTTGTAAGTAATGCGCTACAAAACCTTTTTAATCTCGCTTATACTTCGAATCTTTTAGTGCCATATTGCTTCCGCAGAAGTGTTGCTCGGTCTTTTGGCTGTTCCATATAGAAGGTACGGTTGGGAGCTTTTAAGATTTTTTAATCGACCGTCATCAGTAATGTCACAATAGCCTCTTACAATCCGTAAATAAAATTTTTGTCACTTCTTCGTTCTTTTTCTTTAGCGTGTGAGATTTATACAATTTATGTTAATGCAGTGAATTAAAACGTCAAAATGTTAGACTGATGTACCGCCAATCGCAAACATTTCGTCACATGTATAGAAGACATTTCTATTAGGTTGAATAAAGTGACTTGTAAAAACTATGAGTTAGCTGTTTTGTTATGTTATTAAATAGGAGTATTTCTGATTATTTGTAACGTAAGATTTTGCTGAAGTTCGCGGTATTACTTTATTTGGCAAGCTTATGATTAAACAATAGAATCCAGGATCAGAAAACTTCTTAAACCAGATAATAAATGTTAACTCTAGTGCAAAAATTCAATTGGTTTGTTGTAAATGCTGTTACGTAGTAATTGCTATGAAAAACGAAATTGATTTCTAGCAAAAACTAAAGAATATAATAATTGCTTGAATGTTGTGAAGTCTAATTGTGACGTGTTTTCATTAAGGAAAATGGCAATTATTTACGACATGGCGATCGGTCTTAAGAAAGGCCACAAGGTGACTCCGAATACAACAAAGCCTCGTCCGTCAAGAAGAAAGGGGGTAAGAAAACAAAAATCTAACCTATCTTTAACTTCAAAATTTGTTTTTGTCTCCTAATAACAGCGTCTTCCAGAACTTTATCTAAATTGTCTGGTTTTCTGCACAAACACAAGTACAAATATTGTACACGGACTGCTGCAGTTAATAAACAAACTGTTACAGATCATACCACATAAAACTGGTATTAAAACAGCATAACCTGAGAACGACTGGTATCTGCTTATGCTTTTTTTACGTCAATGCTACTACTCTCCAGAACTCTCATTAAATTACAAGTAGAGTAACTCCATGGTAGCAAGGTGGCTTCATATTCACCAAAGGTGTTAAATTAATGCCCTGTTATTTAACACGTGGTACAAAGAACTACTAATAATTTAAAAAACATTCTACTTGGTATGTTGTTTATGGTTAGATTTAAATGTTTTGGTTATTTTTTTATTTAATAAAGTTTTCACGTTTTAATATTTTGCATTTTGGAGGTTTAAAAATTAGATCACAAATTATATGTCAAATATTTTTAGTTGTGCTGAATGAAAAGAAGAGGTCACAGATATGAGTGTGTAGCAAAACCCCAATCCATGAAGCTGAATTTCCCCAGGATCTGAGTTTAGACAAACTTATGTGAAAGTTTTCTAGGTATTTTCGAATATGTTGTTTAGGATAGTGGCCGATTAATTAAATAATTAGAAAATACCTTGAAAACTTTCAAATAAGTTTGTTTATTTTATAATTAATTACCTATTGCTATACATTTGAGTATTAGTCCATTTTGCAGATGGCCTGATTTCCACATGGTTTCTGGTGGCCCATCTCCCAATGACTGCTAACATATCCACTCTATAGCCATTTACATTGATGTTAATTACTTTTGTACATAACAGTCTTGATTTTTGTAAGACTGTCGTCCGTTTCACCGGCCTGGTGGGTACTCTGTAATTCAAAGTGATTACATTTGTGTATAATATTATTGAGTTGATGATTAAATCAGAATATTTTCTTGCAGACACTTACCAAGCGTGCTCGATTTGTGCGTGACCTTGTGCGAGAAGTAACTGGATTTGCTCCCTATGAGAAGAGAGTACAGGAATTGCTGAAAGTCAGCAAAGACAAGAGGGCACTCAAGTTCTGCAAAAAGAGGGTGTGTTTAAAGTGAAGAAAAAATAAAACCAGTTATTTTGTTATAAACATAAACAAGTTTATAATAATTTAAAGTACATACCAGTTTTAATTGTAATAAGGCTGATTTTAAAATATTACCTTTACTAGTTGATGCAGGATTTCAAAGACGCATGTTTCAAGATTTTTGCCCTTCTTGCCCCCTTGCAGACTTTGCTGTGAAATGAATACCCTGAATGCACTGTCATTAGAGGAAAGATGTGATAGAGTGCTCACCCAACCATCATGGCTGAGGCTAAGCAAAATGAAGTTGCTAGCTCTTTACAATTTGTAGTTATACAATACAGCTGTGATTTGCTAATGCCTCCTTACAAAATTCATAATTGCACATTGAAGAATCTAGTTAGCTCATGGGACTGCTATTTGTGTATGTTATAAAAGTATTATATAGATATGGAGCATATGTTTGTTGACTTCTTGTAGCTTTCTTGTTTTCATCTCTTCATTAAAAGCCTGTTAGTTGTCTCTACTTGGTTATTTGAATTATTTCTTTGATGTGTGCATATAAATCATTCCAACTTCAAAGGTGAATCGAGAACATCTAGACTCCTTTGTTCCAAAATTATAACACTTGCTGTTCTCTTAATCTGCATACTAAAATGACAATAGTTAGGTGAAAATCCTAATAGTTCTCTGTAATGCATCTATAAATCAACTTGTAAATGAAACAAGCTGCCTGTAACATAAACAAATTGGAAAGGGACAGTGTAAATCAAGTGATAATATTCGTGTTAATTGACAAACTCACTGACAAACCTCAGTAAGTTACATTGAAACATGACGGTACAATTAGCAAGATCTTAATTAACGTGCGCGTCTTGACAGCCTGTTAGGCGCCCGCTGATTTTATTGCTGCCCATGAGAGAGTGGAAGGCTGAGTCGACCTAGAGGGGCTTACATGTATCGAATTGCGCCTTTTAAAAATCCAGTACTCTTCCGGCCAGTGTTACCATTATCTATCCCCCTCCCCATTCGTCTGTTCCCCTCCGTAACGAACCTTTCACCTCTGCAGTAATGTCTACATTTCTATTGTAGTTGTGAAAATGTGTGTACCAACTTTTTTGGTGATTCAATAAATAAATGGGTTTCCCTGAATTGCTAAACTAAAAGCTAGAGTTGTTAATTGCTAATCATATTGGATGTGTTAAAAGTTAGATGCTGTGGTTGTGTTGTAGCTCGGCAGAACACTGCGTGCCAAGCGAAAGAGGGAAGAGATGTCTGTCGTCTTGCAGAAGATGCGTAAAGCCCAGGCTCATGCGCCCAAGTAACAACCCACAGCAATGACTTCTCACCTTTCCAGTGAAAAATAAAGTTTAAAATAAAGTTCTTCTGAAATGATCTTTTCTGTTTTGTTATGATATATCGTCTGTATTGTCGAAGTGCAATGCAAACGAGCTTAATCTGTCTTGTTAGATTATACCAGCACTGACAAAATATTAAAAAACTACATGACATTGCCACAGTGCAGCTATGACCAGAACACATTGTGAGAAGCATGACTTTGACATTTTGGAAGAAGTGCATGCATTGCAGTGGTAATAACCGCAACTTTGCTGATTGTTCAAATGAATTGTCAGATTTATGGTCATGTAACATTTAGATACGAAGCTGGAGCATGGTTGAATGAGTATCTGTTTACAATCTGATGCGTGAAATTGTTCGTTATGTCCATAGGCAGATTTGGTTAGTTTTGAATGAAACTTGTTTTAACTAGGATTGTACCGAATAGTTGATTATCACTATTCAGCCGAATACGAATAATTGGACCATCATACTTATCTTCCATGGTCACACCTTGTAACTCTGTCAAAGGTCGCTCCTCTGCAGATCAGCATCTGCTGGAAAGTATGTTATTCATGGTACACGTCTTGTCTTTGGCCGGTGTTCATTCACAGTTGCTGGTCCCTCCATCTGGAACTTTCTACCTCCTCGTGTTTGCAACTCTCTTAGCGAGACTGTCTTTCGTTCTAAACTGAAAACTTCCCTCTTCCAGTCTGCCTATATGGCTCTTAATGGTTGCCTGGCTTCAATGTGCACTTCTGAACTCTGTAAGGAGGGCATTATCAAATTCCAGTTGTATTGTATTGTATAACTATTCGGACAAATAGAATAGTGTACAAAATAGGTCTACCGACAACATTCAAAATTTCAAATGTAAGCAAAAGTTTCAGTTCAGTAAATTTAATACATAAACTAAAAGTAAGTAGTTAACTACATGCAATTTTTGCATCCTTCTGCCAGTCTGTGTAAACTAGGAATGGAACTAATTTAACTAAACTTAGAAATTGTCACTTACTTAACGTTCACTCCACTCGCTATACAGTGTTTAATCTAGACGTCTTTTGGGGGGAAATTCCCCCCCCCAGGATTGAATTCCCCTCCCCCCAGAACTCGGCAATATTGTAAGGCAGAGACCTTTTTGGGGGGAAATTCCCCCCGAGATACCTTGTTTCCCCCCCAGAACAGGGGGACTAGATTACACACTGCTCGCTATAGCAGTCACATATGCAGAAACATGTCACGTGACCACTATTCGTATTCGGTCTGACCGCTACTATTCGGCTGAATACCGAAAAGCTATTTGGCCCACTATTCGGTCCCGAAGCGAATATTCGGTACAGCCCTAGTTTTAACCTTGTCCATCTTTAGTGCAAAGCCACTAACATGAGGGTGACAAAGACACTGAAATAATATTACCAAAATGAGTTTAGCTATTTCATTGTCACATGAGATGCAGGCTTTTGCAAGGCTTTAACACTTTAACGGCGAGTGTGCTAAAAGTGACCAAGGAAACAATGCAGCTCGTAAAGGAATAAACCCAAAAAGTACTGGCAAACTCCCATTCCCTGCCAGAACCTTGGCTGCAACCAGCTTAATTTGTTCAGTTTAGTTATTTAATATGATTATTTTTGTATACAGTGTCACTCCTTGTGTTAAGAGTTAATCAGAAACACATTTAGATTTGAACCTCGAACATTGATGTACAAGTTTTCTTCAATGACTGCAGTCGCCACTTAAATGCTTACAGGGCATTTAGGGAAATACAATACATTATAGTGAGCATTTATTTGGGTGCATATAACAGAAGTTGACTGCCATTTTAAATTGGTAGACCTATAACAGGTTGACTGGATGGTCAGTCAGTGCATCCAATTTGTTAAAGCTGTCTGCCTGTAACACAGAGTAGGGGTTCGAGCCTTGTTTGAGGCAGAAAGAGAGAGTGGCCTTGATCTTCACTCACAGTTGCTCACTATATGGTCATGTATATGTACACCTTTGGAAGTAAGGCATCATATAACAGTTTGAGTCATCTGTAAAGGACATTTGCAAATGGCCTGCTTTGGACCCTTCCACATTTGGCATTTACTGTCCTCTTGGGATCCTCCATTAAGAACTCCATTGTGGGTGGGAGAGTTGATGTTTAGTTTAACAAAGGCTTACTGAAATGACTCAAATTTAGATGCAGTCATCCACTTTGTGTGTACATGTAACCAGGGTTTAAAGTGGGTGGGAACGGCGTTCCCACTGCTCTCAAAAGTCTGCCTGCATTCCCACTGCTCACAATGCAATAGAACCCTGCGAACGCATGCGTTCCAATCAGGGCTGTTAATATTGCGACAAAGTATCACAATACCTGTACTTTGTATCACTGATACTTTTTCAGTACTGCACCCAGTGTTGCGATAGTTTTAGTTTGTATCGCCAATACTTTTAGCCTCTAAATCACCGATACTCGGTACCAATACTTTTCTTCCACTAAAAGACAGTTTTCTGGGCATACACTGGATTGATTCCAAAACCCTGACACATTATGCAGATGCAGCCAGTTTGCTGTGGGTTAGATATCCTGCAAGGGGAGAAGCACATTGATTTAGGTTATCTGCTGCCAACACTAATACTGTTAGAGTATGCTGGTTACACTGCATTACTACTTGACACTTAGCACGTATTTTATGTAGATAAACGTAAGCTTGCCTGTCAAAAAGTATGGGTAAAGATATTGGTATTGCCAATACATTTATTAGGAAGTATTGGTATTGCCAATACATTTTACCAGTATTATTAACAGCCCTGGTTCCAATGAAACTCTTCTTTGGAAGTTTTGAGTTCCTGCTGGTCACCCAAACCACTTTAACCAGTGCGTTTAACAGTCTTGTTGTCAAGACCTTAAACCTCAAGACCAAGACTTTGAACCTCGAGACCAAGACCAAGACTTTGAACCTCAAGCAGGGCCGTAGCCAGGATTTTGTTTCGGGGGTGTTTTCTGTTTCGGGGGGTGTTTTCTCGTCCTTGAGCAAGCCGACAAGCAACCGAATCAACCGAGGTTTGGAGTTAGTAAATGCATTATTTAAATTTTACATTATTTAATTTCGGGGTGTTTAAACACCAAAAACACCCCCCTAAATACGGCCTTGACCTCAAGACCAAGACCCAAAAAAATCCCATTCAGGCCAAGACTTCTTTTCCTCACAAACTATTGTGGAGTCGATATTTTAATGAAAACGTGAGTCGTTTATTTTATTCAAGCAAATTAACTTTAAATGCAGACTGCAGAGAATTCCGAATTCGTATTTACAAAAGTCCTTCATGCAAAATGTTATTCCAAATGCCTTTTGTATTTTATATAAAAAAAACAATTCGCTCAGAATTTTCTGACCAAGACGTACCTTGTGGGCCTCATAAAAATTCCGCCATGTGAAAAAAATACTTTGCATAGCTAAGTGCTTAAGTCGCTGGCACACAGTAACTTTTCAAGCACTGGGTGTAAATGTACAAATCGTGAGCCTTTTGAAATTCTCCCATGGTTTATCAGACCGTCTGGCTTCAGAAACAAGTCTCGGCAGGGCTTCCATATACAGTGTAACTTAGTTGCTGCTGCCGATGGGTTTTCCTGACCAACAAGACTTGCATCCATCTGTAGGTATTTGTTGTAGGTTATGATGCACAGGTTTGATAAGTTTTTAAATTCTTGAGTTTTGTTAAATGACTGTTCATATTGACAGCCGGTCTTGGTCTTGGTCTTGCGAGACCAAGACTAAGACTTTGAACCTCAAGACCAAGACTTTTGGTCTCAAGACCAAGACTTTTTAAAACGAACTCGAGTGCACTCGAGACCAAGACCTCGGTCTCGAAGACAACAAGTCTGGCGTTTAACTTCTGTGATCGTCCTTGATAGAGCTGATGGGTGGTGGAAGTCAAAGGCTATGCAGGACACAGATGCACCAGTGGGCGAGTGTGGCAGTGTACTTGGTCATGTATCGTCCCTGCCTATAAGTGGCGACTGCAGTCATTGAAGAAAACTTGTACATCAATGTTCGAGGTTCAAATCTAAATGTGTTTCTGATTAACTCTTAACACAAGGAGTGACACTGTATACAAAAATAATCATATTAAATAACTAAACTGAACAAATTAAGCTGGTTGCAGCCAAGGTTCTGGCAGGGAATGGGAGTTTGCCAGTACTTGTGAACGAGATGATTTCTGTTTTCCTTTTTGTTTCAGTTAAACACTTTCAAAAGCAGATACGTCTCAATTAACTCTGCCAGCAGTTCTAAGCTAAAAGGTGTAAGTTACTTTGTATCAGAAAAGAAGATCTTAATTTTTTAGGAATAATAACTCCCAAAACTAAATCGTCAAATAGTATATGAATAAGCTACAATAAAACTTTTGGATAATTAACTTTAATCGGGAATCGACTTTCATGTGTGCATATTCAAAGACCATATTAGAACTTTGACAAAAGAATGAATCAAATATCATAAATAGGCAAAGTTAAGATGTCTGCGGACATGCTTCTGTAGGAAACAATCCAAAATGCGATCATAAAGTGGAAGGGCCCTTCAGCTGAAATGCATACACCACCAAAGCAATCTAACAGGACAGCCACCTATCTTCTATACTGGGGAGGTACTCATTTAACAATTGTGATTAATTTGACCTGGATGATCAGGTTTTCATTCTGCCAAACACCAACCATGGTTGTTGCAATGTGCATTTAATATCATTCATATGTACAGCTTCAAGCTGTCACCCACAATCTGTACAAGGTAACCACATTGCCTCAACAGTAATTTTTTGGGGGTTTATTCCTTTACAATAAGTTTCCTAGAAGACAGTATTATGTACATGACATTAGAATTGATCTTCCAACTAATTAAATTACTATAAGTGTTTAGGCAGGTGAAAAGGATTTTGACTGAAACTACATATACAAGTATTATGAAACACTGCATAATCCTTAAGAAAATAAAATCAGTCTATAGGCTGCATTTTATAGCTAAAGGGAACAACTGACTCACCAGTTAAAGTCAAACTCATATTGACAATCACATTTCTGCATAAAACTGAATGCCCAAACAAGTAATACTGATTCTTCTGTCTTCTACAAACCAAAGACTAACATACTAACTACAAAGCCTGCCAGTTAATCTAGTCCAAATTCATTCAGCTAAACAAATCTGCAGAAACGTTCTCTAAACTGGTGATAAAAATAATGGCCAGCGTTTGCTGAGGAAACCTAGAAACTTCATAACATGGCATTGATTTGAAAAGACTCAAAGACTGCCATGCAAAATATCACAGCCAACTCCTTATTCCTGGCAGACAAAGATGCATCATGGCTTCTGAGATTGACAACAACCGAATGCATCTCCACAGCAATTCACACACATAACAATTACAACTTTTTCTTCTAACAGTGCACCAAATTCTGTGACTAAATGCATGATTTTAAAGCTGCTGGTTTTAAAGCACCATGATAACTATGCATAGAATTTATACAAATTTAAAATTACAACCCAGATGATTAAAGTGAAAATAAATATAACATTAATGGCTCATCCACTACAGTCACAACCCAGTTTCAGCCATATATAACATTCCAAGCTCAGCATCGTCCAGGATTCTGTGACAAAGTTATCATTTTGACTTTCTAAATAAACCAGTATATGGCAGTGCCAGATTAGACGTCCAAAAACCCAGTGAGACTTAATGATTTAGCTGGAATGCCCTAAATGCAACAAAGAGGTACAGCGCTCTACATATGGATTTGCAGTCACTTGACGCCTTTGATATAATTATTTCTTACTAAGACAGTCTGCATTTTTTGCTCAATCCATCAGTGATTCATTTTTAATTTCAGACACTCTGGACCTTTTTCAACTTTTGGAAGCTTTTGTAAGAGAACAGCAAAGGTAGTTGCTATAAAGAATTCAAGTAGAATCCAAGTTTTTTAGAGCAACTATAACATAATGCAACACTGCAAGTACATAACACCGCTCCACGGTCCTAGAACGAAACGGCAGATGCAAAACAGTTACACACGTGTGAGACGTAAGAGCTGGCAGTTAGGGCATCTGTTGTCGTAATCATGGTTGCAATAAACAGGAGCCTACGGTGCCTACCAAGTTAATCCAAATTAGAAAAAAGAGATGGACACATAACTAGAATGAAAACATGAACCAAAGGCCATCAAACAAACAATTCAAATGAAATATAACCAGCAGCTACATATAAATTATAAATCATTCAAAGAATACATGACCAGAAAAACACAAACCATAAGAAACCAGACGCTTGTCTATAAGATTTCAAGTCAATTTTCAAAGAAAACAAGCATTTAAAGCCAAATACTTCAAAGTTAATGTCAAGGCAGTATAACACTTACATCATCACAGCCATAAACACACAAGTTATCATCCCAAACTGCAGATCCCTTAATATCAGGTACACAAGTTATCCCATCCCAAACTGCAGATCTCTTAATATCAGGTACATAAGTTATCATCCCATCCCAAACTGCACATCCCTTAATATCTGGCATCTTGCGAGAGTTAGATTTGCTACTTTGTCAAATTAAAAAAATGTGGAAACTGTTCTCCAACATGGAAGAAATTCAAGAACATGAAATGAGATCCCATTCAAGAAACTTACAAAAGCAACCATATACAGTATACACTTCAAGTGTTTACTCCTGCTTAAAATAAAATCAAAGAAAACTACCCATCAGTCTCAGCTAGATTTTGCTGTGCATTTAAGAAAGAATTTCAAACCACCAGACACATTACGTTACCACACTGTTCATGGGAAATACCCGGCAAGCCTTTGCACTTATAGTCTAGACACATTCAGATCATTTGCACCAAAATCAGCCTTATAACAGCGATGCTATAGTTACGATCTCATGATAACAAATTGCACAGTGGGGCTCTGAATGGTTAAACTTGAGTCCTGATCATTGTTAGTATTTGTTGCTTGGGTCTCTCTACAGTGAAAAACTTCAAGATAACAATGTCTGATTTCATTTTCAAAGGTAAAGCACTGAGACACACATAAATCACTCTGCCACAATACAAATGGCAGTCAACATCCTGTGCAATACCATTCTAAGAAATCCAATAGAAAAGCAGCATGCCAACAAGTAAACAGTCTTAAGTCGAGTTCAGACCACATGGCTAGCAAGAAAGCTACCATGATGAGCCTTGGCAGGAAGCAGAAGCCAAAAGTGCATACAGTTATCACAAGTAGCCAACATGAGGCTTGGCTTACTTCTTTTAGCAACAGCATGCAAATTGGCTCATTGGAACCATAAAATAATGATTACACAAAATCATATATAAAATAGAGGCACAATTTTAAATTGTATACAATGATTTTCACTTTACAGTTATATGTTGCCTCGTTCAAGGCCCCACTGACAAAACGCTCTTTCCAAAACAAGGTAAAGGAATGTGCACACCTTTGAAACTAGATCTGTAACACATTTAAATAACATTTTAATCACAGATTTTCAAAGGTACCTCAAATACTAAATAAAATATGCTTTAGACAAATTACTTTCATACTAAGTACCAGTCCTTTAGCTCTATCCACTACCAGACTAGAAATCTTTAACACACAAGCTCTACTCATCATAAGATGAACAATGGTGGAAAAACGTGCAAAGTCTTGAAACACTACATGCACTTGTTTGCCTTTATCATATTTCAAAACTTCACACGTTTTGTGCACAGATACAACAACTTACTCTGGAAAATTTGTCTCTTTAAATTCTTAATGACTGTTTTACTGCTTAAGCCGGCAATTCCCAACCTGGCTGCCATGGCATCCAAGGGTGCAGTGAAACTCAAACTGCTCTGGGGTACTGTGGCTGAATGACAGATTGGGTTAACAAATGTGAAAACTGATTATCATTACTGACATAGGCATGTAAATATATTTTAAAACATAAAACAGTGTAGAAATAGTGACAACACTGCAGCTGAATACAAGGAACGGTGCTCGTCGTTAATATAAAGAACTAACTAAAATTAAGGCTGGACTGAATGGATTTTAGTAAGAGTGCCTTGTCTGAAAAAAGTGGGAAGCACTGGCATAAGCAATCTTTTCAAACAGCTCCAGTTTAAGCTTGGGATATAAAATAATGACCCAAGTTAGTTTGTTATGAAATTTCACTAACCAGAAGTCAAAAGGATCTAACCCATTTCTATAACTTTTTGGGCCAACTGTCTTACGCATTGTAGAATTTTGACGTTCAGTTTTTACCAGTAATTGCTAACCAAAAGCTTAACACAACAGGTTAAAATTTGAGACCATACAAAAGACAATGCCTGAGCCAAATCTGATTGCTCCTGAGCAGGCCGACTAATGCTACTTTAATAGTTGGCATCAGTGAACTGCTATGATCAGCATTTTACCAGTGCTGTCACCATAGGTAAGGTAAACATACATTTATTATTTAACTCAACAAATTCAGATCATACAATGAGACTCAAACTGGCAAAGATATCAGAACATTACTCTTCACTCAGTGCACCATTTTACAAATGAACTAATCACTAGATAGTGAACAAATTAAATTCTTCTGAAGTAATAATATTTATTTGAAAAACACTGAAAGAAACAGAAACTGCTTTGCATAAATTCTGTACATGAATGCAAGCCTTCAGTTGAATAATTTACACAAAAACCTATTTTGGAAGACAAGGCTGAATCAGTTGAAGTAAAATAGTTATCAAAGTAGCAAGTTTTCTATACAAAACAATATTAGTAAAAGTGATTCAACACAGAGTATACATGACACAAGACAGCTTCCCTCTGTCCCTTCACTCTACTGATCGATTCGATCTCTTTGTCCCTTGGGCTAGGACTGCTATAGCGTTTGCTATTGTGCGTCTTGGAACGGCCTCCCCCTCAATTTGATCCAAGGTCTCCCTCCCTACCTGTCTGCCCCTTGAAACAATTATTTTCCCCATGGTTCCAGCGTTGAGAGCGCCTCTGAATAGCTTCTACTGTCAAGAGGCGTTTCACAAATTCCCAAATACAATAAATACAAAAAGACTTACACATAGTACATCCAACAGAATACCAAAGACAATGAAGAAACTGTGGCAAACAGTAGTCGACAGTAATACTGCTAATTAGAACTGATTGCAAAAAATAAACAACTGAATTACACACAATTATGTTGCTGAGTGGACGCTGAAGTCGAGGCCCGCAGAAAGAGCAACGACCATGACAAATACCTTTGTGAGGTGGTACTTAAAATGCACTATATTTTGAAACATACAATGTATAACCCTTCACAGGCACAGGTTCAAATCCAGTTACTATCTTTATTTTCATTGTTATTATTATATTTTTACCATTATAGGTTTCAAAACTTATAATCCAGTACCCTATACTTTACAGCATAAAAGCAACCAATGCAATATAGTCTAATGATAAATTCTAAAACTTGCCAATGAAAAGAAGCAGATTGCACCATTTATGCAAAATTACAACATAACTGATATAAATCGGTGAGATTCTAATATAATTATGTACTTCAAAATACCAAGTGAAGTGCAAAAGGCAGTTCATACATAATTCAACAAGTAAACACTAACAAATATCCATATATATATATATATATATATATATATATATATATATATATATGAAATTTGTAACATGGGCAGGATCACACCAAATGTGAGTCTGAGGTGCGGACAGTCAGTTGCCAGGAGAAGATGCAGAAGTGCTTGAAAGTCAAGGAAAAAGTGAGTTTGGAGTTGCTTTTTGAAGGTAGGAAGTGAATTTGAGCCACGATTACAGTACAGATTGGAATAAGTCTGAATAAAGTCCTGAGTCCACTAGTAAACATAGGTATGCTGTTCAATCAAAATGGGAAGAGAAAACTGCAACAGGCTAATAGCATCAAATACATGGCAAAGTGCCAAGGAATTGCCACTATCTTAAAATGTGTTTTCATTCCAAGGGATTGTTCTTATCATCAAACATTCCAACACCGATTCTGTGCGAATGGTCAAACATGATTCAATTCTATCTCTAATACGATAATGTGCAATGCAATGTCAACGATATTCTGTTCAATATTATCAGTTCAAGGCACTGGCAGAAAATAGAACTATCAAGGCCAGCCAACAGATTCTCAGTAAAACAGATTCTCAGTTACAACGCCAACAATCAGCTGTCAAATATAACCAATTATTTACATTTAACATTTTTAGAGAAAACTGCAACTTCAAATTACTGTCGACAAAATATATTTTACAAGAAATTGAAAAAACAGTTTGATGCAGTACGTTTGTGAATGGTAATACACAACACTCAACTGTCTTACTAATGTGAAACCTATCAGGTTTCATATTATTATGCATTTATTGTGTACCACTAATGACTGACCAGGCATCAATCGATGGCACTATGCCACAGTTAGTGAAGGACTTGCTCAAGGTCTCTACAAAGTAACCGTCTCATGGAAGGCTAAAAACCTATGCTCTCCACGTTACAACAATACTGCTCTAAGCAACCGGCCACAGTGAACCATGGTATACGTTGTTTCAATTTACACAGCTGATTCATGTTGGAATGACAATTGATTGCTACACTGTACATGTACAACACACACATTGTTGCGGCAGTTGACACATTTCCATAACAAAAGACCAATTTAGATAATTTCAAATCCAGACAAACACAATAGTTTGATGAAATGGACCAAATGAGGAATGAAAGCAAACTGCATACTTAATGCCATCTGGTATATTCACTAAGTCACCGGGGCATCCAACTAAAAAGCTGACACACTAATGGAACAGATAAAAGTGTCACCAAACACATCCACAGACAAAATCTTCTGTACAAAAGCAGAAGCTATTTCAGTAAAAAGATTTCTTATGGACTCACCAACTAATCATGAGTGTTTTGTGTGACCCAAAGCCCTCAAGGAAACTGCTTTGCATGAACTCTGTACACGAATGCAAGCCTTCAGTTCAATGATTTACACAAAAACCTATTTTGGAAGACAAGGCTTAGTCGTTAAAAGGCCACAATCTCACAGAATAATCCACTAGTCAGGTTGGTATTGCCAGCCTAGAGTTCTGCAGTCTCAGTATTTACTTTAAAAAGCCGATAACAGTCAGAAATAACAGACCTTAAAAAACAACAGAAGTAATGCTGTGCACAAAGGCATAAACTGCAGAAAGTTGCAGAATCTTCTGACTTGATACAGAGAAGAGCAGAGGATGATTTGCTCATTTACAGTTCTTGCTTCACAGTGAACGTGGCAGCAGAAATCCTTGACTCTTTGGCATCGCAACACTGCACAGCAGCAGCAGCAGCAGTCTCCTGGGCATGATCGATAACAGGAGAGTCTGAATGAGCTATGGATTCTACTTTCACTGTAACTGAATCAGTGGAAGCTCTTGACTCAGGCAGTTCTTGTTTCACATCTGTTGAAGGCAACATATCAACCCCACTGGGCTGCACAAGTCCTTGACATTGCTCAAACACAAAGGCACTTAAATGACGATGGCTTGGGTCTCCTTGTACAAAAGCCACTCCACCTTGTAAACTTGATTCCTGCTCTGTCAGTCCTATATTCCTTAATGGCACAGCTATAAGAGATTGCACAGATGACGACGGTCGAGGCAGACTCAAAGGAAGCATCTCCATGGCGCTACATTGAAAATCAGACAAATGTTGCGAATAAGGCAACAGATTTATTAAGGCAACATTTGGCATCTGTTTCTGCCACATGCCAGTTGTGTGTGCCTCTAAAAACGAAGACACTGTTGTTGAGTTGGCCGTGGTTTTTGACATAACTGCAGGTGGAATAACCTGAGCACTGGCTGAAACAGCCTGTTTGGCTCTCGCTTCATCCAGAAGCTGAGCTACAGTAGGCTGAGATTTAGTCACAGGCTTTGTCTGTCTTCCATGCACAAAATCTGTCAATGAAGAAGCCTGCAAGTTTTTGCCTACTAATAATGATGTTCTCTTTGACTGGTCGCGTGACCTTGACTTTTTAATAGGGCATTTAAGTGCAGATGGCTGCTGTGATTCAGCTGTTTTGATGCTTGCTGAAAGCGCACCACAGCCCAAGATGCTTTTTTCAGTCTGGGGAATGTGATGGAAGCTGCCATTCAGAAGATTACCATCAGTTAATCTGTAACGTCCAACTTCTGAAATTGGGCCCGTGGAAGTGATGGATGAGCTGGAGGTACCTTCTTTTCCAGTGCTACATAGTACCAACTTTTTTCCACTTGATATAGCATCAGTTTGAACAATCATGCGTTGAAAATCTGATAAAGCTTCTGAACTGATCTTTTCTGAAACCATGTTCTGAGAAAGGCCATTTGTGTTACGATAGGTACACATCTGAAAAGCTGTCTTTCCTGAAGTACCAGACAATTGTTGTAATTGGTCTCCTGAAGTCAATCTTGAAGCTGCAGTTCTTAAAGTCCCTGGAACTTTCTGCAATGGCTTGTAAGCATCTGCATATGCCGCATTTCCCAAAGGAAAGTCTGTAATCTGTTGGAATTCATGATTTACATGTCCCAAAGTATCCTTAACTTGGTGATGCTGATACTTGGCTTGTTGTAACTGGTGTCCCACATTCGGTTGTGAGGCCGCAGTTCTTAACATATCTCGTGTAACTTTTTGCAACTGGCACTCAGCAGAGACCATAGCTCCTACTTGCACGACCATGTTTCCTAAATTATCTTGAACTTCTTTTTGGAATTTGTGCCCAGCATTTGTCTGAGAAACAGTAATTCTTGAATTACATCCTGCAACTTGTACCTGGTGCAATGTACTTGGGCGTGAGGCCATCGCTCCTAAAGTACTTTGTTCTGTCATATGTCTTGCATTCATTTGAGATGATGTCTTTTCTGAAGAAATTTCTGTAGAATGCTGTAACTGCAAAGCTTTAGTATCAGAATGAAACCTACTCACATTCAAAACTCCTTTGCAAGTGTCTACTGAATCAGCAGACGCATTCTGATGTTCACAAACAAGACCCAACACATGTCTTGCATCACCAATCATTGGGTTAGATGGAATAGATAATGGTCTCTTAGAATGATCATCAATCATCATGCAGTGACCAATTCCATTCAGTTGTGGCGCATGCATCTGTGGTGCAGACAAGCTCGTAATGGGTTGTTCAGCTTTAGCAACAGATTCTGGTAACAACTGAGAATCTGTTTTCTTATCTACGACAGAATTTAACAAATTCAAAAGATGATTATCAGAAGAACTCGATGCTTCAAGTTTGGCAAGAATTGACTGAAGAAAATTATCAACAGAAACAAGACAGTCAGTATCAAGTAAAACATTATGTCCATTTGACGAAACTGTAAAACCTCTGAATGTACGGTTACCACTGACAGTAGCAGGATTTGTGGAATAACGTGCGTCATTAGGCAATTTATTAGAAACTGCGACTGAAGTCTCTGCACAGTGTGACATGACTAGATTATCATCATCTGGCACATTCTCCATCTCACCCGTGTACGGATTGATAATGCACCGCGTGTGTCTGGAATGTTGAGGAAGGCTCTTGAAAGAAACACTCATCCCACTCTCTGCCTCTGAAGCATTGCAGCCACCAACAACACTTTTACTGTAGTCAGTTGAGTGACGATAAAAGTTGTCCATGACATGTGGCAGCACAGAAAGTCTAGAGTCTTCATCTAAACCATGGCTTTTGCGTTTCCTTGACTGCCTTGGGTCAGATGGCAAACTCGAGAAATGCTCGCTTCCCCCGACATGTGTCTTTGCCTTACAGCTTTTGTTTACAGTCACAGAATCTGAACAAAGAGCCACCTGTGACTGTGACAAGCAACCACTCTGCTTCAATGTTCGAATATTACAAACAGATTGCTCATAGGGAAGTGATGCTTTTGCAGATTTGTAGTTTTCTTGAAAAGAATTATTTCCTTGATTTCTGCCACCACACAAACGAGCTCCACTGACTTGGTGCGAATGGTTTAGAAGAGTCTTACGAAAGCCATTCTCTGTCATTCCATGGGACGCAACAAAGTGATCTTTCATCATTGATTTGAAAGCAGATGGACCAGTTTCTGAGACAGCACAAGCAGAATCTGCTATCTGACTTGTGACCATTTTGTCATTTGAATCCATTGTTTCTGCAGCCGTTTTAGAGTGGAATGAGAGCGGGATAAGTTTTGTACAGGTTTCTGAATTGCAACATCTTTCCCTGTCTGCGATAACAGACAGAGCTGAATTTTTGTTTTCATTTGTTTTTCTACAGGTATTTGATCTCTGACTGGTTAAAATGTTCATTTCTTGTGAATTTCCACTGACCTGCTGACTTCTGCAATAATCATGACTATCAAGACTTATCAAAGAACTGACTGCACCTGATGTATCCTGACTTACAGTCGAAGAGCTTGACACTGCTGTGTTCTCGCTCTGTAAATTGAATGATATCACACTATTTTCTTCCTTAATGTCAACTGTTAACACTCCCAGGTCACGAAGCATTGCTGCTTGTTCATTGGCTAATGTTTTCAGTCGCTCCGAGGCTTCTATAGGCAATTGTATCCATACGCGTATGCTGTTCCATGGCTCCACCTTCACATAAAACAGAGGCTGCTTGTCTGCAAAATTTAACATCAAAAAGCACAAATGTTCAAATGATAAAAATGAACAGACAAAGATGGATAAACTTTCACATATATTTTAAATTTATTCCCTTTACGCTATTCACAGATATCTAATTTATGGCAACACTTTACACTATTGGTATTCCAACTAAGTGGAAGTTGGGCTGACTGAACATTCCTAAGTTACTGTACATATGACGCCATTATAAACACCACTTTTTCTTAATCTTATCACATCCTGAGAAATGATTTGTTTGAGAAAGAGGACCCATAAAAAAGGTACACTCCATGTTGGACTGCTTAGTGCATGTGCTCAGTCCAACACAAATCCACCTCAAACTGTGCTGCAGACTTAAGACTGCATGATTGGTGTTCAGCATGACACAATGGTAAGTAACACTGTGCCAAGTTTTACAGGTTACTATAACACCATTTTTAAGGGACTACTATACATGATTTCATATGGGACTTCCTTCAGTTGGGATCATTGTGCAATCTAGGGTTCCTTTACCTAGAGAATCTGACCAAGACTCAGTCCATAGGGTCACCAGTGTTCCCTCCAAGGACACAATCTGTTGTCAACTTACCTAGGAACTTGTATAACTAAGTGGAACATTACTAGAGCAGCACAAAGAGTTATATTTCTCATCAGTCTGTGGATATTTAATAAATTCATATTTATAACTACTTTTCTTGTCTACTTTCTTAAATACTTTTATGAAGTATTCACCATGCTATTTTGTAATTGTAAATGACAATCAAGCACAAGTTTTGCATTAACTGTATTCCTCGTTCAGTCAAAATGGTCTCTGTCTTAATCCAACCAATTCTGATACAATAATCCTTAGCACTCATCAGCAGTTGCTTCACTTTCCTCTCACTCATTGTCAGAAAAAAGCACAAATCTCAATATCACATTAGACTTTTAAGCAACATGCTTTAAAGTTGTCTGTAAAATATACCTTATTCCACCTGATGCACAAGCAACCTGTCCTTACTAACGAAATTGCCACTTCTGTGGCTGTTGCTCTTGTTCAGTTAAGATCAGAACATGCCAATTCCGAGCTTGATTATACCTCTTCTTGTAATGCAAATTGATTATAAGGGTACAGAACTTGGCAGCACATCTCCTTTGCCTCAGTAGCAAACTATCCTCTGCTAGCATTCTGACACAACTTCTCTGGCTTCCTGTCTCAAAATGCATCGATTTTAAAACAGCTATTAGCATGCATAAATTTCTTGGCCTCAACAACCTCCTTATCTCTGATCCACAACTGACTATCATGATCCTGCCCGCATAATCCAATCCGATGATCTTCTGAAGCTACATTAACCAATTGCTAAACCATTGGCTAATGTATTTTTATCTGAGCCTCATCCACTATCTGAAATAACACACCTTTAGTCCTTTATTCATAAGGTCAACCCCAGCAATCTCATTCTTCGTGCAACAACTTGAAACTTTCCCTTTTGCAAATCATCTTTCAGTCATTTAGCCAACAGTTGTTGAACTTAATATAAGCTAATTAAACATGTTTTAGACAATGTCTAGCTTCATTTACAACCATAAGAGTTTTTAAATAAACTTTAAACATTTTGCTTCTAATTTTCTATGGAAAATAAATCAGTGCCATGAAAAGTATTACCGTTACTAATGAGACTTTCAAATTTCTTGCAGAACATGGACAACTGATTAGAGAAGTCTGGTGCATAGAAGTTGCCTTCACATGTCAACACTGTCTCAATGTACATGGGATGGGAACCCATGCTGACCTGTACACAAATAAATATCCATTCCAAAATAAACATAAAACACCAAAAACTACTACCATAATTCATAGGCTGGCCCAATTGTGAGGCCTCCCCCTGAACATAGGACATCTACTGTGACTGAGTGTGCCTTCAGTACAATCAACAGTAACATTACTTTCTGCTATTTATGATTCCAGCCACGTGTTTAAAAATGTTAGCTATATTGCTGTGTCCTAAGTATTTCGTAGATTTTGTTTTTTTAAATATGAAATCCACATCTGATGACAGGATGGTCACTAATTGTATTTAAACATTTATAAAGCGCCTCTAGTAGGGTGAACCGTTCAAAAGCGCTCCCAGTGTGCAAGGCCAAGAGAAAAGAAATAGGTTTTGAGAAAAGCAAAAGAAGACGACATGTTACCAATTAAAATTTGAGAGCGAGTAGAAGGAGACATTGTATTCCAGAGAGAGGGACCAATTGAGGCAAAAGATCTGGACTGTGCCATAGCTGTTCTAGTATGAGGATCCAGTCTGTTCAAGGAGCGAAGTGGACGATGCGAGGAGACAGAAAGAGGCCGATGAATTACATCAGTTAAATATCTAGGGGCAAGACCCCGCTGTGTCTTGGACACCAGAATGAGGATTTTGAACTTAATACGTGCAAAGAGAGGAAGCCAGTGCAGTTGCTCAAACATGAAGGACGAAATGTGTGAGTAGCGTGGCAAACGTGCTATTAATCTAGCAGCTGCATTTAGGACTGACTGCAGAGGCATGAGATGGACCTTAGGAAGACCGATGAAGAAGTAATGTACAGGGTTTGCCAAATGCTAAGGCATCAACCATGCTGGCTCTTACATCTTGTTTGATTGCAGCAACTAAGTCTTCAACCCTTCTATGTAATGTATGCAACTGAACACATATAGTTCCTTCTAAATACCTCCTGAAGGTTTTAACTCGAAAAGTCACCAAGGGGGGGGGCTATTGCACATATGTCATATCTAACCACCAGATAACAATTCAGGGTTCACAGCTCCCTGGTCTATGTTGCATTTAAGACAAGGAATTGAAACAGTCGAATGCAGCATTCACAGCACAGCATTGCTGACACTCCCTGCCACCAGCCAAGAGACTAGCACTTCATGGACAAAAAACAGTTGATGCCACTCCAAAGACCCTCTAGACTACATCACCAAAACCAAGATGTCCAGCGGCAAATGGCATATGTAAGTCTGGGACTTAACACTGTCCAAGAGGATAGTTTGACCAATTCAGTACGACAAAAAACACAAGCAGTATTATAAACAATTTGATAATGTCTTATTTACATACATATCTATAAATAAAGTCACTTATGATCTAAGGAACGTAAGCATTACTCGGATCTACAAATAATCCATTGGTTGGGCTTCACACGCACATAGGACTCCACCGCTGCTGACTGTTCTAGTTATAATCTGAGCACCATGTGCTCACAGATAAATTTGCTGCTCCTAATCAGCTTTAACAACACTTAGGTTAAGAAAAAAGCGCATTCGAGAGGCAGTGCATCTTCATCATCATCATCTGATCCTGACTCTGTTTGGTGACGATACAAGTAAATGAATGTTGGTCACTTGTCAAGTGTTACAGAGCACTACAAAAAATATTCAATTACGATGAATATTGCTCTTAAAGACATTTTGACATGTAATTTAGATTGGCATAGTGAATGCCTTTGACTACTTCTCCAATTACAATAACAACTAATCAATCAAAATTAACAAAATACATCAACAACTGTCTTGGCTGCTGTGACACCAAGAGAGTAAGGTAGAATAACAGTTAGGCCCACATGCTGCCAACACATAAACAAGGCTGACCCAAATTGCAAGCAAAGAGTGTGCTGCACTATATAAAGTAAGCAAGTAAGTAATCAATGAATAACACAAAGGTGCAAGATTTGTGAAAAAGCCCTTAGTTGTCTGAAAGAAATTAAATCAAACTTAATTCGGGTCTTTGGCAATGTTGAAAGATAATCTGGCAATTTAAGTGTAATTAATTAAACATGTTATTTACTGCAGAAATTCTGGAAGGGCTACTTGGGTCATGTTATTCCACCTGTTCTTGGCCTAAGGTCAAAACTTGACAAAAATACAAAGTAGTGGCACCTCTAGTCAAAGCACTTTTAACTACTAGTTATAACTACTTTTCAAGCAGATAAAACTACTTTTAGTAATAGTTAGTTACAAAGTAGTTAAACTACTTTAGCAGTAGTTATAACTACTTTTGCAATAGTTATAACCACAGTAATTAACTACTTTCATATTATATTATTGCAACATTTTAATAGATCTGATAAGAAAGCATTGATGCGAGACAGAGGTGCCACAATCTTTCTGAATGAAAAATATATGGAGATCACATCTCTTTAATTACATTTTCTTCGTTCTAAAGCCTACTGTGATGGCAATGGAGAAATTACAAAGGGAAAGTCTTGTTACTTGGGTCATATTATTCCACCTGTTCTTGGCCTAAGGTCAAAACTTGACAAAAATACAAAGTAGTGGCACCTCTAGTCAAAGCACTTTCTGCAGGTCTCAACAAGCGATTTGGCACCGGTTGACGATGAACGCATGATTGCATCCATGTTGATACTGCAATTTAAGTTACCATCAGGTGAAGTTTGGTAACATTTGGATCCACACGCCTCATCTACAGGTATACCGCGCCTCATTCTGGAACAGGCTTCCGTGCAATATGAGACATGAGCTTCTTCCCCTTCTTCTTCTACGCCTCTATTTTGCAAGCGGCACCATGCACCAACTCGTTAGGGACTTCGCGCCTTCGGCGCTTGCTGTCTCAAACCCCTCATTTTTCAAATTTTAACTCTTCGAAATACACTTGGCCAAGCATCACAGATAGCGCGACGGGGATTGAAGCACCAGCGCCTGCTTTATGGCCTGCAAATCACTCGTCCGTGAAATTCAAGTGATGATGCAAAACATTGCAAAAAAGTGGTCCTCCACGTTAAACTAAAATACGTAAAAACACAATAAATGTCATATACCTGATATAAAGAACCTTAATATTCAGTGCGAAATTTTTAAATTGTCGAACAAAAATAACATTTCCACTTGCACCATTTGCAAATATACCTTTATGATGTCTGCAAACTCAACTCCGAAAGCGTTATATCGGATCTTTCTATAGCGCCTGTACTTTAGAGCTAAGCTGACTATTATTTTAAATTAAATTTAGTTATACTATAATACACCTTGACTATAATAGTAGTGATTCGTAGTAGCTTCGGGAGTAAGTTGAAATATATATGAAGCGTGTGAAAAAGTCTTTGGTAGCTAAAGCAACTTCAACGTCAAGTTGACGACAGGCATAATATTATTATTGTATTCCAATCGTTTATGTAGAGGTCGTTGACCCCAAAGTATAAAATATACACGTTTTTCTATAGCACCTATACATGCTGTTTTTCAATTATGTGATTGGGTAACATCCTTAACCACCACCACCCGTTTGAAAAGCGCCACGCATTTAAGGTTTCCGTGTACGAACCATGTTATGCTCCTCTGCGGACGCAATGGATAGGCTATTGCCAGCATACTGTGATTCAGTGGCGGCGATCTTGTTTGACAGGTGGGGGGGGACATTTTGGAACTGATCTGGTGAAAAGAGTTTTGAACTGATCTGGTGAAAAAAGAGGTCGAAAAATTGTATGATCTGGTGAAAAAAAGAGGTCCAAAAAATTTTTCGTGCGCGAAAAATTTTATGACCTTTTTTTGTGGTTTCCTCAAAATTTGGGGGGTCCGATGTATGGCGTGTCCCCCCCCCCCACTCTTAAAGGTGGGGGTCTTGTCCCCCGCGACCCCCCGGGATCGCCGCCCATGCTGTGATTAGATGGGGTTTCGAGTCACGGGACTCACAAATAGTTCCTATGGGTATAGAACTTAGAACTTAGAGCATACATCCTAAACGGTCCTATGCGAGATCTCGATCGAGTGCGTGCGGATCGCTTCCCGATGGTGGTTTATTTTCAAATATTTACATCTCAAGGATACCACAGTATAAATAATTAATTATTTATACTGTGAGGATACCTTAACTTAAGTGGCGTGGCGCCCATTCAAACGGGTAGCGGTGCCGAAGTATCTCATGCCACTGAAAATAAGCAGAGTTCAGGTCATAATTATGGTCGCTATATGACAGTTACATTTTATATGGACTCCATTAGTTATCCAAACAACGCTGCTAGACAAAGTCGTTCAACGAAGACTCCATTGGTTTGGACATGTAGAGAGGAAAACGACACAAAGACAAACCAAGACTACGCTGGATAGATAATATAAATTAGGACATAACATGATCACTTGGAATAAAGTTCAATAAACCCTAGGGAAAGCAATTAGGCTAATAGACTTGACAAACGATCGAGGACCCATCGCCGCCAAATGGTCGGCGTCAGGAACTGATGATGTGGCATACGTTAATTGGCAGGATTGCAAGGTTCAAATGAACTAGCGGGCTCTCTCTCTCTCTCTCTCTCTCTCTCTCTCTCTCTCTCTCTCTCTCTCTCTCTCTCTCTCTCTCTCTCTCTCTCTCTCTCTCTCTCTCTCTCTCTCTCTCTCTCTCTCTCTCTCTCTCTCTCTCTCTATATATATATATATATATATATATATATATATATATATATATATATATATATATATATATATATATATATATATATATATATATTATATATTATATATATATATATATATAATGTTTTTAACGTACGTATATTTGCCATCCAATCGTCGCAACCATAGATATATTTTATAATACCGGTACCCAACATGATCTAAACATACATCCAAAAAGGGGAAGCAATCTTTAATTCACCAAACATTGGTAGCACAAAACATGAAGATTATGAAGAACAAGATAGGCCTAATGTACAAAATAACTTTTTAAAAGTAAATAAGTAAGTAATGTTTTATTACATTATATTCAGTTGAAATAAGGTTAATTTGCAACCAAACCAGCGTAGTCATTTAATACCGCCGAGTGTATGTAAATAACTCTACCATTATATTTTGTATCTTATGTGTTGACTTCTGTTCATTGGCAAAGTATGATTTTGGTTGCAATCCTGTCATAAAATTTTATAAGTTAAAGTTTCGCCAGAGAATATAGCACTATTTAGTAAGAGATGGAACACTAAGTACTTTGTGCGTAAAGCGTTTCGTCTGGCGCAGTAATTGCGATTGAGTGTCTGGATTTCTCGTTGGACGATTATTTTGTTGCGTATTTTCGAGTGTTGTTCGTTTTGAATCGTGTGTTATTTAAACTAAGTATCGCGTAAAATAACGTTTACACGAAACTATTCGTTTTATACGGGTTGGTTGGTTTTGTGACTACCTGCGCATCTACGTTTGGCGCTGCTCATCTGATTCTCTTCATCTGTTCCTCCACAAAGATGTCTGCTCTGTTCTTCAGCCCCTCGCCTGTCGTTAAGAGACTGCTTGAATTAAAGAAGGGCCCTGACACTAACGAGGATAAATTCTGGGCTGAAAAGGCGGTTAAGAGCCTCATCAAAAAACTAAAGAAAACGGCTGGTGGAGTGGAGGAACTGGAAAAGGCCATCACGACACAGGACCCATTCACAAAATGTGTCACTATTCCTAGGTAACTGTAACTTTATAAATGAGCGAGCATTATATGCTCACCTGCATCAGGTTGGTTTGATCTTCACTTTCGGGTAGTGGATATTCAGTTTGGAAGGCTGGGTAAAGGTTTACGGTGGCACAGTCACAATCTCGCCTAATATAAACATCATGGCCGCCCCAGAATTGGATAGAATAGAGTGCTACGGACTCAGCCTACCTCCGCTCAAGTAAGTAAGTAAGTAATGATTCATAAACACTATTTAACGTGAAAAAGCAAGTTAACACAATATTTGAAAGGTTTAAAATTAGCTGTCAAACGAACACAATATAAAAGTCTGATATAAACGCTGGATTCAAAATGTCGCCAACAGCCACGATTACCATGCGTGCCATTACACTTCTTCAAAACAACAGGTAAATGTTATTAAGCTTATACTCTACCACTACTTCTTGGAAAAAGAGTGATGAAGCATAAGTTCTTAAGTGTTTCAGTTCGATTATAAGAAGCGTAAGTTGACATTTCCGTCCAATGTTTTAGTGCTACATGGTTAAAGGTTTCAGGATGCTATTAATTCACATCATGCTCATTACTTACTTACTTACTTGAGTGGAGGTAGGCTGAGAGTCCATAGCACTATCCTATCCAATTGTGGAGCGGCCATGATATTTACTTTGTGAACGGTTGCGACCGAACCACCATAAAGCTTTACCGCATGTCAAATAATTTTTAACAATTTTCGGTAATCATGCAGACTGAGTGCCTGTGTGTATAAACAATATGGCTGCCACTGACTTAGCTCCAATAGAGCGCTACTCTATTGGATATATCTCATAATGCAATGTGCTAAGTAAGTAAGCAACGAACACGAACTTATATTATCAGTCAATCAATCAATCCTTTTATTGTTCAAAGCCAATTTTAAAGCACAAGGAAATACAACATAAAAGTTTGTACAGGCAACAAGAGCAGATGCAAAAGGGATCATGATCCCGCTTAGGGGCCATCCATATATTACGTACGCAAAACTCTGGGAAAATTGGACCCCTCCCCTCCCTGTTCGCACACATACTTTTTTCCACCCCCCACCTGCATACGTTCAGTTAAGTAAGTAAGTAAGTATATTCTTTATTGAACCGCTTGCAAACGCAATGCGGTTTACAAAACACAAGCATACAAAACGAGGCACAAAAAACAGAAAAGTTGACGCAGGCCCCCCAAGACCAGCTGCAAAATGTGTCAGTTACACAGGTCCAGACAGTGATTGTCTGCACTTTAGGCCAGATTGAAGGATGAGTAATCCATGGACTCACTGAGGAGTTGTGTGATAGTTTAATAATAGTGTTCAGAGGTAAGGTGGCATACAAGTGACACCTTTCCCACAGTCCTAAGTACTTCCTCTGATAGTACCGGATAGATGGAAAAACTGAACTCTAGCTCACTTGAAGGCCAATCAATTTGCGTACGTACATATCAGTAGACCCCCCCCCTTTCGCAAGCGTACGCATGCACATGCATTTCGGTTATCCCTCCTCCATGTGTACGTAATATATGGATGGCCCCTTAGCAGGGCCACCTAGTTAACATTTTATCGTAATACAAGTAAATGGCAGCACAATCGATAATCTGAAAAGTTACATCGATCAAACTATATGACCAAAAGGTAAAAAAGAAACAATAATAGAAATCTTAATAAAGAACTTAACTATCAGACTCAGTACATATGGATTCCAACTAAGGTAAGTAGAAATTTTAATTAAAGAACTTAACTATCAGTACACAATGGTTCCAAATAAGGTAAAAAGGATCAATTTTCATTAGTTAGAAAGGTGCATAATGACTGTTTAAAGCTCAGCAGGTGAGAAGCCTGATGAATACTTAAGGGTTCCAAGTTCTGGAACCCTTTGATTTTATGAAGAAGGCATGGGTATTAGAATGAGCATATATAGGGCGATAGGAGCTGGAGTTTCTCGTGGAGTATGAGTGAATGTCAGAGCCTAATTGGAAGTAATCCTTAAGGTTATTTGAAGTAAGCCGTGCGCATAACGAAACATGAATACGCCTGTTTGGAAAGTTTGAATCTGTTCTACCCTGTAAATATTTTCAACTTAGAAAATATGGGTCAGTTATTACAGTTCGTATTCGCGCTTATTCAAATTTAGAAGACGTGAAAGAAGGCATGTATATGCATTCTGTTGCCATTTCAGACACTTAGGCCTACTACTTTTTTTTAGTTCTGTTTCTTGAGGTGTCCATTAAAGTTCGTGTTCATGATGGTTTTCCCACATTCCCAAACAGTGGCACTGTCACAAGTAAGGCCTGTTTGCAGTTTTGCCTTTTGTGCCAAGAGTTTTAGATTCCTGGTGATGTAGACTACAGCTAAGGTGATTAAATTTTTGAGTGAACGTGGCAGTGTAGTACATGGACAGAGTAGGCAATACTTCTGAATTTTGATGTATGCAAGCAATCAGATGTTTCTGAGAAATCTTTCGGAATCTGGTATGTACCGGCTAAGGTTGTTTTCATAGATCGCTAGATGGACGTCTGCAAGTGTCCCAGAAAAAGGGCCTTCCACACATGATCTACTGCTGTCTGTGGAGGTGGCCTGATCTTAACAATCATCATGAATTGCAGTCCGTAGAAAACTGTGACTTTTCATTCAACTTGAAAAAAGAGGAAGTCTGTGTCAATCCTTATCACTACATCCGTGTTGAACCACCTGGTTTGTCTTGTATTGTCTTGAATTCTGTACGACAGGTTAGGTATGGTAATATGACACAAGAGCTTTTTGGTACATGGTAATATAACACAAGAGCTTAACACAATGTGTATCTAAGTATTTATTTGACATCTTTCAGATCTGTATGCAATGCAAGTAAAGCCATGCAAGTAAAACATTTTAGAGGTTCCTAAAATTTGCAGTGTAAATGTGTGGATGTTACATCTTGTTTTAAATATGTTGCTCGCCATTACTTAGAACTGTATTTTATCGTAATACAAAACTTTGTAATACTGTGTATAAAGTGCACAACAAACTCTGCCCATTGGCCAGTTGATGTACACTTGGAAACAGTGATGTGAAGAGCTGCACTTCCTTTATTTTGATTGGACTTCCATTTCCCCACAGAGGAAGTTCAAGGTCAGGTGTGCATACCAGGATGCCAAGTGCTGTCATGTCCCAGGGTAGTATGATGACCCTTGGCCAGTGGAAGGGGTCCGGCTATGGGGAGCTTTGCCCTAAACCCTGCTTACCTATTTCATGACCCATAATTGAACTCTTCTCCCAAGAAGAGAACATCTTGACTAGCCATATCAGACAACATGCAACATCTACATTAAGGTATAACCAATCTGTTGGACTGGTTTAAATTACCACTATAGTCGCATATATTGTGATATATGCACATATCAGAATATGCTTTTTGGTATGACTGGAGTGGCACAGTTTAGGATGGACTGGAGCTGGAGCAAACAAAACACTGGAGGGCTGTAAGGATTGAATTGCAATAATCCAGGTGCGTTAAGGTTGATGAAAGAATGAGGATCGCTGCAGTGCTGAATGATAGGTTGCACTATATGACATATATCTTGGCCAATGTCAGATCTCAGCCAGCTGTTCAGTGAGCTAACTTTCCTGCCATCATTCCTACCTTACCTAACAGGTCTAAAGATGTAAAATAAATGTATAAATGGGAGGGGGGATAGATGAATGATAACACTCTTGCTCGAAGAACATAGATCTTCAAAGACGCGGTTCGATACCTGTAAGCTCCCTATAGGTTGACTCAGCCTTCCACTCCCTAGGGGGCAGCTGAGAAATGAGCAGGTGCCTAACAGGCTGCCAAGACGTGTGTTCTTTAACATCTTGATGATTGTAAGAACTGTCAAATGTTTCTTACTGCAGTTTATCAGTGAGTTTGTCGATAAACATGAATATTGTTATCATTATTATTATTCTTCCTCGGTTGGAACTCAGGCCCAAACTGGTCTGCCCTCCAATAGACTTCTGTCAGGTATTAATTATAACCTGTACTTTGTTTGCATTTCTGAGTCAGTATAACCTGAGAGATAGGAATGCCTAATCAAAGCTCTAGAGACCCTAAATTTAAATTTCTCCAGCTATATCCCAAGTATCAGAATAAAGTATTGTGTTCTCAAATCCGAGATCAGGTATATCTCATCTCATCATCATTTATTGATCCCAATTCAAGAATATCTATTGAGAGTTAAGATAAATGTGAGACTGAAGGTGTGTATGGAAGAAATGTGGAAAGCATGTTAGATACTGGGAGCTCAACTTTAACCTATAGAAAGGGGGTTACTTGAGGAGCTATGGTTGCATCTTAAAGCTTTGGGTACAGACTTGGTTGTGAGACAAGTTGTCATGATGATAAAGACTTTAAACATGGAGAGAAGACAGTTAGTGAAGTAACTAAGTAGCTAACTGCCACAAGAATAACGATAAAAACTGATAACAAAGGATGCTTACAGTTGGGAAGACAAGAGGTTTGAAGAAATTTACGTTAGTAACATTGTAAAATGTATGTGTGCAAATATGAGTTCAGTATTATAAGGAGAAGAGCAATTCTGTTGGCTAATGGTATGATGTGTTAGCATGTAGTTCTGTTTCACTTCTAGTGAGAAGGCCAATTTCACTAATAATAATAATATTCGTTTATTAGATTCAGACTGACAAGTATGCAGTAAGATTACATAATATAGTAGTAACAAATGCGTTCCCTAAAGGCATTTTTGTTTCTCCGGGGCTTCTGTGCTGAGAGCGCCTCTGAATAGTTATTCTGCGAGAGGCGCTTTATAAATTTCTAGATACAATACAATACAATACAACACATGTAACAAGTTTAACAGGTTTAACTGTATGGCAGCCATGCAAGTCACCCATCTGTCCTACTGTTCATTTTCCAGTTGTCCGCTAGGGAGTGTAGGGATTGAAAAGGCTGAGTCAACCTTTATGGGGCTAGCAGGTATCGAAACTGCGTCCTTCTGATCTTCATGCCAGCATGTTAGCATTCAACCATATCCCTACCCCGATTATTAGCAATTGAAATTGCTAATTGAAGATTAGTAATTTGCTAATAGATCTTCAATTAGCAAATTGAAGATTATTTATCAGCTTCAATTTAATTTGATTCGTATGTATGTGTGCACAATTAAGGCATTCATGCATACTTGCATATGTACGTTATATACATGAACACTTATGTATGACATTGCAAGTGTTGACTTATATATTATGCTACATAAACTGCTGCCAAATGAATTTAAAATGAATTACATGTTGAACACATTATGTTTTACTGTGTAGAATTGCCACCTGTTATGGTACCATGTATTGGCACTGAAATGCCTGACCATCCACCAATGATTGAGGATTACTCTCAGACTGTTCCTACTAATGCAGACTTTCCTATTGATCCGCCTTTCTGTCCATCAGGTAAACTGTCTTCTATCATGCACAGTCATTTAAGCAAAGTTTTTGTTAATTCTTTCATTGTGTCCATGCTCATCTAGTTTTAAAAGTTGCTCTTTAAAAGAATTAAACTTGACTATGCTAAGTCAAACTTTTTGTTTTGTTATGTCAGACTTTTTGTTATGTCATGTTTGTATTTTGTTTTGGTTTGTGTTTTTTGCCTTTTGCATATGTTATCTTTATTTTGTCAGGCTTTGTTTTGTCATAGTTATTGTCTTGTCCTGGGTTATTGTCTTGTTTAGGTTGTCTTGTCAAAGATAGTCTCCATGCTTTTAGATTGTCTATTGTTTAAACTCCTTTTTCCCAAAGATAAAATGGTTTTTGTCAACACAGGATGTCACACGGCCTTCGACTGATATCTTGGACATCATGATAGAAGTGCTATTAGAAGTCAGTTGATTTGACGAATATTATTATTCGAGGACCAGACTTTTTAAAGTTGGTGAAACAGTATTAGAAAGTTACAAACCTGGCAATATATATTTAGAGCATATATCCAAGTGATCAAGAATCTTACTGAATGAAGACGAGTGAATGTCAAAAGCTTTGTACACATTTTCTCTTGTAGTGCTGTTATACATGATACCAGTGTTTGCTGATACTAGAGCTCATCAATGTGTAGAAAAAGTCATAAATCTGAACGTTTCATTGCTAGCGAACAATATTTAAGTTTTGTTCCATATCACTTCAACACTGTGCCGGGTGTGCCCAACATAACCATCTCGGATTTTGCTGAAAATTGACATTAATTGACCTTAATGAGAAACTTTCAAAGCCAAATTTAGATTTTTTTGGTAAACCCATGTCCGATATATGGGTCATTAAAGTGTGACTGAACTGTGTCAACCCACTCAGGTGAAACTACTGTAGTATCACCTGTTTACACCAAAATTTGGTTAATTGAAAGTTCTGTCTGAATATGTGAACTAATATGCTTAATATATATTTACAAAGGAATGTTTAGCAATCTTAACCTATTAAACTCAACCCAGGTTGGTTCGTACAAACCAAATGTTATATTTTTTTCTGTATAATCAGCAAAGTGTTGTGAGCAGTTGCTGAAAATTTTAGAGGGGGGTCTCATCTATAGGTTAGTTTTAGTGTTGTTTAGTGCGATTTGTATAGAACATCAAACTCATGTCACATTTAGCACTGACATTTTTGCTGCAGTTTATTAAAACCTGTTCATGTTGTTTAAATGTAACACCTAGGTAGAGAAATAAACTCATTACTGTAATTAGATCTTACATTGCAGGAAAGATGACTCAGTTGCTTAATCTGGTCCTGTACAGTTATACTAATTTTTAGTTGCATTATATTGCATGACTGGTTTTCTTCTTTCGTAGTGTCAATGTAGCAACTGTCAAAACTAATAAGTAACTTACTGGTTTTACTGCTTAAAATTTTGTGTTTTGTAGTTGTTTTGAGATATAAAAGAATACAATTTAAGAAGTTCTTCTATGATATATGTGTTTTAGAGTCGCCTCCTCCAGGATATCTGTCTGAAGATGGTGATAGTCAGGCTGTGGGTTAGTATAGATTGAAACAGTTAACTTGAATACTCAACATATTCATGAATGCAGTTGAATCTGTTGTTCAACTTGGGTTGACTTGAAAGTTTTAGACTAAGTTCTGTTTTATTAGCATTTTATTAAATTTATTAACTTTGCCAAATTTGCCTGTTAAAAGGCACAGTGTTTCAGCATGACTGTACTTGTGGTCAAATTTGGTTGAAGTCATAAATATGTTGCACAGTTTTCTACAGATTTTCTTCTGCTAGTTGAATGCTTTGTTCAATTTTTTTACGTTGTCATTATTCCACAGTACTAGAAATAATTCCACATTCAGGTGGATACCTGGGTGTGCTGGTGCCCACTGATTACCAAATTCTGAATGCATCTTACAGTAAATCATATTGATACATGTGTGACTTGAATGTCAGTAGGTAAACCGAGAAGGAACAGTAGTGTTCTGCTGGTGATTTTCATTTTAAATAAAGATTGTTGCATATTGTGAATATTTGCAACAGTTGTTTTTCTGCCTTGCTTGATATTTTTGACGGTGTCTTTATACTAAACTACTATTAATTCCACCTTTAGACAGGTACCCGGACCTCCAGGTATCCAGACCATTGACAGGCCAACTGATTGTCAAAATTCAAATGCATCTTACAGTTAATCATAATAATGCATGTGTGACATAGATGTCAACAGATAAACCAAGAAGGAAGAGCAGCATTTTTCTGGTAGTTGTTGCACTTGCACATTTTTACATTTATCTGTACAGATAATTAAATATGACTTAAACCCTGTCAGATATCATGTAGAAATCGGATGATATGGGTTGATTAATTAGCTTCAAAAGCTGAATTCTATCTCGTGCCTGCCCCACAGTGGTATTATTCAGTGTTCAGGTGCAAAATATCTCAGATCTCACTACTTGGTTCGGTCAGTCTAAGATATTTCGTACCAGCAGACTCCTGTGTAGTTGTAGTATGGCCTTAATTTTCGTGAAGCTTTGTCGTTTGATTAATTGGTGCCAACATTCTAATTTAGGTGATCATGCTGCTGTGTATAAATCTTATTTTAATTTGAGAAAAATTTGATTCTCCTTTATTTTCTGTTACCATTTGAAATCTCCTTTATTTTGTGTAACCATTTTGAAAAATGTAGGCAGAGCTTAGAGAAAAGAGCATAACAACGAGTAGTGTACTGCGGTGCTTCTAAAACTTTCTGATGCTGCGGACTTGTTATTGTTTTCCAGCTTTACCATGGAATCAGCTTATATATATGACATGTTATATTAACTATAAGATTTCATAATAATGGCACTGTTTATTACAACTATACTTTTCTTAGTGTTACATGGTTAAAATTCTTTATTACATATGAACACTATGTCGTGTTCTGCATCCTGGTAACCAATCCCTCGCGGACTGGTACCAGGCCACGGACCACAGTGTGAGTAGCACTGGTGTACTGGATATTTGTCATGTAGTGTAGTAGCATTTTCTGAAGACATCATGGTTGACTTTAAGAAAATGCCAAAGACTGCTCAACCTAAACCTGAGAAGAAAGCAGGAGCAAAGAGAACTGAAGCAGTTTTTTAAATGCTTCTGTAGTTTTGGGTGAGTTGGAAATTGAAGAATTAGCAATTGGTCAATTTGTGTGTTATAGTTGATAAACTTCTGTCTTTCAGAGCCCATGGATAACATGGATTTAGACTCGGCTCCTCCTTTTGGTAAGTAAATCTCTTAATCTCTTTTTCTAAGATTTCAACTTATTCAGAGACTAATGTCTGCATGTAGTAACCTCTTAATTTATAAGTGCACATTTGTAACCCATAAGGGAGCAATGGAGCCAAGCGTATTTATCTGTGTACTAGACTTCTTCAGTTCTTCTATAGTTCAGATAATAGAATATGTAACGGTGACATGCTTGACTTGCCTCTATAAAGTTTCTTCAGAAATGGGGTTCCAGAATCAAAGGATGAATCGGTTGAGGTGTGAACACGACTAACGGCTGTAGCCGTGGACAGGACACCTTTTAAAAGTGGTTTGCCAGGTTTTGAGGTAGTATTCATTTACCAACTGGTAAGGGAAGAAGGGCTGAGTGGGCACTTGGCAACATGATATTTCACAGATGGTCACCCATCAAAGTACAGACCCAATCAGTTTTTGCTTTATTTCACTACTTCTGCCAGTGGCATACAAAAAACCAAGTTACCACTTCTTATCACCAAGCTATTAGCTAGGTCATGTGTACTGTCAGCATTTATATTTTTAGAATTTTGAGATTGGAAATTGGTATTGTGCAGTAGTGTTTTCTCCTTCCCACATGTAAAAGCATAATTTGGAACCTTCAGGTTGAAATATTGTAATGGCAAGAGTTCTGTTTGTATTTTTAGTCAGTGGAGACGTTCAGCCTGTGAATTACACAGAACCAACGTACTGGTGTAGCATTGCCTACTATGAGCAAAATGCTCGCATTGGTGAGCCATTTCATGCGTCACAGCCATCACTGAGTGTTGACGGTTTCACAGATCCTTCAAGCTCTGATCGTTTCTGCCTCGGCCTTCTCTCAAACATCAACCGTACTCAGCAGATTGAAATGACCCGACGTCACATTGGTCAGTATTGTCCAGTGTGTTAATGAAGACTGTCATTCTTGTTTTGTTTACCCAGCTACGTAAATGTATCTTGTTCATGACTAACCAACTTGGTTAGTCGTTTTCATTGTGCAAGTTTAATTTCACTGATGTTTGCTGTCAAAAGCCAAGATGACCATTGTTTTTGCTTCTTATTCATTTAGAGAGATTGGTTTGTCGTGTTCAGAATTTGCTCAACAATTCTCTCTTGTGTTTGGACATCTGCTGTATCCTAGTGTTTGTTTCTTATGTCTGTAATGAAAATCTGTTAAATATAGCCACTTGTCAGGCAAACTTGTAGCAACAGGTGATGAACTAATTAACTAACTAATCAATGATGAGTTCGGCACACATAGGTTCATTGCCATCGCTGTCTTCCAATGCCAAACCTCTGCCTTGTTAAAGAATGTGTTTTGAGAACCTTTACAATATTGGCTGAACTATATAATTATTTTTTTAGGACTTTGCTGATACATAAAAATACTTTTGACTACGCAAATTGGCCAAAAATGAGCTTGTGTTTTTTGTTGATCGATGATATATCGGCCCTAATAACGTTCATTACTGGCTTTCAATCCCAAAACCTCTGGTTCATCAAAAGTATTTGTTTTGAGACCCTGAACAACGTTGACTGAACGATATAATTTATTCTTTGCAATTAGCTGATGAATAAAGGAAATATTTCACTACAGAATGACCAAGAAAGAGACTTTACTATTTAAAATTTAAATGGCTGCGTATATTTGTTTACAAAAACATCCGCAAAATTGCATTTCTAACTTTAACCAAACCATTGGAAACCCATGTAAGAGAGTTTTTCAGAATGTACAATGTTTCTTCTACCTAACAGATATAAATAGAATTATTTAGATAGCTAATTATATACAAGGTGGGTGCATTTTTGTGATGCGGTTGTTTGCAACCGCATTTCCTGTGGAAGAAGTTAAATGTGCTATATTAAGTGGCATGCATGCATACTTACGCAGATGCATACATACACACCTTATTTGATAGTGGAAGACTTTATGAACGTTGTGTGGTTACATGACAGGTAAAGGAGTGCGTTTGTACTACATCGGAGGAGAAGTATTTGCTGAGTGTATCAGTGACAGTGCAGTGTTTGTACAGAGCCCCAACTGTAATCAGCGCTATGGCTGGCATCCAGCTACAGTCTGCAAAATACCTCCAGGTCAGTTAAATGCTATACAGCTGGTGAATTCTTCAACGAACTGTAACTGTCATCACTGTATTGCATGCAGTCAACAACCTATTCTTTCGGATGGTGTTGGTGCAACATATTTTACTGAGTATTTTGATAGGACATCAGAATGCATGAACAAAGGTATCAGCATATTTTACAGTGATATCTTTTAGGATATATATTTTCTTTTATTCAAGAAAACTGGATGGCACACCGCACCCAGGAACATTAACATGGCTGATTTTAGTCTGTATTGTTTTTTAGCACCAGTTCAGGGAATCCTGTTCAGCACGCATGTAGATAAACTATGAATGTAATTAACATTGTTTGGTGTATTGTTATTTTATAAGTTGTCTTTATATGAAGAACTAACTGGCTGTGGTTTGTCACCAAGAGCTCAGTAAACTCAGTAAACTCAGTAAATTTATATATATATATATATATATATATATATATATATAAATGTATATTGTGGGGTTAATGCAATGAAGTTGTTGTTTGGCATACTATTTAACTTTGTATGATTGCTGTTTTCTGGATGTCTTTTTGTTAGGGTGTAATCTAAAAATATTCAACAACCAAGAATTTGCTGCTCTCTTGGCACAGTCTGTTGCACAGGGCTTTGAGGCCGTCTATCAACTGACCCGAATGTGCACAATCCGTATGAGTTTTGTCAAAGGATGGGGAGCCGAATATAGGTAACAAGATCTGTTAGTCATGACACAAGCTTTAAAGCTTAGTCTTTTGCAGCCAAAATGGCTTGTAGGGTGAGGTAGCATAAGATAAAGATCAGAGTCCTGCACACAGGTAGGGTTTTGCCAGGTAAGGCTTCGCCAGTACAGGGCGGACCCATTAACACGTGGCCATTTCCTGCCTCGTCGTGATCTGTCATGTCATGTAATTGTAATCGTGGGGCGTGGTGGCTCAGTGGTAAGTTCGGCGCCTTGTGACCGGAGGGTTGCAGGTTCGAATCCCACTCTAGCCGCTGCGTACGGATCTTGGGCATGTCCTTCACTCGCAATTGCACACAATCCTACCCTGCCTCCCAACAGCACCTATATAACATGTTAACACTCCATACTTGTAAGGAACTAGGAGGTAGTTGTTGCTAATGGCAGCTGCCTTGCAGTGGGGGGTACATTTCCAAACCAGGTGAATATAATCCATGTGTATAGAACTGCATCTGTCTATATTCCCCACAGGTAGGTCCTAGTTGCAGCTGTAACTCCGTTAAATTAGGGTACTTGTGCCCTTCCCTCACTTCCAGCCCACTTTATTAACACCCACTTGCCTTATCAGTTATGGTGCCAACAGCTGTTTCCCATATGATTGGCAGTTCAAGCCCCTTTGAAGTAATGTGTGGAAATAGAATATGTTCTTGTGGCCAGAAACATAAATAGTCTAGTACTAAATCATGATCGCTTTTATCCATAAACAGACAGCAATGTGACCTTTCAAAATTACTGTACAAATTTGTCGAAAAGCAATGCAAATATTATATAAATGCCTTTATATTAGATAACCTGTCTCTCTAGCCACACTAAGATATATGTAAATCATACACTTCTGTATTTTGGCATGGCCGGTTAGGAAGCGTCCATCCATTAAGACAGTTGTTTGACTCCCAACAACCATGGATTAACGGGTCTGTCCTGTGTCATGTACTTTCTAGCTAATACCCAGACTACATTATGGCATACTTTTGGTGACACAGGCGGGTGGATATAAACTATTTGCCCGAGGTTATTACACTGAATTTGTGGGACTGAATTAAACCCACTTTACAAATTTTCACTTATGGTAAGCATACTGCCTAGGACACCACTCGATTTCTTACCCAGCTATAACAAACTGTTCTTATTTATTAACAAAATTTGGCTACTGCTGAAGCATAGTTGATATTAACAATATATATTCACCATGCAAGCCGTGTTGGAACTTGCACTTCTTAAAGTGCACTGAATGAATATCTAAAGGAATGAGTATTTAAGTTAATGTTGATGGCAGGCATAAAAATGACTTCTTTTATACTTATCCTATTACTAAGTAATGTTGCAAATACTTGAGTATGGATAAGGTATCATGCTTCTCTGTCAACAGTGGTTCTGCAGTTGTATCGTGTCACTGTAATCGCACATAGCAGCGAAATCTCCAATTCCAAGAATGCGTCATTAATAAGGACTGGTGTTGATAGAAGTGTGATAATTACTTCATGACTATCTGTTCCTGATTAGTATGGAATACTATTGGAATAATAGTGATGTGACATTAACTTATTCTTGAGTAAAGAAAGAGGTGTAATGACTGAAGACAAAACTGTGTGACGTGGTAGTTAAAAGCTGTCATTTAATGGTAAACCTGTCTGTGTTTTATTGTTTGGTAGGCGTCAGACTATTACAAGTACACCCTGCTGGATAGAAATACATCTCAATGGGCCACTACAATGGCTGGATAAAGTCTTGACACAGATGGGCTCACCCAGACTGCCATGTTCGAGTATGTCGTAAGATGGTGGCTTAGCAATGACCTTTTGATGTGCCGCTTTATCTGAGCCATTGTCCTGTATATTTGTTCCATGTGCCATTCATGATGACTTTCTTACAACCATGGAATATTCTGCAAGTTCTGGCTTTTGCTCGTCACTTATAAATTGTGCGTGCGTTAACTACTTGGATTTAGCAGAGAGGTTGCTTTTTGGTGGCGAAAAATAAGGGACTACATTTTTGTTCAATGAATTTGGTGCATTACTCAACAGACTGTTTGTTAAGATCAGACACCTTGAAAAGGAGAATTGTCTTATGGCACAGCACAGCTACTCTGGACTAATGTCAGGATGCTGATGAGGCAAAGGTGTCTGGTTGTTTGACTGTGCTCTGTTATTAGACAGCTTATGTATAAGAATTTTTGCCGCACTGCATCTACTGTTGTACAGAGTACTGACTAACTGTTTATGTGACTTTTGTGAATAGTTACTGATGTGGATTTTGATAACTGTTTCTGTGTGATTGGCATATAATGAAATTGCTGCTTTGTGTTGCTGCCTATGACTTGATTTAATGTTCCTACTGTCATGAGGGAAAGAGGTCAAAAGTTAACCTGTAATACAAGTGCTGGGCTTCTACCACTGCAGATCTTGTGGGAAGCACTGGGCTTATTCTGAACTGAGAAGTTTAAGGGTTCAGAAATGAGTAGAATGCTTGTTGTCTTTAATACAAAGTCACCTTTAAATAAACTAACAAAAAGGCAATTACTGTGGATTTTGTGTTTTTTTATGGTTTCTGAATTGGTTGGCAAATTAGTAAATGATAAAAGCTGGTTTCAACTGTTTAATATTAAAACTGACAATGCTTACAGACTTAACAAAATTGGAGGGATGGACCGCTTGTCACTTACTATAGCAGCCGTCTGGTGTTGAGAACAGAAAATATCATGAAATTGCATGTTTAGGTACTTCATAACGGAAACAAGAATGAGTGTGAAAGAGAGAATGTAAGAGAGCATGTTTAGTTGCTCGGAAGTGATTTTTTAAATTTTGTATGATCTTGTGCAGTCAAATACGTAGTTTGAACAGACTAGATGCATTCAAGCATAAGATCTGTGCAAACAATAGTTGGATGTTTGGGAATCACCAGAGAGTTTATGAGGATGAAAAGAGCTGAGCAATGTTTAGTCTAAGAAAGTAAAAGATGGCTGTTAAACTGAACTAGTACCAGTAAAATGCAACACAGTAGAGTGTGGGGCGTGGTGGCTCAGTGGTAAGTTCGGCGCCTTGTGACCGGAGGGTTGCAGGGTTCGAATCCCACTCTAGCCGCTGCGTACGGACCTTGGGCAAGTCCTTCACTGGCAATTGCTCATGGCGCTTCGGCGTGAAAATTCCGACACAGTATCAAATGCTGTAGTGGGGAGCACCTCTGAGTAGTAGTTGACTTTGAGAGGCGCTATAGAAATATCCGGAATAAAATATTTTAAAAAAGTAGCATGCTGTATCTTTTGTATGCCTCTTGCATCTTCAGTGACCAGGAGGACAAGACAATACAAAGTCTGTATTGATATTGCATTCCTTCCAAGGTTTAGAAATGCATTCTTGATCACACAATAGAGCATTGATAGCGCTGAGTAGTTGTGAGTGAAGGACTTCCTACAAAGCGACGGCTTCAGAGGAGGGCCAAGCACCCCAACCAATTGGTTACTATACCTTGTATTACACTGTTCAGTGTCAGTGATGGAAAGCCAATATGACCCAACATCTGGCTGTGAGCAGATGAGCTAAAATGTTAATGTTTAAAATGGTTTTTTAGCTGGTACAATAAAATGAATATGTGAAGCAGAGCACAAGGATGTTGATTATTTGGGTGTAGTAGGAATCTACAGGAACAACATTAATTCTTTCATGCTAAGTCTTTGTTGGAAAAGAAATTTATGAATCTATAGATCTGTATGAAATCTCGATTGTTAGTTATATCCACTATTATTATTTAAGTATGTTTAATGTCAGCGTCGTCTTCCAAAGATGTTTCAACTCATTGAGGATTTCGATATAAATTAGATTTACGTAGTTAATTAATCATATGAATTAAAATTTATGTAAATGAAGTACATTTGCACAAATTATTGTTGTGCTGCCGTATTCTGTATTTTTGCTCTTTGTTTGATAATTTTGATTCTGTTGTTATGTTTAAAGTCATTTAATTGAAATACCAGTGAAATTGTTTAGATTCAGTCTTTGTACATGTGAATTATCATTGGCTTAGCATCTGATGTAGTTGCTGAGGGTAAATCGAAGTCCTTCTTTTGGCAAGTAGCGTTGGTGAAATTGCTAGGCTTATGAGATCTATTCTAATGCCTTAATTTAAATAAAAGGAGCAGTTAATGTACAATGCTTTGATACATATTAAAAATGATTTATATTGTGGTTTGAAGTCCAGTTTGCTTTAGTATTTGTAGCTTTGGTTATATGTAGAAGTGACTACTGACACCAAAGGCACGTGATGTAGTCTCATATGCAATATGGTAAATCGAACTTCGGTATATAAGTACATGATAGCTATGGTGCTGTCCAACTGCATTTATCGTATTTTAATGTTTACTGGGGCTGTGCTTCAGACACAAGGTATTAAAACGATGTCTACCTGTATATGAAAACTTAGAAGCATGGTCCATTCCTCTCAAGCTTGTAAAACCATTCACACTGACAGTACACCTGGTTAAACCTACCAACTTACATTGGTGTTCGTTTAAGGCCATGCTCTCCAACATCAGGCCCACAGGCTGATTTTAAATGGCCCGCCCGAGCTGAATACCAACCGCAAATAAAAAAATTGCAAGCTCATTTCAAAGCCAAATATTTAACTAAAACGTGTTTGAACGTTTATTGATATACTTTTTGGCACTGATCTACTGTAAAACATGCCATAGATACATGCTATTATTCACTGATTATTGCCATAATAAATGTTAATACAGTTAATAATTTTCAATAAATTTTAGTCATTGCTTTTGAGTTTACTGGTGTGGCCCTCGGCTTCAAGGGTGGTCCACGGTGTCAAAAAGTTGGACAGCACTACTTTAATAATAATAATAATAATAATATTTATTCTTTAATTAAGCGCCTGCAAACGCACTGCGCTGTACATGTACATGTTATGCGATAAATCTTAACTACTAACAGAACAGACAGCCTGCAATACACGGCGCAATTTGCAGCCTACAAAGCATGTCCGCCTATGGGACTCGATCTCTGTACCTCTCGCACTCTACGCCAGATGTTATCCAATGCGCTATCACTGTAGAAATACTAATATTGTAATGAATGTTCCCAGGTTGTGCCAAAAATCAGAACATCTTCCAGCAATGTATTGCCTTGCACAGTTTGTCACTCCTGTGACAAACTGTGCAAGGCAACATTTTCTGGAAAAGTATCACAAGAAGTAGGAAGTTTAAAAGAACTATAAATTCAGTGTACTGCTATACTAGAAAGTTCAAAATTTTGGGCTTGGTTATTTTGGCTGTGGTTATGCTCTTGCAAAAACCTTTTACATATAGCTTAGTGCTGTATTTAGACATTTGTTATGCTTCACTGTCTTACACTACTTTATCTGGTGCTACTTTGGTGTTGTTGTTTTACAGTGTAAGTAAGTAATATAATAAGTAATTTATTTGCCACAATCAGTAAAGTAGGTGAACATAACTGCAAAGATTCACAAATATAGTGGCAGGGTGCCGGTTAGGAGCCATCACGCCGGCTGCCAAAGACCCATCGCACCAGCCATGAAACTGCTTTTTGATTGTGAACTGACCCACAGTGCTAAGCTGCCACTGAGTTCTATTAGCAGGTTTTTTATTGGAACATTCACCTATGAATCTTGTACATCTGTAGGGTTGTCAAAAGACCTGTAAAAAATGACTGCTTCGGAGTTTGGACCCTTTCCCATCCCTCTTGGCAGACGTGTGCACTCCAGCGGGTGACTAAGACCTACATTAGGCTATGCTGTCAGTCTTGCTAACTAATAACTTGGCTAATTGGCAAGATACTTTGGTGTTACCATGTCCAGCAAAGGGATTGTTTAGCACAAGCAGCACAGGCTGGCTGCTACATGACTGAAATTGGCATTTAACGCTTCAAGGATGAGCTGCATTGGTTTCCACGTCACTTGGAAACCAAGTGACTTGGTTTCCTTGGAAACCAAGTGACTTGGTTTCCTTGGAAACCAAGTGACTTGGTTTCCTTGGAAACCAAGTGACTTGGTTTCCTTGGAAACCAAGTGACTTGGTTTCCAAATCGTTAACGGCACAGGCTGTACAGAAATAGGTAGATGTAGTAAATTTGTATACTGAAGTCCACATTGGGCATTTAGCCACTCCCTTTGTCCTCATTTTCCTTCCCCTTTCTCTGAGGATGTGCTTTAGGATGACTTGCACTACAGAAATCTCTCTTGATATGTGGACCATTAAATTGTATCCATATCTAGTGCTGGTAAATAGGCTGGTGCCCTGCGCTTGGCCTTTGAGTGGCACTTTAGAACAGTGGTTTTCAACCTTTTTGTAGTGACGGAACCCTACACAAGCACTCACTTGCTCGCGGAACCCCGGGGCGTTTTAGCCGTCCATTTTCCCAAGAAATTCAAGTAATTGTATCTTGTAATGTTGGGATAACGTTTAAATTTTAGAATGTTAAACTTTTAATATAAGTTTTTTGCATCTCTGGTACAGGCTATTATAAATATATACTTTAGTATAGCACTCTAGAGTAGTGCACAGAAACAATGTTGGTAAACAACATGTAGTTTACTGTATTTTGCGGCAACTAATTCTGACAGATGGATAGAAGAGCTATAGAAAGTATTAGAAACGCTGGGCTGTAAGTAATTAACTTCCTAAATTTGTTTAATTTGAACTATCCTTAAGAGAATAGGCCTACTAGTCACTACCGCTTTTACCCTTCAGTTTTTTTTTACTTCTTCACTTTGACATTTAAGGCACGACGTAGGTGGCCACTCCGGTTACCTCTGTTACGGGAGTAGTGGTAGGGGACAAGTGTCTCTGATTACCCTCTCCAGACCTACCTCGCGCACTGATGGGTAGTGGGACACTCGTCCACGAAGTGCCTTGATACAGCTTCCATCGCTAGTTCCAGGTAGGCAATAGTGAGCCCACTTCTTCCTCCCCTGCATGGGGGTCGGGGATTCCAGATTTTGTCATGCACGCAACTGAACGGCAACAACGGACCAACAACAATTCGCTTACAGGCGGCGGCATAGCAGTTTCCCGTCCACTCTAAGGTACCTGCCTCTCTCCCCTTGGTCCTCTCTCGTGGTCCCAATAACTGCAATGGTATGTGCCAGTCCTCCGCCCCGGCTACATACGAGGTTCTACACAACGGTCAATCACAACTGCACTAAGTGGTTGGCACTCGGCTCGACCCAAGGTCATCTCAGCAATTCAGGGATATTGTTGGCACATTCTCTCTCTGTCCCAAACGGGAACAGGTCGGGGGTAATGAAACCAATTCCACGCCAAGAGGGTTTGCTATATCAGAGCGCCTAGTTAGCCTACCCCGCCGTTTACCCGCGTAAAAATGCAATGCAAATATAAAATGCAACGATTCATTCCCGTAATAATGTTAATTATGTTAACATAGAATTGTGTCTAGCATGAACGCCTGAAAGCTGTGAAGAATTCTGTTATTTGTTCATCCTTTTGTGAAATCAGTTGGTGGTTTTTAAATTTAAGACTGCTGCCGCGGAACCCCTGGCCGACTAGTAAAACCACTGCTTTAGAAGTTTGGAGATTACGATTATCTGAACTTGTGAATCTGTATGCTGATGCAGTTGCATAAGAACTCTGTAGTATTCTAAACTACTTAACACCACAGAAATGTTAACTTGTAAAAATTCCTCTGTGTTTCAAATATGTGATCTGTACTCTGGTTGTGAATTTGTATTTTATGCTGGAAATAATATTAGCAGTATACAAATAATACAGGAGCACGAAAAACAATTTTTGCAAATGTACTTCATTTACATAAATTTAAATTCATGATTTAAGTAACTGCATGATTGATAAAACTAACAGTTGAGAATACAGAATACTAACCAAATCTTAAGAGACAATAGTATTAAAAGTGTATGGAATAGCTTGGTTTTAATAAATTTATGAACATATTCTGTGGCTGTGCTTCCTCACAATTGCCTCTGGCAGTTTTTCCACCCAAGGTCACCGTAGGTTAGTGTCAGTAATAGTTTAGGTGGTTACGTGAAAGTAATTTCTTTTATCTGTGTGGTTATGCATGTTTTAAGGCGCTCGATCTCCCAAGTACTGAAAACTGTCAGATTGCTTCCTAAATTTTGTTCTGTCCAAGCAAGTTCAATGCTGCTCTGTTTCTTGACTGGCATCATGTGTCAACTTCTGTGGGAACTTTGTCAATCAGCAGACATTCTGCTGGACTGTCTATGATAATTTTGAGCTTTATGGGCTTTGACTTGGTGTTACTTGAATCAGCACCATAGCATCATCCCAGCAGTTAAATAATTTGTTTTTACACTAAGGCATAACCGAAGACTGTCTTATGCTGTGAGTAGAAGATACCCAGTGATAATTTGCATTTGGCAATGAGATTATGTATCATGTTTTCAGTGCTCAATACTTTAGACTGCTGGAGAATGTGCTATATAGATCCCTCCTCCTTTTATGTCACTGTCAGGATTGTGCAGCTGTATGATTGTACGTTCATTCATTCATTGAGAAATTTAATATAGTGCACAGGTCTTCAAGAAACCTACTCAGAAGCGCTCATTGTAAAATGTTATGAAAATATTTGACCATAAACTGGTTCCTGTTTATGACTTTATATTGATTTTCATTCATGCTCGGTATTTCACCCGGTTAGCTACCATTGCATGCAGACACTAATATTGTCTGAATCCTTCTGATTGTTTGGTAATAATGCAGAACCTTTCCTGATAATAACGTTATGGCATACCTGTGGGTCATAGATACGAGATGTCTGTCAGCTATTGTCTGGACGATGCTAACCGAAGTAACACATATTGTTTTGTTTTTTCATATGCCACAAAAAATTCCTCAATTTTTGTGTATGTTTTGCTACGAAAAACCAAGTTCTGACTTAAGTTACTGGATTATGATATTAAGCAAATTTAGACATGGGCTTTACCTCAAGGAATCGGCTTATTAGTTGCTAGCTGTCGAGAGGGAAATACTTTAATTTTTACCTTTCTCTTACCATGCATGGTCTGCTCAGCACAGAAAATGAGATAAATCATTCACTTTTGAAAGAAATTTTCTGTCCAACCGAAGTTAGTGGCAACTGATTTCTTACATTTGCACTGTTTCTGGTAACCTAATGCAACAATACAGTTTTGGTGTGCCACTTGCACCTACAAATGACCCACAGCACTGTCATGCAATATTTAACATCTTATCGGCTAGCCAAATGACAACATGTTCAGAGTTCTCGGACAAATTGTGTCAGTTGTGAGCGATGACAGGAGACAGAGTCTGCAATGCACGATAACACCACTGATGAGCAGTCCTCGTTGGTAGTAGATGACATAGGATTCAGAAGTCCCTCAAACTGGTGTGCATAGAACAAGTCAGTAGGTTGAAGGCTGCCAATGACTGACAATGGATGTCACTGCAAAGATTCCTGTCACTCCAGTGAGACCAGAATTTCCCGACTGTAGATGGCGTAAGGAAGCACATGGATTTGAGGCTCGTTCGCACATTGGGAAGCCCAGTTCTCCTTAGTCACATATGCCAAGATGATATCTGAAGAATATACCATCCAAAACATTCAAAATCCACGGAGGAAAGGAAGAATAATTCCAACACGCTCATGCAGCAACAGCAAGTATCCATGAATGTCACAAATTATCACCAAAGTTCTGCATTATAACGAATACTGGTAATTAGCCAAATGATACAAAAGGCGAGACAAGTAATGTGGCTGCTGACAGGTTCTACAAATGTCTGTAATAAGCAGCAATTACTGTGCTAATAATTAACACCTTTAAGAGGTGCGCAATAGTCTGTTGATTAGCGTGCTGGACTGTTGGTCTCGTGTTCACGAAAGCGATAGACAAAATTGTCTAGAACTTATGTACATTACTTGAAAGGCGCTGTATCAGGTGTCTTCATACATTCAGTATGTACATGTACAGTTAGACCTACTAGCTTCAGTTTTTGAATCTAGCATAGTCACAAATTTTAAAGTATTTGGAATGCGCGAGTGCTAGTTAATGTAAAGTACAGTAATGGTAAATGCAATTTCATTACATTGCTTTACAGCAATTTTGCCTAGTCTTATGTCCTGGCATTCACATAACTTTCTAACTCAAGTGAAACAGTAATCCAACAACTTACCAGGTAATTCTGTCTTTGACTGATATTCCATCAAAGGTCGTCTGATCATGGCTTACACTCTATGATGAGGAGTGGCTTCCGTTTGAGAGCTTCCCTTGAAATGGTGCTATATAAATGTGTGATTATGATTATGAACAGTGAGGTAACTTGTAAGTTACAGCTTGCAAAATAGTGTGACAAATTGTCAATAGTGTGACCATAAATTGTCAATAGTCAATAATGTAACCACAAATTTCAGTAGTTACTAGACCTTAGACCTTAGACCTTAGTCCTTCCACGCGCTTGTAGCGCATCGGGCGACACAGCTCCTCCACATCACTCTGTCCTCTGCAGCTCCCTCAGCCTCCTCCCATGTCATCTCTCCGTCCTCCAGATCCTGCACGACCGTGGCTCGCCAGGTCTTTCTCGGCCTCCCACGTTTCCTCTTCCATCCCGATGGAGTCCAGTTCAGTGACTGCTTCGCGATTCTTTCACTGTAGTTACTAGTGTGACAACAAATTGTCAGTAGCCAGTAGTATGACAACAGCCAATGCTTCATGCTTGATTAGCAGTGTTGTGCGTTACCACGTTACTTGTAACGTGTTACTGCAACCAGTTACTATTTTGTGGTAACTGGTTACTAGTTACCTGATTACTTTTATGAGGTAACAGTAATGCAAAAAATTTACTTTGCGTTACTTTCAAATCGACCTATATGTTCACATCGTCTGGTTCGATTATTAAGGGTGTTTTATCATCAAACTGCAAATTCTTTGGTTTATGCATGTTAAAGTGACCCGGCATTCCGTTTGTGCTCATGTCTCTGAAGTCTCCTTTTCTGCGTCAATTTCAAAGTCTAATTTCATCATGGAGGGAGCTAAAGATTCAAGTAAACATTCCCACTGACAGTAACTAAAAATACTTAGTTACTTTTCAAAGTAACTGTAATCAGTTACTAGTTACTCTTTTTCTAAAGTAACTATTTGTAGATAACTAATTACTTTTTCCTTTCCAGTAACTAATTACTGTAACTAGTTCCTTTTGAAAAGTAATTATCCAACACTGTTGATATGTTCATGGACATTTTGACTCGGATTGAATGTGGCTACAGAGATGGGCAGTGACACTGTGAACATGGAAACGGATGTGGCAGTGACACTTGGGTAACACTAATAACTGCAGACACAGAATACCTTCGATTGACTTGTGTAGGTTTCAGACTTTCAGTGTTTGCAAAGCAAAATCAGTTTATAATTTTTTTATAGTCCTGTATCATGTTTTCATGGACATAAATTGTGTGCATTTCCAATGAATTTAACACAGTTACATGTACAGTGGTGTCACTAAGGAGTGCAGGCCGCACTGGGTGACACCTTCAGAGGGGTGACATCAAAATGACTGTCTACAAATTTTTTGCACAATTTTAGCAGAGATTTATTATTTTTAAATTAACAACAACAAATAACAACAAAAACATTTTTCGTAAGCCTCATTTACATCAGCAGTGCTTTTTTCTGCCGGAACACTTTGGAACTGCGTTCCGGCACCTTTTTCAGTAATTAAAAAATAATTGTGTTCAAAATGTACTATTTCATAATGAAATGTGAAAAATTTTCTTGGGGAAGGTCTCACCAAGATCTCTCCCCAACCCAACCCCAGTATTTTCTTGGGCTCTGCTCTCAATTTAGCCCTTCCGTAATTGTTCAGTTCAGGAACCTTTTTTCTATGATAAAAGCACTGTGTATCAGTATCAATTCAATTCAGTGATATACAGGAATTACGATTTACGAATAACATTAGTACAAAAACATTACTAAGGATACTGTATGGTCTGGTAAGGGACTAAGGGAAGAGGTCCATGGGGTGACACCATGACTTAATGCTTTGGGTGACACCAACCCTAGTGATGCCACTGGTTCTGTACTTACTAAAACTTTAAACATGTAGCTGCTTTAAAGCAGTGTTTGATGCTGCATTCATCATTCATCACCTTTCATATGAAATTCCTGAAAACCTGTAGTTGCTGTTGTAAAAGCTGCTGTTTATTGTGATTTATAAATGTTGATTACAGTAATTTGCTTCTTTTACGACAGAGTAGCTTAAATTTAAAAATATTCATAATTATGTTACTTTGTTTCCCTTATGGCAGAGTTTGTTGCTACAAACATCTTTCGTTTAGACATCTGCAAGTGTTGTAATTAGCGGTGTTTCTGATGGTACAGTTTTGCCAACATCAGTTTTTCTTGTCTTGGTTGGTGGCATGAGCAACAAAGCAACTAAGATTTGAGAGGCTGTAGAAAGCGCTCTATAAAGTTGTTGCATAACAAGATGGATTTTGGTTTCTTTATCGTTGAGTGTTTGTATTATTATCCACGTTTTGAAGCCATGTTTGACAAACAACTACTATTCTTGAATGTGGGATAAAACTTTATCTGAATGCAACTATCACTGGCCAGATTGATACTATAGAAGTGTGAAAACTGAACAGGTTCACATTGTGTTTTGTGGAATATTCTTGGAACTAAAAGTTCTTGAACTTGCACAAGACACAAGACCTGTGAAAGAGTTCCCAACAAATATTCATATTTGGATGTATTCGTTATGAATTAGCCAAAGAGTTCTGAACTCTGCAGTTTCAGCATATTTAACACTGTGTTACCAGTACGAAGGGAGTTACAGTAATCAAGGCAACCAGAAACCAATTCACTTAAATGCCAGAGATCTTCTTAGATATCCTTTAAGGCATGAAGACATAATGTCCAACTCTGTGTTGTTACAAATGTACATGTGTGATGACTTACAAATACCAGCTACATAGTTGGCCAGAGACACAGCAGGATCTCAAGCAATGCCCAATTTACAAGCAGTATCAGCCAACTCAACAAGTCATCCAGGGTCAAATATTTAAGCCATTCAAACTAAGTTGCTGTGGAATATCCAACAGTAGATATTCAGTTTTTGACAGGTTAAGGAGTAGCTTATTACCTGCTATCCAGGACTGCACCTCATCGAAGGCAGTGGACAAGAGCTGCACAGAAGAATGACAAGACAAACTATCCAAAGAAATGTAAATTTGAATATTGTCAGCATAGAAATGATAACCTGATAAGTGTTTGTCAAGTTTCAATGTAATCTTACTGTGTACTTGTCAGTTTGAATTAATAAAGAAGAAGTAATATAACTAGTAAACAATGCCCTACCAAGTGCAGATTGTAATGATGAGATAAGCAAGTTGGCAGATAGCCGAGTGTGCATATGATTCATGACCACCCATTCAAGAACTGTATAAACAAAATTCAATGTTGGTATGTGTCTATAATTAGACAAGTTGCCAGGTTCATGAGGTTTCCGAGGATGGAGCATGGCATGAGCACAGATGGAAATGATACCTCATGCAACACAATCACTTGGCCAAATCCAACCATCCTCCAACCCTTTGATCCACAGCTCCCTACAGGACTACAAACGGATGCTGCCTCAACCCATGGACTCAGCTATAGACCCTACACTACTCCATAAGCTTCACAATAACAATCTTGTCCAATAGCCTTGACCCAATGCATCAGCCAATACCAATGTAGGGTCATGTATTGTATATAGATATAATACGACCACATTAATGTAGAAGGGTATGTTATAGATCAAATTTAAACTCACAATTTGAACTCCTACATGTAGTTTATGAATAGAATCATATTCATATGTGTATGTAGATCAGAATTTAACTCATACTATTGGGTCTTATATACACTGAATATATAGAACCGTATTCGGGCAATTAATATAGAGATCAGGTTTTAACTCGGACATCCTTAACAGACAAAAGATAACCCTAAAAGGCACTTTGAATATTTAAACGTTTGTTAATAGTACAAAGACTCGTGTGGCATTCATCTTGTGTAATATGTCTACTGTGTGAGAGCCAATAATTGCAGTACTTGTGAGTTAGCATAGGAAATGTACTATCAGAAGAAACTGATTTGTGTCAAATTTGACAATTCTCAGAAGACAAAGAAAACTATTGAAATATAGTAGCTGCCATTTTGAGAGAAGGCTAGGAGATAAAATGATTAGGTATGCAAAAAGACGTATTGAAATGTCCAGCATGTTAACAAATCTTTCAGAAGGCAAATCTGATTACAGTGATACAATTATACGGTGTTTAATAAGGAGACAGTCATAAGAAACTGAAATCTAGAAAATGTTATCAATTGTCATCAGCTGTCTAAATTTTAATTTAACTTTCAGTCTATAGAAACTATCATTCCAATATAATGTGAGCTCTGAAATAATTTCTGCAAATTAACAAGAATAAACAAATGGAAGAAAATAAACAAATGATTGTAACAAGAGGATTAAACATTAAACAGTTGCTCCGAGTTACACAGAAATTTCTGGTAAATTTTCTAAACAGGAACAATCAGCCCACAAACTACAGTCACGCAAACGCTGATTTGCTTCATGCTTTGCTAATCTGATAACATTCCTGTAAGAGTTGGAAAGCAGTTACGAAAGACTAAGTCTAGGCCAAGGAGAACAATTTAACTGCCTGATGCGGATTGTTTGTAAGAATTCCTCTGTGCGACTCGACCACGGCAACTTCTGTTCCGCTGAAGCTGAATGCAACATTACACGGGTATTTTAGTCCATTTTGCTGTGTTAACAGATCTGTCAGGTAGACGCCATCTGGTGAGAAAAGCGAGATTCTGTGATTCTCCACATCACAGACAGCAACATTGCCAAAGGGATCGATGCAGAGACCCTGAGGACGAAACTGGCTGTTATACCAAGTGCCGGATCTGCTTGGTGGCAGCACGAACCGAGAAACAAATTTCCCAGTTTTATCAAACGTCTGAACCGAGGCCTGTGAAGGATCAGAAACATAAATGTTGTCATTTCTATCGACTGCAACATGTTCAGGAGAATTAAATCTCTGTGAAACATCTGGCCACTGACTGATGGACTGCGTAATAGTCAGGCCAACATTTCCCCTTGGGCCGTGAGTGCTAACACTGCTGCGATCAACATCGCTGACCACAAAGTTACCACACGAAGAGACTGCAATCCCAAATGGCATGCTAAACATTCTCTGAGGCCATGACTCACATGGTTCGCCAGAGCTCTGGTATATCTTGACAGTCTGCTCCTTCTTGTCAGTACAAGCGATGAGTCCACCAGGCGTAACGACAACGCTCTGAGGACGAATCTTTCCCCAGCCGATGACACGTAACGACTGGCCGGCTGAATCAAACACCTGAAGTCTGTGCTCACATTCAGCAATGACAATGTTTCCATTTGGCAAAAAAGCGACACTGCTTGGAGATGTTATCTTGCCAGGCATGCCTCCCACCTGCTCTATGCTAAAGAGGAGGCGTGCACCAGCTGATGACATGACTGCCGCTCCATCGCTTGTTGTAGATGAAGGAGAGGATGGCAGGGATGACTGCTCGACTTGATCGGTTGCAGAGCTTCCACCAGATGTCACCTCAGTCTCTGATACTTTGATGGCTCCATCAACTGTCTCTTTCTTCATACCAGTACTACAAGCACCAGCACTCACAAAAACTTCTAGTTCTGCTGTTGACGTACTTGGCTTATTCACCGTTTTCATTCGGCTTATCTTGATGTCTTTTCGCATGGGAGACACAGCGTTCAGAATCATTCTCTTGCGCAGATGAGGTGAACAGACCCCAAATTCCAATTGGCTCATTGGCACCAGAAGGTCGCCTGTTGTTGTTGGACTTTGTGAACTATTCTCAACGTCACGTCTTTCAATCTCGTCATCAATGTTGATCTCTTGTAGTGTTCCAATCATGAGATCCAGCTCTTCTGAAGATGGAACAAACTTTATAGCTTTCTTTGTTTTGTACTTGCCCAGTGAAGGTATAGCAGTCTCTGAAATGGACGAAAATCGGTTGATAAGGTCATCGTATCTCAACAAACAAATCTGAGGTGATCCTTTCAAGACTTGCTGCATTTCTGTTAGCAACGATTCCAGATTTGTCTTGAAAAATGTCATCTCAGCCATTTTTTCCATGCCACATCCTTTCATCTTTGTATCAAACTTTACCTGTGCATCCTGTAACAGCTTTCGTTCCTGCTCACGTATCTTTGCAATATAATGCTCTGCACGTTCCCTGATGAGAGCTTGGACTTGGTACAGTCCACCCTGATGAGTCTGGCGCAGGGTCTCAAGACATTTGGCCTTAGTTTTGACTTCTTTTAGTTTAGAGGCAAGCACCATTAACGATTCTTGTAAATGGTGCCTGTATTTTTCAATAACTCCTTTCTCAAGGGCTTCTGGAAGATGACTTGGGTCATGATCCATAGTGCAGATGGTGCACAACAACAGATGGCAAACCTTACAGAAATAACGCACTGGCTGTTCTTTGTGCTGCCGGCAAAACAATGTCTCCACTGCACTGCTGTCTTGCATGAGTATCCTATCATGACCAGCAAACAGTGGATTGCCATCATGCTTCTTTGTGCAAGACTCACAGAAATACATGAAGCACTGAATACAGTGACACGTCGTGGCCGTGATCTTTCTGTGCTGAGTTCTGCACAAGTCACATGACTGACTGTTTTCCCCTGATGGCCATCTTGCTTGTACACTATCCCTCCTCTGGCCCTGCATTCTTGCCGACTGATTGACAATGTCACGTATCTGCTGTATGCGGTGGTCTATGGGAAGTCCTTGTACCCCGTGACTGGACAGTGAGGTCAGTCGTTTGCAGACTGGACATTCAAAGTCGCGCCTGTGCTGCTTGCGACATCCCTCGAGGCAGTTGGTGCAGAATGTATGCAGGCAGGCAAGAGTTCGTGGATCCTGAAGCGAGTCCAGACAAACAGGGCATGTGAGCAAATCCTCCAGGCTTTGCACCCTTCGAAAGTGACTCATGCCTGCATTTGACGCCATAGTCGATGTCGAAAAACGCCTAAATTATCAGTTTCACTTATAAGTACCTTGAAAGAATTGCTCTAACAGCTATAAAGATCGGTTGAAACCTTTTCAGTGTATATCGCTTTCCCTACTTACGTACGCAAAGTGAATATGCATACCAACTTGACAGGCATCCCTTTAACGTACTGCTGACGCGAACTGTTATGTCTACCAACAGTCGATTATTTTACTACAGACTAAGAACGATCCTGCTCATATTTCGCATATTTTCGAATTATTAAAAACAATATACAAAATAAAGTTTAGAAACTAGGCTCTATTGCGAAATCTTTTGCGAAAATCGCTGAATCGACTTCGTGAAAAAGACAATCTCTGCCTCGTTCTGATCCGAACGTAAACATGGCATTTAAACCGAGAGTCACCAACAACGCTTGTGTGTATTTCCCCTCAAGTTAAAGCTGCACGGCTGCCATTTTGTTGCCTCTGTATTGAGCACTAAATGTGAACCACACTCCATTTGGATTCTTGGAGCAATTCACAACATTGCGTTTCATTCAGTGCACACATGTATGCATACCAGGGGCGGATCCAGAAGGTTTATCACGGGGGGGGCCAAAAATAATACATATATACGTACATACATACATACATACATGCATACATACAAACAGGCATACGTACATACGTGCACACATACATATACACATACATACATATACACATACATATATATTAACATACATACATACTTACATGCATATATACATATGTATGATTTTTCGTGGACCCCAAAAAATAAAAAAAATTGTATTCGCGCGTGAGCGCGAAAAAAATTGTTGACCTCTTTTTCACCAGATCAGTTCAAAAGTGTCCCCCTACCAATCAAACAAGATCGCCGCATCTGCATACATACATACACACTTACATATATAATTACATACATACATGCATACTGTCGCACAAATTCCGACCTTTGTCGTTTCTCCCGACCACCGATTTCTACCAGGATGCCGACTGTTGGTCGGGAGTGGCGAATTAGCCTTAACTCTGCGCTCTAGAAAACGCCGTTCACGTCATTGCATTATGAACGTAATACATGGCAGTTAAAATTTCTCTACAATACATACATACATACATACGTATACATACATACATACATACATACATACATACATACATACATACATACATATATACATCCATACATACATACATACATACATACATACATACATACATACATACATACATACATACATAATTACATACTAATAAATCAAATTGTCTGGTTTTATTTTATCATTTTCTTTATAGTCATTTTCTTTTCCTCATGAAAAATCACGTAGTGATCATCGTCTACTTCGTGTTGGGGGGGGCCACGTCCTGTGTAAATATCAAATGGGGGGGCCATGGCCGGATTGGCCCCCCCTTGGATCCGCCCCTGATGCATACATACATACATACATGTCGTGGGACCATCCCTATGGAACTCCCTTCCCTTGGTACTCCGTGGGACCCTACTTACTAGCTTCTCCCTCTATGTTGTTCGTCGTTTAAAGACTTTTCTGTTTCCGCGAGGCTCACACGCTGAGAGCGCCTCTGAATAGTTCACACTGTGAGAGGTGCTTTATAAATTCTCAGATACCATACCATACCATACATACATCCTACTTACATACATGTCCACATAAATACATACATACTGTAACATACATACATACATACATACATACATACATACATACATACATACATACATACATATACATACATGCATGCATACATACATACATATGCACATAGGCCTATACATGCATGCATACACACATACATACACACACACATACATACATACATACATATATATTACATACGTATTGACTCATTATCTAGAGATTTATACAGCACCCAAACCAGAGAATCCAGCTTATGCACCTATGTCAGTTACAACAGATAAGGACAGATTGGTTCCAGGTCAAGGTCTAAAGGTCCGGCAGGCAGATATGTTATATATATACTATACATGTTTGTATATATGTATGCATGCATGCATGCATACATATATACAGACATATACTTACATACGTACATAGGCCATATACATAGGGTCCATCATTCAGACTAGCCATCGAACACACCCTAATTAACTTACCCCACCACCTGGTCAGCTGTGTCTAACCCCACTTGTAATATTGTTTTAAAGATAACTAATGATTGAATGTTGATTCATGTTGCTCAGTGCTCATCGCTCATATAAAACACTTATTGGTGATAGCAGTGCTTTCGAGCAGTTTGGTTTGTTGCTTAGTACCTCTTTGAGTTTTCCTTAGCATCTCTGATTTGGTCAAATTGTCTATCGCCGTTGATAGCTCTCCTGAGAGTGTACTTCCTGAGAGTGTCCTTCCTGAAAGTGTCATTCCTGAGAGCGTCCTTCCTGAGTGTCCTTCTTCTGAGTGTCTTTTCTAGGAGTGTCCTTCCTGAGAGTTTTATTTCTGTGATTGCCCTTCCTGTGTGTGTCCTTCATGCGTGTCCTTTCTGAGAGTGTCCTTCCTCAGTGTGTCCTTTCTGGGCGTCCAGTGTGCTTCCTGAGAATGTGCTTCCTGAGAATGTGCTTCCTTAGAGTGTCCTTTCTGTGAGTGTCCTTCCTGTGAGTGTCCTTCCTCAGGGTGTCCTTTCTGGGCGTCCATTCTGAGAGTGTGCTTCCTGAGAATGTGCTTCCTGTGAGTGTCCTTTCTGACAGTGTCCTTTCTGAGAGTCTCCTTCCTGTAAGTGTCTATTCTGAAAGTGTCCTTTATGATAGTGTCTTTCCTGTAAGTGTATGTGGTCAGATTCTGAGAGTTTCCTTTCTGAGAGTGTGGTTTCTGAGTGTCCTTCCTGGGAGTGTCCTTCCTGAGAGTGTGGTTTCTGAGTGTCCTTCCTGTGAGTGTCCTTTCTGAGAGTGTCCTTTCTGACAGTGTCCTGTTTGAGAGTGTCCGCCCTGAGAAATAAGCCTACTTGGGCTACTTAAAACATGCATCGGCGTCCGAATGCCTACATTCATGACAGTTATTATATGCTGTAAGGTAATCACGCTAAGTTGCGCGCTTGAACTTTTCCGATATAGGCCTATGCTGGTCATGCAAGCAGCAGCGTCGTAACTCTGACCTCGTAGTTTTTCGAAATCCTGACTGAGCTAGTCTGTCTTTCGCAATATACTGGGTAGTGACTACCATTGCTAAAAATAACTGTGCCGTTTTAAGGCTACGTCATGAAGAATGCCATCCTTGACACGGTAGAACTGAGATGTCTCTTTCTCGCTTGCAGCGAGCGTAAGAAATTGTCATATAGCCTACTTTGCCAAAAGTTGTACAATCGACGGAAAATTTCCACTCTTCCATTGTGCCCCCGAAATGCTAAATTCGACGAGGCTAATTTTTCTACACTTGTTGCATTAAATGTACAGTCTATCTCAATTATTGGGGGAGGGGCACGTGCCCCGGCTGCCCCCATAGTCTACGCCTATGGTTGTAGCATGTCTATGTGCAAGAAATCGATAACTTCTGTTTCTTTATTGCATATATTGCATATACAGCAATGGTAAGTTAAAGTGGCGCGTACACGTAGCCACACGTTTTACGTGGCAGTGCAAATTTTTTGGTAACAACTATGCACTGCCAAAATTTCATAATTTGTAACACTATAGAGTTGATTGGTGGGCACTGGGTCACCTTGTCACCTTGTGCCGTCAGTTCGTGGAACTCTAGCGACCGTCATGACCAGCCTCCTCCATTCCTCCCTGTTCCGTACCGCGTCCCTTCGTTGTGCTAGGTTCATCGCTGTCCTCCTGTGTATCTCCTCCATCCATCGAGTTCTCGGGCGACCCCTTTTCCTCACCCCCTCTCCGCACGCCAGCATCATCTCCTTCTCCATCACGTCTGCTCTCATCACTTGTCCAAAATGCATCAATTTCTGTCTGAGGGTAGAGGCGCTTTATAAGTTTTGAAATACAATACAATAAAATTAAGAATTAGAACTAAAATATAATATTTTAAAATCATATTTTTTTCTTTTCTGGGCGACCGGCCCACCGGGGCACCGGGAATTTCCCGGTGGCCCAATCCAAGCCTGCAAGTCACCGTATCAAGTTTCTATATAGGCCTAGTAAACACCAGTGGTCTGTGCTACTGAGCACCACATTTACTGTCCTTTTCTGAGTTTTCTCCTCATGTTGCCTGTGTGGTCGTCTTGCTCGATGAAGCGGAAAGTTTGCATCAACATCGTGGGCCGTTGAAAATCGTTGTGCATCTGTAACTAGAGACGTCCATGATTGTTCATCTTCTTTGATCAGTTTCAGTTTCTGATTGCACTGACGTATCAACTGAGCAGCAACTGCCATGTCAGCAGAGGTTGATTGCAATATTCTTTAACAGGGACCAGTAATCTTAAACACTTGCTGTAAGATATGCAAGCAAACAATCCCCTCGAGGTCTAATCGCTTGAGTAGTCCGTGAGCATTTTTGCAGTGGTTGAATCTGCAGATTCTACCGAGAACATCGCGAGTGCCGCAGAATCAATCAGTGACTGAGCAGACCACAGTGGGCAGTGGCGTAGAAAGGTTTTTAGGGGCCCTTGTGCAGAGCTTCGATGATGGGCCCCTTGAACCACCTTAGATTTGAAACAAAAAAACGCTGTGCAAAAAACGCTTGGCGCTTTAGCGATATTTGCATATTTCGCACCGTGAGAAATATGCAAATAGGGCCTATCATAAATCGCACCCCAATTAAATAATAATTACATTTTAATTATTTTCTCCGATTTATTTTTTCAAGCATTTTTTTATTTCTCCAGGCTAGCATAAAAAATAGAACTACATTCTTCCATCTGCTATGACTGCTAAAATACGAATTATCCACACTTAAATTCTGTCAAATTGTGAAACAGTTGGTTGTTTGATAAAAAAAAATAACGAAACAATTCAACAAATTAGACAAGTGTTTAGTCTAAAAAGAAGAATCCGAAAATTCCGAAAAGTTAAAACGTTCGTTTGCGCGCCGTCTCTTGCGCAAAAATATCTACCACTTTTGAAGTGTCAAGCTTTCTGGCAAGTTCATTTTCTATTGACAACATTGCCAAGTCGCTCAGCCGCTCTTCTGAATTTTGTTATGGTACACCGGCTGTTTACTAAATCATGCATTTGGACATTCCAGCTTCAAATTCAGCCAATAAAACTATTGTGTTGAGTCATTTGAGTGTGTAGTAGGCCTACTGTGTACGCTGTTGATAACTTGCTGTACATGTAGATTTACTTTCGGCTAAAAATGACTCTACTCGCTGCCATGGGCCCTTCTGACCGCCGGGGGCCCTTGTGCATTGCACAACCTGCACAACCTGCACAACACATTGCTACGCCACTGGAGCAGACGTTTAATATAGGCCCCTACTAAAATGTCTTCCCCTCTGAAAAGGCTATGAAGATTTCTGCTTCATTCCCCCCTCCTCCATAGGATGGACGCCGCTGGTTACAGTGATGTGGGTCTTTCTAAAGTGTCTGTGTGTCCCATTTTCATATAATTATTCAAATTCTGTTATTTTGCTATCAGTTTTTCATATATTGCATTGTATTGTATTTATGCATTTATAAAGCGCCTCTCGCAGTACAACCTAATCAGAGGCGCTCCCAGTGCGAAGAGCCCCGTGAGAAAAGAAAAGTCTTAAGACAGCGAGAAGTAGGCCTAGCAGGAATGCCCCCAGTTAGAATCTGAGAACGAGTCATAAGAGTAGGCCTAAGATCATTCCAAAGGGACGGGCCAGCAGATGCGTAGGCACGGTGTTGAGCCATGGAAGTCCGGATCCGAGGGACGAAGAGGTCTAAAGAACGGAGAGGATATAATCTCATATCCTTGCTCTTACTAATCTATTAATTCATATCATCGTCACCTTCGCTGCTATAATTTGTTATGCAGTTCAATGATCCATTTTCTTTGGTCCAGTGTTAAAGAACTCCGTACAAGTTAGGCTAGCGAGGGTACAAACTAGGTGCTGGCATAACCTATTTTTATTAGTTTAAGTTAAAAATATTTTAAATTTTACATATTTAGATGTAAGATTAAGCAGCATACACGCAAGTTTATTTATGTTGTGCTGTACATTTATAATGTACACGATACAATAGCAGTGGTCTGCCAGTGATTGTTGTCGACCATTGTGCTTGTACAAGACAAGGCCATTTATCCAAAGGCATACATTCAACCCAAAGACTACAGTAAGAATGCATCTGCATTCGTTGCAGGAGTACCTGTTTAGTTTTTACACGCTGTAGCTTCTACCGCACGAGCGTCTACCTGAGATCACCAATAGAGTAATCACTGAGTAAGCCGAGCATTCATTTTAAGTGAATTGATAAACATCGGGTTCTGAATGGAGTGAATGCTTGGCCGAATCTTCTTTGTTTTTTCATAGTAGGTATACATAGTATAATTATTGTTAACATCAATATTAGTTTTTCCACAACGACAAGCATAAGCTGATAGTTCGCATAAATAACAATAAGACAAGGCGTCGATTTTACTAAGAATTAAGCAACAACAACGTTTGTAATGAATAAATTGGATACCTTCTGGGTCACCACGGCCTCCGCAGGAACACTCCGAGATGGCCGTTCGGCGAAATTCCGATCCTTCGAACAGTTACACCGTTAAACCGTTATACATATTACAAACATGGTGTTAATTTAGGGTTAGATGATTGAGACTTTTCATAAGAAGTCTTCACAAATTCAAAAGCTCGTTTTAATTGCGGAGAAGCGCAGCAGCCAAAGTAGGAAAATCTCTTCTATACTTTCAACGAAACACAGTTCTCTCCCATCACATAAAGAAACGTTGTCAGGCATGAGATTGTTTACCTCGGTGTTTATATGAGCATGCACAATATCCCTATAATCAAAAACTTAAATATTGTACTTTGATTAAACATAATAAACATTTTATTCTGAATACAGTTAGGCCTAGCTCTGGGTTTTATGCTGTCCGTCCGTCCGTCCGTCCGTCCGTCCGTCCGTCCGTCCGTCCGTCCGTCCGTCTGCTGTTTGTCCATCGATAGGATATCTGTCTGTGGCCTGTGTGCAGTAGACTATAATTTTATATGCTTCTGTTACTAAAAGTGACGTGCTGAATCAGAAGCTGAAAAACAGATCCAGTACGTCAGTGCGATTGCCGATTGTCAAGCATTAGACCAGGGGTGGGCAAACTTTTTGTACATGGGGCCACATTAAACATCAAAAAAATTCAGAGGGCCGGATAATAAATTTTGTACTTTTAATAGCGACTAACATGAAAATATGTTTACTTAGACCTATTTATAATATATTAAATAATCTTTGGCTGTTACTAATGAGATGTATGCGACTGTGAACATGCATTAGCAAGTTTCCCACAATCCGGTTGCAATTCACAGTTTGAGTTCAAGTTTAGATCACTTAACTGAGACCTGTACTTGGATTTGTTTATCTTCATAGTTGAAAATCTTTGTTGACAGATGTAGGCTATGTAAGTGAATGCGAACAGCACAAACAGTTTTAGAGCAAGTTTGAAGATTTTAGAATTTTTTTCCTGAGCGAAGAAAAGAATGGTATCAGGTCTGATCCTTTGAGCTGTTCTTTGAGAACAATGTCACGCTGTGGGTCGGTTAACTCCAGCTGAAGTTCCGTAGGCCTATATGAACTAATTGTCAAGGTCAAATGTGAACAGTATAGTAAGCAAAACAAATTCAGTCTCAATTGACTTAAACTCCACAAATCGTCGTCTGGAGAAGTCTTCTGTCAAACTTGACAGCTGAAGGCTATATTTCTCCTCAGACTCTATACTGCGACAGTTTGCAACAGCAGGGTAGGAAAGTTCCCATAGTTTTATTCATTCATCTGCTTTGAAGGCAACACTAGCTTTACTTGAACGGATTTCACTTCTGCGTATAGCCTACAGATCATGTGCAAAAACCTCTGCAGGGAAGTGGGGCAGATCGGCAGAGTTAATGCATAGAGTTTGGCCTATTATTAAAGACGAGACCAGAATAGTAAGTAAGAGAGCAGCGCCACGTGAGTAAAACGAAGAAACTTCTCGTGGTCTGAGTTTATTTTATATTTTCTGAAGAATTGTGGGGGCCGGATAAAAAGTGTTGGCGGGCCGGATCCGGCCCGCGGGCCGTAGTTTGCCCACCTCTGCATTAGACTCTTCTAATGCTGATTGTACACACAACAACATCTAAGTAATCTAGGCACAGAGTCTGATGACCTTTTAGCAACAACGACGACGACAACAACATCAATCTATTAGTAAATGTAGATGATGTCATCAAAGACTGAACTCCATCAGTTACTAATGACCAGACAGTCAGAAGTAATTACTGTCCGGTATAGGCCTATGCTGTATACGCCTATCATCGGTCGATGTGACATGGAAAAATATCTGCAAATCGTGTCTGGAGCAAAATCAGTTTATACAAGAGACCTCGGTTGATTAGCATCGCTTGGACTAAACTTAAGATTATACATAAAGATCAGATTAAGATCTACGTCGACCATCTGTTTGTCTGCTGAATGCTATAGACGTCGATCTACCCAGAAAGCAAAGCAGTGTGCCAAAGTTTAGGACGTAATCGTAGACTTATTTTGTTTCATCGTGCATGGCAGACCCACTTAAAAGCGTTTGCTTCAGGCAGAAAATTCCCCAGTCTTGCATCATATATAGAAATTCGCACTGTTACCCTGTTCAGGTGTAGGTCTACATTGCCAACTGCCCTTTTAAGCATAGGTCTACATTACCAACTGTCTTTGAGGCAAATTTGTACATTACCAACTGCGCTGTTCAGTCTTAGCTTTACATTACGAACTGCCCTTTTCAGCTTAGCTCTACATTATCGACTGCTCTACAAAACATTTGCTTAGCTCAGTTAACTGAGATAATACCAGATCGAGCGACCGACAGCAAAGAGCCAAAGACGGCCTTGACCAGAAAGACCAAGAGTTGTTGACTGTGACATACAACGATAACATATAGAGCCTAACATCGCCATTTCATTGGGTTCCTCTATAGTCTAACATGAAAATGAATTTTATGTCTGTATTGACTATGTAAGTAAGTAAACAAGTAGCCTTTATTTGCATCTGAAAAGCGCACATACTTGAAAACGCGGCGTTGGGTTCATGTTCGTGTGTGCGGGTGCTATGAAAAGGCGCTATGAATAATGTCTGTTACATACGCACGTTATATGATGTGGGACCATTAACATACATCACAAGTCTTAAAAACACATACGGTAAACAACAATTGGCCTACATGACATCAATCAAGACGTTGTCAGTTACGTAGGCCTAGTTGTAAACATGAATGCGAGTTAGTAGCCTAGTTTTTACAATAAAATAACTATAACACAACACACACACACACACACACACACACACACACACACACACACACACACACACACACACACACACACACACACACACACACACACCAAATACCCGCACACAAACACCCACGCACACCCGCACATCATGTTTGACTGTAGACCTCATAATGATTGCGAAGTTATGCCAATTAACTAAAAATCACAATTCTCACCAAGCACAGTAAATGCGATTTTGTCCTGGATGAAAAGAAATACTAAGAAATTGAAATCTTTGGCTAATTACATTTGCCACCGCAGAACGGTTGAAACGGCAACAAAAGGAGACAGAGACGGAGATAGACAGAGCCAGAGATAGAGTTAGACAGAGAGGGAAGAGAAAGACATACACAGAGAGACAGAGAGAAAGAGCGAGAGAGAGAGAGAGAGAGAGAGAGAGAGAGAGAGAGAGAGAGAGAGAGAGAGAGAGAGAGAGAGAGAGAGAGAGAGAGAGAGAGAGAGAGAGAGAGAGAGAGAGAGAGAGAGAGAGAGAGAGAGAGAGGAGAGAGGCAGATACAAAGAGATAGAGTTAGACACAGAGGAAAGAGAAAGACATACAGAGAGAGAGACAGAGAGAGACAGAGAGACAGAGAAAGAGAGAGAAAGAGAGAGGGAGAGAGATATGCAGATACAAAGAGAGACAGATACAAAGAGATGGAGAAAGACAGTACAAAACAACGAAAATTATTCGAGTCACAAGGATGATACATTATCCTTATATTGCTCAACCGAAATCTCTTGCGCTCAGTTCTAGTAGGCCTAGTCGGTGTCGTCGTTGTGTTTGTGGTAGAGGTGGTGGTGGTAGAGGTGGGTGTGGTAGAGGTGGTGGTGAAGGTATGGAATCGATTTATTCGGCTGGCGTTCGCATAACACTAGTGATAAGTAAACACCCGGATTTCCGCGAACTTGTCTCCCTTTGCAACGACAAACAGTCGACCATCGTCGCTGATATCGAGGCCGACCGGCCAGGTCTTGGGGTCAGCGCCGTGACCCGGTCCAATTAGCTGGCGATGGAACTTGCCATTGGCTGCGAAGAGCAGGACGCGTCGATTGGCCGAATCGGAGACGACGATGTTGTGCGCCTGATCAACAGCAACGGCGTGTGGCTGTCGAAGAACTCCACACGGCTCCCGACCAGGAACTATGCAGCTCTTCAGATAACCATCGTCACTCATGATCAGGATCATGCCAAGACCAGATGCAGCACCAGCATCAAGAACCACGATGTCCTACACAGACAACGACATTATATAGGCCTATGTGCACTGTTTCAACAACAACAACAACAACAACAACAACAACAACAACAACAACAACAACAACAACAACAACAACAACAACAACAACAACAACAACAACAACAACAACAACAACAACAACAACAACAACAACAACAACAACAACAACAAAGCAACGTAGAAACAATGGCTATAATTAGATGCGGCTGCATGGTAAGAGGATAGTGTTTATGGAGACAGATCGGCTGCCCTACCACACTGCCCATCAACAGTTTATTTGTCTCATATAGGTTCTGAATTGGTCTCATATGGAAATCTGAGCCCCATAGTGGCACTCTGGCAGAGAAATATCTTGGAGCAGTTTTATTCAGCTTAATGTCACTATAAGTTACTTAAGTCCGGTTTATATTGCCGTGGTTGGGCTGGGAGCGCTTCTGAGTAGGTAACTTGAGGAGGCGCTATATTAAATTTTTTAAATGAATGAATGAATGAATAACAGATCCTGAATTTACTTGTCCGTCGGTTAAGGAGTCTTAGACTCTTCTGAACAGTTTCTCCAACTGCTGTGTCATGTTTCATACTATTAAGAAATTACTAAAACGTAAGCGATCACGACTCCAATAAAAGAAGCATTTATTTTTTAAAGCATCTACATTCTACAACGCACGCAGTCACTAAATCTAAGTCTCAGGCGCAGATCGACGTTTGTGTCATTTATAGATGATTCGCCAAACTGAATTATTTCTTATACAATGCGAATACCAACAGCCATCTAAAGAAGAAGGTCTATTTAGGCTTCAACATATAAAGTTACATGGTGGCCTGACAAAATGTCAGAATGTCCTGGACAAAATATCATGGGGGACAAAATGTCTGTCACCCATGGTTTACTTTTACTCCTGTCACAGCTCAGTAACTCACTCAGTGTCATAAATGACATAATGATGTGGGACATGGGGTTGCTGATTTGGTATAGCGCTCGGGATCTTGAGCAAGTCCTTGACCCTCAGCTGCTCTGCGACCTCGATTTTCAGTCGTATTGTACGTGGTGTTGAGCGAATCCGTTTAAGCCGAGGATAAAATGGCCGTGAGGATTAACTGCTCGTATAAATAATTAATAAGTAAAATAAAACCCGACGGAAAAGCCATTTGTTGAAACAGACCGGATCTGTTGAAAAGACTGAGTTGTCGAATGAGCTGAATTTCTACATTTAATTCCATCTCCCAACGGAAGGCAAAGTGCAGATATAAGTGAAATGCTATTGTGATAAAATTCTAAAGCATTGGCTTCAATCTTTGAGTGCTTCCTCTACTGCCTGGGAATTCTGAGGATCTGACAAGTTTAACAAATAAACCCGCAGAAGCACATTAAAGGAAAATTCAAATGCACGAATTTTGTTAGGCCTACCTAAGCTGAAGGAATTCTGGCTCTAGATTTGTTTGCAACCCAGCTGCAGCAGAACTTTTCTGTTTATCTTTAGAAAGAGAATAACTAGTGAATTAACCTCTTGTGAATTGACGGCTGCATCTGCGATACTGTCGAACGGAACAGGCTGTCGAACAGGACCAGGCTTCGATCTGTCTTTCAGCGTCCGTATGTGCGTCTCCGATGGTCCTCTGAAGATGGCCAAGGCCTTCGGCTGAACGGCGATGAATCCCTGGCCTTGGAATGCGCTGACAGTGTTGATGACTAGACCAAGAGGAATGGTCTTCTTCAGAGTCCCGTTGAAATCGTAGATCTGGATTCCGGAGTTGGTTCCGACTGTTAGCTTCTTCTTGTCGTAACAGCTGCATCCATTGGCCGATTCCCCACTGACGCGAATCAGGGCCAGGCACTCGCCGGCAGCATTGAAAGCTTGGACTGTTCGATGGGCTGAGTCGGTCACCACGACGACGCCCCCCCGTGAGGCGTTGATGCGTGTCGGCGATCGGAAGGCTCCCGGCTGAGTGGCCAGTTCTCCGTATTTTCCAAATGCATTGACGCATCGGACAGCGGTCGAGTGGATAGGGGGCGGTTCAGCCGATAGAACCCCCTGCGAGACAATCTCTTCATATCGCGGAGGACCTTGACCTGGATACGGGTAGACGGGTCCTCCAGGCAAAGCTGGGCCTTGGAAATCCAAACACTGCTTTTCACTGGAAGGAGCAGGATATGCAGATTCACCAACAGGTGGCGGAGGCTCAAGATAAGGACCCGGACCACTGTCCCCAAAGTTCGGATTGTACGGGAGAGGCCTGTATATTTCTTCAGTACTGATGTCAGTTCCATCAGCAGATTCCGTGTCTTCTGCGTTTGAAGAGGAGTTGATGCTCAGTTTCTCCAGTTGTTTTTCATTGGAAGCTGCTCTCAGGTTGAACTTTGAACAGGCCACGTAAGTCGGTTTCACTGAAGATTTCTGGTCGCTGTCTTTTGACTTCTCTCCCAAAGCAGTCGTTAATGTCTCAGTCGTCAATGGACGGGGGTCGATGACCTCGGAAGACTTCACGACTGACGGTCCAGTTCTTTTGCCATCGACGTGGATGCTTCCACGATGACCTTCCTCCGAGACGAGAGGCAGAATTGGTGGAGCTAAGCGCCTCACAATCGGTGACTGACTGGCAGCGCAGGAGCAACCGCCACCACTGCCACCACCACCGCCACCACTGACACCACCGCCGCCGGTGTTGTGCTCGTCCAACACCTTGATCACTGTAGTCGAAGGAACATCGAAACCGTTGGTCATGTTCTGAGGACTTCTTCTCTGTGGAACATAGTTTCGTGATGGATTCTCGCACTCGCTGTCTAGTTTGTGCTGTTGGATCAATGCGTAGCAGCTGGAACAGAGTTTCTGAGAACTCATCTGAGTTGCACTGGTGACAGTGAGCATGGCTGGATGGATGCGACACTGGCAGCACAAGTCAACCGTTGCTGGAGCTTGGATGGCGTCGTTTGAGGTCGCCCCATGGGGTGATGGGTGGGATGACGACGTAGAGGACTTCACCGTCAGCGAAGTCACAGTCGATGTCAGATCAGGTGCCATGCACGGTGTCATCGTCGTCAGACCAGGTGTCATGCACGGTGTCATCGTCGTCAGACCAGGTGTCATGCACGGTGTCATCGTCGTCTGAGATGAACATGAACCGTTCAAGTGCGTCGTCTGAGGCGCTGCGAACGACGATCCGCTAGGGCCACACGCCGATGACGTCATAGTGACGACCATTGACCTCGAACCCTTTGCCTCCGATGAAACCGGAAGCGACGTAATCGATGACGTCGTCGTCATCATGTGACCGTCCTTTGCTTTGTGTCTCTGACCGATGTTGATGCTCGTTGTTCCATTGGACTGCCTACAATCGTCACCGTCTTTGACTGAGATCATCTGTGGCTGGTCCGCATCTGCTTCTCTCTTGCGGATAGGAATGACAGTCACTCGTTCGCCCGAATAGTGACCGGACGGTCCACTACAGAACTGTACTGGACTTCCGCTTTTGGCAATGACCGTCACCGGCGGTGCACGACCCGACACAGAGAGCATGTCCAAGATGGCGTGGTTGACCGGAAGGTTGCTGTTGAGCTTCGTTGTCGTTCGACATAGACTGCACGTCACCTTCTTGCTATGCTTAGGACCAGCGAAGGATCGAATGCACGTTTCGCAGAAGCTGTGGAGACATTGAAGAACCAATGGACGCCTCTGCATCGCATCGAACCTCAGTCGACATCCGCTACACAGCAGAGTTTCATCGGACGGTGGCATCCTGGCCGCAGCTGACCGAAAGACCGCGGCCGCAGAGGGCGTCTGCACCTGGGTACTCATGCTCTGCTCGACTGCGCTCACTTAATGTAGAAAACACGAACGTCCCAGATGTATTGGGCATACAGCACAGGTCATGGACGACGCAATGTCCCGTTCTGTCAGTAGACACAACTCGCATACGTTGTTGCATGGATCGAATAATTATTGCCCCAATTGATCGTGTATTTGTTATGAGCTGATCGATCTAGCTAATTGACGACGTTGTCTAATACGAATCGAACCTATTCATCCAATAATTCAGTTAAGAGCAATACAAAATATCTCGAATTGTTTAGGCGCATCAATATTCATTCAGGACAGACTGTAGCCTAGGCACACAGCAGCCACGACGACCCTTCTTAGTCTGCGCATAGGCTACGTGAGCGTTCTTTCTCTGCTCTGCTGCTCATGTGTGACCTATTCTCTGTTTCTACAGACTTAATGTCACGCATGAGCAATTGAACAACAAAGAGCCGTTCATACGCATGACACACGATTTCTTAGGCATGCTTTGGTCTCACCAATTGCACACGACTAAGTCTTTGAGTCACGTGCTCTGAGCCAGACCACAGAGTTCTACATAAAGGTAATGGACATGAATACTCGATTAGGATGCAGACAACTGCAAAGCGTGAATGTGCGCTATATACACCGAGTTTCGCATCCTATTACTATGAGAAAGCAGTCGTTGGAGAGGCAGCGTTTAGAATGATGGTCCGCTGCCAAAACAGATTGCTAGGGTCTGTCTTCGTTGGCTAAGGGCGTTGCAGTAACTCCTTGGGAAAATACGGCAAGTCCTGCATGACTAGGCAGTGGGGTACCATTTGGGCTTGGTAGCATAGGGTCTGATGTACTAACGCCCTTAATTCTGACTAACAGGGCAGACATGACGTCCCCTCTGTTTAAAATGAGACTAGCTTTTGCAACACAATACGATCCTTCATTTCATTGTACGCCCCAATTAGACGTTGGGCTCCTACTCAATTCTTAAACGTCGATATAACTGATTTTTCCACACTCCCTGTCTGATTTCAATTATCTATTATGGACCCTTCGTGGTCCATAGGTCCCATCGTTTCTATTGCGATTGGAGTGAAGCAATATCTCAACGATAGCTCCGCGTATTTGGATTTCTTTCGAGTTGCGGCTATTTCTGCGGCTCCTCCCGCTGCTGTAGATGTCTCGGCCAAATATGATGGCGCAAAAGTGTCGATGATCTTCTTCTTCTTCTTCTTTTCCTTCAGGCTCGAATTAATCCCTCTTTGGAGAGGGGTCAGCCACTCGGATCCTTCTCTTCCACTTGTTTCTTTCTTGAGCATCTTCTTTCTTCAGTTTTAGGAGTTTTAGGTCTTGTTGTATCGTGTCTTCCCATCTCTTCCTCTGTCGTCCCCGGCTGCGGCGTCCGTATACCTCTGCATTCATGATTCTTTTCACACAACTATCATCCTCTTTTCTCATTACATGTCCATACCACCTCAGCCTGGTCTCTCGTACTTTGTCAGTTATACATGCCACCCCGAGCTTCTTTCTGATGTCCACATTTCTTTTCCTGTCCTTCAGTGAGATCCCAAGTATCCATCGTAGCATTCTCATCTCTGTTCTCTCCAGTAACCCTTCATCCCTTTTTGTCAGCGCCCAGGCCTCTGCTCCATATAGCATCACCGGTCTTACCATTGTTTTGTATACCTTTCCCTTGAGTTGAGTTGGCATTTTGGCGTCACACAACACTCCCGTTAGTTCTCTCCATTTCTGCCAAGCCACCTTAATCCTGTTCCTGATGTCATGCTCGCAGCCACCCTGTGCATTCATGGTCGATCCCAGATATTTAAATGTTTCAACCTGTTTCAGTGACTTTCCTGCAATGTCTCTGATCTCAATTGCTTCCGTTGTTTTTGAGCAGACCATGGTTTCTGTTTTATTGATGTTTATCTTAAGACCCTTGCTCTCCACTGCCATCTGCCAGTCTGTAAAACGTGCTTGCATCTTCGCCTCTGCATCGTCCGCCAGTATAAGATCATCCGCATACAGCATGTCCCAAGGTACCTCTCTCCTTACATGTTCTGATATTGCATCCATCACAATAATAAACAGTAGAGGACTCAGGCACGATCCTTGATGTACACCCACTCGTATCTCGAATTCTCCTGTGTTGCCTATACTGCTCCTCACTGTTGTTCTTGCACCTTCATACATTGACTTTACCAAGCGCACAATTACCTCCGAGACTCCCTTCTTCCTCAAACTCCAGTAAACGACATCCCTTGGAACTCTATCAAAAGCTTTTTCCATATCCACGAAGGTCCAGTATCTTTTGTTGTTTCCTTCTAAAACCTTTTCCTGTACCTGTCTCAGTATGAACACTGCATCTGTTGTACCCCTCCCTGGCCTGAAGCCAAACTGGTTGTCATGTAGCTCAACCCGCTCTCTGATACGCCTCTCAATGATCTTTTCATACACCTTGAGTACGACCTCCAACAATTTGATTCCTCTGTAATTCCCGCATTCCAGCACATCTCCTTTCTGCTTGTATAACGCTAGTATTTCACTTTCTTTCAAATCTTGGGGTAGTTTTTCCTGCTTCATGAAGTTGTTTAAGATGACATATAACCATTCAACCCCATTTTGTTCCAGTGCCTTAAACATTTCGGCCGTCATTCCAGATGGCCCCGGTGCCTTGTTGTTCTTCATCATTGCAATTGCTGTCTCAATCTCTTTATAGGTGATTTCCATCTCTGGTCCTGCTACAGGGTTGGTCTCCTGTAGAGGCTCCCTTGGGTTTTCTTCATTTAGCAGTTCCTCGAAGTATGTTTTCCATCTGGATCTGATTGCCTCCTCATCGATGAGTATTTTACCATTCTTGTCCTTAATAACATTTACTGACTGTTTATCTTGTCGACTTCTTTGTCTTGCCCTTGCTATTTTATATATCTTGCCCTCCCCTTCTTTGGTGTCTAGCTCCTGGTACATATGTTGTAACGCCCTATTTTTGGCTATTGCCACAGACCTTTTAGCTTCCCGACAGGTTGCCTTGTATTCTGCTCTCCGTCCATCATCGTGTCGATTCATCTGCCAGTTCTTATAGGCGGTCTTCTTGCTTTGTATTGCCGTCTGCACCTCTGCCTCCCACCACCAAGTATCTCTCTCCTTCCTTTTTTGTCCCTTTGTTGTTCCACACACCTGCTTTGCCGCCCCCAGCACGCCGCTTTTCAGTTTGTCCCATGTCACCTCCTCTGCTCCAGCTAATCGTGCCTGCACCTCCAGTTTGTAAGCATCTTTTATATCTCCCTTCAGTTTCCAAGTTCTGATACGTTCCTTTTGCTTGATCTGTTTTCTTTTCTGATGTTGAGTTTGCACCATCATGTCCATGATCAGTACCCTGTGTTGGCTGACCACTGCCTCTCCTGGTATAACTTTGCAATCACGTATATGCTTTCTATCCTCCCTCCTCACCAGTAAGTAGTCAATCTGGCTTGCATTTCTTCCACTGCGGTATGTTATTCGGTGTTCATCTGATTTTCTAAAGTATGTGTTTACAATAGCCAGATCCAATCCCTGTGCAGCTTCTAATAATCTGTCTCCTTCTTCATTTCTTCTACCGAAACCGTGACCTCCGTGTACTTCCTCAAATCCGTCAGCCTCTATGCCTACATGTCCATTTGATGATCGTTACGTCCCAAATCAGGGAACGCCCGCTGTTCCACGGATTCAGAGTTTGACCATCAGGTCTTTTCCCGTCTAGTCGGGAGAGGCCAGCCGGTTCCTTGATTGAAGGGGTGCCTGCCTTAATGAGACTGCGTAGCACGATGTCGTTTATTGATGCGTGTCTAGCTTGTCTGCCGAAGCTTAGTGAGCATGCCAATCCATGTGAGCCTCTGGCTGAAACCGTCGTTCCGCATGCGCATGTGTGGGGGGCACAGATGACTGACTATTATTATTATTATTATTATTATTATTATTATTATTATTATTATTATTATTATTATTATTATTATTATTATTATTATTATTATCATTATTATTATTATTATTATTATTATTATCATTATCATTATTATTATTATTATTATTATTATTATTATTATTATTATTATTATTATTATTATAATATTCATCATCATCATGATCCTGATTATTATAAACTTATTATGCGCCACTATCTAATGACCAAGCATCAATTGATGGTGCTGAGCAATTGTGAGTGAAGGTAACTACTGGGGCGAGTCTCGAACCCGTACTGTCTGCGTGTATACAAGGCGAGCGTTCTAACACATCTCGGCCAACGTGTTCCACGACTGACTAGGCAAACAGCCTTGCTCAACTTGGCGCTGAACTATATCTATGGTCTTTTCTGCGCCTTAACCAGTAGCAACGACTGAGTCTATTCCTCGATATCGTGTTTCTCATTATATACCGTATATCTTATATCTTATTATATACATTATATACGACACCATTCATGCTGCAAAAGTCATTGCATTGAATTAAATTCATCATCATCATTATCTTCTTTTCTATTTTTCTTTTTTCTTAACCATCATCAACAACAACAACACCAATCATAGACTTTAACCTGTTTTATTATTATTATTATTATTATTATTATTATTATTTTTTTCCCCGAGGTACATATGATCCCTCGGGAGTTCAAAAATTAGGGGGCATTGTTCTGGAATGGCTAGTCTTCGCAGATGGTTTTATCGGTGCATTAATAATAATAATAATATTATTATTATTATTATTATTATTATTATTATTATTATTATTATTATCTCGATTTTGCAACGTTTTCTTCAAGGTTGTATAGTCAGGTCCAGCTTGGATGGGCCCGCCGGTCCTCGATCCCGGGTAGTCCTGACAAGGTGCCCTGGAATGCAACGGCATTGAATCGTTGAATTGTTATTGATATGTTCTGGAAGAGAAATAATAATAATAATAATAATATTATTATTATTATTATTTTATTTTTTTGCCCTGAGGTACTTCGTTCCCTCAGGGTCTTAGAGATTAAATTAATTATTTTTTCCGGAACGGTTAACCCTCGTCCAGATCCTGTTGGGCTGATACTATCGAGTCGCTGTAGGCCACCGCGTTAAACCGTTGGATGGCAATCGAGAGTCTCTGGTGTAAAAAAACTCGTCTCGCGCGGCTCGCCCGTGGCACTAGCAAGGCGTCGACCCAATTCTGCTATAAAATCAAGGCCATTCTTGTTGATAGGGCCCAACGTTTCCAATGCCAGCGGGACAAAGCAGTGAGTTCCCAGGAGGGCCTGATATTTCCGAGATTTCCTCTCGTCCGCTATTTCCGCTGCCGCGCCTGCTTGTGCCGCCGTTGAACGAAGGTAGGATGGGGCCAGTGTGTCAACAACTGTGGCGTCCCACACTAAGCTTCTACCGGCCTTCCATGGGATGAGGGTGAGGCCGTCAGGTCTTTTTCCATCTGCGTGGCTCAAGCCCGAAGGCTCCTTGACCGCCGGAAACCCCGCCCTGCAGAGCCATCGGTAAATCAGGTCATTGATGGCCGCGTGTCTGGCCATCCGTCCGAAGCCTAGGGGGCACGCCAATCCATGCGATCCTCTGGCTATGACCGCCTCGCCACAAGGGCAGATATGCGGCTGGCAGATGGTCGCGCCCAGCCGCAAGCCGACGGCGACCCTCACCGCCTCGTCGCTCAGCCTCAATCCACATGCGGTGATGGGCAGCGTGTAGAACCAGTCCCCGGCGTGCGCCACGGTCACCGCTCTCCATCTTGCCCGATCGTGATCATCCATCAGTGCCTGCTCTAAGTCGTTATTATTATTATTATTATTATTATTATTATTATTATTATTATTATTATTATTATTATTATTATTATTATTATTATTATTATTATTATTATTATTATTATTATTATTATTATTATTATTATTATTATTATTAAAGCAGTTTTATATAGCGCCCCTTCAAGATTGCCTACTCAGGAGCACTCCCAGCCCAACCATGGTCGAACAATGCAGTTTTGTGGACAGTAAGATAAGGGTGAAATAACCAATCGGTATTTGGCGGAGCGTGGTAGGGAGCCATTCCAGGTCATAGGGCCAGCCACAGAGAAGGCACGGCTCTGTCGCATGGCTGTCCGTGCACGGGTAACAATAAGCTCAGCTTGCGCAGCTGAGCGGAGAGAGGGCAGAGCTCCCGCAGGTATGGAGGGGCCAAGCTTTCAAAGCACCGCCGGACCAAGGCAAAGATTCAGTAAGTAGGCCTAATGCGCCGTGGGTAGGAAGCCAGTGGAGGACATCCCTCATATACACAGACACTCTGCCAAACCTGGGATGCGGCTTACAAGTATAGAATATCAGCTACTGATGACTCATAAAAGATGCGAGACATTAACTTATAGGCTGTGCCTGTTGGTATTATCGAAACGGAATACGATATAAAAATATGTATTGACGAAATCCAAAACCCCGATTTCGACTGAGTCATCTCAGTTGCACACAGGTGAGTTAAGCGGCATCCTGACAGTTTGAGAAATTTCATTTTGCACAGATTTATGAAACCGCCACCCACCTCTGGCAATTCCACGTAAACAGTATTTCCGATAGGTCGTTGGGTGAAAGGGTATTTGCAACTACAAAAGGCATGAGGATCTAGAGGGCTGAAGGAGGGAGAGGGCTGAAGGAGGGAGATGCCCGAATTTCATTTTGGCAATCGGTAAATAGTAATGATGGGTCTACTCATGATAGATCAACTCATAATGACCTTACTCACGATGGCCTTGCCCATGACGGGCCTAGCCATGATGGACCTAACACAATGGTGCTGTTCGTTAAGTAAGGTAAGTGAGTGATTATAATAATGCAATAAAAACCCTCACATTATACAAAATAGGCAGTTGGTGTAAAATGTTACTGTCGCTGGCTCAGGAAAAGCCCAGCAACTACATAGCAGCTACAATGAACGCTTCTGACACTCGCTTCGCGATCGTAACTTGTTCGAAGAATGGCGAGTTCATTAGTAGCCGATGATGCAAAGTCTGCATATCCTATTATATAGTCTCCAGCTTTGTGTGTACATCTGTCTGTCGTCAAATAACGCTGTGATTCATGCTGCTTCAGAGACCTTAGGCCGACTGCAGTCGATGCACTGATGCATCGACTGCAGCCACCAAAGGGCGGCGGCGACTGGAGTCGCATATGCTGCTTCAGTGGACATAGCCGGGCGAGGCTTGAACCCGTACTCTCCGCATAACAGCGGAGCGGGGTGTGCTTCTAAGGGGCGGCGGCAACCAGCCTTAAACGCCCGAAATTCACTCCCGCCCTACGTATAACTCTCCCTCTCTTTCACACGCCAAATACATGTCCAGTGCAAGAAATCTATTCACTCGCAGACAAACGGCGGTTAGAAGTCTGTCTCTGCCTCCCTGCCTCTCGCCCTCTCTCCCTCTCTCTCACTCCTTCCCCCATCCATCTCCATCTCCGTCATTATGACGGGTAAGTACTAAGTACTCTAGTTTGAAGTATAGTGTCCGATAAGACTGCATCCGCGAAATCCTTGGCAACAGATGTTGTGTTACTGAAACCTTTAATTTCCAGTTGTGAAGGTTCACAGGTGAATCACGTAGAAATTCCTTACTGTTCGTTGTTAGTTGCTACCGAAAACATTGCGCTTGTTACATGTATGTAGGCATTAATAAAATCATCCAAAAGGAGGAAATTCCACGTCGTTGACTCAACTAGCATCACATAAACGGACTAGAACGCAATATACTCACGGGGAGACACACGACATTCGCAAGCAAACGGTTTCGAATCCGACAAAAGTCCGCATTCTTTCCGAGCGAAATTTTGACGACGACTGGATTCCGCCAACCAATCATGGGCTAACTGTCTTCATTATGGGCTAACTGTCTTCATTATGGGCTAACTGTCTTCATTATGGGCTAACTGTCTTCATTATGGGTTAACTGTCTTCATTATGGGCTAACTGTCTTCATTATGGGTTAACTGTCTTCATTATGGGCTAACTGTCTTCATTATGGGTTAACTGTCTTCATTATGGGCTAACTGTCTTCATTATGGGTTAACTATCTTCATTATGGGCTAACTGTCTTCATTATGGGTTAACTGTCTTCATTATGGGCTAACTGTCTTCATTATGGGTTAACTGTCTTCATTATGGGCTAACTGTCTTCATTATGGGCTAACTGTCTTCATTATGGGCTAACTGTCTTCATTATGGGCTAACTGTCTTCATTGTGGGCTAACTGTCTTCATTATGGGCTAACTGTCTTCATTATGGGCTAACTGTCTTCATTATGGGTTAACTGTCTTAATTGTGGGCTAACTGTCTTCATTATGGGCTGACTGTCTTCATTGTGGGCTAACTGTCTTCATTATGGGCTGACTGTCTTCATTGTAGGCTAACTGTCTTCATTATGGGCTGACTGTCTTCATTATGGGCTAACTGTCTTCATTATGGGCTGACTGTCTTCATTGTGGGCTAACTGTCTTCATTATGGGCTGACTGTCTTCATTGTGGGCTAACTGTCTTGTGGTCGTCTTACAATACTGCACCCTCTCTTGGCGGCTGATTATCCGCGCCTCAGATTCACATTTGATATATATGATCATGCGCGCGTTACAAATTTAATTAATTAATTAATAATAATACTCTTACTCATGATCGGTTTATCCATTGTGGTATATTCATTATGAGTCTATGTATGATGGGCCTTTTCATGATGAGCATAGACCTACCTATGATAGGCCTACTCGTGAAGTGTTTCGGCCACGAAGTGGATTTATTGGGCGCTGAGGAAATCTGGGATTACGATTATAATTACGAGACAACGTATATACACTGTGAACGGAAAAAACCAGACCTCCCTCTCTTATTACTACGAACATTTTTGTAATAATTTGCATATTTTAATAAAACGTGGTGGAAGTTCAGTTTAAAGGATATGAATCATATAACTATTATTTTTTAGTTATAATGTGTGTTCAAATGTCCTCCTTTGGCCTCAACACACGCACAAAGACGCGCTCGCCACTGACTAATTGCTGAATCGATGACAGCTTGATCAAATTCATCCCATGCCTGAGTTATACGTTCACAAATGACGTCACGGTCACGTCAATTTTTAACTGCTTTAGCGCATTATTATCTGAGATTATAGTTTGGAATAATATAGTTTTAGACTCGATAATATTTTCAATAGTTGGTGCTTATTTCCCTATTTATTGCAGAGGTCTGGTTTTTTCCGTTCACAGTGTATATAGGCGTCGCTCATTTTACGTTGGTTCTTTGCGACTCAGAAACACAATGGCTCATAAAATACAACTTCCGTGTTAGCTCTTTTTCTGTCGATGTCGTATGTATCAGAGCAATTGTAAATCACTCATTAGTGACTCAAAGGGCGAAAACTAAGTCCAACAGTTATCTACGACATGAAATATTATGGTATTGTTCAATTTTATCTGTTCTTAGTAGTCTCTAAGAGGTCCAACTTCATCAGTCTCTAAACTACTTCAACATGTGTATATATGTGCGTATGTATGTATGTATGTATGTATGTATGTATGTATGTGTGTGTGTATTACACACGTAGCCTACAACAAACACGCCAACTCTGCCTCTTTGTAAACACTCATCTGTCTCTTGAAAGCCACCTAAGATAACTTCAAGTGATGACCAAATTAATATTAGGCCTATCGGTTTTTGACAAAGTACATTTCGGCCAAGAGTTTAACTGGAATCGATAAATAATAAAGAATCGAGACGCTAATCAATGACTACTAACTCAACAAAGTCGCTTGCTTTTAGTTTCCTAATACTTAGGCTTAATTATGATCTAAGCATATTCGAGCATTCTAAGCAAAAATTATAATAGCATGGACACCAATACGTTATTGTAAGTGGGGGTCACTTGATCCTCTGGGATTTCTATCTATAAGTGTGAAATTACAAATATAATAATTAAAATATAGTAGGCCTAGTAAGCTTAGTAACATGAAGCTAAAATGTCCGCATGCTTTCCAAAGATTGTCTTTAAAATCTCTCAGTGTCGTAAAATACAAATTCTTACAAACATGCAGTGCTTAGTAAAACGCGTTATTGATGGTTATAACTGACAGTCTTAAGAGATTTCAGCATATCAGCGATGACTTTGCTCATATGAGGCATGCTGTTAAAATGAAGAGAGGGAAAGAAACCCGATTAATATCAAGTAAACAGCATGACGTTGACATCGTCGAGTGACAGTGAATTGAATCCATGGACTCTATATAATTTACAAAGAAGTCCATGGTTTGTCACACCCGACCACACGCTTGATTAAGTTACGGGTGTGCGCTCCGAGTACGAGAAAGAACTAGTGAACCCGAGGTACTAGGTAGGCGATTTACGCTGATATAGTCATAACTGGAACACACACTCATGGTTGAAATTAATTCTGACCTGTTGTAAGTATCAGATTATGCACAAATCCATGAAAGCAACAGTGAGGAAGGCGGCCGCATTGCAAGAGCGTTTCAAACGGTTTTGGTTGTCTGTTATCGTAGCCTTCAATGACTGGAACGGTCCACCTACATTCATAGGCGTAATTTGTGGGAGGTACGAGGGTACCCCATTTTTTGGACTGGGGTACCGTACCCCCACTTTTTAAACAATGCCTATCAATATTTTATTATTGTGCCTTACCAGAGATCGCAGTCTCCGCCTTGCTTCGCGTATGTAAGAAATTGGTACCCACACTTTTTAGACCAAAGTTCCCCCTCTGCCTACATTTCGTGGGGAGACAGGTTTCCAGATGACAGTCAAGTCTCATATCTACACCGTCTGTGTCGAGTAACCTTGGACCGGGCGGAACAAGGACGCAGAAAGTCTTTGGCCCCGTATGGTCTTCCATCTGGGATGGACTGGTGGACGGTGAGACAATGGTCAGCCATCGGCTGCAGCAGATCACATCGCCTAATCCGCCTATTGCCTCTTTCCTCATTCTCGATTCTACGCTCTTCAGGAACTCTGAACTTTTTGTCATCTTTCAACTCTAGTTGGGGTCTTCGTGTGAGCGCCAGCAGACCACTGCCTGCTCTTCTAGTTCTCTTAGCAATATTTGTTAGCTAATTATATGTAACATTGCTTAGGCCAGGGCAGAGAGCGCCCCTGATTAGTTTCATGGAGTGGCGCTTTATAAATTTCTTTATAACAAACATAATAAATATATTAAATAATTATTGTACAGTGTACATGCATACAATCATACATACATGCATACATTGTTATATGTTACCTGGTAGGTGTTGCCTCTTGGATATATATATATATATATATATATATATATATCCGTACATACATACATACATACATACATACTTACATACATACATGGCATGTGTATGTGTGTATATGTGTATGTGTGTATGTATGTATGTATGTATGCATGTATGTATGTATGTATTTATGTATGCATGTAAACTGTGTATCTTCTGAACCCACAGCAATCGTTGCTATACTCGAGCCATACACTAAATAAATTCATTTTAACTGATAAATCTGTTGTGCAAGAAACACTATTGAAGACACTGGTGAGCCATAAAAAGACCAACTCTCAGCCAGGTTCTTATCATTGGACACTCGACCAGAAGCCTGGAATAAACACGACAAGATCTGTCTTGTCTTAAAGGCCGTTTGGTTATTGATCATAACTTGAGCACTTGATGCGAGAGTAAGAAGGTTTGAGGACGAGAGTCACGTAGACAAGACGCCTCCGTCTGCCACGGCACAGATCTCATCTGCGATAAATAACTCACCGACAACGACACGCAGTCACACCCTGATTGATCATTATTCGGCGATACGTGCTAGACTGATAAATAAAAAGGAAAGGAACTTCAAACACATGAATGCACGTGCACTGCAGCGAAATTCATTTGACTGGCCCATTTGTTTGTAGACTGTTTCTCAGAGGACAAGGATTCCGACCTTCGCACTCAAGGGTTAACTCTCCCGCCTCAGGGCCCGCGTGTATGGACCTGTCTTAACCTAGTCGGTCGTAAACGCCTTAGTTCGGACCAGCTAGACTCTGACTAGAGGTCACGGCCAGCGGTGTGCATGAAATTAGTTTTACACTGGCCAATTTACAAATTTACACTGTGGAGTGGGATAGAGTGATGGTAATACTCATGGCCAGGAGAGCATTAGGTTCGCGGATCGATTCCCGTAACCCCCTCTAGGGAGACGCCTTGCATGGCTGCCAAACCTTGTGTTTAATTAAGATCTTGATTGTACTTTCCTGATTATTTCAATGTAATCTACTGCGTCTGTCAGTTTTAAATAATAAAGAATAATAATATAATATAATAGGCTATAATGGGGTTTGGCAAACTGTGACAAAACTCAGCGTCAATAGTTATATGCAGTTAGGGCCTATAGTTGGTCGCTCATGTGCAAATATATTTATACGCTTTTATGCCCGTTCTGAATGACTTTATTTTGGTCTGATCTCCTAAAACATTTTAATTGATCAGCCAAGTTCTATCTATGATACATGGGCGTCCCTAATTAAGCGGGACATTGGTCTCTTTATTGCATATTGTGTTATTGCCCGATTTTCTTCATTGATTGCTTTTTAAACAATAAATTGAATGGAATGGAATTTGTGAAAACATGTTAACGTGGATAGCCACCGACTGGCCAGTTATAAAGTAGGTTTATTTGAGTGTTGGGTTTTGTACACGAAAGGGCCATGGTAAACTTTGACATTGTAGGCCTATAACGTTGAATGTAAATTACCAAGCGTATTTCTTACATTAAAGTGCACAGACAGCTTCTTGGCTAGTCAGAGCCCTTACGCGGCGCGTCGATTCCACATACTCAGCCAATTCCACAAATTATTAACAATTCGAGTGAGTGAGGCTGATATATGTCGTCGGTTTTGGAAAGTACCAAAAACCGACTGATCGGGAATAGTTGGGTGCATTGAGATGCCGTCATTCAAACGATTCTTCCAATTTCATCATTCAAGCTTATGCTTGAATATCGAGGCATATATTGCGAGTAGCAGTTAGCCTTTGGCCGCGCCTTTGTCTCTGTGGTTCCTCACCAATGTAGCTGCAGGGGTTTGGTTGGTCCTGATGGCCACCATGACCGCGTTTGCCATAAATGATATAGTCCAGCGGGCTCTGCAGAAAGCTGAAGTTCCCAGTGCTATAAAGCCAACAGGTTTGTTTCGCTCAGATGGCAAGAGACTGGCTGCATGCAAAATATGCTAAGTTTCCCTCAGCCGACCACTTTGTACCGTTGCCACCTGTGACTCAATAGCAGTGAATTGCTCGGTGAGTTACACACTTAGAGCGCTCCCTAACGAAACTTCTGAAGAGCATAAAGAAGTTAATTACATCTTCCAACGTCGTTCGATTGCAATTCTCAGCGTTTCAGTGCAGAGCTGCCATCCATCGCACTTTGCTTGACGTGAAGGAGCCATTTCATTTATTTTCTCCTGACATTTTTTGAAAGTTTAATAATAAAATCTATATCGGGTAAATAATTATAGCAATAATAATAAATTATTAACTTAATAACAAACTCGTTAAACTTCGTCGATAATGATGATGATGATGATGATGATGATGATGATGATGATGATGATGATGATGATGATGATGATGATGATGATGATGATGATGATGATGACAATTATAATAAAAATGAAGGATCTTTTTACCTCGGGTTTAAGAAATATTAAATACTTTAAACAGTTTAAACTAGTTTTACACAATTATAATTAATAAATTACAGATCAAACGCAAAATTAGTTATGGGTTTGTAAACTAAATGCCACTTGTTGACCATAAAATAATTTATAAATATTGAATTTATAAATGGTAAGTAAGTAAGTAGTGCATTTGTAAAGCTGTCCATCAGCTGAGCGAGGAATCGTAGTTGAACGTTGAAGGTCTAAGGACCTCTATGGAGCAGCTTCTCCGCCTCAGAGGCGTAGTTATGATCTTTCGACAGAGGCGCAACACAACCACAGCAATTCAACGACAGTACAGAATTTAACCTCCCAACTTGTTAAGAATTAGTTGCCTGCATGGGCGGCGATTTGGAGAGCTGAGGGGGACAAGACCCCCACCTTTAACAGTGGGGGACACAATATACAGTTTCCCTCAAATTTTGAAGAAACGTCAAGAAAGGTAAAAAATGTTCACCTCTTTTTTGACCAGTTCATTTCATAAGTGTCCCTCGTCCCCCACCTGTGAAACAAGAACGCCGTCAGTGGTTCACTGAGACTCCAAACCAGCAAGCAAGTCAAGCTTTGAGACTGTTTATATAAATAGGCTGGAAGACATTCCAGTGAGCTGCAAAATTGGCGCTATAAAATTGAACAAGGCCTTGCTCGCAATAGTGAGACACGTCATTGGCGGCTCTTGAATTAACAGTTTTCTGGACAGACATAAGTTATTATCTAGTGAACTCGTGAAGTGTGCGAATGCCCCTCAGTGGCAGATCTGTCTTGAACAAAGAAGATAAGACATATTTATCTCCTGCCAGACCACTTCATCGCTTGTCACAGGCGGCGACTCATGAGGCCAAGACAACTGATATTTAACGCAAAAGGCAGATGACTGACATCAAGAACAGAACGAAAGACATGGCTGTCATCACCTTTCGTCATCTCCTTCTAGCCGCTTCTCTGCTGTTCGTTGCCACACTCAGCACAGCACAGGGTAAGTATCCTGCTCATTGCCATACTTGGCAAGTTACAGGGTAAGTCTTGCTGTTTGTTGCTACACTTTGCAGTGCAAAGCCTTTCCATTTGTACCTAACAGAACTCTGTTTGAAACTCAATATTAACCGTAACTATGCCTGATTTACAAAATTCCATCGACTCGTGAACCTACGCTGTGAATTAGAATAACAAACACTGTGTACAGAAGGAGAGGATCAAGATCCAGCCACTTAAAAGTCCTAAAAGTCTTGGCATCAGGCTGTCGTGTATTCTTTCTTCTAAGTGTAAAACCAATATTATGTGACGCAAATTTGTAAATGTTTCGATGGTCTACAACTAAACTACACTAGATCTAGGACTATAATTACATATCTGAGCTTCTATATTGCCGGTGAACTTAGTTTGATGGATACATCAAAATCAAAATCCGCGACTGGTTACATGAAGTTGAAGGCTGATACGGTGACGAAGGCTGACACTTAGTTGTCAACAGAAACAATAATTGATTGCGCTTTTATCGGTTGATTTGCAATTAGTTAATGTAGCATTGACAACAGTTATCAGTTGCCGACTGATTTCAGATATCATTATTCTCGATGAGTCTTTGACTAATGACAAATATGACATCGTGTTCTAGATTAGGCTATATACATATAGCTATATATAGCTATATATAGCTACATAAGTATTATATGCTATATATATATATATATAAATGGATAAACTCATTCCTTCACGAGTGCTCCCTCTGCGTGATCCATGGCACTACTATAGGTCTTCATGGATGCCTCCCCGGTATGGATACCCACAAAGCTCTGTCATAGGACCTATTTTATATAGTCTCTATACATCTGGACTTGCATCACTCTTGGTTGCACATGCGGTTCAGGGTCAGCAATATGCTAACGACGTCCAAGCATATGTAGGCTAAATTGCCTTTCTGCTAAGGCCATCACAGGTTATGAAAGTGACCTTAGACGCCCTATAGAAGCGTGGATGTCGTCGAATCGACTGCGCTTGAAGCCGTCGAAAACTAAATTTATTTGGCTTGGTTCGCAGCTAACAGCTTGCCAAACTTGACCTCACTGCTAAGTGCTCTTGCATCTGAATTCCCTGACTATGCCTTCTCAACTACTGTCCATGATCTTGGTATTTGGCTGGAGCTTACTTTTCCACCACACATTCATCGTCTAACTCGGGACTGCTACTATTAGCTGCGCCAGCTTCGCACTGTAACTCGTTCGCTAACGCCCAGTGCCACTGCTACACTGGTTCACTCCTTCATTACAGCCCGTCTCCATCACTGCTCATCGCTCTATTTTAGTCTTTCATCTAGCTGCATATTATGCTTATCGCGAGTTCTGCGTTCTGCAGCCTGCATGTCTCATCGGGAAAATCTCTAAATATGGTCAAGCGTCTAGATATATATGCTGGAGGTCCTTCACTGACTTCCTGTTCGCCTACGCATTGAGTATAGGATTGCGACCTTAGTTTGGCGATGTCGGCAGGGCCCTGCCCCTGCTTACTTTCGAGAGCTCTGTTGCCCCTCTTCGAGTGCCCAGGGTCGTCGTCCTCTCCACTCTGCAGAAAAAGGGGTTCTTTTAGTTTCCTTTGTTCGTATTACAACTATGCAGACTCGAGCCTTCTCTTTTGTGGGCCCGGTGGGTTGGAATAGGCCTCTCCTAAAGCTCCGGCCTGTTTTTTTTATTAACCCCAAGACTGTTCTTTCTGAATGTGCTGGCGTTGGAAGCGCCTGTAAATAGTTCATTGAAGGGGCGTTATACACGAATGAATGAATATATATGTTGTATATACATACATATAATATATACATATATACATATGTATATATACAACATATATACATATATATGTAGCCTATTTGTAACGCGTTTAACGATTATACAATACGATTATTGTAATATGATATATATATACATACATATAATTTTTTATATATGTATATATACATATATATATACATATATACATATATTTATACATATATACATATATATATATACAACATATATCAGTGCCGGCCTTAGGATATTTCGGGCCCCGTGCATGCAGAGTATACTATACGAGCCCCTATAACGCAAGTCAAATTGTTTTTCATTGCTAATAATTTTATTTTAGCAGATTGTTAACAAGTACAACAAGTCCAGTTTAATTTAACTAAACACGAGAATTCTGGGATATAGAGGACGTTGACTTTTATTGTGTTTACGAAAGAGATTTAATCGAAGCCATATTATTATTACTTCCCTCCGTCCATTGCGATCGCTTAATCGACATGATCTTCTTGTACCACGAGCCAGGACCTCTATGGCCAAAACTCGAGCCTTTTCTTGCATTGGTCCTGCTCTATGGAATCAACTTCCTCCATTGACACGTGCCTCTTTATTAGCTGGTGGCCCAAGTGCCTCGTTCCGCTGTCTTAAAACCTCTTTCTATTCACTGGGTCTTTCGCACTGGGAGCGCCTCTGATTAGCGAATACTGTGAGAGGCGCTTTATAAATGTTTAGATACAATACAATACAATTAGGGTGTCTTGTTCATGTTAATTTTCTATGACATTTTCAGGCCCCCCTAAGTTGCGGGCCTCGTGCGACCGTTCGGTTCGCACGCCTCTTAGGCCGGCACTGCATATATGTACATATATATGTAGCCTATATGTAAAGCGTTTAACGAATATACAATAAGATTATTACATACATATCATGTACAGTTATTACTTCTTATCCATTTTAAAGCATAAATGTTCTAATTAGTTGCCTTAGTTCAAATTAGTAACCTGGTAACGAATGTATGATGTGACCAGGGGTAATTGGATTGTAAAAGACGCCGCATACTTACAGTCAGACGGTTATGAAGCAGGCAGATGCAAAGTCTGACACAAAAACATTGATCAATGAAAATCCTAACTGTAGGTTAAATGCTTCTTAACCGATATCAACAGATGGGGTAAACCGTCACTTAATCCCTTGATTGTCAATATAAAGCTTCACAGTAAACAGATGCAACTCCTTAACTGCCGTTTTCGGAAGCTGCTAAGAGGAGGAGGGCAACGCTAATCATCTTCGTTATGACACAACGTGGTCGTTTAGCAGAAACTGCACAAACTTCTCAATTGCAATTTTCCTTAACATCGAATAGACAAAGGTCTTCACATCTTTGATAATTGCATGATTTACTTTGGCTAAAGTGTGCCCTTATTTAGTCTTCCAACATCCTACACCATTTATAATATGAATTACTTTAAAAACGCTGTTGGCAGCGAAGATAAATCAGGATACAATTTAAAGTGCCAAAAATCTACAGGGCCTAAGTGAATCTAAGGCACCAACAATACATGCACCGAAAATATTATTAGGCCTATTACACTTAAACAAATTCTGAATGCGCAATTAATTAGCGCCATCGATTGATGTTTGTCACTGAATAATGGCGCTACGTAAATAAAACTGAACAATTCTTTTGAACTGCTAACGTTCATGAGAATACAACTAAAGTTCACCGACCATTGTATGCGACGTAGGTCTACATGAGAAGACTGCTATAACTCTAAGTTGGAGAAAATCAAAACTCGGTTTGATATTGCAATAGATTGGGCTGGAGCTGCTGAATAATTACGTGAAAATCGCGTGTTTCTAATACAAATGGTAAAAAATCTGTCCTAGATTCTCTACCGGCCAACAGGGTACATGGAAGAGGCCTTCAGTAGATACGGATAAGTTGCCAATACGGGCCGCCATAAGTAACCCTGTGGATTGAGTTAGGCTGTAGCTGCCTGTTTTTCTTCAATCTGGAGATTGGGTAACTGCTTTCCCAATCACTTCTTGTGGCCTCTGTTTAGATCAGTGTCTCGCAAACATTTTTAACACACTAGGCAGAGCAAATTTTTATCGCGGCACACCAATTAAAATTTACTAAAATTACAAAACCAACAGCAATAATTTCAGTTTGTCATATTTTAAGCTTGTCATTTTAGTCCAGTAGTAGCGAAACTAAAGCAGATTTTTAATGGACTAATCATCACTAATGCGATGAATGAGCTTGTTTATGAGAGCATATTAACTCAAGACGCAGTTCGATAGCCGACAAGCAGACACGCATTTCATCATCCACCGTAATGTCGCTCTCGTTTTTTTTCGATTTCATTTCTGTTAGAGCAGAAAATTTAACTTTCGGCATCCGCGAGGGGTTTCTTCTTCTTTGCTAAAAGTTGTGCAATCTTGTAACTTGCAATTTGTAGCCTTCTCTGGGATCGAACAAAATATCTTCAGCTTTTTTGATTGCTTTTGTATGTTAAATCTGAGTTTCTCAAAATAATCTTTCGGCTTGTCGTTTGTTCTGGATGTTTTGTTTGTCAGATGTCGTTCAAGCTTATTCGGCGCCATTACCTCGTTTTAAAGCATTGTTGAGCAAATCAAACAATACGGAAGCGAGCTGTCTTTTTCTAATGAAATGAAACCAAATCCGATATAATCTTCACTTTATTTACGTTTCGATAAACTGGATGGTTTGGTTATCTGTAAATTTTTTCCTCTACTCAGTCTACTCTCGTTCTTTCCATTATTTTTTCGGATCTTGGAAAGAATTTATCCACTTTTAGGCTAATAAAAAGACAAATTCAAAATAATATATCCACATGATTATAGTTCATTATTAGTTCTATGTCTCAACAATCATAGGCGTAGGGGATATTTCAGCGGCGGGGGGGCAAGATTTTATTTCTGCCCGAAAAAATTTCCGAGTAATTGCCATGACGTCGTGCATCACTCTCTAGAACACCCCAAAATGTCGCCGGGCCCCTGGGAATTTGCCTCCTCTGCCTCCCTCTCGGCGGGCCTGCTCTTGAACCATTCAGGATTAAAATCCCTTCGAGTTCTACACGTCCATTCGTTTTGGACAATACTCTTTGAGCATTGGTTGGTTTGGGCAAGGCTGGCCATCCTTCATTACATCATCGCTAGAGGGAGTGTTGAAGTTCTCATTCTCAGAAAACTTGAACTTACCCTAGGGTCGTTTTCACCAAACAGCTGGTTTGACACAACTATCGTCTGTCAGTAAGCTTACACCAGATGTGTCCGGTGCTGAGAATAGGTCTATCTGAGGCAGATTGTGAGACTGCGTTTGCTTTGGTTGCACGAAAAAAGTTCGGTGCTTTTGGGACTTGTGAACTGAGTTTTGTGTACAGTCTTGCAGTGCGAGATATTTAGCGTATATATTAAGTGCGCTTACTTTAGTTTCACGTGTATATGTATATATGATAGATGTATAACGTTTAGTCTTAGTGACACGCGCGGCCGGCCGATATCGGCAGCGGCGCGCTATATGTATATTATTAGAGTTCGTTTATGCGCACAGAAGACAGGTGTGTCAAGGGGCGCGAAGAATTATGCTGACTGGAGAAGTTTGAATTCGATGTTCGCTGTAGTAGTGTGGCTGACTAGTTGAGTTGTAATCGAATTGAGTTCTGTCTGTTTGTTTCTTATTAAACTGAAAAGATATTAAACTGTGTTGCTGATTAATTCAGGTTATACTTATACGTAGAATTAGTGTTCAAAAGGTGAACGTTAAATAGGCGTTAAGTATAAAGAGAACAAGGATTTAGCAAGAAGGATTGTCAATCAGAAGGATTGGGTTGACAGGACTTTTCACACACAGCGATGAACTTAGCGTTTTTACTCTGGTGATTTTTACCATGCTGATCTGCGTAGTCTGAATCCTTACCACATTCACTGCACGTAACACGCTGTCGATACCTTCGTTTCCGCGAAGGTTCATCCATTACAGAGTTATAATTCTTACTTGCTAACTGATGCTAACAATTAACACTTGGTTTCGAGTCACAAATTCACAACTAAGTAAATATCAAACATGAGAGAAATTTCTGCACACAACGCTGACCTGGAACTGCACGCCGAAAAGTGGATTGCAACAGAACTTGAATTATTTTATTTCTTTTTTGAAGTCGGTATCCAGCCCACATGTTGGATGTTATAAGTAGGTAAGTAAGTAAGTAAGTAATTATTTAGTACATCATTGAATAAAGCTGTAAATGCTGTCGCGTCTCTCTAAACCCTGTCCTGGCCTATAATTGAGAGCGCGACGTATTCAATCTCGGACCAAAGGAGGTTTTTAGAGTTATAATGTAACAACCTACGTAATACAGGTTACATATATAAATACGTACCAATCACTATCGTTTCTATCTATCCCAGTTACTCTTCGCCGTTCGCCTTCCAAGTCAGTCTGACCTCTGTTCCCTGTTCCACAACCTATGTGTTCCTCTCCCCTCCTTCACGATCCCTTGTACTGAGCCGACTAAAAGCCGGTAGGGTGGAACGCAGCCAGGAAGGCAGGCAAACAGAGGGCAGGCAACTGCCCAGCGTATACAGACCAGTCGGGCGATGTCAGATTCCTCACCTCTGGGGTGATTACGGCGAGGGGGTGGATGGAGGGCACTCTTCGGTTGATGTGGCCTCCTGCGAAATGTGATATAGGCCTAGTTTGAGGCATCTGCTGTTCTTCCATCACCATGATGCGCTGGGAGTTTCTGTTATAGGCCAAGTCGGAAGACGAAGCCGTGACAAATGCTATGGTGTTTGCGAGCTAGTAGCTACTAACAGTCTAATACTATTCCGAATCGGGCAAATTGTTCAGCATTTTTACCGGTGCCAACTTGCCCGAAAAACAGGAACGCCCGAAATTTGGGGGGGCGCTTGCCCCCCTGACCCCCCGCCTCCTACGCCTATGTCAACAATAATAAATGAAAAAGTAGAACATACCTTGTTCAGTTACAGTTATGCTGGTATCTCCGTAATAATGATGTCGAGATGAGGGATGAACACATAGCATAGGCCTAACATAGAATAGATTAATGTCACTAGAGGTTTTACTATTGATCATATGACATCGAATAACTGTGAATGATAAACTATTCTTAAATATGAAAACATTAAAAAGCCAAAAATTGTACTTATGAAATTATTTCTTATAAAGTCAATTAAAGAGACTAGCGAATTTTAGGTTTCTCTCGCGGGCACACCTGAAATCTCACATGGCACACACAGTTTGCAATACACTGGTTTAGATAATGAGATGGTGTGGGTGACATTTTGTCTTCGGTTAAACCTGGCAATGTCCTCTGCCGACCTCATGTTGGCTCGGATGGTCATCACGGGCTAGTTGGTAACATATCTAAGGGATGCTCCACCCGTCATCAAGCCATAAACATTACGATTTGGTGTTCGCCTATGAGTGCAGATGTCCCAGGCACGAGTGAGCCAAAGGGTCTTCTGCGGACTAATAGTAAACAGTCCGATGGTGCTACCCTTGTTCCTTGGTCTGCTGGTAAATATATGACCTGAGATGCTACAGTGGCCCACACTTTACGGCTTCCAACTTGTGACAGACCGCGATTCCAACAGGCTCTGCAGGTGAACAGTCGGCGGTTCATAAGACTGACAAATACGCATTGCTACCTACAACCCACATGATGTTTGCTCCCGTTGCTTTGGAAATCTTGTCTTTGTAAATGCTGAGGCTGCAGAATATCTCCTAGCTGAGGCGTCGTATTGCAACTGTCCCTGGAGATAGATGCGTTTCCCATTTACGGCACAGATCTTTCCATCTTTGTCCTGCACCAAATGCCATTGCATTCAGAGGCACATTTCAGGATGGTTGTGAAAACCTGGACGAAGCCTTATTGTTGAGAGAGCAATCACTTGCTACTCTTGACCGATTTTTAGTTCATGAGGGATCATTTCTACCTTATTTAGATAAAATAAAAAAATTTAAAACAAATAAAACAAAGTTTAGAATGCATCAGCAAATCACAGATGCGCACTCACGCCGCGCAATGACGATTTATTTACGTTATGACGTAATTACGTATTTTATATTCATTGTTTCGAACAGAGCCACCAAGAACATGCCTTGATACGGGGCTCACGTGCATTAACGACTGCATTGGCGAGACAACGGGCACCCACCAGTGGTGCGGTGGTTGTCAGAATTTTGTCCAATGCAACGGAGAAATCATCTACTACCAGTCGTGTGTAAATAACACCTACTACAGCGACGACGTCGTTGCTTGCATCGCCGTATCAAACACATGCACAGAATGCATTGTCTATGCCGGAAGCGCCAGTCCTCCTCCAGTGACGCCACCTGTCGGTAAGATTTGTCAACCTCTCAACCAAACTCTGTTTGACACCAGAGCTATTGGACACTGGTCCAAAGTATTTATTTAGACCGAAATCCCGCTTTCTTTTGACGTCGATGTTTTCTGGTGTTAGCATTACTATTGCATCTAAACACTGCGATAAACTGCGTGTGGGTGTGTTTATGTATACATGTATTGTATGTGTAATTGTGTATGTGTGTATGCATGCATGCATTCACGCATGTATGTCTGTATGTATTCGAACATGGCTCGGTTTGGAATGCGCTTCCCGTCGAACTCCGTGTTCCGGAACTTTCTAACGAAAGCCACAGGAATAAATTACGAACTGACCCCTGTTCACGTCATCTGATTAAGCCGGGCTGTTACTAGCGTAGGCCCCTATGTGTGCTGTAGTTAGTTATATAGAATTGCGCTTTATAAATCTTCATACAATAATGTAATAATAGCCTCTATTAAGTAGGCCTACCTCTCAAAGCAATTGAACATGACTATATATAACAGTTCGGTTATAGGTTTAGCTGAAATTGTTTCTTGTGCATTAACCGAAACAATTCGGATTTCCATTGGACGGACCATTGGACGTGGAAGTGCGCTGTGTTCGGGTCGCAGCACCGAAGCGTTCAACTGTTCCGAACTGTTCAATCTTATGAAAACTTTAAGTTAGAAAGGTCCATCTTTAGACTAAACGGCGTCGAATGAACCGTTGTGCATAGACTGTGGACGATGCATGTGACCTCGTGAATAAGAAGTTTCCACAACCAAGCTTTTCGGGGATATCAATTACTACGTCAACTTATGATTAGTTGCTTTTGATAATAGAAACTTGTCCTACTGTCACACTGAGAACCTCTCATCAGGAGATGGCGACACCAGAGCTGGTACCTTTGAAAGCTCAACAAAGGCGCTATATGTATATATGTAAATGTCCAGGCCTACGCATAACACGCCTAGTCCAGATAAATGCTACCGGATCAGAGGCAAGATACATGTGAATGAAAATGTCTCGTGTTTTTGCTGTCAAGTACAACTGAGCAATCATCTTGTTTTCTTACTATTATGTGCAGGTGCCCTGTGTGGAAGCACGGGACCTGATTGCATATCAGGCTGTGATCAGGTGTCCAACGGCGTCTACCAGTGGTGTGCAAGATGCGATTACTTCCTCCAGTGCTCCGGAAGTTCAACGTACTACCAACCTTGTTCGCAAGACCTCTACTACGATCACTCAAAACAACAATGCGATTACACATCAACCACCTGCTTCCAGGATCCCTGCTACGGAGACCTTGCCACGACGCCAGGTCTTTATCTCGTCGTTCATTATCTCATCGAAAGTGATCGCCATCATTCGCAGAATGCGTTGCGACTCTTCAGATAACTATGAATATAGTTATCTGAAGAGTTATCTGAAGAGTTGCAATTTTTCAAGACCAATTGGTCGGTTCTTCAGCATTAGGCAATTTCATTCGCCCTAATTCTAAATCTTCTGTCATGGATCACTCTCAGCCAACAACTGTTGAAGAGGTTCGAAACCTATCTTTTCCTCACCTAACAAAAATTGTCTCGTTAACGCCACTCCTATATCTCTTCTGAAAGAGTGTGCTTTGATGTCCTAGGTCCAACTATTGCATCGATTATCAGTTTCTCATTGCATGAGGGACCCTTCCTATCTGAATTTTCTCATCTTCTCTCGATATTGATGACCTGTCAAATTACATATCTATCCAGGGCATATTTTAACTGTATAACTAGTGGGACAAATATCCCAGTAGTCTTAGGATTTAGTTAGGATGATTTGTCCCAGGCAATGTATATTGAAATTAGAATAATAGTGGGACAAATGTTGCAGGAGTTTTAAGATTTGTCCCAGCGGTAAAGGCAAAAAGGCAAAATTTTCGTGAGATGAATTCCCCAAAAAAAGGTCATGAAATTTTTTTACAGATGAATTTCCCAAAAAAGGTCATAAAACCAGACCCATCGCCGACTTTGTCCCAGTAGTGTAAATCTGTTAAAATATGCACTGGATCTATCTCAGCTTTGAATCTTATATCCAAACTCCTCGAACGGGTAGCCATGAATCGTATGAAAACCCACCTATCAGCTCCCATTTACAGTCGGTGTAGTGAAATATGGGCAATGGTCGATGTTGTTATTTCATTTAGTGTAGAATTAATTGTTTTGTTTGTCTGTGTATACATTTGTTTAACTAGACTATATATACAGACCTTGTGCTGTCAGCTCCACGAGCTGACAGCACAAGGTAACAAGGTAATATATTTATTAATGTTGAAGACTGACTTAAAGAGCAAGAACGTAGGTAATCAGACGACCACGCCTGTCGTAAAATTAGACAGAGAGAGGGGAACTTGATGGGTGGACAAGAGATTAATAGGGGAGAAGTGAGAGACAGGGAGAGACAGGCATTCGCTGCTAACGGTCAAACGGGCAAGCATCGGAGAGCCGATGGAAGAGAGCATCTCGTAAACGAGTTGATCCAGCACTGTCATTGGCCGAAGCTAATCGCAGACTCTTTTCAAGTTATGTTAAGTTGTGGCTGTGTAGATTTAATTAATACACAAAACACATAAAGACGTATCGTTTTCTTCGCACAATAACAACGGCAGCCTCACGATAGAGAAGGCTTAAGTCCCCTTTAGCACCGCTCGCCATCAAATAGGCTGGAAGAAGTTGTCGTCGTTGTCTCCATAACATAAAATCTTACAACACCCACGTGCTACGCAGCCACTAAGTCCCCGAAGATTAGCCAACCGCATAATTAGCACCGCTTTCCACCAAATACTGGAAAAGGTCTCGCAGTTCTCTGATCACTGAATTAGACGACGGACGAGAGAGAAGAAACAAGCAGCATCTTCTTTTCCAGTACACTCTATATAAGTGCTCCTAGTAGTGTGGTGTATATTGTATAATGTATACAAAAGAGGACCAAGCATGGAATCGTACGGAACACAACATGTATATATATATATATATATATATATATATATATTCGTGACACATGCAGAATGTCTCCATGTATCAGGTAGTAGGCGCCACTGATGAATCTCTCTTGAAATGGCGCTACATAAATGTGTAATTACCATTGAAGTGGATTGGGCATCAGACACTGGCGCGATATTATTTATAAATTACAATTACAAGAACTTCTGCGTAATCGGCGACAGGACTTCATAAGGCGCCTTTAAGAGTCATGGTTGTGTTTGCACCTGTGAGGGGATCCTGCAATGCCCTTTTATAAAACGCATTGTAGGAACCCCTCGAAAGCGCTATGAGCGATTCAGCATGGCTATCTAGGTTGTCTGAACAGGAGCGTCTTGACGTAACTGGAAAAGCAATTTTAGCAGAGTTTAAAAGAATTGTTCGAATGTCAACTGGAAGATTGTTCCAAGGGGATTATACCAACGCACGAGACTGCACGGGACAGTTGTGTTGACGTACGGCAGCGAGGGACCAGAAGATCTCCTTAGGCGGTTGCATGAAGCAACCTAACTGAGCTGAAACCGAAACAAACAGCTCTCGTTTGTATGATGGCACAGAGCCAACCAACGAAGCCCGGCTAAGGAGGAGGAGAAGGAGGAGGAGGAGGACGAAGAGGAGGAGGAGGAGGAGGAGGAGGAGGAGAAGGAGAAGGAGAAGGAGGAGGAGGAGAAGGAGGAGGAGAACGAGGAAGAGGAGGAGGAGGAGGAGGAGGAGAAGGAGGAGGAGGAGGAGGAGAAGGAGAAGGAGAAGGAGAAGGAGGAGGAGAAGGACGAGGAGGAGGAGGAAGAGGAGGAGGAGGAGGAGAAGGAGAAGGAGAAGGAGAAGGAGAAGGAGAAGGACGAGGAGGAGAAGGAGAAGGAGGAGGAGAAGGAGGAGGAGGAGGAGGAGGAAGAGGAGGAGGAGGAGGAGGAGGAGGAGGAGAAGGAGGAAGAGGAGGAGGAGGAGGAGAAGGAGAAGGAGAAGGAGGAGGATCTTAAATTTGATTCAAGATTTGATTAATATAATAATTCAGTTGCTTATAATTCACGTGCTGCTTAATGCAGATTTAATTCTTCTCAATGAGTTCATGAAGCATGCTGTCAATGAATATACATGTCGGTCGCGACCAGGAAATCGTCCTGTGACGTCTTTCTTTTCTTACATTATCATTTCGATCTGTACTTTTGCATAGTATGTTAACACCGGTAACATTTACGCTTGTTATTTCACAGTTCCAACCTATTGCACCAGCAACCCTTGTCTTTTCGGAGGCACCTGCATTCAGGAATCTGGTAGCGACTACTACTGTATCTGCGCGCCTGGCTACACTGGACAGAACTGTTCATTGGGTAAATTCACTCAAATTCACCCTTTAGCCTAACTACACAGACGGCAGCGCAACAGCTCATTGGGGCTTTTTATGTCTGTCGAGCGTCTTATCGTTCATTGGTCATTCGTCCCCAGTTAATCTCATCTAATCTAAGAGAATTTTCCTGCCATCTTGCCCACATGGAGCCCATAAATGACCCATATTCATATGTGGGACCCGTATAAAGCCCATATGGGTCAAATATAATGCCCAGGGAAATGGTGGCAAGTCTGTATAACGATAGTCTGATCTAGACTAATCTAATTAGATTCATTTTCCTAATCAGATTTTAATTCTCACATGAGAACTTCTAAGGTAAAAATGTAATGATGCAGAATTCTTCTAAGTAAAATGAGACGAGTAAACACGAAGTCTTCCGTGAATCTGATCGAAAACCACAAAGAAAGCATTTAGAAATGTCCAAATACAATACAATTCCACGTAGACTCGGAATCAATCAAACTGAGAAATGCATTATGGAAAAAGATAATTTTTCGGTGGTAACCTAATGGCCAACATGACGATCACGATTCAGAGTATTGTTCAGGAGTCAACACTAATATCAATGATGCTCGGACACTCTGCTATCAGTCTTGACAATAAAATATGCGACTGGAGATAGTAGACAAAATAAGCAAAACCAGATTAGATTTTAATTATTATTACCAACGATTTATTAAGCACAAAGTGACAGAGAAATGCCTATCTGATGCGCCGTTAGTTAGTCTGTAGGCGAAGAGCAGTTAGATATCTATAAGGCCAGATACCAATGAGAAATAGTGAGTTTCGAGGGTCTGTTGATGGAAGAATCAAAGTTCAAGCACAGGAAATACATTGGTAGTCGGACAGTCTGCTGCCTTATATGCAGCAGCATGGTATGTACGACATCCCATCACAGTTCTGCGTCGTTTCTCAGCCAAAATAGTCGTACCCAAAGATCGCAATTGAAAGTAGGTAGGAGCGTTCGTTGTAAAGATTTATTATTATTATTTATTGAGTTACAAGAATTAGTTTCAGCAACTATAGAAGAATAAGTATTTCAGCTGACTATCCTAAGATAGGCATATTCCCATCACATGCTGAATAACATTTACAAATCCTGGTTGTGCTAGTTGCAGCATTTTATTTGTCTAGCAACAATTATAAGAGGAATTTGTTGCTTTTGCTAACAGTAACGGACAACTGCGGCAGTAATCCTTGTGCAAATGGAGGATCTTGTCTGCCAATCGTGGATGGCTACGTCTGTCAATGTCCGCCTGGATACACAGGCAACCTCTGTCAATACGGTCAGTTTGACTCTCATATCCAATCAGATATTTGACATAGTCACAGCTCAAGTTCTGCCTCTGGAGTTCAAAAGGCGTTCTTAACGAATTATGTAATATATCATGTTGCTTATGCTACACTTGAACCAAAAGAGGCTCTCTTTCCCGAGTCCACATAAGGACAATTAAGGACGTAGAGTCAAGCAAGTAGCTTATCAACCGTACACTATCAGTCTCAGTGGACTGACTGACTTTTGGCTTTGAGCTGAATGCGGCTTGATTCTGACACGCCATCGGTTGATGCCTTGTGAATTGGACAATGGCGCCATAGAAGTTGCTAACTAATAAAAATAATAATAATAAAATAATAATCATTATATATAATTTATATGGCGCCGTAACCGCTACAAGGGCGCCTTACAAGCTCGCATCAACTTCAAAATCTGTCTTCTAATGTACCGAATCTACACAAACTCTTCTCCTTCATGATTATAAAACTGGTTGGATCACTGGAAAAATAATAATAATAGCATAACAATGATAGTACAGTCTTTATGACCTAATACATACTCGGAATCAATCACACTGAGAAATGCATTCTGGAAAAAGATAAATTTTCGGTGGTAACCTAATGGCCAACGTGACGAGTACGATTCAGAGTATTGTTCAGGAGTCTTAAGCCATACATACGAGTATGTACGTACATACATATAAAGTCTGTCAGTAAATTACAGAGCATCCCATCCTTTAATGCAAACGTCAATGCGAATAGGCATTTGAACATGAATGTAGTAGGTCCATTGATAGTATACATGCAGTCTTTATGACCTAATACGAAGATTAGAAGCAGACCATCTCGCTCCTTCTTTCGCCGGTGAGAGGCGCCCAACAGATGCTCCTCAGAGTTTGCTCTGCATGGGATAGCATAATAATAATAATAATAATAATAATAATAATAATAATAATAATAATAATAATAATAATAATAATAATAATAATAATAATAATAATAATAATAATAATAATAATAATAAGAATAATAATAATAATAATAATAATAATAATAATAATAATAATATAAACTATATAAAATTTATAATAATAATGTAAAGTTATAATAATACAATGCACTTTTTAAAACACCTTGAAGTCGTTGCTAGCATTGTAAGCCCACATAATGAGTAATCTTGTTAGCGTTGAATCCCACACATAATGAGTAATCTTGTTAGCATAGAAGCCCACATAGTCCTCTCATGTGTGCGCTGGGTTAAGACAGGCGGATGGTCGTCTTTCATCACTTTCTTTGGTTCTAATTCTCATTAGAACCCAAGGTAGGCCTATGACCCTCATACTGAGGTATGAGTTATGGAATATTAGGTTCATATTAAGAGCCACGAGGAAAGGTTTTCGGATGTTTAGTACTACATGTCGTGTCTGCGTCAATCGATCGTCTTAGTACAAAATCGCAAAGTCTCGTCGGATGACTTTAGTGATGCATGAGCGGACGTTACATTACGGCTTTGAATATTCTTTTAGTGATAAACAACTGTGCCAGTGCTCCATGTCTGAATGGCGGAACTTGTTACAACGGTATCAACAGCTTCACCTGCTACTGTCCACCACAGTGGACTGGGTCCAGATGTCACACTCGTAAGTCCGCTTCTAATAACATTGTCCCATAGCACACACACAAAACATACACACACAAACAAACACACACACACACACACAAACACACACACACAAACACACACACACACACACACACACTCAAACACGCAGACACACACACACACACACACACACACACACACAAACACACACACACACACACACACACACACACACACACACACACACACACACACACACACACACACACACACACACACACACACACACACACACACACACACACACACACACACACACACACACACACACACACACACACACACACACACACACACACACACACACACACACACACACACACACACACACACACACACTGACGACGCATTTCTCGCTCGATGACTTCAAAATGAATAGCTTATAAGACTTGAGAAAACTCACCTTTCGGTGCGCTTGCGTAACCTTATCGATTCGCGAGCAAGTTTCATGTGCAACATTTTAAAGTAATGTTGCTGAAAACTGAAAATGCTTAAATCGTGGAGAATAATGACTATGCCTTGACTATCCGGTTGTTCTGATAGTGAAAAACTAAAGAACTAGAGACTCGACAAATAGGACTCTCTGTGTCCGATCTGTTCTGGTTTGACGTATAGGCCTACCCTAATAGGCCTAGCACATGATTTCATTCAATACCTGATCCGTTGCAATCTAACCTAACATAATTAGTCTGATAACGATGATAATGATAAGATTGGCGATAAAGATCAAAAATGATGCTCTAAAATTAAAGATTTGCAATTTCAATAATCAATCAAAATTATGATCCTTAACATTTCCCGCTAACCATATGACGCTGTTATTATGACACGATGATTTGATGATATCGACGACAACGATAAAGATGCTGATGATAATGATGATGATAACATAGGCGCCGACTTTTGCTTTTGTCTCTGGGTGCCAGCGGGTGCATGGGTCCTTCGTTCCACCTACCACCTCCCCTTAGGTGGGTGAGTTTTAACAGATTTTCAGAGAAAGAAATTTGTTTTCTTGCCAAGGGTGCCAGTGTTATTATTTATTTATTATTTTAAATAATAAATAAATTATGTACGGGTTAATTGTGACTGTGAGATCATGCAATATTGGGCATTTGTGTTGTAGTTCTACTGTTCACGTTGAGACACACTGTTTAGGTGTAAAAATTTGAATTTCAGGTCCGAATTCTTTTGGGTGCCACGCACCCACTGAACTTTTACCCTGGGTGCATTCGCACCCAAGGCTCCCAAGAAGTCGGCGCCTATGGATGATAAATAGCGTTGCTGATTGAAGACTATAACGACGCTGATGTTATTATATATGTGTGAATATGTGTATGTATGCATCCATGTATTTATGTATGCATGTATTTATGTATGTATGTATGCATGTATGTGTGTAAGTATGCATCTGTGTACACATGCATGCATGTATATATGTATGTATGTCTGTGGAGCATGGTGGCCTATTTATTAGAGAGCTTGGCATGCAACGTGGAGAGTATGGGTTCAAGTCTCCTCTCAGATGGTTATTACGTAAGGACCTTTAAAATCTTTCACTCATAAATGCTTCACGCATCGTATTTAGACAAACTGACCTTGCTCGTGTAATAAAGACAATGATGATAATTATGAGGAGGAGGACGACGACGACGACGACGATGATGATAATAATAATAATAGGTCTAATAATAACAGTAATAATTTTATGAACGTTGTATTCTATAGTGCTCGATCCGTGTGCAAGTCAACCTTGTGCCAATGGTGCAACGTGCGTCAATAACTGCGGATTTCCGCAATGCGTTTGTCCTCCTGGATGGAGTGGAACCTTGTGCAACACATGTAAGCCATATTCAGATATGTAGATGGCATGTTTTCATTAGACGTAGATTACTGACATCAACTGTGTATTTGCGAGAGCATTGCCGCTCCACCCTGAACATCCAGCGCCGTGGTTCCCTGCGCTCTTCTAAGCAGGCTGAGCTTCTAGTTCCCCGCTCACGGACCGCCCTTAGGCAGCGCCGTGATTTTTCCATCGCTGGCCCTGCAATCTGGAATGGGCTCCCTGTAGCGCTTCGCTTGGTCCCAAGCACCCATTCCGCCACATTTTATTCAAATCTCAAGACCGTGCTCTTCAGCCGGGGTTGGGTCGGGAGTGCTTCTGAGTAGATAGCCTTGAAGAGGCGCTATATAAATTCTCCATATGAACTGAAACTTTCATCTAAACGAATCAGCGCTTACTGTCTTAGTCTTAATCTGATTTAACTTACTACCTTAGTTCGTTGTAATCGCTATCAAAGCATCTCCTTATTCCGCGAGTGGATAGAGCATACCTCGTTTCTTGTACAGCTAATAATATGTCATATCTTGAACATTCATATTCATACCCATACATATGAATATTATGTTATCCAGGTACCAACATGCATTTCCAACGCATCCTTTCTTTTTTCATCATCCATAATCGCAGATAAAACAAAGTACAACCACATGTTTTGCGTGAAACTTTCATCTATGAATTTGCATAACAGTCTTCTGTTGCTTTCCATCTGAGTTCCATCGTCCATTGTTAGATGACCGTCAGCTAAGTAAACCTACAAATTAAGCCGAGCACAGACCCAGTCTTGCTGCTTATCCGTTCTCTGGTTAAAGGAAACGACACTGTTGTCATTGTTCTTGACCTCTCAGCGGTATTTGATACAGTTGATCATGATACCTGCTTCGTCGCCATCTACGACAACCGTCCGGATTCTCATCTTAATTCAATAGTGCAATCATTGCCAGCGAACAGAAGTCCAGTAAAAGAATGTGTTAACTTTCAAGTATAATTTAATATATTACGAACTGACAAACAAGCTTATTTTTCGTGGTTGGTCACCCTTAAGACTCTTAAATATTCCACTAGCTAACTAAACCATAGTGGCCTATGGTTTAACTCTTGTTGTACCCGAGTAAAAGCAGTAATAGGCTAGGTTCTCGGACTTCTAGGTCGCTGCTCCGTGCTCGTGAATGCTTCCGATGGCATTCAGTGGCATTAACGATAGACAAAGAAAGCTTAATCTAATTTATATGAAGATGCTGTTTATTAAAAGAGCTTATGAGAGAACAATTGTAGGATCACGTGCTTTCATTTGCTGTGTCCCTTTCATTTGCAATCGTCCATAGTGTATACCAAATCTTCGACCTCGCCGACATAATCGCGAGATACCACGATGTGATCCTTTGACGGGGAAGGGTTACATTGCTAGATTACTGCATAAATGATAAGAAAACACTTGCTTTTTTAATTACTTATTTTATCATTTTTATTTCGATTTATTATTACTTCAATGTTTTACAATCAATGCTTCTAGCTTCTGTCCCATTGTGCGTTTGCTAATGGTGTAATAAAGAATATACTTACTTACTTACTTTTACAACAGATCCGACATACGAACTCGATAACAACATGTTTTAAATGTGCCTTAGTCACGTCTTTACTTATGAAACCTGACTTAGACATCCACATCCTCTCAAACTATAGACCTCAGTAGCATTTCAAAGATTCTTAACATCTCTTTCCTAGACGGATAAAAAACACACTGCTATCTCCTAATCCATTCCTTACCAATCAGCTTAGCGTGAAGGCCACTCCACTGAAACTGCTCTCGCCTTTACGCTGGTCAACATCTTCTCATCTCTTTATGAAGAAGAGGCGTGCCTTTAAGTATCTCTCAATCTTAGTGCTGCTTTTGACACTGTTGGCCACCAACTTCTACTTTCTAGACTCAGCTAAAACTTAGGTGTCTCTGGTACTACCTCAAACTGGCTAGCTTCTTATCTCTTCAATCGGTCCCAGCAAGTGGGTATTGGTACTGATTGACCTGATCCTTCTGCTGGTGAACCGCAGGGATCTATTCTCTGCTCCCTATTATTTACTATTATTTACAAACTTCACTTCACCAATCAGCCTCATAGCCAATCGTTTTGGAATACAACGTTACAGCAGTATGCCAATGATACTCATACATTGCTCTGTCACCAACGGATCAGTCCGGCAAAGTAATGCTTGAAACATGCCTCTCTTCGTAAACCCATATAAATCTGAAGCGATAATCTCCTGTGCATGAACCCGTCTAAAGCTGAATTCATACTTATAGGCCTGCGTGACCAGCTCAAGAAAATTTCAGATCGCTCTATTTTTCCCTCAACCTAGACTTTGCATACACTCACCAAAACTATAGCTTCTCCGAACATATCACTCCTCTTTCCCGCTCTTGTTTCATGCATATCCGCGATCTTCGCAGAATCTGCCCTATGCTCGACTTCAAAACTGCGTCTACTGTTGCCATAGTCCATGCTAAACTTGACTATTGGAATTCGCTCTTCCTGAATAGAAACAGAATGCTTTCGCTCGTGCCATCACTACAGCTCCCAAACACCATCACATTACTCATGTCCTCAAATCTCTCCACTGGCTTAAAATACCCGAACGAATAGAATATAGTGTCAAATCACTCACCCACAATACACTTCAATCAGTTGTTCAAGGTTCAACTACTCTCAACCCGTCCATCTTCCGCCCTAACATTTCTCGGCCCTTCCGTCACCTCATCACTATAATTTGCAAATTGTTCCACAGCCATTAGCTGTCCCGCCTCTGTGGAACAGCTATGGCTATGGGACGACAAATATTGTGGCAGGCGTTTTCCTGCCACAATTACGACAATTATCTGAAAACTCCTGCCAGAATTACGACAATTATCTGATCCATTCTCTGAACTCACCAAATCCTCACCTCTTGCTATCTCTCCACAATCCTTTCACTCAAAACAGAAAATGCTGCTCTGTCCTGATTCTTTCTTTTCCCCTTACCTGTCTCACCGTTTAAATTTTAAACACTATCCACCTTAGCCGTCTGACTGTCTGCTTGCCTTTGGATCATGATCTGGAACCGATTTTAACCCTACCTGCCTACTAATTTTGTTTTGACTAGGAGCCTGTGAATAAACTGGTTCCGCAACTCCGCTTTTTAGCACTGTTTAATAAGGGATTCTTATAATACTCGATATTATGATCATGATGTTTGTCTGACGCCAGCGACTGCGCGCTTTCCCTTCTCATTTATAGCGTTGACCTTGCTAGCATTGTTTTAGGCCTACCGATATCAAAAACTGTAAAAACACTTGGGGTGACTCAGACAGTAATCTCACATTTCGATCCCACATAGGAAACCTGTACAAATCCTGTTTCTATCATATCAGAGCAATACGTCACACAATGTCTGCTCTTACCGAAGACATGTCACAGACCATGCTCAGGCCTGCTCTCTTGTCAAGGCCTGCTCACAGGCCTGCTCTCTTGTCAAGTAGACAAGAGAAGTTAGAACAGGTTATGGTCTATGACTATCGCCTCGATTATGCCAACTCTACACTGTGAACGGAAAAAACCAGACCTCTACAATAAATAGGGAAATAAACACCAAATATTGAAAATGTTATTGAGTCTAAAACTATTTTACTCCAAACTATAATCTCAGATAATAATGCGCTAAAGCAGTTAAAAATTGACGTGACCGTGACGTCATTTGTAATAAAACATCCGTTACACCGAGCTCGCGATACTGTTGAACTTCTTACAAACGAAACTCCAGATTTCATACCCCCGACACTTTGGCCTCCAAATAGCCCAGACCTTAATCCCGTGGACTACAAAATCTGGGGTGTGATGCAAGAAAAAGTTTACAAGACAAGGGTGCGCGATGTCGGAGAACTGTGTGAACGTATAACTCAGGCATGGGATGAATTTGATTAAGCTGTAATCGATCCAGCAATTAGTCAGTGGCGAGCGCGTCTTTGTGCGTGTGTTGAGGCCAAAGGAGGACATTTTGAACACACATTATAACTAAAAAATAAAAGTTATATGATTCATATCCTTTAAACTGAAGTTCCACCACGTTTTATTAAAATATGCAAATTATTACAAAAATTATCGTAGTAATAAGAGAGGTCTGGTTTTTTTCCGTTCACAGTGTATATTTGCAGGTATATGAGATCTTCAACGCATCCAAAATTCTCTGGCTTACGTGGTGCTGTGTGCATCTGAAGTTCTTTAAGAACCGAATAAATACATAAATAAATGCACACCACAGGGGTGATATAAGATAATATTGCTCAAGTTTCTTGCTCAAGTATTTTTTTTCAAGTTTCACACAATATATCGGGTAAAGTGGTTTTTTGAGAATAGGCCTACTTCTCTGCTAGCATGCCCATGAGGGTCCAAATGGGTCCCATATCTTCATTCTGATCACTTATAAGACACATGTGGGTACTGTAAAATGTTTGCAAATGCTGGCTGGGTCTATATTTAGCCAATTTTCCTTAGACGACCTTGTCCAAAATGAGCTTGATCGTATTTCAACGTATTTCAACGATTCTATGGGAATCTCTTGCTGCAATTTTTTTTAGATCTGAGTTCAGACTCATTGTGGGCTCTGCGCTTTACGTCACTCATTTAACGAACCCTAGCTCCTATAGTTCATGTTGAAATGCTAAGTAATTATTCCACCGAGATCTGACCTGCACAGACCTCTTTTAGCATCAGAACAAGTCATTTGCTCTAATTGCAAAGATTGGCTTTTAACATTATGTCATCACCCTTAGCTCAACGGTAGAGCTAAACTCCTCTAAATTATTAAATTTTCTGCTGTTATGATCCTGTTCCATCACGTGACTTGCAGTCATTTCGCTTCAATGACATTGCTATTTGGATAAGAGCCAACGATTCTTATATAAGGTTGTTTGTTCGTATAACCCACATTTTCAAATTACCTCAAAGCATAGGCCTACGATTACATCACTGTTAGTAGGAGAATCACGTGTGCAGCGTTTTTGAGAGCTACTCCAAAGTAGGCGCGATACATAAAACATACGCACATACATGCATACATGCATACACACGTACAATACATACATACGTACATACACATATACATACATACATATGTATGTATACATATGTGCACAAGCACGTACATAGTGCATACATACATAAATGTTATTGCCTCTATCTTCGCAACAGACACGTGAACAGATAATTCTGGTTGATTTTGCAGACGTTGACCACTGCATCAGCAACCCATGTCAGAATGGCGGATCGTGTGAGAATATTATGAACGGCTGGATCTGTACATGCCCGCCATCTTTCACTGGACTTTACTGTGACCAGAGTAAGTCATTGTTTGGCTCAAAATGTAACTATGTAATATGAAACTTCCTTTCTTGGGTGTTGTTCTAGTCCAAAACTCAGAACGTGTCTGTTTCAATTTGCTTACACACTATACGTGATATGCCGTCCAGTCACAATTTTAATTAATGCGTGTGCAGGATGATTGCCTAACCCGTTTGAACCTTGACTTGGAACAGATTTTGACCCTACCTGCCTATCGACATGGTTTCGAATACGCGCCTGTGAATAAGTTGGTTCACGCGCCTGCCCTCTTTTGGCGCTGTAGAATCTCGATGAATAACGGCAGAGAGGTCATAAGAGTGACGTTGGAAATAATAGAAGACATAACATGAAGAAGAAGATCTTGCAGAGAATGGCTCAATGACATAGACAGATGCATACAAACATACGTCCGCAAGTTTGCTAAAATAGTAAAGGACAAAGGGAAATGATTAAATGTGCAGTAGACTTCTATAGGCTTTCAATATATGGACAGAGACGATGATTATGATGATGACGATGATGAGATTGATGACGATGACGATGATGACGATGACGATGATGACGACGACGACGATGGGCCCTAGTAGGTGCAGCTGATTGTGATTCGTCTGAGGACAAAGTCATAACGTAATTTTATTCGGTTATTTATCTGCTTCTGATTTAATCTCATTTGCTCCAATATGAATATTTAAGAAGCGCTGTTCTGTTAATAATAGACCACATAATAGATGGTCGATTATCTCAAGTGTTGGCGGAATTTGAAATCCTTCTATGAGGGTTAATTCTATTCACTGTTATTGGTTGGTTGTAGTCGTTGACTTGTGTGCTAGTCGTCCATGTCTGAACGGCGGCACTTGTGTCTTCGACTGCGGCATCTATCAGTGCTTCTGCCCCGAAGGATGGACTGGATATAACTGTCAATCGAGTATGTCATTTCAGACACTATATTGTTTTACAACCGAAGACAGCGCTTATTTAGCGCCTTTGTTATGCGCTATATAATGCACACATGGGGTCGCAAACCTAGCTAATGATTTTCGTGCTAGACTGTCAAACGTAAGGTTGGGGGTTCAAATCCCCACGAACGTTGTTCTCAGATTTTAAAATCCGGATGCTAGGAAGTGACCGACCGACCACTCGACCTCATATTGTCAAGGCTAAGAAATATTAAGGCGCTAATACTTCATAAGTTCTTAACCCTGGCTGCCTTTAAGGGCGAACTTAGGGGACTTCTAGTGCTGGCATACATGCGCATGTATGCATAACATACATTCCATACATACAAAAACACGAGTCTATAGAGCGAAGTTAGTGCTGGTGACCTCCTGGACATAGATCAACGGAGAAAGCAATCAAGTTGTTGATGAATATGTCAATTGGATTAGACGATGATGGTGGTTCTACTAGACTCGAGCCCGATTCCTATAGGGAAAGCCGCTCGCTACGAACTGTACAGCCCGTAATGCTGGATCTCTCTACACTTGCTCGATGTAGAATTTAGTTATCTGCATTCAGCCTACATTCATACATACATGCGTACATACACCCGTACATACTTACGTATGAATAAACGTACGTACTTACATACATACCGGGTATATGTTTAAGTAGGTTGCGCGCATTTGACTGATTACGTTAAATCTGGGTTTGACTAACCAAGGTAAATAGTTTGTCATATGTTACACTGCTGAATTATGTAAGGAAGCAAGTAGGGGCACAGCTGAGATACTATAGGATAGTCCACTGAAGTGCCACACTCGAAGTTAGCTAAGTTTGGACAGATAAAGGATGAGACTCGGTCGACCCGCTTTACGGTCAAAGAGTAATTGCAGCTCACCATGTATCCAACAGTTTCGACGTGACGCACTACAGCCGCCTCATGTTTCTCGCCCTCGTCACTTTTATCTAGCCCCCTCGGAGATACAGTAGATAAGTGATGTTGATGACCTGGCGAGTGACGGACCAGACAGTGGAGATGAGAGCTATGTTAGTCACTATAAGAAAAGCACTCTCTTTCAGAGATGTAGTTCTTGATTCGTTGTAGCAGAGTTCACTAACTGAAACAAGCAAACCCATCTCATAGCTAAGACCTGACATTTTAGCTTATAAGGTACAATGTCAAAGTATACAAAGGTATCAACCAATTGTAATTGTATTCTGAAATTTATTAAGCGTCGCATCAAGAAAAAACTCACCATTGGCTCTCCCAACCGGAAACAATGAAATTACTGTCAAATAATACAGACTTCAGGCGAAACTGTGGAGGGGACAAACTGAGGAAGTCGAGTCGCAGCGATCGAGAAAGGCGATTCCAACGGGTGGACCCAACATAGACAAAGCTTCTGGACTGAGCTGTAGCAGTATGCATACTAGAGACAGTCAGTCTGCCTCTCATAATATAATAGTAATTAGATATATTAGATGCTGGGTTAGGTAGAATTATTCTAGCAAATCTTACATTCAACAGTTAAACTTTTCATGCAGTGATTGTACAATGACATTACTTTTATTCTTAAATAATAAATAATTCAAACTGAAAAGAACTAATTGACATTTTGACAAGCTATTATATCTTACTGTAACACCGATATTGGGGAGGAGTTTAATGTCTAAAAAGTAGCGTGCGTAAGAATCAACGCCAAGGGTAGGAGCTACATAAATATACATACATACATACATACATACATACATACATACATACATACATACATACATACATACATACATACGTACATAGAACTTCTGATTTCACAGAATAACACTGCGATGCATGTATATAGACACATATAAGTAAGTAAGTAAGTATATTCTTTAATATGCTGGTTAGCTGACAAACAGCAGTCTGGTGAACAAGCATCAACATACATACATCAGGATAAATTAGTATGTGCGCAACATTCTCACTAAGAATGTTTTCCTCATTTGATTGTCTGCTTTTGGCAGCACCCCATCACGGCGTCTGGAGCGCAGGTTGTAAACCGCTGGCTTAACTGGGGAGGGGAACAACCCGTAAGGACATGTCCCGGTCCTCCGAGAACCGTCGAAGACAAACGGGTATCGGCATGTGTGACGGCACTGCTCTTTGCTGGAAAAATACTAGCAATACAAGTCTTGGGAGGGGATAGATGAATGGTAAAACTCTGGCCTAAAGAGCATTAGATCTTGAAAAGTCGCCGTTCGATACCCATAAGCCCCCTCTTGATCGACTCAGCCTTCCACTCCCCAGGGGCAGCAGTAAAATGAGCGGGCTCCTAACAGGCTGCCAAGACGTGTGTTAATTAAGATCTTGCTAATTGTACCATCATGTTTCAATGTACCTTACTGCGGATTGTCAGTGAGCTTGTCAATAAACACGAATAAAAACAACTAATTATGGTAGTTTATATGCAACGCTTGCATAGAGAAAATGCACCAAATGTATCTTGCAAAAGAAAAAAAACTGATTGAAATAAAACAATGGGTGAAACATAAGTCCAACAATGCAGAAGGTCCAGAAATTGTTATATGGTCAACCACCTTGAATGAATTCCATCAGCGAATGGACAGTTTTTGGATATGGATGTCCATACAGGCTATCCGGTCATGTAGCTTACGTTGCTATTACAGCTTATCATTCGTTTCGTAAATTATTACCACACTTGACTTAAAATTCAAATTATCAGGTATTTTATTTGTTTTATTTATTTTAAACTGCAAATTTATATAGCGCTTCTTCGAGATTGCCTACTCAGAAGTAGCTCTCTGCGATTGCCTATATGATGCTGCATTGTTAGACTTACGTTTCACCCCTTGTTTCACTTCACACAGTTTTTCCTTTCTCGAGATAAGTTTGGTGCGCTGCTCTATGCAAGCGTTGCATACATTTTACATACTTAATTAAGAATTATTCGGAAAACTAAAATAAGAACTAAAATTATTTGAAAACTAAGTAAAATTATCTGTAAGTAAAATTAGAATTAGAAGTTGAATTAAAGAGCACAGAACTGAATTAAAACTGAATTAGGAATTATTTTAATAAGTAAAATATCAATGGTTTACAGAAGATTTAGCTCTGGACAAATTGCACTAGATGCAAAAATACTGTCTTTGTTTTCGTATCGCTTCATTAACTGATTGTTTGATATGGAGAGCATTAATTGCAGCAAATGTTCGAACTGGATGATTGATATCTGTTGCAGTAACCAGCGCTTGCGATCCCAATCCTTGTTTGCACGGCGGAACTTGTACCGATATTGGTGGCGACTCATTTACCTGCGCTTGCCCACCAGAGTGGACAGGATTGATATGTGAATCACGTAAGTTCAGATCAGTTGACAAAAATTCTATTGGCAATAAAATGACCATGTTCGGTCGTGGGGTTTGATGGGTTAATCTAGTCCATCATTTACATTTATTCATTGCAAAAGATCTCAATAACGAAAGAACACGTATCAAAAAGAAGTCAAGTATTTTGCTGTCACAGGCTTCGGATTCAGAGTAAAATAACCCTTATGTCGTAAGTTAAAGTAAGTTGCTAATACCAATAATGGCCTCTAAGCACAGTGACAATATGTGAGACAAACATGTCTAGTAAAACAGCAAGACGTACATTTGTTGTGGTAAGCTAACATACCAGACCTAGTCTACCGATGTAGTCCACTGATATGTTAACAGACACCATTAACTGTGTCTAAGCAGGACAGGCATTCATCGCTCGTTGTAGAGTATTTCGTTGCTGACCCAAAGACTCTTCAAGGTCTGCCTTCATCGAATCTAAGATTTCCAGGTTGGGGATGGTGTAGGCCCAATGTAAAGATGAGGCACGTACAGAGGTATACGTGGAAACTATAATTACACGCGAACAAAAGCGTCCGAAACACAATGGCTTCGTAATGGAATTTAAGAATTATTCCAAAATGCAGAATCGGCAACAGCAGAAGTGCAAGAATGCCAGAATTATCGACCAAACGGAGCGTTTAGACTAAGAATTCAAACACGAACCTATGATCACAATGACAGCGGACATGCGCAGTAACAGGTCTGAACACACGAATATGAAGCAAAACGAAGAAACTGGTGAGTTATAGAATCCGGCAAATCAAGATCAATATGGATTCAGACATTCGCAAAATCCCGATTATTATATTGCATTATTGTCATCCACCAATAAATAAGTCTACGCCAATCATTTTGTCCTGCAGTTCAGCACAATGTCCATTATAAGCGGGTATTTGTTTTGTATCCAGCTAACTACGACGAGTCGTTGGCCTGTGGTACAACGTTGGACTGGTCGCAGTACAACGCGTCGAATGGCTTCACTCGGCTGTGCTACTTCTGGGCGCCTCCGGAAGACACCGACGGACGATCCACTCAGTGTCGTTACACGATCCACGGCCTTCCACTCTACGATGAATACACCGGTCTGCTGAGTGCCGGCGGAAATTTCGGCTGCCTCGTCAGTCAGGATTACCCGAATGACTTACCGGCAACGAGCTACATATCGTGTGCGGATAATTACCAGCAGGATGTCACGCTCGGCAACTACAACGAATCCGCCCGTCTTATGGTCTGCATTCGCTATCCGTACGATGGAGTACCAGGGAGAAAGTAGAACTAAGAGCCACACATGCTACAGACATCTGACATGTGACATCTACAGTTTAGACATAGAAGTAACAATGAAAATTACTCTATAGTTGCTAATTATATACTTTCCTAAAATACATCCAGTGAGAGGTATATTGTATCTCACGTTAACATTTAACTAGCATAGGTAAATGTGAAAATGGAAATGACTAATCATCTGCCAAGTGAAAGAATGAAGATTTAAAAGAATAGCGAGAGTTGTTTTCACATGGGCCTAGCTAAGCGTTACCCTGTTTTTTTTCTGATTTTATCGAAGTAATTAAAATTAGAGCTATATAGGAAATCGTTGACTAATTGTTCAGCCTTAATGGCAGTTACCGAATTTTTTCAAGCATCATGAACTACTGGAAATCACGCGGAGATATTATGGTTGACACTGGCGGCGATTTTGTTTGGCAGGTGGGGGGGGGACACGGGACACTTTTGAACTGATCTGGTAAAAAAGAGGTGAATATTTTTCACTTTTCTTTGGTGTTTCTTTCAACATTGGGGGGGGGGCAACTGTATGCAATGTCCCCCTCACTCTTAAAGGTGAGGTCTTGTCCCCCTCGACCCCTCGGGATCGCCGCCCATGATGGTTGAAATGACTTGTCCAACAACACGAAGCCTTGTTTGCAGGTGTACATAGCTTAGTCTTATAAAAAAACTGCTCAATACTCCTCCTTAATGCTGATGGATAAATCCACAATATAAACCGTATACTACAGTTTCCATCACAGATCTCTTTCCTTGCAGATTATTTGGTCTAGTTCGCGAAAGCATTCCGTTTTGAACGTGGGCAGTATGGGGAAGCCAGTGTAACTGCACAGTCATGTAAGTCGAAATATGCGAGTAGCACGGTAGGCGGGCGATGAGGCGAGGAACCGCATTAAGCACTGATTGAAGGCTTTGAATTTCCTTGAAGACACAGAGACAAACGAGATTTCGGAAGACCAATAAGTAGGGGGTGACAATAATCAATGCGTGAGAAAATGAAAGCGTGAACCATTTAGGAAAGAGTAAAGAGGGAGCCGATCGCCTAACAGCTCGGAGACGTCGCTGATGATAGAAGCTATAGTGCGAGAGAGGCTAGAGATATGATCAGCAAAGGTTACTGTCAAGAGTGACACCCAAGTCACGGACACTGGTCAGAAAGGTGAACAGAGGAAGCGGCTAAAAGGAAATATCAAAGTCAAGCTTAACGAGGTGTTGGCGTATGTCGAGCCAGATCAGCTGAATCTTTAAGGCATTAAGAGAGAGGCGATTCGAGGACATCCAAGAGTGAAGATCAGAGAGAGAGAGAGAGAGAGAGAGAGAGAGAGAGAGAGAGAGAGAGAGAGAGAGAGAGAGAGAGAGAGAGAGAGAGAGAGAGAGAGAGAGAGAGAGAGAGAGAGATTGAGCAAGAACAAGTTGATGAGCAGAAGGACCGTTGGCAAAGGCTTGAACATCATCGGCATACAGGTGGCTCACAGCCGAATGCTTAGCAAGAAGAAGGGGCATATCAGCAGTAAACCTAATATAGAGAAGTGGGTCCAAGACTGAACCTCGAGGAACCCAATATTTGACAGATGCCAAGAGGGAGCGGGAGTCCCAAAGAATTACCACCTGCGAGCGGTCAGTAAGATAGGATCGAAAGTAGAATAGTAGAGAGCCATTAAGACCAAAGGAGATTTCAAGAAGCCGCAAGATAATATCATGGTTTACAATGTCTGAAGAAGCATTAAAAAGAGCTAAAAGGGAGGCATGAAATTTGTCAAATATCCGAGAGGAGGGATAAGAGAGCAGTTTCAATAGAGTGAAAACCTCTAAAACCAGATTGTCCGGGCGAACAAATACCAGATTTATCATGGTAATGAAGAAGCTAGAGAAAGACAAGTCGTTCAAGGGTCTTTGAGAGAAAACAAAGATTAGATATCGGACGGTAAAAAGATATACAAAGAAGAATTGGACGCGCTTCACAATCATTTGGAATAATAAACAGAATATGGAGAAGCAGAGCATTAACAAAGAAAACCAAGACATATACTAGACAATGATACAACCCATTTTCCTATATGGATCAAAGTTGACCAATGCGAAAACAAGATGAGAGAAGAGTTCTTACAGCAGAAATGAGCTGCTGTGGAAGATCGCAGAAATATCAAGACTGCAGAAAATAAGAAATGATGACATAAGACAATCATTAGACATCAAAACAACTCTGCTAGATAAAGTCGTTCAACGAAGACTCCGATGATTTGGGCATGTAGAGAGAATGCCAGTTGACCGAATCCCACACAAGCATTTGGAATAATAGGCCTACACTATATTCAAGATTCGAAGGGAAAAGACACAAAGGCAAAGACTACGCTGGATAGATAATGTAACTGAGGACATAACATCACTTGGACAAATACTAAGACTTAACAATAGACTTGACAAATGATCGAGGACAATGGAGATCATTTATTCGCAACCATCGCCGCCAAATGGCTGGCGTCAGGAACTGATGATGATGATGATGATGATGATGATGATGATGATGATGATGATGATGATGATGATGATGATGATGATGATATAACAATATATAAAACAGAACCTATGTGTCCAATGCTTCCATCCGTGCAATCGTATCGTCTTAAAAAAATTAACGAAAAATTCAAAAAGAAATCGAACGAGAACGCGATAAAAGGACTGCGTTAAGTACAAAGTATCGTAGAAGCATAAGAATGATTAGCGTGATCGACAACGTTTTAATAGTAGCTAGGATGAGACTCAGCAGTTCGGGACTCGCAGCTGTCTGTTACAATTGTTGCTCCTTCATAGCTATAGCGACAGGTACGGCAGTAGGTGTAGGGTTGTTAATTATTATCGGAGGACAAGTTAATAAGAAGCTTGCACTGAAAGTTGCAAAGCACGAAAAGATTAGAACGTTAGCGGAAACAAAACTAAACACTATCAGCAGCCTCATTTAAAAGGCTCTTATGCACGATAATATTTCAGACGAGGAATATTCGTAAACGCGCAACGTGAAAACATTACGTTCGAAATTACGTTCGAAATTACGTTTGAAATTATGTGTGAAATTACGTTCGAAAATACGTTTGATTTCACGTTCGAAATTACGTTTAAAAATATATATATATTTAAATTAAAAAATGTCGTTTCTAAAGATTATCGATGCCGCAGAAAGAGATTTTATCGTCGAAGAGTTTCTGAAATCGAAGAAGAATATTCGACAAAACTTTTTATCCCAGAGATTAGGGGATATAGGACTATAAAGAGAATTAACGAGGTTGTACAAACCAATTGTCGAATCGCAATCAACAATTTCGACAGCAAAACACTTTGTTATCTACTATAAAAGAAAACTCGGCAGAGACATCTAACGCTCTATAAGGGCTTCCCGCTTCTATTTCGGCATCAGTAAAACCATTTAGTTTCCGCAATACCCTACGATAGAGGCGTACGAAGAAGATCCAGTAGAAGATATAAAAACCTGAGAACTAGGAGATATTGCGACCAAGTACCTACAACAATACGCGTCCAATAAAAGAACGGTAAACCCGACATTCGGAATGACCTTAAAGATGGTCAATTCTATATCGGCGACAGCCCTATATCGATCCACGGCAACGACATAACAGTTGGAGATAAGACGTACGTAGAAAACCTCAGGACTTGGGGAATTATTAACGATGGCCAAACCGAACAAGTCGATATACGACAATAACGATCTGGTGGAATATGCCGAGATTCTGGACGTAACGAATGCTATGAGGCAACCAAATAATCCAAGTAAACCTAAATCCTCTAAGAGCGACAAATATAGAAAAATTATTAAATCCGATATGGAACGCGAAGGTGTCGATGACGCTAGGTAAAGGAATACAGCGCATCGTTATTCTACAAGATCTAACTGCATTAGTAGAATGTTATCTCTACGAATGGCTAGCTTCGAGGCGAGCAAAACGGGAGTAAGAAATGAGATAGTTAGTATATGCGACGAGTTACTAAGACAAGGAGGGATAACTAAAAATGGGTATAAAAATATAATGCTATTAATATAAAAGTGCTGGCAGTTGCTAAAAGAAGATATAAGAAACAATACGGAGGGGCGGGAAAATTCGATGTCATTGCGGGTTTTTTCAAGAAACTATTTACGTCGAATGCGGCTAAACAGAGTCAACCGCTGTCAGCGTAGAAAAAGATGCGGCTAAAGAGATTGGGGTAAAGGCGCTCGAAGTCGGTAAGACTGAGGCTATCGACGCAGGGAAGCGATTAGTCGATAACGTGGTTGCTAAAATTATGAGTTATTACGAGGCCTACTGCCACGGAACTCGCTTCGCAGGGGCTTTCAGCACTACAAGCGCGACCGCAGCCGAGAGCTCTAACTCAAGAAAGTAAAAACTTTTAACTAGACTAATTAACGATGGAGCGAGTTCGAAGAGTACAAATGCAAATAACTTTATGATGGGGCACGGTCTGAAATTTAATGCAAAGAGCGCTAATAAAATTCGTAAGAAGTCTAAACGGAGCCGGATTGAAAGTTGCGTAATTATATTGAGGATTTATATTTTAAAAAAGTCATATATTATTAATAAAGATGCAGTCGGATATACTAAGATTCACAGAACAACCTTTGACGGATGAGAGTATTGAACGATACGAATTTCAAGAGCATGAACCTACTGCGAGAACGAATCTAAACACAACTGGCGAGATTCGTATAAACATCGAGCTTCAAGATCTGTTCATTCATCCTGCAGAGCCTTATTTGTTATACTAAGGATAGCTGACTAAAGCGGATGACACCGGGTACGTTGATGCCGATGACGTGGCTGTTACGAACAACGGGCTTATGCATCTCTTAAACTATCGTATTCTCTATCGAATCAAGAAATGGAAACGTTATTTCACCCGGGTCAAGCTACCACGATGCTCGGGTTGCTTAAATATCTAAACGATTTTCAACTGGCGCAAGGTTTAAATCAGCTGTGGTATAAAGACGCTTCCGCAACCGTTAATGCCAACTCGGGGTTCGCGGTTAGACAAGCGCATCTCATTAAAAACCCGATTATTACGAGTTGCTTCATCGTGCCACTGAGGCATATTTTCGGTTTTTGCGATGATTACGACAAGATTGTTTATGGTCTTAAACATACGCTAACAATAGTGCGTAAAACCGATGACGACGCACTTTTTGGAGATAACGATGCAGCGGGAAAAAACTTGCGATAGATAAATATCGTCGTTTATGCCGCACGCTATTCCATCCGATATGGAAAAAATGCAGTTGTAGGCCCTATTAAACGATCGAATCGAAAGCATCGTTGGCTGTGGCCTGTCGCGATCGCCAACGGGTTACCGTAGCGGTTCCACAGTCGACTACTTCTAGTTGGAGGCTTAGAGTCAAGACACCTCGGGAAAACTAGGTACATGGATATAATCGTAGGATTTCACGTGATTCATGACGGAAATCAAGAAGCTAATCCGTTGATCTTCAACCATTGCGATCTTAAGGACATGTTCGTTCCATGCGTGTTAAGAATTAAAAGTTGGAATTTTAATGCACAAGTCAGCATTTCACGCATCTTAGGAATCGAAAATTCAGAATTTAGTGTACAAGACGTCAATTTATGCGATGTTTCACCATAATTAATCATGCAAATCATCGTTCCAGGCATGTTAAGAATCATACGCCAGAATTTTAATAAAGAAAACCTCAAACGATGCGATGTTTCACCATAAGAGTTGTAATTTAACCGTGCAAAACATCGTCCCATGCAAACTAAAATTCGTAGGGTTCTTACTCAAGCACTTTCTTATTCCACATTTCTTTGAAAACTTAAAAGTCTTAAGTTTAGCGTACAAGTCTTCATCGCTCGCGTCTTTTTAACTTACATGTTGAAATTTTACTGCGCAAGTCAGCATTTCATACACCTTAGAAATCTAAAAGACTTAATTTAGCATACAAAACTTCAAACAATGCACTGTTGCAAACTAACAATTTAACCATACAAATCACCGTTCCATGGATTTTAGAAATATAAAGGTTGTAGTTTTACCATCAGAGCACCCAACTCCATCTGCCATTTTACCATACAAATCATTATTCCATGCATTTTAGCATTCTGAAGATTAATTTTACTGTAAAAATCATCATATGCACCCAACATGTCTTTGCAGGTAAGAAATTATAAGTTTGCGGTTTAATCTCTCATTCCTTTTGCACATGCAACCTAACAGTCTTAGGTTTAGCGTACAGGCCTTCATCGCGCGCGTCTAGGTAACCTACAATGTAGGGTAGTCCTACATGTTGAAATTTTACTGTACAAGTCAGCATTTCATGCACCTTATGAATCTAAATGTCAGAATCTTAGTGTAAAAATGACAAACTATGCGTTGTTGCATGCTAAGAGTTGCAATTTAACTGTACAAATCGTCGACCCATGCATTTTAAGAATGCAAAAGTTGTAATTTGTATTCAGAGGACCCACATCTATCTGAAACTGCAAACTAAAATGAAAACTAATTAGTTTACATGAAATTTGAAGGCAGACACAACTGAGCATGCTAGAGTCGCGCACATGGTTCCCATTTCGATAATTAAAATTATCGAAGCGTTGAATTATAGTATAATTACACTGTAGCTATTCCAGAAATTCAACTAAAATGTACCTGCTCTTCACTTCTTCTCGACTCTTCATTCTCCTTTACTTAACAGTTTTTATATTTCTTGGGAAATAATTTAGAATTCCTCCTGCAGGTTCCTTCTCTTTTAGTTATCAGTTTTTATGTTTCTTAGCAAATAATTTAGAGAATTCAACTACAATCTAATAGATGTCACAACGGGGGCACATTTCCAATAACAGAATATAACGATTTTTTCGTCTTCGAACAATGACATTTTCACACCTATCATAATTGTAAACTTGCTAACTTACTTTCATGCATACTGCACAGATATTTACTTACAAAGTTTGCATGCAAACTTTCTTACATAAATGTGCACAAAATGATTGAGTGAAGGAGTGATTTACCATATGGCGCATTAGCAAAGGTCTGCATAATTTTTTACAAATGTAATAAGTTACATTAAGATACATTAAAATGATTTAAAATAATAAATAGCGATTTTGCACCAAATTTTTTCCCAAAATTTTACATAATATTGGTGTGTGATGGATATTGGGCGGTAATCAGCCTCTGTCACTGGGCTAGAGATCTTTGGGATAGGAGTGATTTTACTCTCCTTCCATTGCGGAGGGATATAAGACTTAGATAGTGACTTCTTGTAGAGGTAGGAAATTGGGGTTGCCAGTAGATGAGCCATACTTGACAAGAGCCGAAGGAAGCCCGTCTGGCCCCTCCGAAGTGCCGCGAATGGATGCTAAGGCAGAATAGACATGGTAGTCTTCGATATCAATCGCATCTGCGGAGGTGACTGTTGCTTTTGCAGCTGGTCGTACATACTGATAGTCAGTGGATGTTTTTCAGTAGTGTTGATTAAGACTGTCGGCGGAAATTTTGCCTTCCTGTTTGGGGCGTCTTTGTCTTCTCCACGCAATCGACGCACCTCAGACCACAGACACAGATATCGATCCACGCGCGAGACCATCAAAGGTGTTTTTGTTGTGGTTAGCAATTATTTGGTTTATTCGGGCGGCAAGGGCGTCTGCAGTAGTGTTTCGACCACGCCGATACTCATGGTTCTTTTTCCTCAATAGATGCTTGAGGTAAGGTGTCATAGAAGAAGGTTGGAGCTTTATATACTTGGTTTAAACGATTTCATATCATTCATCTGTCACAATAATTTGGGCAAATAGTTCTCATGTACGAATACGGTTCTAGGACGTTTGGTCAACGGACGATTGGTCAACGGACGATTGGTCACGGACGATTGGTCAACGGACGATTGGTCAAGCGGACTGTTCGTCAAGGGGACTGTTGATCATGGGTCCTTTCGTCAAGAGGACGGTTGATCAAAAATTTAAATTTTCGATATTAGAGACGCTTTTAAAATATGTCAGTTATCTTATCAGTACAAACAACTGCACTGACACAGATATACGATAACCCTTTGAAATCGACGACCGCTAATTATCCCTAGACAGACGAACCGACCGACCAATTAAGTCGTTACAAAACCAGGCATCTTTACATGCACAGCAAAGCGTAGCCCATACACAAATAAAACAAATATCGTGACTTGGTCGCAAAAGTCAGATATGGATTGGGGGATATGGAAGATCGAACGTGCTAATATATCTTCGTGCTATTGCACATTTGTCTCACAATTAGGTACCTTCGTGTTTAACTATTTGACTACATTTGATATAAAAACTACTACATTAAAGTGTATTATTTTGAGGAATAACAATGCCTATAACCTCATTGATTGCTTTATAAACTATAAACTTTATAACCTCATTTTTTACTTAATAAACTAAAAACTTAATAACCTCATTGATTTATAAACTTTTGATCAACCGTCCTCTTGACGAAAGGACCCTTGATCAACAGTCCTCTTGACGAACAGTCCGCTTGACCAATCGTCCATTGACCAATCGTCCGTGATCAACCGTCCGTTGACCAACCGTCCTTTGACCAAACGTCCGCATACCTACGAATACAGCTTGTAGTACCCATTAGAGATATAATTAAAAATTAAATCAAATTTAATTATAATTCAAATAATGAGATGATTAATTTAAACTTTGTTCAACTACCAGCATAGACTGGTCAAATACGTCGCAATATAAAATTTAGATATAATTAAAATAATAAAATACCTAGTTTTTAAAATGTTACAAGAAATGATTTTATTCCAAACAAATGCACTGGGCCGCTACAATACCGTATTCCAATAAGCCGTGCAAGAGTACAACTTGTAATACACCTTAAGGTTAACTGTAGAATTTATTTAAAATATTTAAACTATAATGAATATAATGTCAAACTCCCTCCCTTCCCCTCTTCCTGCAACAAACTTGGGGTGAAGGGAAAGTGGGGTTCTCCATATGTGGGGCGTGGTGGCTCAGTGGTAAGTTTGGCGCCTTGTGACTGGAGGGTTGAAGGTTCGAATCCCACTCTAGCCGCTGCGTACGGACCTTGGGCACGTCCTTCACTTGCAATTGCTCGTGGCGCTTCGGCGTGAAAATTCCGGCACAGTATCAAATGCTGTAGTCGGGAGCGCCTCTGAGTAGTAGTTGACTTCGAGAGGCGCTCTAGAAATATCCGGAATAAATGAATAAAAGAAATATGACTTCAATATGTAACTTATATATTGTAAAACTTTACTAAAAATGTAATTAAAATGTATTAAAATACATTAAAATAATAAATCGATTAAAATACACAAAGAGCTCTTGAAACTCATATGCATAGTTATGCTGGGTAAATAGAGCATGCAGATAAGTCGCACAAGAGTACAAACGTTAATACATGCTGAAATATAAAATAAATTTATAATATAATTTTAAAAATAAAACTATTATTTTTAAAATTGCTACAAGAAATTATTTTATTCATCATATGCCTTTTAAACAGGCCGTGCCAATAGCTCACCCAAATAAGCCGTGCAAAAGTAAAACTTTTAATTCAAATATGATTGAACTATGTTAAAGGTACTTCATCATCAGTTCCTGACGCCAGCCATTTGGCGGCGATAGGTACGAATAAATGATCTCCATTGTCCTCGGTCATTGGTCAAGTCTATTGCCCCCTTAATGTTAGTCAAAGGCTGATCAATGAGGAGCCAGGTCCTGAAAGTAAGTCAAAGGCCAACCAATAAGGAGTTCGGTCATGAAAGTAAGTCAAAGCCTACCAATAAGGAGCTAGGTGATGAGAGTAAGTCAAAGGCCAACCAATGAGGAGCTAGGTCATGAAAGTAAGTCAAAGCCCGACCAATGAGGAACTAGGACATGAAAGTAGGTCAAAGGCCAACCAATGAGGCGTTAGGCCACGCCCACCCATAATGTAGGTCAAAGGCTGACCAACCAGTATCAAGGTCATGAAAGTAGGTGAAGGTAGTTTTTAATCGTTACTTACTCCACTACTTGAGGCATTTGAACATGTTTCACAGGAACAAGGTATGCATATTCGCCAGCCAAATATATGTTACAAATAACATATATTTGGCTGTTAGCGCTCTGCCAAATCGATAAGGGCTGCTCAAGGGGCCACCTGTTCAAAGCTGTAGGAAGCAAAGTTCACAGAAATTGAACGGTAATGAAATCAATCAATACTCTAGAGATTGGCATAGCAACTTTAAACGGTTGATTAGAGTGTGGACAGTCAAGACTATCAGAGGACCATATAGCCTCTTCCAATGGTCCTGTAGCTCTTCTGCAGTAGAATGTGCAACTTTAGTCCATCAAATACCCTAAGTCAGCAAGGCTCGATTTTACAAAAATGAATTCACTTAAAACTATACAATAGAGACCGAAATTTGCACTTGCACAAAGTATTAGTAGCTCCTTATTTCTTTTTCTCTATCTTTCTCTTTCTCTCTTACTCTCTTCTCTGTCTCTTTCGCATTGTTTCTCCCTTTCTTTCTCACTTACTCTCTTTATCTCTTTCTCTTTTTATCTGTCTGTTATATATATATATATATATATATATATATATATATATATATATATATATATATATATATATATACATATACACATACATATATATCTTCTTTCTCTGTCTCGTTCAAATATAGCTGTATATCTACATACAATGAGTGAAGGAAAGGTTGGAGTAGAAATGGCAGGGTGTCCTTGAACCAGTTCTTTTCGTTATCTTGTATGAGGCTTCATTGCAAATCAACAGTACTTTGTAAGATCGCTCGTCTCACAAGCCAGCTTCCCCCGCCTCCGATTAAGGTCAATTAGATCAACAACGTTCATGAGCGCATGCAGCGCTGCACTCGATTACGCTCAACGAACAAATGATAATGCAATTAAGGCGAATTAAAGTCGACTGATTTTCCAGATTGCAATTACTTGATACAATGGCTACCATTAATGTTAGAAGTCTTCTCGGATTTCTGTCTCTGGTGATTGTTACGTCCATTGCTAAAGCTGAAGATTAATCTAGACGTCAAAAATGAGAAAGTAGGCTCCAACTACGAGTAACGGTGGCTGCTGGCAAAGAGGCTCTTGCCTCTAACGTGGAGTTTGCAGACGATCAGGACTGAAGAGAAGTCCTCAATGCATATTTATTTCTATATAGATTGGATCCTGCTCACTTTTTTAGTTTAGCTCGTCTCGACCTGCACGGCTGAGAACAGACACCTAAAGAATTACACATATTAGTGTCTCATTGGTAATAGTAATGGAGAATTTGTATAGCGCCGCTTCAATATAAACTCCTCAAAGGCCATTCCAACGTAACAAGACAAGACCACAGTCTAAGAGAACGGTTGTCAAGAGATTACAGATTAAAGGCAGAGAAAGACAACGGAGTTCATGTCACAGGTTACTAGGCAACCTATTGCAGATTTAATATGGCCCGACCACAACGAAGCTTCGATGCTGTTCTGTTGAAGTTCGGGTTGGCCGACCAACTTAGTTACGCGTGCAGTATAACGAATTACCTACCACGTGGACCAGGCATGGATGAGATCGAGACACAGAGCCCCTAGGACAAGATAGAGCACAGCGTGCAAGATAATTGCGCATAGGCATAAAGATCTTAACGTTGATCTATTCATATTCTACTCATCAATTTATCAGACGCTGATTTAACTGGCATTCGAGATAGTGGGTCCTCATTGCGCCACTTGTGGCAACTGTGGGTCAGCTACTAGTCCAATCTTGACGCAACGAACGTGGCTGTCAGGGCGGTCTAACGATTGGACTTCAACTGAGAGGACGAAGTTTCAAATTCTCGGTATACGGCGGATAAATGTCAAATGCTTTGTTTATTTGTACTCCTAGCGAAATCAGTTATAAAATGAAATTAACCGTATTCTGTCGATGGCAAGATCAGTTGGTGAATTAGAGGAATGGCAACCCACCTTCTTAAACCGAGGCTATGAATGTGAAGTCGCTTCATAAAGTTCATAATCATGGTTTCCCCTCGGGGATAGATTGAAAGACTGCTCTTCTTTTTCTTTTGCTTCTTTTGAAAGAAAATTGCTCAATACGTTTTGCTTCTATCATTTAAATATCTTTGCTAACACAATATTCAATTTCAAATGTTAAGCTTAACAGTAAATGCTACTGTACGTTATAGCAACGACATAATTATACAAGCGCAGTTCCGTTGCAGTTAAATAGGCTGGAATGATGGACAAATTACAGGAAAATGCGACGCTTTTTCTCAGCCACGTGAGTGGTGTGCAGAAGTCCTTCAGACTATCATCCGTCGCCTAAGAGAGGTAACCACCTTAACCAAGGCACAAAATGTGATGGATAAACTGACAATGATTCCAAAACAAAAGAAGCAATCTACAGCTGCTGCTCTAAACGACATTTTGGTAATTGTAGTTGTAGATGTTCATGTAGGCTTATATAGCATCTCTCGAGAAAAATCACGAGAGATGCTGCCGAACCAGCCTTACAAAACCACGATCAAATTGATTGGTTTCCAACCCCTTGCGAAATTCTTCACTCATTAATTAATTTAGAAAAGTTGTATTGCGCCCTTGGGTTTCCTACTCAGAGGCGCTCCCTACACAACCCTGGCGATGAAGGACAGACTTTATAGGGTGTAATAGGGAAGTCCATTATAGATTGTTGGATCAACGACAGAAAACGCAACGCTGAATAATAAAAGCACGCGCAAAAATAACCAGCAGCTCACCATGAGCCGCTCATCAAAGCGAGCGACGGCCATGAAGACCCAAGTTGGAGTGGCAGAGCTACTTTAATAAGTAAGCGGACGCGCTGCCCAGTAGGCATGCATCGACAGACCAAAGCATAAATCCTGTTGCAGATTCGCTTATGCGGAGACAGCAGGTGTAAAACATCCCGCATGTATTCTAATACAGCAGTTTTCAACCTTTTGAGACTCAATGACCACTGATAAATTTTGTATCTCGATCGCGGACCACCACTAAAAATTGTGCCAAAAACAAATTAATAGGGGCCTACAAAAGAAATTTTTGCCACAAATTTGCATATTAGTAGTTTCACGCTGCCATCTAGCCGATTCTAGCGATTGAAATAAAACAAAAATTGACAAAATTTGTCTGTTTGCATGTTTTTAATTGTAAAAATATAAATTGTAGGCCTTGCTCGCGGACCACCAGGCAGTTGGCCGCGGACCACAGGTTGAGAACCGCTGTTCTAATACATGACCAAACTTAGAGATGCGCGCCGCCCCCGCAACACCCGCTCCAGACACCTAATCCGCCCCTATAGAAGACCAGTATAAACAGAGCAACAGTGGTCAAGTCGACTAATAACAACGGCGTGAACAAGCAAAATTATTGATAATTTTATCAAGAGAAACTGAATAATTAAATTAAACAACATTCTACTGTTACGTGTGAGTAGCTACGTATAATCTATTTCCTTATAACAAAGTACAGGCAGTCACATCAGTGAAGATACCTGACGTATTCGAGAGACGTTTGTAAGGACATACAAGAGGGACATGCTTCATTGTCAGCAGAATGTCTATTATGTATTTATATAGCGCCTCTTCATAAAATATACTCAGAGATGCTCCCGATCTGACAATGCAAGACCACGATCGAAAGAATGGTCTTCAATTGCTTGCGAAATAGAGGCACAGAAAAGAGACATATTGCAGATTGCATGGAACCTGTTCCAGAATGAAGTTCCGATCATAGCAGCCACCGCGTTGCATTGCAGCATTACGGTAGGCGTATTGTGGCAATATGTGAAAATAAGCGTGCGGGCAACAATTTGCTATCAATTTCACCTCGCAGGTTTATTATCGCTATGCCAGAAGATCATGTTCGTTACCTTGAGTTAGTAAATGCTTTCAACAGTTTACGACGCCATGTCATGCTTAAGCCTCTTTTAAAACAATCCACGAGCTATAGGCCTACTGCTGTGTCCATCAGGTCTATGTCTTTGCACTTAGGTTTGGTCATTTTCAATTTCTTCACCAATTAGTCATCCACATTCAGAACCACTAATTTTTTGCCTGCCTCTTCTCTCCCTACAATCGATAATTCGCGTGGGATATCTGGATGAATCGCAGTGTATACGAACTGTTTTCGTCTTGAGGATGTCTCCTTCTGATCTGATTTCTAACTCCTTGATTGCTATTCAATGATTTTACTTTTCAAAGGACAGGCTTTAGACGAGACTTTTAAATATAACTGCGAGATTTTGAGTGATACAATTCAGAACCTTCAATGTCTGCCTTCCCTAAGCGACCTCACTTAATTAAGGTCACCATTTGGTTCTCCCACTATTAGTCACCTGCTTCGTTGTGCTTCACGTTTTGACCACCCAACTTTGGAACGGCTTAACAACAAAGAAGCTGATTGTTATTGATTATTAATTCTATTATTGTTTAATAACTTCTATCGCGCCAATCTCTAATATGAACGTCATAAACCCATGACGCGACAAACTCAAGCCGTAATCAGTTCAATCAGATCAGAATATCAGTTCAATATGACGGAAAGGCAGTCAATTTGGAAAACGTCAATCTTAAGTGAAGAACGAACTTACGACGTGACTGAGCAGAACGAACAGATACAGAGAGAGACATAGACAGAGAGACTGACAGTAAGACAGAGAGAGACAGTAAGAGAGAGACTGAGAGAGAGAGAGAGATAGACAGACAGACAGAAAGACAGACAGAAACAGAGACAGAGGCAGAGACAGAGGCAGAGACAGAGATACAGAAAGACAGAGAGAGACTGAGAGAGAGACTGAGAGGGAGTGAGAGAGACAGAGAGAGACTGAGAGAGGGAGACTAAAAGAGAGAGACAGAGAGATAGTTCTGCAATCTAGGTCCAGCAACCCATTAACCTCGTTCGTCAAGAACAGTTCTAATTTTAGGTATGACCAGAGAAAGATAATCAGATGACCTCGCTAAATAATGATAAATCTGTGAAATCAGGACTGACTTGAAATACTGTGCCAGCATTAAATATTTTTGTAAACTATGAGCCTCAATTTGAAACAAATATTTTGCTGAACAGGAAGCCAATGCAAAGATCTAAGCACAGAGGTTACATGTCATATTTTGGCATACTTAGTTACAACCATAGTCAAAGAGCTCTGAAGTCTTGAATTTTCATCATGTTTTACTTTGAGGGTGGAGAGATGAATGGTAATACTCTTACATGAAGAACATAAGATCTTGAAGGACGCGGTTCGATACCCGCCAGTCCCCTCTAGGGTGACTCAGCCTTCCACTCCCTAGGGGGAGCAGTAACAGGCTGCCAAGACGTGTAGCTAATTCTAAGCTAATCCTGCGTTTGTCAAGAATGTACATGACTTATAAACACCAGTTACGGTACATATTCAATAGTATCTTGATAATTGTACGGTCATGTTTTAATGTAACACTGCAGTTTGTCAGTGATCTTATGGATAAACACGTCTATATTATTATTCACAAGAACTGAGTTACAGTAATCGAGACTAATGCCTTTGCCAGCAATATCTTTAATGAAATGGCGAAATAAAACTAATTCTGCGTTTGTTACGAATGTGCATGAATGACTTACAATCACCATTTACATACTTAGTGAGACATAATATAATCTTTCCGCTCTTTCCTTTCTCATACTAGCGTTGACCTTGCTGATACTGTTGTTCCAATATCAAAGACTGTCAAAACACTTGGGGTCACTTTGAACAGTAGGCCTAATCTGAAATTCAAATTCCACATAACACACCTTTGCAAATCTTGTTTCTACCATATCAGGGCAATACGTCACATAAGGTCTGCTCTTACCAAAGACATGTCACAGACCATAGCCTGTTCTCTTGTCTGCTCTCGCCTGGATTATGCCGATTCTGTGTTTGCAGGCATGTCAGATCTTCAAGTCAACAGGTTTCAACGCATCAAAAATTCTCTGGCTCGCGTGGTGTCGCGTGCATCTTCTCGTTCAAACTCATTAACTCTGCTCCATCAGCTGCATTGGCCACCTGTAGAATTCAGAATTAGATTTAAACTGGCCTGCCTGACATATAAACCCTCCCATTGTGCACTCCTAACTATCTTCAAACACTGCTTTCTCCATACATCCCACCACGTAGTCTGCGGTCTTCGGTTGTGGGTTTATCAGTTGCTCGAACTCTTCTTCTTCTTTCAAGAAACGCCTCAAAACCCACTACTTCTCACGACTTTCAAACATATGGATATCTAATTGCTCTTCACCTGGCGACTGACTACCGCGGCTCAGAATCGCATTTCTGTGTGACTTTGCGCGCATTAAAAATGTTCGTCATAAATAAATAATAAATAAAAATTACGCCCAACTTACGATCAGCATCAGCTAACTCAACAAATGAATCACGTAGGTTGAAAGATTTAAGGCATCCAAATTGCTATGAAGTACAGTAGTCAAAATTCAATGTCGATGGATTAAGGTGGAGTTTTTTGCTAACATTCTAGACTACATCTCCTCTTCAAAAACAGTTGACAACAGCTGCACAGACGAGTCACAAGACAAACTGTCATATGAAATGTAGATTTGAGTATCCGTCAGCAAAGATATGATATCCAAGTTCAGCAGAATTCCAAGTGGTGTGGTGTATAATATAAGCAAAACAGAACCAAGCACGAAGTTCCAAATGTCAACTAAGCACTTGACGAAAAAATGACAATTGAGATAATCGCATTGCAATTAATAGATTGGTGCGTTTTGGGAGTTTAAGTGTTGACGAAAGAGTGCCTGTTCTGCCTATTATCTGCCTGTTCGTCATCTATGTATGCTCTTGGGATGTTAAGATCTCATGGTCTTACCTCTATGTCTTTGCATGCAGTGGCCAAAATGACAGCTGGTTTATGCCTCGCCTCCTAATGAGGAGAACCCCCAGATCCTCATTGAGAAACATCCAGTTGATCCCCACACAGATGGCTTGCAAAAGATTTTCCAGACCCTGCAGCTACACTCCTTTTCAAGTCGCAGAGTATGATGTGCTGGATGCCATTCGCTCGTTTAACACGGGTTCTGCTGGGGGACCACTAACGAGATGGGTTTCGTCCTGCATGGACACCTCTTGCAGTTGGTGAAGCATCGCTGACGACTGTCGCATTAGTGAGTGCTTTGACCGATTTCGTCAATCTTCTACTGCTAGACGGGTGCTCTTCTGAGGTGAGGCACGTAGGCCTACTATTCGGTGTTACTTCGGTGGCAACCATATTGCGATTCCTCCAAAATCAGAGGCCTCAGATCCATTGCAATTGGCTACATCTGGGGTGAATTGCGGCAAAATGTGCAAATAAGTATGCAGTCAACAATTTGCCGTCAGTTTTGCTTGGCCTCAAGTTGGCATTGCTACCTCAACGAGCTGTGAGGCGGCAGTACTCGCAGCGCGCATGTTTAATACGGCTAATCCGTAAAATCATGTTTTCGGTACCTTGACTTGGTAAATGCTTTCAACAGTTTACGACGCCATGTCATACTTAAACCGGCCCCGAGCTAATCTGTTTTATCCGCCAGGTATATGGGACTGTTTTTGTTCTTAGGTTTGGTCGGTTTTAAATTTATTCATCCATTGGTTCTCCACTAACTTGTTGCCTGCCTCTTCGCTCCCTAGAATCGATGATTCTCGTGGGATATCTGGATGACCTTACTTTGGGAGATCACCAGGAGACAGTAGCTCGCGATGTCGATTCTAATCTTGGATCCCCAATGGGTCTCCATCTGAATCGCGGTGTATACGAGCTGTTTTTCTGTTGAGCACGTCTCCTTCTTATCTAATTTCTAACTCCTTGATTGCTATTCAATTACACCACTTGGGGCACCACTTTCAAAGGACAGGCATTAGCTGCAACTCTGAAACATAACTGCGAGACTTTGAGTGATACAAATCAGAACCTTATCCGTCTGCCTTCCCTAACAGCCCTCACTTTATTAAGATCACTCACTGGTACTCGCACTAATAGTCACCTGCTTCATTGCGCTCAGGTCCGCATTAAGGGGAGTGCTAAGGGTGCTGCAGGACCCAGGCCCGCAGTTTTGAGGGGCCCGCATTTTCAGAAGTACATTAAAATAGTTTATTGTACTTGTAATTCGGCCTCGCGCTGATGGCTATAGCACCCACAGCACCCGGGCCCGTACTAGCCCTAATGCGGCCCTGGTTGCGCTTCATCTTTTGATCACCCTACTTTGGAACGGCTTGATAACTCGTTGCGTGGAAGTCTTAAATGAAATCGTCAACATTAAGCTTGATAACACCAAACGGTTGCAGACCGCACTGACCATAAGACATGGTGGTCTTTGTATGAAGAGGGTTGTACCGCTGGCTTATTCTGTTCAAATCACACCCTTTTAAGGCAGCACAGATAGTTCTACTAGTCTAGAGTTTCGTATAAATTAAATCGCAGTTCATATCAAGTATGAAGAATCTACTATCTCATTGTAGAGAATATAAAGGGCGTTAAAGGAGTTGCTGTTCGTAATCAATTCTTTAAGGCTAACAGAGGATGTCATGGGTCCATACTTGACATTTGATATCGCAGTCATATGCTTCACACTCGACGTGGTTATTGACATGCGGTAGAGCATTAATATTTGTATCGATATTTGATCCGACCTGACAGATTTTCGTGATTATCTCTAATTGAGATTTCCAGGTAATATTGACATAAGAGAGCTTATCTAAATGCACTACTTCGTTCACTACTTCGCCTGTTCGTTAGACAGTAATAAATGGTTGGATAATTATAACCTTTGCTGAGGTCCACTTTGTACAGCAAAACTCAATCCAACAATCAATCTTTACTGCCGCAGATGTCATATTAGGGTAACGGGGAAATATTTATCGATTTCTGTGATCCCCGACGTTTAAGAAACCCAGATATGAATCCCATTCAACTCTGTCTCTTCTCTTACATTGCTCCTAATAAGATCATTTCGGTCCTACGGACAAAGTCGATTAGTTTTTTATTTTTTCGATTAATATTTTTGTTTTACCGCCGGTGGAAGACTGGAAGTGCGGGTCCTCGACCTTAATCTAATCAAGAAATATCTACAGTGTTGCATTCAAAATCACAGTTTTTGGACAAAACTACTAAAACTCATAGGCTTGAAAGACGCATAACAAAATAAGCAATCGGAGAAATAATTTTACTTCAAACCTTATCTATATCAGAGAATCTTCAGAGATGACAGGAACAAGTTTTTTAGCGTTCTCTAGTAAATTTCAAAACGTTTTTTCATTGAATATAATATTAATTAAGAGTCTTGGGTTAAGCAACTCGGAAGGCGCTAGAGTAAGGGTCTAGATGCATACATACCTACATACACAGAGTCCAATTAACAACATGTCAAATCAGGGCCGTAGTCAGGATTTTATTTGGGGGGTGTTTTCTGTTTCGGGGGGGGGGGCAACCGAATCAACCACCAAGGGGTTTTTAGTTAGTAAATGCATTATTTCATTTTTACATTATTTAATTTCGGGGGGTGTTTAAACACCAAAAACACCCCCCTACCTACGGCCTTGTGTCAAATCATGACAGACTGAGGCATTTAAAACATGTTTTACTGTAAACAAGGTATGCATATTCGCCTGTCATATATATATATATATATATATATATATATATATATATATATATATATATATATATATATATATATATATATATATATATATATATATATATATATATATATATCGTCCTTAAATCTAAACTGGGTACTACTCCAAATATCTGAGGAATCTCATTCGCCCCCTCTTTCTGCAGCTTCTCAGCGACTTTTCCGTTCTCGCGACCGGCATGTCCTTTTTGTTCCGCATGTCAGGACCACTCTAGTTCAAACAAGATCTTTTGCCAACATAGGGCTCTCCCTGTGGAATGCCCTTCCTTCTCTCTACGGGTAACTTTACTTTCTGGTACTTCCGTTCTTAAAACCTTTTTCTTCTCTCGAAGCCTTCGCACTGGGAGCGCTGCTGAGTGGCCTCAGCTGCGAGCGGCGCTATACAAATCCCCATTATACGATACGATATTTCAACTAATTGGCAGAGCGCTAACGAGGGAAATCGATAAAGGCAGCTCAAGGCAGGTACCTCCTCAAAAACTGTTGGCAGCCAAGTTCACCGGAATTGAACGGTAGTTAAATCAATCAATACTCTAGTGATTGGCATAGCAGCTTTAAACAGTTGATTAGAGTGTAAACCACTGTAGTCTCTTCCAATAGTCCTGTAGCTCTTCTGCAGTAGCATGTGCAACTTTAGTCCATCAACCACCACCTTTTATATATATATATTATCTCTTTTTCTCTGTCTCTCGTTCTCTCTCTCTCTTTCTCTTTCTCTTTTTCTCTTTCTCTTATATATATATATATATATATATATATATATATATATATATATATATATATATATATATATATATATATATATATATATATATAATATCTCTTTTTCTCTGTCTCTCTTCAATATAGCTGTATATCTGGATATATTGAGGGAAGGAAAGGATGGAGTAGAAATGGCAGGCAGTCCTTAATACTTACCTTGGCCTTGACCGTTTCGTTATCTTGGTTGACTCACAAGTCAGCTTCCCCCGCCTCCGATTAAGGTTAAGTAGGTCAACAACGTTCAGGCACTCGATCGATTGCGCTAAATAACAAACGACAATGCACTTGACGCGTATTAAAATCGACTGATTTTCCAGATTGAAATTATTTGATACAATGGCTACCTTTAGTGCTAGAGGTCTGCTCGGATTTCTGTCTCTGGTGATTGTTACGTCGATTACTAAAGCTCAAGGTAAGTCTAGTCGTCAAAAAGAGCAACTATAGGCTCCATACGGAAATGAATGACTAGGTTATAATTACAGAGGTCTTATATAGCGCCCCTTCTGATACATGACCAAACTTAGAGATGCTACATAATCAAACTTAGAGATGCTATACCGAGGATGCGCGCCGCTGCCCGCAACACCCGCTCCAGACACCAAATCCATCCCTGTAGAAGACCAGTATAAATAGAGCAACAGTAGTCAAGTCGACTAATAACAATGGCATGAACAAGGGTATCAGTAGCGTTAAAGGTAAGAGAGCGAGACACGCATCTAGCACAATTGATAGAAGCAATTACGGCACACTAGATTGATGTGCTTAACCAAGTAAGTAAGGTCGAGTATGTCGCAAAGGTCGCGGACAGAGGAGGAGAAGGTAAACTGTGGAAACTCAGCCGCAAGGGCACTAGAATCAATATTGGACAACTGCTATCTCTTATTCAACCAAATAAATTGCGTTTTGGAGGGATTAAGCCGCAAGCGCTTGACGACGATATCCAGGACACGAGCGCACGTGTCCTGGATATCCTGCTGCATGACTCGTGCAGCCGCGACTGCGCCAGACACAGGGAACTGAATGTAGGCCCAGAAGGGCAAGAGAAGCCAAAAAAGTACCAACACCCGACGAATTAAGGATATAAGGTACACGGCCTAAAAGCGAACCTGGGGCGCAAAATGGAGCAGGAACCCACCGAGACCTACTCGTCTCAGAGACCGCACAAGTCGTGCAGCCGCGCAAGAAAGAACCAGAAATAAAGGCATAGAAAGAAGAAGTTCATGTCTCAGATAGCGTGGAAGACTGCTCCAGAATGAGGGGTGGATCGTTGCCAACGCTTATATCGGAAACGTTCAAAGGATTCATATCCATCTCACATTCATAAAGCACTCAACCTGTTCGTACAGCTGAACCTTCGAGGACCGAGGCAGGCAATTGGAAGAAGTCAGTAGGTCCACTCATCCACGTCAATATTGATACAAAGGATGTCAATGTTACAGCGTTTCCGAATGTGGGTGACGTCATCAATATTCTCCCAGAATTATGTTACAGTTCTAGATAAATCTAACTGTTCTTTAACCCACAGACATAATCAACACAGTAATGGAAGGCTTGATCCCTAACTGGGATTTTTAAAGGCAAGACTCACCATAGGGAAGCCATCCACAACAAGCAAAATGATTGATAATTTCTAAAAAGAAACTAAACAATCAAATTAAAAAGCATTCTACTCGGGTATTACATGTGAGTAGCTACGTATAATCTAATACCTTGAAACAAAGTAGAGGCAGTCACATCAGTGAAGATACCTGACGTATTCGAGAGACATTTGCAAGGACATTCAAGAGGGACATGCTTCACTGTCAGCAGAATGTCTATTATGTATTTATATAGCGCCTCTTCATAAAAATATACTCAGAGATGCTCCGGTCCAGACCCTGGCGTAAACTTGTCCAAAATATTGGGGGCATTTGGTAATTCATTCTACACTTGTTGCATCGAGTGTACAGTCCATCTCAATTATATCAACAGTTTGCGAAAGAGAGGCACAGAAAAGAGATACATCGCAGATGGAAGCCTGTTCCAGATCGAAGTACCGATGATAGAAAAGTCACCGTGTTGCATTGCAGCATTGCAGGAGCAACCGATGGAGCAACCTGATTAGCCTGTGTTGCAGAGCGAAGAGATTTACGACAAGGTAATAACTCAAAGGTAGGATGTAACACAACAGTCCAGGCAGGACAGGAAGTTACGCATCAGCATAAGGATGTTATTGCAATATAATATACAGTAATCACAGATTTATATAGCGCCTCTACAAGAGAAACTCATCAGAAGCGCTCTCTAGCGATGGAAAACGAGGATCGAGCCAAATTGCTTTCAAGTGCTTACGATATAGAGGCAAAGAAAGACAAAGATAGACTGCAGTTGGTTAATGTGGGAGGGAGGGAGGGAGAGAGAGAGAGAGAGAGAGAGAGAGAGAGAGAGAGAGAGAGAGAGAGAGAGAGAGAGAGAGAGAGAGAGAGAGAGAGAGAGAGAGAGAGAGAGAGAGAGAGAGAGTAAACATTGTCACTTACACAACGTTGCCATGTTCAACCCATGAGCATATGAATGCATGCATGATTGTCGTAAGAATTTAGGTAACCTATTCCAAAAAGTTAAACCAATCGCAGCGAAGCCTCTTTACATTCTACCTTAGAGAGTTAAGCATTGTTGATGTTCTGGATGGGTAAACAACCAGGTCACCATGTGCAGCAGAGCGAAGAAATCTTCATCCAGGAATGGATAAGAGCTAGACAAAAAAACTACATAAGATAAGATGGAGCACAGCCCACATGGCAATTGCTCATAAGCATTAGGATCTTGTACTCAGTGCGTTTGTGCATCGGCAGCCTGTGTAATTCCTTATGCCCAAGCCTAGGTATGTCTTCAATCACACGGAACGCAGCATTTAAGATAGACTGCAGTTGGTTAATGTGGAAGAGAGTAAGCACTGCATGCACATCGTTGCCATAATCAATCCATGAACATAATTATGAATGCATGCATGATTGTCGTTGCAGCTTGCGTTGTAAGCGAAAGTCGTATCGTACGTATCTGGCACAAGTGACAGAAGCACTTTCGACGACCACTATTTCCACATGCTCATTAAGAGTCAATTCCTGATCATCCAAATCACTGTAGTAGAAAAGAAAACCCCAGGGAAACGATGCTGCAAACTAGGCAAATCGATTTACAGATCTGGGTGGCAAGTGAGATGAGCGGTTTCGTGGGGTTGAAGATATCCAGGCACAGAGCTCCTCCCATGGCTGAAGCATTTTCTCGGCCAAGGTGTAGCGGATACAAGGCTTATCAAATGTCTTGTTGATTTGAATAGCTAATTAATATAGGGTTTAGAGTAAGCTAGTTAATTTGCAATAGCGTTTAACTAGAGCATGGTTTTCCAAACTGTGGTCCGCGGACCAAGAGGAGTCCGCGTAGGATATGGCGGGGGTCCGCGAGAAAGTTCTGAAAATATTAATTAACACTGCAAGGTTTTAGCATTACCACTCCCTGCATACTATTAAATTACGCAAATTACCACATGGCTGTCTTATTAACGGGAAAAATTATCTTTCGCCCCCTCATAAACCTCATAGATCTTCTGGATCCGTCGCTGGACTCTGTATAAACTCGGATTGGAGATGGGGCATCTAGCTCCATACCCCCCTCTGCTGCTGATACCTTCTGTTCATTTTTTTCAGACAAAATCTCATCCATTCGCTTTACACTACAACCTCTTCTAGACACACTTACCCCTTGCCTCCTCCAGCACTGATTCACCCCCTTCACTCAACCCTACTCCTCCTACCTCTCAGCCATCGCTCCCAATTCTCTCTCCGCCTCTGAAGCAGAAGTGTCACTCCTACTAAACTCTCTCCCTAACAAGCAATGCGAACTTGATCCTATCCCCACCTCTCTGTTAAAAGACTGTGCCTCTGTCCTGTTTCCTGTAATCACCAAAATTATCAATCTCTCACTCTCTACCGGAAATTTTCCTATGACCTGAATCCATTCTATTGTCACTCCCCTTCTCATAAAAGGAAACCTTGACAAGGAAAACCTATCTAACTACCGCCCTATCTCCAATCTTTCCTCTCTATCTAAATGAAGAACGAATTGTCCTTTCTCGGCTAAACGACTACCTCTCTTCTAATTCAATTCTTAACCCACACCAATCTGGCTTCACTAAACACCACTCCATAGAAACTTTCCTTGCCTCTCTGTACAATAAACTGGTCTCTGCTGTCAGTCATCAACAAGTCTCCTGCCTCTGTCGTCTCGACATCTCCGCCGCATTTGACACCATTGATCACATCCTCCTTCTTCAACGACTACCTTCTTGGTTTGGCGTCTCTGGCACTGCTCTACTCTGGTTCCAGTCCTACTTGTCTTCTCGATCCTTCTCTGTTAAAGCCTCCAGCCACTGCTCATAACCCCTCCCTTTTTCCTGTGGTGTCCCTTAAGGCTCCGTCCGGGGTCCACTACTTTTCATCCCTTATACCACACCTTTAAACCATCTAATAAAATCCTCCTCTGTCGACCACCATCTCTATGCAAATGACACCAAACTCTTCACATCCTTCTCCCCAGGCTTTTTTTCAACCGCCACAACACAATTACTCAATGTGGTTAACCTTATTTCACAGTGGATGTCATCCAATTTCCTCTGCCTTAACCCTTCTAAAACTGAATTCAACATCCTAGGCCAGGCATGACGAGCCTTTTTAAGCTAGCGTGCCAGAAAATAGTTCTTAAAGAAAGTGGAAAATTTCGCGTGTCAGAAACTCTATTTCACTAATGAACACAGAATGGAGTACCTATAAAAAGTGAAAGCTAATATTGAAAAGTCACTGCATTATTTTTGGACGTGGCTACTTAATAATGCGATTTATTTATATTTATAATTTTATATAGAACATTACATTGTCAATGTGAATTTTGTAGATGAAATTAAAGAAATAAAAAAATATTTAAAGAGTATGAAAAAAGACGAAAGTTCAGGCAAAATCTGTAGGCGTGCCATGTTGGGCACGCGTGCCATACGTTCGCCATCCCTGTCCTAGGCCTTCCTGATCAAATCAAGAAAATCCATGATCCTTCCATAAACGTTTCGACTAACTCATCGTCTCTCGCCTTCAACCTCTGACTCCCCTGTCCGCAGTCTTGGTGTTACTTTTGATCCACACCTCTTCTTTTCTAACCACATCTCCAACCTCTCGCGCTCCTGCTTCATGCACATTCGTGACCTCCGACGCATACGACCCATGCTCGACCTTAAAACTGCCTCCACAATTGCTACCTCCATTGTTCATTCAATGCTTGATTACTGCAATTCTCTTTTCCTCAACCTTGAATCCACTCAAATCAAGCGTCTGCAGCTTATCCAAAATTCATTAGCCAGAGATGTCACTAGTACGCCCAAACATCATCATATCGCTCCCATCCTCAAATCACTCCATTGGTTAAAAATCCCAGAGTGAATCCACTTCAAAGTCCAATCACTAACCTACAACTCCCTACAATATTCCCAGTCCAAGTAACGGCGTGATCTCTTCACCATTCAGACAACCCGCTCCACCCGATCATCGTCCTATCTCAGTCTTTCTCGACCCCCAGTCACTACTCACCTCAAGTTCTCCAACCGAACCATATCCAACTCAGCAACTAAAATGATCTCCCCCTGAATTCCGCAGTTTCTCAGTGCATCCATCATCATTGCAACCCGTTCTTTATCCTCCTCATGTTCCTCTATCTATCACCCACGGGCTTACCACTCAAAACTGAGATCTCACCTTTTCAAGTACTTCTACCCTGACTCATCTGATCCTCCACCTTCCAATTATTCTCGCCGTAAACGACACCCGCCTTGACAGCTGCTCTGCCTCTCCTGATCTGGTACCCTGGAAATCGGACTTGGACTTTTTTGTACCACTCTCTGGAAAACCACCTCTGATTTGGTTTGGCCTCCCGGAAACCGGATTTGGACCTCTTTTGGACTACTCTCTAGAAACCCCCTCTGATTTGACGTAGCGCTCGTGAATAGGCTGGTGTCCTGACAGTCCTGCGCTTGGCCTTCGAGTGCCGCTTTAGAAGTTTGGAGATAACGATTACGATTACGATAAGAGAAATGGCATAAAGATAGTGAACATGTTGAAAGGACATAGATCTTTCAAGAAGTTTAGAAAGGAAGGAGAGGTTAGACATATGACGGTAATCAGAGGTGTCACTGGGTCAAGACCCTGGCGCTTGAGAGAGGGAACCACAGGTCGTCTAGGAGAAAAGTGAAAATGAACCCTGACTTAGGGTTCGTTACAGAGCAAATGCAAGAACGGTAATAAATCATCAATAAAATCCTTTATTAAAAATGGTTGTGAAAGGCAATTGTGAATCCACTATGTAGACCATAGCAGCAATCGAGTTAAATAAACAAGTAGGCCTAACTAAAGGTAGCGTCCAGTCAGGCAGACAGCAAGAGTGATTTATGGATTGAACAGCCGACCGGAGACCATCTAATTAAACTCAGGCTACGATGGAAATTTGACTAAGTCTAGTATCTAGAGACACTAATGTCACCTGCTTATATAGGTAGATTAGATTAGGATTCGTTGTTGTTGTCGTGACCAACGTAACTCTCACTATCATCAGACATAAAATTGTACTCATATAAGCCCAGATGGATTCTGGAGGAATATGCACGTTCAAGAACACATTACAATAGATGTTAACGGACCATGCATGTCCTGTTTTGTGGTCCAGTGGTGCTCTTCCAAGAAGACAGGGCAACACTGCGATATATAAAGATAAATAGATACACTTAGGCTACCTACAATGTCATGCAAAGTACTACTAGAAAAGTGCCTCTCATTTCAGTGCATGCATCTGGTCTTGCTATAGGCCTAAAACAGGTAAGTTTGAGGTAATATATATAAGTTTAGATACACATATTTATACAATACATGCATACATACCAACAAACATACATACTAAAGAGTGATGCATACCTTGGACTACTATTAATTATAACGATGACGCATTCTCAATCTGGATGTGGTGGTGTTAGAACTGCCCACGTCATGCTATCATACAAATGCCACCTGACAATCCATTCACTTCCACAAACATGACATTTGGGATGAGGTTGTTGTCTACTGTTGTAATTCTCTTTTCACTTCATCACAGGTTCTGAATCCTTACTATAGAGCATTCACCAAAATGTCAAAGTTCTTCATGATTATTAATCATGTTCCTAAATATTTACAGTGGCTCTCTATGAAAAATGCAGTTAATATCAACATTAATTAACCGTAACTGTTTGAATAAGAGTTGGCTCTGGACGAATTACAGTAAATTCAAAAGAATTCTTTCTCGTCAGACCCCATCTTTTCGCCAAAGGTTCTTAGCTGTTTGCTTTAAATGACAGTAACACGTGCAACACGAGTGACGGTAGATACAGCGCTTATGGTGGCATTTCTAAAAGTTTTATAAAGCCATGCCCTAGCTTACGGCGTTGACCTGTTACAGTATGTTAATGTCTTTCATAAGCACTCTCTCTTTCTCTTTCTCTTTCTCTTTTTTTTCTCTCTCTGTCTCTCTGTCTCTGTCTCTGTCTCTTCTCTGTCTCTGTCTCTGTCTCTGTCTGTCTCTGTCTCTCTCTCTTTCTCTCTCTCTCTCTCTCTCTCTCTCTCTCTCTCTCTCTCTCTCTCTCTCTCTCTCTCTCTCTCTCTCTCTCTCTCTCTCTCTCTCTGTCTCTCTCTCTCTCTCTCTCTCTCTCTCTCTCCTCCATCTCTCTTAACTAACCTAAACTGGTTGTCTGGATAGGCGTTGATGCAACTCCGATTCATCCTTTTGTCTATTATGTAACGGTGTTACATAATTTACCAGACTATTATTCATCAGGAAGATCATTTTCGTTTGTTTTCGTATCGTTTCATTAACTGATAATTTGATAGAGAGAGCAATAATTGCAGCGAATGTTCGAGATGTATATATGATTTATATTTGTTGCAGGTTTAAGCACTTGCGATTCCAATCCTTGTCTGAACGGTGGGACTTGTAACGATCTTAACGGCACCTCGTTTACCTGCACTTGCAAAATAGAGTGGACCGGGGTGAGATGTGAATCAGGTAAGTTCAGATCAGTCGACAAAAATTCTATAGGCAAAAATATGGCCACATTTGGTCGTGGGGTTTGATGGGTTAATCTAGTCCATCATTTACATTTATTCATTGCAAAAGATCTCTTTAACGAAAGAACACGTATCAAGAAGAAGTCAAGTATTTTGCTGTCAGAGTAAAATCACCCTTATGTCATAAGTTAAAGTAAGCTGTTAACACTAATAATAACCTTTCAGAACAGTGGCAATGGGTGAGACGAAAATGTCTAGTAAAACCTTTAGCAGAACGTACATTTGTTGTGGCTTCCAACATACCACACTTGGTCTACAGGTGTAATCCACTGATATGTTAACAGACACCATTAAGACTATGGGAGTTACTGCTATAAATCTACTTGGCCAAAGCCCCTCACAAATTACAATAGGGTGCAAGCAATGCAAGGCTTGTCATCAAAGACATGGTAAAGATTGCGTAGAGTTTCACTTATCTCAAAATCCAATAGTTCTTCTGAGACAAAAGTACAGGGTCAAACAGAAATTGCCAGGTCACTCGAGCTCCACCTTAAGAAGACCTACATGTATATAGGAAAAACTAGCCTTTCACTACTTCTACATTGTCGTTGACTACTTTTACATAGAAGACCCAGGTGCATCAAGGCCCCTAAGGATTGGAACAGGTCACGTGATAAACGAAGTCAATTAGAAACAGTTGAACAATTGAAAAGTATATAAAATACGCTGTGTTTGTGTACACACACAGCATACAGAAAGGCCTAAGACAAGATGTGTGACATCATAGCTTAAATGCTGCTGCCCTCACTTGAATGATTAAGAGAAAGAGAGTGAAAGAAAAAGAAAGACAGACAGACAGAAAGAGAGAGAGACAGATTTACATCGTGTGTACCACCCACAATTTTACTTAAAAGCTTTCCGATTCATCAAATCTCTTGCCTCGAAAATAGAAAGTTAAGGAAGGAATTGCCACAACAGTAACTTTTATCATTTATTTTGAATCGAATTTATGTTGCGCCGCTTCTATTGAAATTAAATAAAGGCGCCACCTAAACGATGTTAAATTCCATTGAGAACCAACAGTTCAACAGTTATCAAGTAATGTTTCGACCTCTAGAAATGTTACCATACCACAGGTATGCTTCTGCAGAAACGCAGAGCCCAACCAATGTATTTTCATCGAACGTTAAGAGTCGAAAGCATGTTCATAGTTCATTAAAGCCATTGCTTGAAGACGGAGAACGCCAATAGGCCACGTGGATCGGTTGCCTGATCAGCCAGAAGCCTCTCGCAGACGGCCAAAGACGCGGAGTCCCTCGAAGTGCCGCATTGGCGCAGGTCAGGTATTCGTCGCCCGTCGTAGAGTATTTCGTGGTTTACTCTGAAGCAAGACGAAGAAACTGCTGAATGACAGAATCCGGAAAATCACGATCAGACATTCGCAAATTCTCTATTATTGCATTGCATTGTTATCATCCACCAATAAATAAGTCTGCGCCAATCATTTTGTTCTGCAGTTGAGCATAATGTTCATTTAAAGCGATATCTGTTTTGTATCCAGCTAACTACTACGAGTCGTTGGTCTGTGGTACAATGTTGGATTGGTCCGGGTACAACGCGTCGAATGGCTTCACAAGACTGTGCTACTTCTGGGCGCCTCTGACGGACACCGTAGGACGATCCACTGAGTGTCGTAACACGATCATCGGCATTCCATTGTATTACGACTCCATCGGTCTCATGAATGCCGGCGGAAACTTCGGATGCATCGTCAGTACGGATTACCCTAACGACTTACCGGCAACGAGCTATATATCGTGTGATGATAATTACCAGCAGGATGTGTCGATCGGCAACGCCACCGAAAACTCCCGTGTTATGGTCTGCATTCGCTATCCATACGAGGGAATTCCAGATGGCAAGTAACGCTAAGAGCCATAAATACTATGGAATCAACATCTTAAATACACATACATACATACATACATACATACATACATACATACATACATACATACATACATACATACATACATACATCTTCTCTTCTTCTTTGTTTCTCTTCCGTCAGGCCGAGGCCGACGATGAGTCCTCAACTTGACGTCTCCAGGTTTCTCTGTTCCTGATTTTTTCTATTGCCTCTTTCCACATACATACATACATACATACATACATACATACATACATACATACATACATACATACATACATACATACATACATACATACATACATACATACATACATACATACATACATACATACATACATACATACATACATACATACATACATACATACATACATACATACATACCAACAAACATGCATACCAATGGGAATCCATTCTCTTCCACAAACATGACATTTGGCATGAGATTGTCAAATGTTGTAATTCTCTTTTCATGAATGCCTAGACAGCAACTTCATCACAGGTTCTGAATCCTTGCTTTAACGCATTCACTAAGACGTCAAAGTTCTTCATAATTATCAGTCGTGTTCCTAAATATTTACAATGGCTCTATATGGACAATGGATTTAATGTCAACATTACTCTACCGTGACTGTTTGAATAAGAGTTGGCTCTGGACGAATTACAGTAAATTCAAAAGAATTCTTTCTCGTCAGACCCCATCTTTTCGCCAAAGGTTCTTAGCTGTTTGCTTTGAATGGCAGTGACACGAGCAACACGAGTGACGGTAGATAGGACCTACAGCGCTTATGGTGGCATTTCTAAAAGTTTTATAAAGCCATGCCTTGGCTTACGGCGTTGGCCTGTTACAGTGCGTTTATTCTTTTCATAAGGTCTGTCTTTCTGTCTTTCTGTCTGTCTGTCTCTGTTTCTGTTTCTGTTTCTGTCTCTGTCTCTGTCTCTGTCTGTCTGTCTGTCTGTCTCTGTCTCTGTCTCTGTCTCTGTCTCTGTCTGTCTGTCTGTCTGTGTGTCTCTGTCTCTGTCTCTGTCTCTGTCTCTGTCTCTGTCTGTCTGTCTCTGTCTGTCTGTCTGTCTGTCTGTCTGTCTGTCTGTCTGTCTGTCTGTCTGTCTGTCTGTCTGTCTCTCTCTCTCTCTCTCTCTCTCTCACTCTCTCTCTCTCTCTCTCTCTCTCTCTCTCTCTCTCTCTCTCTCTCTCTCTCTCTCTCTCTCTCTCTCTCTCTCTCTCTCTCTCTCTCTCTCTCTCTCTCTCTCTCTCTCTCTCTCTCTCTCTCTCTCTCTCTCTCTCTCTCTCTCTCTCTCTCTGTCTCTCTCTCTCTCTCTCTCTCCATCTCTCTTAACTGACCTAAACTGGATTCTGGATAGGCGTTGATGCGACTCCGATTCATACTTTTGTGAATTATGTAACGGCGTTACATAATTTACTAGACTATTATTCATCAGGAAGATCACTGTCGTTTGTTTTCATATCGTTTCATTAACTGATTGTTTGATATAGAGAGCATTGATTGCAGGGAATGTTCGAGATGTATATATGATTGATATTTGTTGCAGGTTTAAGCACTTGCGATTCCAATCCTTGTGTGAACGGCGGGACTTGTAACGATCTTAACGGCACCTCGTTTACCTGCACTTGCCCAATAGAGTGGACCGGAGTGAGATGTGAATCACGTAAGTTCAGATCAGATGACAAAAATTCTATAGGCAATAAAATGGCCACATTGGGTCGTCGGGTTTGGTGTGTTAATCTAATGGATCAATTACATTTATTCCCTGCAAAAGATCTCAATAACGAAAGAACACTTATCTAGAAGAAGTAAGTATTTCGCTGTCAGAGGTTTGGGATTTAGAGTAAAATCACCATTTTCTCGTAAGTTAAAGTAAGTTGTTAATACCAAAAATGGCCTCTCAGAACAGTGGCAACGAGTGAGACGAAAATGTCTAGTAAAACCTTTAGCAGAACGTACATTTGTTGTGGTAAGCTAGCGTGACTGCCAACATACCAGACCTGATCTACAGGTGTAATCCACTGATATGTTAACAGACACCATTATGACTATGTCTAGATGGGTGTTACTGCTATAAATGAACTTGGCCAAAGCCCTTCCCAAATTACAATAGGGTGCAAGCACTGCAAGCTAGGCTTGTCATCAAAGACATGGTAAGGATTATGTAGAGTTTCACTTATCTCAAAATCAAATAGTTCATCTGAGACAAAAGTACAGGGTCAAACAGAAATTGCCAGGTCACTCGAGCTCCACTTTAGGAAGACCTATATAGGAAACACTAGCCTTTGACTACTTTCACATTGTCGTTGACTACTTTTACATAGAAGACCCAGGTGCATCTGCTACGTCCACTCTGGTCCATGCTTTTATCACGGCCCGAGTAGACTACTGCTCATCTCTCTATATTGGCCTACCTTGGCCTGTCTTGAACGCATCATGCGTGCTGCTGCCCGACTTATTGGTCGGATATCCAAGTTTGACCATGTGTCCGACTTCATGCTCCGGGACTTGCATTGGCTACCAGTTCCCCTGCGCATCCAGTATAGGATTGCCTCTTTGGTCTGGCGCTGCGAGCTGGACATCGCTCCAGCCTATCTGAGGTCCCTCTGCCTACCTGCCGGTGAGACCCGTGGTCGCTCACTCCGCTCTGAGGAGAGGGAGGTGCTTGTTGTGCCATGTGCTCGTACTGCCACCATGCAAAATCGGGCCTTTTTGGTGGTTAGTCCTGTGGTATGGAACGGGCTCCCTCTGGAGCTGCGTCTCCTCCCGAAAACCCAACCCGAGTCTTTCTACATTGCGCTAACAACTGTTCTTTTTGTTCGTGCTGAAGTCGGGAGCGCCTCTGAGTAGTCCCCTTGAAGACGCGCTATATAAGTTCTCAAATGAATGAATGAATGAATGAATGAATGAATCAAGGCCCCCTAAGGATTGGAACAGGTCACGTGCTAAATCGATTAGAAACAGTTGAACAATTGAAAAGTACTTAAAATACGGTGTGTTTGTGTGTACATAGCGTACAGAAAGGCCTAAGACAAGATGTGTGGCGTCATAGCGTGGACAATTCGTCGCAGGACAATTCGGCGCGGACAATTCGGCGCGGACAATTCGGTGCGGACAATTCGGCGCAGGACAATTCGGCGCGGTTAATCAAAATATAAAATTGTAACTGCTTCATTAAGCCACCATAGAAATAAACAGCAACATTAAAAGTGAAATATAATGGTAGATTGTCGAGTTCACCATGATATTTAATATTGAGTTTTAATGGAATATAAAAAATAGCTACTCTAATTTGTAATCCAAAAATTACTATTCTAGCACAATTAAATGTCAATACAAAAAAAAATTGAATAATCCTGTCCGAAATTGTTTTAATGTAACTAAATCGTTACAATGGGATAATTTTTTAATACATTTAATTTATGTTGTGACTGCATCTCCGTAAGTATTCGATTGATGTTCGATTTTCGTAATCCAGCACACACCTTGTCACCTTGTGCTGTCAGCTCGTGGAGCTCTAGCGATCGTCCTGGTGAACACACTCCACCATCTCCTATTCGATGACAAGTCTCTCAATTCCGCCAAATTCATGCCAGTTACATCTTGTATCTCATCCATCCATCTCCTCCTTGGGCGACCCAGTCTTCTCCTCCCCTCACCGCACGCCAGCATCATTTCCTTCTCCAGACCATCAGATCGCATAACATGTCCAAAGAACCTTAGCTTCATTCTTGTCGCAGTTTGTTTTAACGACTCTTCATTCTCAACTCCAATCTCCTCTCGTATTGATTCGTTCGTTCTTTTCTCAGTCCAAGATATTCTCAGCATCTTCCTCCATATCCACATTTCACAAGCGTTAACCTTATTTTCCATGTTCTTTGTCATTGTCCACGTCTCGCAACCGTACAGTACCGTAGGAAAGATTAGTGCTCTCACGAGCCTTTTTTTGGTTTCTATGCTCACATGTTTGTCTTTCCATATCTTTTCCAGTCCGGTCATTGCAGCTTTCCCTATAGCAATCCTTCGTTTTATTTCTGGATCACACTTTCCCTCCTTTCCAACCAGTGATCCTAGGAATGTGAAGCTTTCTACCACCTCTATTTCCTCTCCGTCTATCTCAAAACTATCCCAATCTGCTGTTGTCATGACCTTTGTCTTCTTTATGTTGAAGTATAAACCAGCTTTTTCACTTTCTCTCCTGACCCTTCTTATCAGTTCTGCCAAATCCTCTTTTCTTTTTGCCATTAATGTTGTGTCATCCGCGTATCTAAGGTTATTCAGTGTCTTTCCAGCAATTTTTACTCCCTCAATTGCCCCCTCCAGTTCTGCCTTTCTCATTATTCTTTCAGCATATAGATTAAACAGGAATGGAGACAAGATGCATCCCTGCCTCACTCCTTTCTTGATTCTGAAATTGTCAGTGTCTCCGTATTCTGTTCTTATCACCGCTATCTGGTCTTCATATAAACCCTTTAGTAACATTATCAGGTGTTTCGGAATTCCCATTTCAAGCAGGGTTTTCCACATTAAATCATGGTTAATGCAGTCGAATGCCTTGCTATAGTCAATGAAACAGATGTGAACCTCCTGTCCATACTCCCTTTGTCTCTCCATTATCCACCTCATGTTGGCTATATGGTCTCGAGTTCCACGAGATTTCCTAAACCCTGCCTGGTTCACCGGAAGTTCTCTTTCAATTGTGCCTTCCATTCTTTTGTGAATTATTTTCAGTAATATTTTACTAGTGTGTGATATCATTGCTATCGTCCTATAATTTTCACACTCCCTCGCATCTCCTTTCTTGAATATAGGTATAAAGATCGACTTCTTCCAGTCCTCCGGCCATTCTCCAGTTGCCCATATTTGATTGCACAATTTTGTTATTGTTTTTATCATCGCATCATCCCCTGCTTTTATCAGTTCTATAGGTATCCCATCTTGACCGGGTGCCTTATTGTCCTTGAGTTGTCTGATTGCCCATTCTACCTCCGCTTCCATGACCTCCGGTTCCTTTTCATACTCTGTTACGTCAATTTGTTCTTTTTTGACTCGTTTGTCTTCCCTATACAACTCCTCCGTGTATTCTCTCCATCTATGCTTTATCCCTTCTTCATCGCAGATTACATTTCCATCTCCTGCCTTCATTGAGCCCATTCTAGGTGCAAATTTTCCCGTGATTGTCTTTACTTTTGAGAACATTTCCTTGGTTCGTCCCTTCCTTCCCTCGTCTTCCATTTCTGTCGCGTGAGGAGATCGACAACAACGACGAGATGGCATCATCATTATGATGTAAGCGTCGTTGCCGGTCGAGATAGGATGATGACGGACAAAAGCCAGTCTCCACTTGGGCAACAATGAAGGCAGCGAGACCCAGGTGTAATCGGACACCACACAGCCAAGGTGTAATAGGACACCTCGCGGCTATGGTGTAACCAGACACCGCCCGCGCTGCAGGCGAGCGACGACCCGCATATCGAGGAGCAATCTGACACTAATTGACGATAGCTTGACGTGGGGAGGGGGGCTGACTGATGCACGCTGGAGTTCCTACTTAACAGAAGGGAACGGAGAACACGGGACTGGTACTGCTGACGAACGCGACGTGTGAACATCGGTCGAGCGATCAACATCGGGAGGAACGACCAGCGGGGCGGCAGAGTATTAGTCCGTCAGATTCAGAGACTGACGCGAAAGAACGATCTGTAGTTAGGCTGTACGAAGCAACATTTGAGATAGTCCGATTTAATATCTAAACGCTTTAATACTACGTGGAAGTTCCCGTAGAGTTAGTGTATATATATATTTGTTTCTTTAATTAAATTCATTTATTAATTAAACAAAGTTCGTCGTGAATCTTCTATAGAAAAGTTAGGCACGTTAAATTAAAAGAGCAAGTAAAAGAACAAGCAATCGAGGGTCGACATCAACACGCGGTAAACAACCGACGGGAAACCTCCGATTGCGACATTGGCGCAGTCGACAGGATTTTCAAACGAAGACGTCACGACGAAAAGCGGAACCGGAAACGGAAAAGAGGAATCTCAACAGATCGGGACCAGCGGCGAATACAACCTTTCGCAACTGGAGAAATCGAGTGCCGGACTCCTGAGGACGAAGGACTCGAAGGAACCGACAGCAACAGGCAAGGACGAGGAACAAGAGCGCCAACGGACGACCGACCATCGCTAGCAACGACGGACGGGAGTGGCAACGGAGGACAGCGGATCAGCCAAGATACCAAAAGACGGAACACGCTCGACGTATCAGAGGGTAAGTCCTTACTGGTAGTCGTGGTAATCTGTGAGGTTGCGGTTGAGGTCTGGATGAGGATTGGTGTGCGAATAGCCGAGGCTTTTGCGTAGCTCCTTTTGCTCAGTTCTGTTCTTGTTGTATTTTGGTAGAATTTTAGGACGTTGTTTTCTTTGATTTCTGACCAACGGTGACTCTCCTCTAACTTACTTATCTTTTTCTAGTAGTGAGCGGACTGTTGGAAGATGGATAAGTTGTCGGTAGAGAAAAGAATGATGGTGCAGAACACGCCCCATCACAGACTAGTCGCATATCTGAGAAAGATGGGACTAGGAGAGAAGGAATTGAATTCCATGAATATGAACCAGCTCCGAGAGGCTAGCGCTGAAAAAATTGTTTCTGGACGGGAGGCCCCGCCAGAAGTAAATGAGGAAGTAAGCATAGATAGCCTAGATAACAGTATTCGCTCGACAGTGCAGAGGCAGCTAGTCGAGCTCAAACAATTAAAATACGAGAGAAAGGAAGCGGAGAGAGCGGAGAGGAGAAGCGAAGAGGAGGAGGAAAGGCAGAGAAGGATCGAAGAAGAGAGAGAGAGGAGACTAGAAGAGGAAGAAGAAAGGCAGAGAAGTGAAGAGAACGAGGAAGCGGAGAAACTGAGGAAAGAAGAAGGAGAGGAAGCGGAGCGGAGACTCAGGCTGCTTGAGGAGAGAGCGGAGAGGAGAAAGGAAGAGAAGGAGGAAAGGCAGAGAAGGATCGAAGAAGAGAGAGAGAGGAGACGACAAGAGGAAAAGGAGAGACTGAGGCCCCTTTGGGAGAAGCAGGCTGAGAAGCTCAGGCTGCTTGGGGAGGAGAGCAGGCTGCTTGATGAGAAGCAGGCTGAGAGACTATGGCTTCTTGAGGAGAAACGGAGGAGAGAAAAAAAGGAGGAAACAGAGAGACTCAGAATGCTAGAGGAAAAGCAGGCTGAGAAACTCAGGCTTCAGGAGGAGAAGCAGAGGAGAGAAGAGAAAGAGGAAGCAGAGAAATTAAGGCTTCAGGAGGAGAAACGGAGGAGAGAAGATGAGGAGGAACAAGCTAGAAGCAAGCAGGTGAGCGCGTGTGCGGTCCAGCCAACCGTGACCAGAGCTCAAGACAGACAGGCAGACAGACAAAGCGAGACGCGACAAGACGGACTGCCATTGATACAAGAGATAGACCAGCATGCATTGCCGACAAACCCGGATTGCATTGACGTGGAGGAGACTTATGTAAGAGAATACATGAAAGTATATATTACAGGGCTCCCTGTGACATCGTCTCTAATAGATAGCGGGGCCGAATATAATTGTGCGCGAGCAGAACTAATCAGGCCGCTCAACCTACCTGTGGTCAAGCAGATAGAGGTGAAGGGGCTGAACGGTCAATCAATGATTGTGGACGTGGTGCGGCTGAGACTAAAGGGGTCTCAGGCCGGCGAGGACAGGGAGGGGGAGGTAAATTACGCCCCTGATGTTCGGATATGGGCGGCACTCATTAAAGACCTTAATGAACCGTTAATTATCACGCCCACTACAGCCGACTTGCTGCGCGAGACAGCGTTGTACTCGTGTCACGCGGCCAGCGCTCCTGAAATAGACCAAATTTCAGAAGCGCAGGCGGTCGCAAGGACTGAGACGAGTGAGGAAGAGGAGAGAGGGGAGGAGGTAGAGGGACTTAGGGCGCTGATAGGCGAAGATTACTTCACGGTCGCTCAGGCAGACAGTGAGAGTGTAGGAGAAATCAGTCCCGAAGAAACGGATACTGAAGAGCAGTTCTTCAATCCTGAGATACCACCCCCACCCAAGGAAGACACAATAGTAGGCAGAAACAAGATGGCTGCTGAACAAGCACAATGTTCGACACTAGCACCATTCTTGGCCCACGGGAAAATTGGGGCGAAGAGCTTCTTCACTGAAGACAATTTGCCCTTTCATAAAGACAAAATAGCTGGGCATTCTGTAAAACAACTGTGCTTGCCTAAAAAGAGAATAGACAAAGTCATCATCCAATCACCGGAAGCGCGAGGAGCAAAGAAGGAGGGCCAATGGCAAGGCCCGGCCATCATCGCTCAGGTGAAATCGCCCTACACATACATCGTGGAAATAGGGGGCAAAAGCCGCTTACTACACGCAAATCGGATTCGCAAATATAACGAAAGAATACAGCAAGCATTGATTAACAATTGCTCCATTCTGTTCGAGAAGGACGAAGACTTCGGTCACGGGGAAGCGGTGGGTAGCTTCGTCACGAGGCAGACAAGGCCCAGTGCACAAGTAGACCCTATTGCCGTTGCACACTTAACGGTACCCGAGCGGAAACAGCTGTTTAGTCTGTTAGACAGGTTTCCAGATGTGTTCTCGGACAAACCAGATTTCTGTCCCGTCCTAGAACACACAATCACTGTTAGCGCGGAGTTCAGGCCGAAGAGTTTGCGAGCCTATAAGGTGCCGGAACTGCTCAAACCGGAGATGGAGAAGCAGACCCGCGAACTTTTGGCCCTAGGTATCATCACTCCCTCACATAGTGACATGGCAGTACACTCGATGACGTGGCCGGATCACATGAAACACGTAGAGAAATACTTAATGACTATTCAACAGTCGGGTCTGACCCTTAACATTAAGAAGAGTTCGTTTGCTAGGCGACAAACAACGTTTGTAGGTCACCTGATCGGATCAGGGAGCATTGAACCGGATCCTATGAAAATCGCAGGGCTAGGGAAAATCCCTCAACCCGAGTCCAAAAAGGACATACGGAGATTAATTGGCTTCTTCAGTTATTTTAGGAACTTCATCCCTAACCTGGCTGAGACAGCCAGAATTCTCACTGACTTGACCCAGAAATCGGTGCCTGCTAAGATACCCTGGCGAATTGAACATCAAAATGCGCTAGATAAACTTACGCACGATTTGAATAACGCTGTATGTTTGCAGACAATTGACTACGGCAGAGAGTTTGGTTTATCGACTGACGCTTCAGACAAAGCAGTCGGTTGCTGCTTATTCCAAATTCAAGACGATGGAACAGAACGGCCAACATGTTTTGCCAGTTCTAAATTAGATGCTACGCAAGCGCGTTGGTCCACTGTGGAACGCGAAGCGCATGCTGTGATTTCTGCGTGGAAGAAGTTTAGGGATTGGATTTTTATGTCAAGGACCACCCTCTATTCTGATCACACCCCCTTGACTTTCCTAACTGCTTCTACGCCCACAAGTGCTAAACTTGCGAGGTGGGCTCTGGCACTCCAGGACTTTGATATCGCTTTTAAATATCGTCCTGGGGCGCTGAATATTCCCGCTGATCTTTTGTCCAGACTATGATTGAGGAAGAAGGCGGACTACCATGTAAGGCACCGCGACAACTGTAAATATATTTCTAACTGTGCTGATATTTTGTATTTTTCATGGGAACGACGAGGACATGGTCTGGAGGAAATCGATGGAGGGAACGACATCATTCTCAGCCGGGAGGCGAACCAATGACTGGCTTTGTCCTCCCCCGGGAAGGGAGGTGTCGCGTGAGGAGATCGACAACAACGACGAGATGGCATCATCATTATGATGTAAGCGTCGTTGCCGGTCGAGATAGGATGATGACGGACAAAAGCCAGTCTCCACTTGGGCAACAATGAAGGCAGCGAGACCCAGGTGTAATCGGACACCACACAGCCAAGGTGTAATAGGACACCTCGCGGCTATGGTGTAACCAGACACCGCCCGCGCTGCAGGCGAGCGACGACCCGCATATCGAGGAGCAATCTGACACTAATTGACGATAGCTTGACGTGGGGAGGGGGGCTGACTGATGCACGCTGGAGTTCCTACTTAACAGAAGGGAACGGAGAACACGGGACTGGTACTGCTGACGAACGCGACGTGTGAACATCGGTCGAGCGATCAACATCGGGAGGAACGACCAGCGGGGCGGCAGAGTATTAGTCCGTCAGATTCAGAGACTGACGCGAAAGAACGATCTGTAGTTAGGCTGTACGAAGCAACATTTGAGATAGTCCGATTTAATATCTAAACGCTTTAATACTACGTGGAAGTTCCCGTAGAGTTAGTGTATATATATATTTGTTTCTTTAATTAAATTCATTTATTAATTAAACAAAGTTCGTCGTGAATCTTCTATAGAAAAGTTAGGCACGTTAAATTAAAAGAGCAAGTAAAAGAACAAGCAATCGAGGGTCGACATCAACACGCGGTAAACAACCGACGGGAAACCTCCGATTGCGACAATTTCTCTGCATAATTCGTTTAGATGTATTTCTTTATCTTTCCGTGCTTGTTTTTGGAAGGCACTGTTCAGTGCCCTTACCTTATCCTTTTCTCCTGCCTTCTTTGCAGCCTTCCTATCAACCGCCATGCATATGGCTTCTCTCGATAGCCATGTCGTTGTTGTGATTTTCTTCTTCTTTGGAATGTGCTTATCTGCGACTTCGACTATTGTTTTCTTCATCCTCTCCCATAGGTTGTTCGAATCCTCTTCCTCTTCTATCTCATCTCTCTCTAGTACTTCAAACCGATTCTTTATTTCCATCCTGTATTCCAGTGTGATACCCTTGCAGTCGTATCTGATCAATCGATCTCCTTTCTTTATCTTTTTCAATTTCGTTCTCAGTGTTGCTACCAATAGCTCATGGTCAGTTCCACAGTCCGCTCCTGGCCTTGTTCTCACATCTCTTATTGTGCTTTTCCATCTTTTGTTTATCAGTATGTAGTCAATCTGGTTTCTATGCTTCCCATTCGGTGACGTCCATGTGTACAGTCTTCTCTTAGGCTGTTCGAACCAAGTGTTCATAATTCCTAAGCCATTCCCTTTGCAAAACTCAACAAGTCTTTCTCCTGCTTCATTCTGTTCACCCAGGCCATGACTACCTAATGTGTCTCCATCGCCTCCGGTGCATTGACCCACCTTCGCATTGAAGTCACCTATGATCACTAGTACGTCGCCCTTCGGAGTTCTGTCCACTGTACTTTGCAGGCTGGTGTAAAAACCCTCGTGTTCCTCTTCTAACGATATCGATGTTGGAGCATATACCTGTATAATGGTTATGTTGACCTTTCTTCCTCTGAATCTTACACTCAAAATTCTATCACTCACTGTATCATATCCCATTATCGCATTTGCGCTTGACTTGTCACACATGATTGCAACTCCATTTTTTCCTCTCTCTTTTTGTCCTGACATTATTATCCTGTATCCATTCCAACTGAAATGTCCTTGTCCCTTCCACCTTGTCTCACTTAATCCTAGGATTGCTATGTCTAATTTCTTCATCTCTCCCTGTATCACGTCCATCTTTCCGCTCTGCATACTTCGCACGTTCCATGTGCCCAACTTCATCTTCTGCTTACAGCTCAGGTTGAGTCTTTCCCCTCCGAATCGATCCACCTCTAGACGTCCTTTCGGCTTTAGTCCTGTTGCTTCATTAGATCGAGGGGCCCTTGACTCTCCGTCTTGCTCTTCCCCAGTAGCTTCTAAGTCACGCTCCGGCCTGGGAGTCCCACCATTCGCAACTATCACCGTTTTTGGCTTAGTGTGTTTCATGACGATTTTCTTGGCAAGTTAACAGGGGTGGTTTGCCATTGCCTTCCCCTGGTTTTGCCTGCCGTGCCCGTTCGTTCCCCTTCCTAGGAAGGGTACCAACGGTCCGCACCACGAGAAGGTGGGCACGGAGGACTTTGGTTCACCAGCCCAGGTCGGATCCGAGTCTACGCTCAACAGAGACGTCGGTCAGGTCGCCTCCCCGTTTTACTCTGTACTAGAGTGACTGGTGAACCTTTGCGGACCTTTGCACAACAGTGCTTAATTGACGATCCAGATCTCGATATTTCTTCTTCTTCAGAGGGGGTTCCTCACCTGCGACCATCCGCTCAACTTCAGATGTGCGATATAGCCTACACCCAATTAATCGACGACAGCTAATCATCCCGCATTGATTAATTTGATTAGTTTGATTAATTAGATTACGTGTTTCAATTACTCCAACTTCAGATGTGCGATATACCCCAATAAATCGACGATAGCTAATCACCCCGCATTGATTAATTATATAAATTTTCCGCGTTAACATTTTATAGGGCCTGTTATATAAATTTCTCGCGACGAAATGTCCCGCGCCGAATTGTCCCGCACCGAATAGTCCTGGGCCGAATTGTCCGCGACGAAATGTCCGCACCGAATTGTCCGCGCCGAATTGTCCTGCGACGAATCGTGGATACGGCTTCACTCAATTAAGTTATCAGGAGAAAGAAAGAGAGAAAGAAAGAAAGAGAGACAGACAGAAAAAGAGAACCAGACAGGTTTACATCGCGTGAGACACTCACCAGTTTACTAAACAGCTTTCCGTTTTATTAACTTCTTGTCTTGAAAATAGGAAGTTAATGAAGGAATTGCCACTAGAGTAATTTTTGTGATTTATTGTGAATCGAAATTTATGTTGCGCCGCTTCTATCGAAATTAAATAAAAGCGCAACCTAAACGATTTTAAATGCCATTGTGAACCAACAGTTTAACAGTTATCAAGTAATGCTCCCACCTCTAGAAATGTTACCATACCACAGGTATGCTTCTGCAGAAACGCAGAGCCCAACCAATGTATTTTCATCCAAAGTTAAAAGTTGAAGGCATGTTCATAGTTCATTAATCCGATTGCTCGAAGACAGAGAACGCCAATAGGCCAGGTGGATCGGTTGCCTGATCAGCCAGAAACCAGAAGCCTCTCGCAGACGGCCAAAGACGCGGAGTCCCTCGAACCGCCGCATTGGCGCAGCACAGGTATTCGTCGCCCGTCGTAGACTATTTCGTGGTTTTCTCTGAAGCAAGACGAAGAAAGTGCTGAATGACAGAATCCGGCAAATCACGATCACTATGGCTTCAGACATTCGCAAATTCCCTATTATATGGCTGGGTACCCGCCAGCAGTTAGCAAAACTTGACCTGACCCTCTTGGCTGCTGAATTTCCTGTAATATCAGTTTCTATCTCTGTCCGGAACCTCGGTGTCATTCTTGACCAGGAACTAACCTTTACTAAGCACCTCTCTTCTCTGTCTCGCTCCTCTTTCTACCATCTCCGCCAGCTTAGGGTTGTTGCTCGCTCTCCCTCAGCTTCTGCTGCTTCAACTCTTATCCATGTCTTTGTTTGCTCTCGTTTAGATTATTGCTCTTCTCTCTACACCGGTCTTCCTCAAGCCCCTGTCCTTCCTTGAGAGGGTCCTTCGGTCTGCGGCGCGCCTTGTTGGCTCCATACCCCGCTATGGTAGTGTATCCTCATACATGCATCATACTCTTCATTGGCTTCCCATCCGGCAGCGTATCCTGTATCGGCTTTGCTCTCTCGTCTGGCAATGTGTTTTGGATATGGCTTCTTCCTACCTATGCTCCGTTTTTACTCACTCTTCTTCTCTTACGGGTCGCTCAGCCTTCCGTTACTCTTATCGGGGTGACCCGGTCCTATATGCCCGCACTGCTAGGCTACTATGCAGTGCCGAGCATCCCCTGTCGCTGGTCCAGCTGCGTGGAATGACTTACCATCTCTCCTTCGCCTATCTAATCGTACTCACCCGTCTTCTTTTTACGCTCTATTGAAGACTTTTCTTTTTGATCAGGCCTAGCTTGGGAGTGCCTCTGAGTAGAGCCCTTGAAGAGGTGCTATATAAATTCCATGATTGATTTGATTGATTGATTGATTATTGCATTGCATTGTTATCATCCACCAATAAATAAGTCTGCGCCAATCATTTTGTCCTGCAGTTGAGTAGATGTCCATTTAACCGGGTATCTGTTTTGTATCCAGCTAACTACTACGAGTCGTTGGTCTGTGGTACAATGTTGGACTGGTCCGGGTACAACGCGTCGAATGGCTTCACAAGACTCTGCTACTTCTGGGCGCCTCTGACGGACACCGTAGGACGATCCACTGAGTGTCGTAACACGATCCAAGGAATTCCATTGTATTATGACTCCATCGGTCTCATGAATGCCGGCGGAAACTTCGGATGCATCGTCAGTACGGATTACCCTAACGACTTACCGGCAACGAGCTATATATCGTGTGATGATAATTACCAGCAGGATGTGTCGGTCGGCAACGCCACCGAAAACGCCCGTGTTATGGTCTGCATTCGCTATCCATACGAGGGAATTCCAGATGGCAAGTAACGCTAAGAGCCATAAATACTATGGAATCAACATCTTAGATACACATACATACATACATACATACATACATACATACATACCAACAAACATGCATACCCACGTGAATCCATACATATATACATGCATACTAAACAGAGATATAAACAAATGCCGACTATTGATTATGACGATGACGCATTCTCAATCGGGATGTGGTGGTGTTAAATCGCCGACGTCATGCTATCATGTAAATGTCACCTGGGAATCCATTCTCTTCCATAAACATGACATCTGGCATGAGATTGTCTAATGTTGTAATTCTCTTTTCATGGATGCCAAGACAGCAACTTCATCACAGGTTCTGAATCCTTACTTTAACGCATTCACTAAAACGTCAAAGTTCTTCATAATTATTAATCATGTTCCTAAATATTTACAGTGGCTCTCTATGGAAAATGGATTCAATGTCAACATTAATGTAACTGTTTGAATAAGAGTTGGCTCTGGACGAATTTACAGTAAATTCAAGAGAATTCTTTCTCGTCAGACCCCATCTTTTCGCCAAAGGTTCTTAGCTGTTTGCTTTAAATGGCAATGACACGCAACACGAGTGACGGTAGATACAGCGTTTATGGTGGCATTTCTAAAAGTTTCATAGAACCCTGCCCTAGCTTACGGCGTTTACCTGTTACTGTGCGTTTATTCTTTTCATAAGCTCTGTCTCTGTCTCTGTTTCCTTCTCTCTCTCTGTCTCTCTCTGTCTCTCTGTTTCTGTGTGTGTGTGTGTGTGTCTCTCTCTCTCTCTCTCTCTCTCTCTCTCTCTCTCTCTCTCTCTCTCTCTCTCTCTATATATATATATATATATATATATATATATATATATATATATATATATATATATATATATATATATATATATATATATATATATATATATATATATATATATATATACATAGAGAGAGAGAGAGAGACACACACACAGAGACAGAAACAGAGAGACAGAGAGAGACAGAGAGAGAGAAGGAAACAGAGACAGAGACAGAGCTTATATATATATATATATATGTATATATAGTTGTATGTAGGCGCCTATACCTGACCGGATGGCACGTGTAGTAGACCTATGGAGGGATGGGTCTTGCTCTGGAAGTAGATTGGCGCCAAAAACTAGCTATATAAACGTATGCGAGGTCAGGTGCATAAGGAAACCCAGCCACTGTTCGTACTCTGATAGTCCCAGTCCCAAGCCTTGATAAAGGAGGAGGGCGACGCCAATCATCTTTGTTATGACACAGCGTCGATAAACTGAAACTACTACTAGGTGCATTAGTCTGAAGTAGGATTCGTGTTAGTGGCAGACTGGTGTTAGTGTTTGAGCCGACGTTGGCTTTAGTCGCCCTTGTGGCTGACACTTGTTCGTTTGTGTACGGTCGACACTGAAGGTCTTATTTAGATCTGTTGACGCGTGGTTGATGTTCTCTGACGGTACTCTTTTCGTTGAGGCTTGTCTACTGTCGTTGTGCTGTCGTGCTGATGTGTTTACGGTCGTCTTCTATTTAAGGTAGTATAAGTTTGCTTGTATTATTGCTTATTAAATTGTTAAATCTTAAAACCCGGGACGCATTATCTTTGTCCCCCTAGACAACTTCCTACATATGGGGGCTCGAGCCGGTGTTGAATTTATATAAGTAGTGGTAGGTTGTTTGGCGTGAAATTTGGGTTTTCGATAGAGAAAATTGGAAATTCGGTTGTAGTCGAGCCGGTTCTAGATTGGAATTAGTGCGTAGTTGGGTGTTTTTGTGTGAAATTTTGAAAGTAGAGTTAGTGGTTGTTTTTCGCTAAATTTTGAAATTTGGAGCGATATTTTTTATGGAAATTGAGTACGATAGTTAACTGCATCATTTGTGTGCACGTGTTGTTTGTACAATGGAGACGATAATAGTAGCCGGTAATGCGAAGAGCGGAGGATAATGGATAAAACTTTTGGGCGTATACGAGTGAAGGCTGCTAAGCTTAGAGCACAGAGAGAGAGGCGGAAGCAGCTGAAAGACAGCTTATGAGAGAAGAAAGAGACAAAGAGAGGAAGTTTGAATTAGCGAAATTTAAGTTGCAGATAGAAGCACAAACAGAAGCTAAGAAGAAAGATGCGGACACGGAGGAAGTACTTAGAATTCACAAGCAGAAAATGAAAGGGTATGAGATGGATACAGCACGTTCGGAAGCGAGAATATTGGCAGCACGGGCTAAAAGGCGGGAATTGGAGGCTCAAGATAAGGTGCTGTGTCCCATTACAACTCCTGTGTTGCGTTGTACACCTTTGCCAGTGGACGTGTCAAATATATCTGGTAGCTTGAATGATTTGTCGTTTGCTGATAACGAGTTGTACACTGACAAGGGTGTTGACAGTAAGAGGGAAGGTGATGCGTCCGGGTGTAAGAAGTCTGTTGTGCATGAAGATGATTTGTAGAGAATGTGTAACGACTCAAATGAAAATGTATTCATGTGTTCTGAACTGTCCAGTGCTAAGCGAGTTAAGAGGCAGCAGAATAGTCATAGTTTAAAGTCATTGTGTGTGTTGGGTCAGACTAAAGGAAAGCGTACGAATGGACGGAGTATGTGTGAATTGCCTGTGAGTAATACGTGTGTTCGTGGTTGTGACAGTCATGTGGTTTCGAAAGTTAAAGTGCAGTGCAAAGAAGTTGAGTGGGACGACTATGAGTTGTTGCCGTTGTTTGCATTGGATGACACTGAACGAAGTAGAGTTTTTGAATCTAAGCAGTATGAAATTGTTAATGACTCCACTGATGTGCGTGATAATGTGTTGGTTGCAACGTTAGACCTAGACAGTGTGACGATGATATGGTGACGCATGGAAATGGTTTAGCCGAGAGTGAAGAAATGGTTTTGTCGGCTGATAATGATTGTGTGGTTGTCAACTGTGATGGTGTGTATGAGTCAAGTGATGATGTGTCGATTATTGATGAACTTGTTATAAGGAATGCTGTACAAGGTGTAGAGAATTCACTGTTGTCATGTTGTGAGGTAGAAAAAAAGTATGTTGTTCGAATGTTGATAGCTTGAAGCATAGGTCTGTGCAGAGCGGTAAGCATAATGTAGCAGCGTCATTGGTCATTGATGAGACTTGCGGCATGATTGTAGAGGACAGTGGTGTATGTGACTTTGCCAATGGAATGTTGCATGAATATGTTGATGTTCATCGAGGTGATTCAAGTCTTGGAACGAATGATGTGAACTTGACAAATCGTGATGACAGTCTGGTTCAAAGTTTAAATGATGTTGGAGTTACGGAAACTTTACTTGATTAGTCTGTTGCATATGATGTTTTGAGGTGCATGGAGTGGCCTGAGACTGCAAGTGTTTATGTTGTGAGAGAGTCTTTTGAGTTTTCGGTAACGTTAATGATGTTGGAGTTACGGAAACTTTACTTGATTAGTCTGTTGCATATGATGTTTTGAGGTGCATGGAGTGGCCTGAGACTGCAAGTGTTTATGTTGTGAGAGAGTCTTTTGAGTTTTCGGTAACGTTATGCTGCTGACTGATGCAATGCACGCGAATTGGCTTTGCTGTTGTATGTCGTTGTCTTGGAGAGTATACAATGGCATTGACATATCTGATGAAGTGATTAGTTTTTGCCAATGGTTTGTGGTTAACGTGCATAATGATACAGTTGGATTAATTGTGCCGAAAGTAGTTTTTGTGCGTTGAGGCAGTGGCTTGTTCCTTGCCAGTATTAAATATTGTTGTTACGAGTTGTGATGCCGCTCATGTTTTGGCAAGAGTGTATTTGCAGAGAAGGCAGGTGGGTGGAAAACGTTGTTGGGTGTCGCCGTCGCGGACGCCTACGGGATACGAGGAGTGCTGGTTTCGAGACGATTCTGTGCATCTGCAAGCTTCCTGAGAATGGTTATGGTCGTTGCGACGTGCCTATGCTACAGTCGGGAGTCGTCAGTGGTCGCCGTACTACGAGTTTCTGGACGTATCAGGGCTGGACGGACGAACGTGCTCGTGTGTGGCGCTGGTGATGAGGATGAGCAAAGACGTGGACAAAGGTCGTCGTCGGTTCCTTCGACAGTGGAATCATGTATGTGTTGGACGTGTGCGCTTAGACGGTGTTCCTTCGACATCCGTTTTTGGAAGGATCGTCCGTACTGCTCTTGGGATTCCTGGAGTCAACCTTCGTCTTCAGCGGATTTTGGTGCCTTGGACTTGATGACGAACTATTTATTTAATTAAGTAGAAGAGTAGTAATTAAGATTGAACATTTGCATTTGTGTTAGTTAAGACTTGTCTAATGATTGTATTTAGTTGCCTATAGCGAGCGATTATTCTGATGTATAGTATAGCGATTTAATATGGCGTAGAAATGTGCAGTAGTTAGTCGTCAACCTCCTGATTGACTCTCGTTTTGGTGGGAGGGTATGTTGTATGTAGGCGCCTATACCTGGCCGGATGGCACGTGTAGTAGACCTATGGAGGGATTGGTCTTGCTCTGGAAATAGACTGGCGCCAAAAACTAGCTATATAAACGTATGCGAGGTCAGGTGCATAAGGAAACCCAGCCACTGTTCGTACTCTGATAGTCCTAGTCCCAAGCCTGGATAAAGGAGGAGGGCGACGCTAATCATCTTTGTTATGACACAGCGTCGATAAACTGAAACTACTACTAGGTGCATTAGTCTGCAGTAAGATTCGTGTTAGTGGCAGACTGGTGCTATTGTTTGAGCCGACGTTGGCTTTAGTCGCCCTTGTGGCTGACACATGTTCGTTGTTAATACGGTCGACACTGAAGGTCTTATTTAGATCTGTTGACGCGTGGTTGATGTTCTCTGACGGTACTCTTTTCGTTGAGGCTTGTCTACTGTCGTTTTGCTGTCGTGCTGATGTGTTTACGGTCGTCTTCTACTTAAGGTAGTATAAGTTTGCTTGTATTATTGCTTATTAAATTGTTAAATCTTAAAACCCGGGACGCATTGTCTTTGTCCCCTAGACAACTTCATATATATATATATATATATATATATATATATATATATATATATATATATATATATATATATATATAAGCAAAGAATCTGTCCCTCTGTCTGTAGCACGCGATCTTTGACCGGAATGCATTTCTACACCTTTCGAGCTTTTCACTCCAAACCTTAACTACTGTCTCGGGGTGGGCATTACACACCCAGTGTGAGGCTTCGCGTCCCCCGTTTTCACCTACCATGGTGTCCCGGGCAAAAAACTCTCCCAAATCCCCACTTTTTACAAATTCGAGTCGACCTATTTTCATTCGCCAAATGGAGCCGCCCGAGAAGATTATTCTCTGTCACCGGCATGCATTTCTAAAGATTCGCCAATCCCAGTAGGGATTTCACTTCACATTAACTGGTGGTGGTGGTGGTGGTGGTGGTGGTGGTGGTGGTGGTGGTGGTGTGAAACTTATAACCCCGGGCAACGCCGGATAAGCCAGCTAGTATATATATATATATATATATATATATATATATCCATCTCTCTTAACTAACCTAAACTGGATGTCTGGATAGGCGTTGATGACGTTCAATTCATACTTTTGTCGATTTGTAACGGCGTTACATAATTTAATAGACTATTATTCATCAGGAAGATCATTTTCGTTTGTTTTCGTATCGTTTCATGAACTGATAATTTGATAGAGAGAGCATTAATTGCAGCGAATGTTCGAGATGTATATTTGTTACAGGTTTAAGCACTTGCGATTCCAATCCTTGTCTGAACGGCGGGACTTGTAACGATCTTAACGGCACCTCGTATACCTGCACTTGCCCAATAGAGTGGACCGGAGTGAGATGTGAATCAGGTAAGTTCAGATCAGTTGACAAAAATTCTATCTATATAAATAAAGAGAAGACTCTGTCTGTCTGTCGCAGCGATCTTTGACCGCGATACATTTCTACAGCTTTCGAGCTTTTCACTTCAAACCTTCAATACTGTCTCGGTGTCGGCATTACACACCCAGTGTGAGGCTTCGCGTCCTCCGTTTTCACCGCTACCATGGTGTACCGGCCCAAAACCTCTGAAACCCGGGCAACGCCGGGTTCACCAGCTAGTAGGCAATAAAATGGCCATGGTCGGTCGTGGGGTTTGATGTGTTAATCTAGTCAATCATTTACATTTATTCATTGCAAAAGATCTCATTAAAGAAAGAACACGTATCAAGAAGAAGTCAAGCATTTTACTGTCGGAGGTTTGGGATTCAGAGTAAAATCACCCTTATGTCATAAGTTAAAGTAAGTTGTTGATACCAATAATGGCCTCTCAGAACAGTGGCAATGGGTGAGACGAAAATGTCTAGTAAAGCCTTTAGCAAGACGTACATTTGTTGTGGTAAGCTAACGTGGCTTCCAACATACCAGACCTGGTCTACAGGTGTAATCCACTGATATGTTAACAGACACCATTAGAGACTGTCTAGATGGGAGTTACTGCTATAAGTCTACTTGGCCAAAGCACTTCCCAAATTACAATTGGGTGCAAGCACTGCAAGGCTTGCCATCAAAGACATGGCAAGGATTGTGTAGAGTTTCACTTATCTCAAAATCCAGTAGTTCATCTGAGACAAAAGTACAGGGTCAGACAGAAATTGCCAGGTCACTCGAGCTCCACCTTAGGAAGACCTATGTAGGAAAAACTAGCCTTTGACTACATTCACATTGTCGTTGACTACTTTTACATAGAAGACCCAGGTGCATCAAGGCCCCCTAAGGATTGGAACAGGTCACGTGATTAAGGAAATCAATTAGAAACAGTTGAACAATTGAAAAGTATTTAAAACACGGTGTTTGTGTGTACACAGCGTACAGAAAGGCTTAAGACAAGATGTGTGGCATCATAGCGTGGATACGGTTCTAGGACAATTCTTCGCAGAACAATTCGGCGCGGACAATTCGGCGCCGGACAATTCGGCGCCGGACAAAACGGCGTGGTTAATCAAAATATAAAATTGTAACTGCTTCATTAAGCCACCATAGAAATAAACAGCAACATTAAAAGTGAAATATAATAGTAGATTGTCCAGTTCACCATGATATTTAATATTGAGTTTTAATGTAATATAGATACTCTAATTTGTAATCCAAAAATTACTATTCTAACACAATTAAATGTCAATAAAAAAATTGAATAATCCTGTCCGAAATTGTTTTAATGTAACTAAATCGTTACAATGGGATAATTTGTCAATGCATTTAATTTATGTTGTGACTGCATCTCCGTAAGTATTCGATTGATATTCGATTTTCGTAATCCAGCACAACAGTGCGTAATTGACGATCCAGATCTCGATATTTCTTCTTCTTCAGAGGGGGTTCTTCACCTGCGCCCATCCGCTCAACTTCAGATGTGCTATATACCCCAATTAATCGACGACAGCTAATCATCCCGCATTGATTACTTATATAAATTTTCCGCGATAACATTTTATAGGGCCTGTTTTATAAATTTCTCGCGACGAAATGTCCCGCGCCGAATTGTCCCGCGACGAATTGTCCGGTTACCGTGGATACGGCTTAACTCACTTAAATTATCAGTTAAGAAAGAGAGAAAGAAAGAGAGACAGACAGAAAAAGAGAGCCAGACAGGTTTACATCGCGTGAGACACTCACAAGTTTACTAAACAGCTTTCCGTTTTATTAACTTCTTGTCTTGAAAATAGGAAGTTAATGAAGGAATTGCCACTAGAGTAATTTTTGTGATTTATTGTGAATCGAAATTTATGTTGCGCCGCTTCTATTGAAATTAAATAAAGGCGCAACCTAAACCATGTTAAATGCCATTGAGAACCAACAGTTCAACAGTTATCAAGAAATGCTCCGACTTCTAGAAATGTTATCATACCACAGATAGGCTTCTGCAGAAACGCAGAGCCCAACCAATGGGTACTTTTGTATTTTCAAATACTTTTGTATTTCCATCCAAAGTTAAGAGTCGAAAGCATGTTCAAAGTTCATTAATCCTGTTGCTCAGAGAACGCCAATAGGCCACGTGGATCGGTTGCCTGATCACCCAGAAGCGCAGGTCAAGTATTCGTCGCCCGTCGTACAGTATTTCGTGGTTTTCTCTGGAGCAAGACGAAGAAACTGCTGAATGACAGAATCCGGCAAATCACGATCACTATGGCTTCAGACATTCGCAAATTTCCTATTATATGGCTGGGTACCCGCCAGCAGTTAGCAAAACTTCACCTGACCCTCTTGGCTGCTGAATTTCCTCTAATATCATTTTCTACCTCTGTCCGGAACCTCGGTGTCATTCTTGACCAGGAACTAACCTTTACTAAGCATCTCTCTTCTCTGTCTCGCTCCTCTTTCTACCATCTCCGCCAGCTTAGGGTTGTTGCTCGCTCTCTCTCAGCCTCTGCTGCTTCAACTCTTATCCATGCCTTTGTTTGCTCTCGTTTAGATTATTGCTCTTCTCTCTACACCGGTCTTCCTCAAGCCCGCCTGTCCTTCCTTGAGAGGGTCCTTCGGTCTGCGACGCGCCTTGTTGGCTCCAAACCCCGCTACGGTAGTGTATCCTCCAACATGCATCATACTCTTCATTGGCTTCCCATCCGGCAGCGTATCCTGTATCGTCTTTGCTCTCTCGCCTGGCAATGTGTTTTGGGTATGGCTCCTTCCTAGCTATGCTCCGTTTTTACTCACTTTTCTTCTCTTGCGGGTCGCTCAGCCCTCCGTTTCTCTTCTCGGGGCGACTTTATAGTCCCATATGCCCGCACTGCTACTATGCAGCGCCGAGCATTCTCTGTCGCTGGTCCAGCTGCGTGGAATGACTTCATCGCCTATCTCCTCGTACTCACCCGTCTTCTTTTTACACTCTATTGAAGACTGTTATTTTTTATCAGGCCTGGCTTGGGAGTGCCTCTGAGTAGAGCCCTTGAAGAGGCGCTATATAAATTCCATGATTGATTGATTTATTGATTGATTGATTATTGCATTGCATTGTTATCATCCACCAATAAATAAGTCTACGCCAATCATTTTGTCCTGCAGTTGAGTAGATGTCCATTTAAGCGTGTATCTGTTTTGTATCCAGCTAACTACTACGAGTCGTTGGTCTGTGGTACAATGTTGGACTGGTCCGGGTACAACGCGTCGAATGGCTTCACAAGACTGTGCTACTTCTGGGCGCCTCTGACGGACACCGTAGGACGATCCACTGAGTGTCGTAACACGATCCAAGGAATTCCACTGTACTATGACTCCATCGGTCTGATGAATGCCGGCGGAAACTTCGGCTGCATCGTCAGTACGGATTACCCGAATGACTTACCGGCAACGAGCTATATATCGTGTGATGATGATTACCAGCAGGATGTGTCGATCGGCAACGCCACCGAAAACTCCCGTGTTATGGTCTGCATTCGCTATCCATACGAGGGAATTCCAGATGGTAAGTAACGCTAAGAGGCATAAATACTATGGAATCAACATCTTAGATACACATACTTACATACATACATACCAACAAACATGCATACACACATGAATACATACATATATACATGCATACAAAAGGAGATGCACACCTTGGACTACTATTGATTATGACGATGACGCATTCTCAATCTGGATGTGGTGGTGTCAAATCGCCGACGTCATGCAACGTCATGTAAATGTCACCTGGGAATCCATTCTCTTCCACAAACATTGGGCATGAGATTATCAAATGTAATTCTCTTTCGTGGATGCCAAGACAGCAACTTCATCACAGGTTCTGAATCCTTACTTTAGCGTATTCACTATGACGTCAAAGTTCTTCCTAATTATCAATCGTGTTCCTAAATATTTACAGTGGCTCTCTATGAAAAATGGAGTCAATATCAACATTAATTTACCGTGACTGTTTGAATAAGAGTTGGCTGTGGACTAATTTACAGTAAATTCAAAAGAATTCTTTCTCGTCAGACCCCATCTTTTCGCCAAAGGTTCTTCGCTGTTTGCTTTAAATGGCAGTGACACGAGCAACACGAGTGACGGTAGATACAGAGTTTATGGTGGCATTTCTAAAAGTTTCATACAACCCTGCCCTAGCTTACGGCGTTTACCTGTTACTGTGCGTTTATTCTTTTCATATGCTCTCTCTCTGTCCCTGTCTCTGTCTCTGTCTCTGTCTCTGTCTCTGTCTCTGTCTCTCTGTCTCTGTCTCTCTCTCTCTGTCTCTGTCTCTGTCTCTGTCTCTGTCTCTGTCTCTGTCTCTGTCTCTCTGTCTCTCTGTCTCTCTGTCTCTCTCTGTCTCTCTCTGTCTCTCTCTGTCTCTCTCTGTCTGTCTCTGTCTGTCTCTGTCTCTGTCTCTGTCTCTGTCTCTGTCTCTGTCTCTGTCTCTGTCTCTGTCTCTGTCTCTGTCTCTGTCTCTGTCTCTGTCTCTGTCTCTGTCTCTGTCTCTCTCTCTCTCTCTCTCTCTCTCTCTCTCTCTCTCTCTCTCTCTCTCTCTCTCTCTCTCTCTCTCTCTCCATGTCTCATAACTAACCCTAAACTGGATGTTTGGATGGGCGTTGAGTTGATGCGTCTTCCATTTTGTAACGGCCTTACATAATTTACTACACTATTTTTCATCAGGAATATCATTGTCTTTTGTTTTCGTATCATTTCATCAACTGATAATTCGATTGAGAGAGCATTAATTGCAGCGAATGTTCGAGATGTATATATGATTGATATTTGTTGCAGGTTTAAGCACTTGCGATTCCAATCCTTGTGTGAACGGCGGGACTTGTAACGATCTTAACGGCACCTCGTTTACCTGCACTTGCCCAATACAGTGGACCGGAGTGAGATGTGAATCACGTAAGTTCTGATCAGTTAACAAAACTTCTATACGCAATAAAATGGTCATGGTCGGTCGTGGGGTTTGATGGGTTAATCTAGTCAATCATTTACATTTATTCATTGCAAAAGATCTCTTTAACGAAAGAACACGTATCAAGAAGAAGTCAAGCATTTTTCTGTCAGAGTAAAATCACTTTTTGTCGTAAGTTAGCGTTAGTTGTTAATACCAATATTGGCCTCTCAGAACAGTGGCAATGGGTGAGTAAAACCTTTAGCAGAACGTACATTTGTTGTGGTAAGCTAACGTGGCTTCCAATCACACTTGGTCTACAGGTGTAATCCACTGACATGTTAACAGACACCATTTAGACTATGTCTAGGTGGGAGTTACTGCTATAGGGCTAGTTGGCCAAAGCACTTCCCAAATTACAATAGGGTGCAAGCACTGCAAGGCTTGCCATCAAAGACATGGCAAGGATTGTGTAGAGTTTCACTTATCTCAAAATCCAATAGTTCTTCTGAGACAAAAGTACAGGGTCAAACAGAAATTGCCAGGTCACTCGAGCTCCACCTTAGGAAGACCTACATGTATATAGGAAAAACTAGCCTTTGACTACTTTTAAATTGTACAGAGAAGACTCAGGGACTCAGGTGCATCGAGGGCCCATAAGGATTGGAACAGGTCACACTGATTAACGAAGTCAATTAGAAACAGTTGAACAATTGAAAAATCTTTAAAATACGCTGTGTTTGTGTGCACACAGCGTACAGAAAGGCTTAACACAAGATGTGTGGCGTCATTGCGTGGATACGGCTGCACTCACTTGAGTGGTTAAGAGAAAGAGAGAGAAAGTGAAAGAGAGAGAGAAAGAGAGAGAGAGAGAAAGAGAGGGAGACAGGTTTACATCGTGTCGGCCACCTAACATTTTATTGAACAGTTTTCCGATTCATTGAATCTCTTGCCTCGAAAATAGAAAGTTAAGAAAAGAATCGCCACTACAGTAACTTTTATAATTTATTGTGAATCGAAATTTATGTTGCGCCGCTTCTATTGAAATTGAAATTAAATAATGAAATAAAAGCGCAACCTAAACGATGTTAAATTCCATTGTGAACCAACAGTTGATCACTTATCAAGTAATGCTCCGACCTCTAGAAATGCTACCATACCACATATAGGCTTCTGCAGAAACGCAGAGCCCAACCAATGTATTTTCATCCAAAGTTAAGAGTCGAAAGCATGTTCATAGTTCATTAATCCAATTGCTCGAATGCAGAGAGCGCCAATTGGCCACGTGGATCGGTTGCCTGATCAGCCGGATACCAGAAGCCTCTCGCAGACGGCCAAAGACGCGGAGTCCCTCGAACCGCCGCATTGGCGCAGCACAGGTATTCGTCGCCCGTCGTAGACTATTTCGTGGTTTTCTCTGAAGCAAGACGAAGAAAGTGCTGAATGACAGAATCCGGCAAATCACGATCAATATGGATTCAGACATTCGCAAATTCCCTATTATTGCATTGCATTGTTATCATCCACCAATAAATAAGTCTGCGCCAATCATTTTGTCCCGCAGTTGAGCATAATGTTCATTTAAGCGATATCTGTTTTGTATCCAGCTAACTACAATGAGTCGTTGGTCTGTGGTACAATGTTGGACTGGTCCGGGTACAACGCGTCGAATGGCTTCACAAGACTGTGCTACTTCTGGGCGCCTCTGACGGACACCGTAGGACGATCCACTGAGTGTCGTAATACGATCCAAGGAATTCCATTGTATTACGACTCCATCGGTCTAATGAATGCCGGCGGAAACTTCGGATGCATCGTCAGTATGGATTACCCGAATGACTTAGCGGCAACGAGCTATATAGCGTGTGATGATAATTACCAGCAGGATGTGTCAGTCGGCAACGCCACCGAAAACTCCCGTGTTATGGTCTGCATTCGCTATCCATACGAGGGAATTCCAGATGGCAAGTAACGCTAAGAGCCATAAATACTATGGAATCAACATCTGACTTGTGACATCGACGGTATAGATAGTAACAATGAAAATAACTCTAGTTGCTAATTTTACACTTACCTAAAATGCACCCAGTGAGAAGGATATTGCATCACACGTCACCCGTGAACATTTAAAATAGCATATGTAATGTAAAAATGGAAATCACAAAACATTTGCCACGGGAACCAATAAAAATTTTAAAGAATATCAAGTTCTTTTTTCTTATAACTTTTATGTCGTGCTAAGAGTTACCATGATTTTTCTGATTTTGTCAAAGTAATTAAACTTATACCTTGTATCGAACAAGGCTTATCACATGACTTTAAGTAATTATGGCTTAGAAGTTAGAATAGTAAAGGCGATTAGAGTGGCGTTTAACTAGAAAGAGTGGCGCCAAAATAGCAGAGAGAGACTTGAATTATTGAGCAAGGAGGGGGATAATCGGTTGGTGGCGATCCAACGTGAAATTTTAAGTAAAGAAACCATTGTCTCTGTGAAAAAATCAACGGATATTTGCAGTGTGAGTCTACGAGCTTAGGCATTAAGACGTCGCATTGATTGGCGGAGCGATTGAGAAATTGCCAAGATGATCAGATCAGTTACGCGTTCTGCGATCGTGGAACATTGGTATATTGCGATCCACAGACGATTCTTCGAGAAGTATTTTGAGGGATTGTCAGTTCAATTACCTACCAGAGGACGATGTGGATTTACCTTATTCCAGTCCATTTGGTGAGTTAACTGATTCTGCGCCTATCATCAACATCGGAATAGCTCGCGAGCCGTATAGCCTACAATTGAACTCGTAAGATAGTGAAGAGAATCGAAACTAGATACTATCACAGAATATATAAAGCGTAGCTGCGCTTTATCTATTCTGTGATACTATTCACTTTCCTCTGCTATCCACGGACGAGAAACAGATACTTGAATACTCTCGGAAGATCCAGATAAGCCAATAATACGTTTAGACATAGGGTGGGCCAGGTTTGTGCTAATATTTCGGCCAAAAGTAAGAATTTGTAAATCAAGTTTTACTGGCTTAAAAGTAATTCATATTTACATATAACAGCCAAATTTCACCAAAATATTTCAAACAGAACCAAATTATGTCACTTTACTGAGTCCACCCACTATTTTTTGATGTCCAAAAACATGTAATGCAACAAAAAACGATTTTATTACGTCAGATCTCAAATAATTGGTAATATTTCGGCCAAAAGTTAGGATTTTAAAATCATAAAATTTAATTATTATTCTTATTATTTAGAAAAGAAACGGGGCACCAGCGTAGTTGCAGGTCACTGTGACATCATTTAGCAAGACCTGATCGCTTGATCGTTGAACGCGAGAAGTTCGCTCCACATGTTTTGGTATCGGCAGGTGGGTCATTCCTGCAATCGGGTCCAAAACAGACTGTGGAAAATATTTTTTTGAAGTATTTTTTAAAGAAAATTTGACATGGTATATGGATACATATGATACTGCTGGGGTTTGATGCAAAATATGCAGGCTTAAAGACTACTCATAGAGATGTGATCCGCGTCAAAGTTAGTATGTCTGTCGTTAACTCGTCAACCCTGTTACCGACAAACATGGTAGTATGTGGCTAGGTAGAAGTTATTACATATTTACAAGGATGGTGTTCCTAGTAGTAATAAGTGTCCCCATGTTAAAATAGCATCAAAAATGAAACTGAAAAATAGCCAATATATTTATTAAACAATTATCATTACAAATGTTGTGTACTATGCATAGCAAGCATGGCATAGATTCAGCAGTAGACAAATGACCACAACTCAGATAGTAATTAAACTTGCAGGAGTACATGACTGTAATGCACACTATTTAAGTTTATGACATTCATCGTCTTCGTATAATACTTAGAAACTGTTTAAAAGTGTCAAAGGCTCGTAACAGAGTTGACAGGTAACAGAGTTGACGGGTTACAGAGTTGACAAGCATACTAACTACACACTCAAGAGCAAGTTGTGATACTAACACAGTAATAATACTGTTAATTTAGCCATACAGGAGCGTATCTTTGGTCTAAAAAGTGGGGAATACCAATTTCTTCTCCACTTTCGCTTTTCGCATAGAGACCATTTTGGACATATTACCCTGTCAGTAACTGATTATGAAACGCTGATGAGCTTACCTCTATAACGGCAATTTTATCGTCTATAATGTTATCCACTCGTTTTCGTTTAGAACAAATTTATCCATTTTCCCTATCAGCAAATTCGGAACTCGATGTTTTCAAGTCAAAATCAACGACGTCTTAAATGCTTAGGCCTATATTACGTAACGGAGGGAGCTTTCTTCAGCTAGCAGGCTCGGAAATGTTTAATCAAGGACAGTTATTGATTCTGAGATTGTGAGGAGACTCCGGAGTCATATCAAGGTCGACAAAATGAGTGTTGGTCCATATACGGATTTATAATTGATGAAGGACTTAGAAGCTTGCGATTTGACCTAGGTCCTCATCCCGATATACGTCCTCATCCCGACATGACTAAGATCAAAAACAATAACACGGAGAGTGAAGGCGATGTTAGATCTTTCCAAAAAGACTGTAGCAGTGGCCCAGATCTGTGGCGCTTGGTGTCTGCGTGCTGGTCACGGCGGTCAGTTTGTCGGGTGACCTGTGTGGCTGAAAGTCTGCTTGTATGACTGCCTGTAACTCGGCTCGTCTGGCTCTCGGTTTACCTGTGTATCTAAGTAGGCCTACTTTCGTATTTTTGTGGTAGGCCTACATATTCTTCACGCTGTCTACATACTCGAACCAAGGCGGAGACTGCAATCTCTGGGAAAGCACAATAATAAACTAGTGATGTGCATTGTTTAAAACGAGGGGGTGCGGTACCTCCAGTTCAAATAGTGGGGGGACGGGTATCCCTTGCACTTCCCACAAATTACGCCTATGTAGCCATACTTCATAACCTGTTGATAACAAACATCAATCACGAATGAGGAATATGCTCAGATATGACCAGAAACTACAGCAGAACTATGTTTGGTCAACTCTGTTACAGACAAGTCAACTCTGTATCTCAGCGCGGTAACAGGGTATGACGGTAACAGAGTTGACATTTGGCGCGAAAAAAATGTTTTTAGCATAATGCTTCCTCTTAATATCACTGACTTTAATCTTCAGACTTTAGATTACTTGTATAGCACGATTTATGAAAGAAAAATCGTAAACATATAGGCATTATCAAGGTCATACTTCCGTAACAGAGTTGACATACTCCAAATGTACGATGTAAAAATAAATAAAAACGGAAATTTTAGAACTATAAAACATACATAAAATCATCCAATCTTCTCATCAATTTTAAACCGCACAGAAGTGCTCCATCTGATGAATTAAATAAAACTAAACATATCAAGATGCCATCCAGAATGTTAATGATAGTTGAAAGTAACAGAGTTGACAAAATTTTTAGGACTTTCATTATCAAAGAAATAATACTGTTATAAGCTCTGATACAGAAAGTAAAATTAACTTATATTACGGCCAGCACGTGATGTTATGTGAATATTTTGCAAACACGCAGAAATTATACACTGTCTGAGTAGAATTATCAAGTTTATTACCGCCAAATGTAGAAAGGACAACACTACTGACTATACCCCGCTGATTACAAAACTATTTTACTGTTCCGTATGTTACGATATTGATGATTGTTTTAAGACATTTTAAGTCAAATAACATTTTTATATTACGCAGTAAAGTATTTTGATCTAATCTGATGATATTATTACGTATCCGCATTCAAACATGTTTGGGACATACTATTGAACCGAATTGAAAGAATGACCCAGGTATTTGTTTTGGTGGCAAAGGTCTACTGCATTTTGCTGATGAAAAGACGAAGGTGGATGCTGCATAATACGTTTGTCGCCTGCTTCCAGAATAAATTTCTGATTGGGTCTGCTGCCAGCTGGATTCATCTTTCAGCAAGACGGCGCACCAGCGCATAATGCTCGTCTCACGCAAGATTGGCTCAATGTCAATTACCCTGGTTTAATTGAGAAGTATCCGCACTCTGGATTTGAACCCCCTGGATTAGCACATGTGAGGAGCTACAGTATGCTTGACAAATACCACAATCTGCGACCAAAGCCAAAAACGACAAGAGAATTGAAGGTCGCATTGGAGTTGATATGGGAAGATTTAATTCTGGAAACTATCAACAAAACCATCAAAAACTTTACAAAGAGGCTCAGAACATGTGTGGGTACTGGTGGTGGACACACTGAACACAAGTTGTGAAGTAATATCAAGTTGTTTGATATCAATTATTTGAGATGTGACTTAATAAAATCGTTTTTGCTACTTTTTGTTGCATTAGGCCTAGATCTTTTTGGACCATCAAAAAACAGCGGGTGATATAACTTTAGTTCTATTTGAGATATTTTGTTGAAATTTGGCTGTTTTAAGCCAGTGAAACTTTATTTAAAATTCTTACTTTTGGCCGAAATATTAGCAAAAACCTCTAGGGGTTACTTTTTTGGCCCATCCTGTAGATCTAATAATGCCTCTCATATGTATTTTGGTTTATTTATGTCATGAACGTTAAATTTAGGGACCTGCGAAGCTTTGATATTCGATTCGAAAACGAATCGGACGGCGGTATTCGATTCGATTCGAAAATGATGTCATGATTCGAAAAATGTCGAATCATTTTGCGGAAAAATTATTAGCCCTTGACGCAGTTTGTTGTAAACTAATTGGTTTAATTTTTTACTGCACGTGGATTGTGTCGCGTGAGGAGATCGACAACAACGACGAGATGGCATCATCATTATGATGTAAGCGTCGTTGCCGGTCGAGATAGGATGATGACGGACGAAAGCCAGTCTCCACTTGGGCAACAATGAAGGCAGCGAGGCCCAGGTGTAATCGGACGCCACACAGCCAAGGTGTAATAGGACACCTCGCGGCTATGGTGTAACCAGACACCGCCCGCGCTGCAGGCGAGCGACGACCCGCGTATCGAGGAGCAATCTGACACTAATTGACGATAGCTTGACGTGGGGAGGGGGGCTGACTGATGCACGCTGGAGTTCCTACTTAACAGAAGGGAACGGAGAATACGGGACTTGTACTGCTGACGAACGCGACGTGTGAACATCGGTCGAGCGAACAACATCGAGAGGAGCGACCAGCGGCGGCGGCAGAGTATTAGTCCGTCAGATTCAGAGACTGACGCGAAAGAACGATCTGTAGTTAGGCTGTACGAAGCAACATTTGAGATAGTCCGATTTAATATCTAAACGCTTTAATACTACGTGGAAGTTCCCGTAGAGTTAGTGTATATATATTTGTTTCTTTAATTAAATTCATTTATTAATTAAACAAAGTTCGTCGTGAATCTTCTATAGAAAAGTTAGGCACGTTAAATAAAAGTGCAAGTAAAAGAACAAGCAGTCGAGGGTCGACATCAACACACGGCAAACACACGAACGGGAAACCTTCGATTGCGACATTGGCGCAGTCGACAGGGTTTTCTACTGAAGACGTCACGACGAAAAGCGGAACCGGAAACGGAAAAGAGGAATCTCAACAGATCGGGACCAGCGGCGAATACAACCCTTCGCAACTGGAGAAATCGAGTGCCGGACTCCGAAGACGAAGGACTCGAAGGAACCGACAGCAACAGGCAAGGACGAGGAACAAGAGCGCCAACGGACGACCGACCATCGCTAGCAACGACGGACGGGAGTGACAACGGAGGACAGCGGATCAGCCAAGATACCAAAAGACGGAACACGCTCGACGTATCAGAGGGTAAGTCCTTACTGGTAGTCGTGGTAATCTGTGAGGTTGCGGTTGAGGTCTGGATGAGGATTGGTGTGCGAATAGCCGAGGCTTTTGCGTAGCTCCTTTTGCTCAGTTCTGTTCTTGTTGTATTTGTGGTAGAATTTTAGGACGTTGTTTTCTTTGATTTCTGACCAGCGGTGACTCTCCTCTAACTTACTTATCTTTTTCTATTAGTGAGCGGACTGTTGGAAGATGGATAAGTTGTCGGTAGGGAAAAGAGTGAGGGTGCAGAACATGCCCCGTCACAGACTAGTCGCATATCTGATAAAGATGGGACTAGGAGAGGAGGAATTGGGTTCCATGAGTACGGGCCAGCTCCAAGAGGCGAGTGCTGAAATAATTGTGTCTGGACGGGAAACCCCGCCAGAAGTAAGTGAGGAAGTAAGCACGGGTAGCATAGAAAGCAGTATCGACTCGGCAGCGCAAACGCAGGTATACGAATTAAAACGCTTAAAATACGAGAGAGAGGAAGCCGCAAGGCTGAGAGAGGAAGCGGAGAGAAGAGAGAGAAGAGAGGAAGAGAAAGAGAGGAGAAGAGAAGAGAAAGAAGAAAGACTGAGGAGAGAAGAAAAAGAGGAAGCGGAGAAGCAGCGAAGAGAAGAAAAAGAGGAAGCGGAGAAGCAGCGAAGAGAAGAGAAAGAGGAAGCAGAGAAGCTCAGACTGCTTGAGGAGAAGCGGGCTGAGAGGCTGAGAAGAGAAGCGAGAGAGGAAGCAGAAGGAGTAAGGCTTCGTGAGGAGAAGCAGAGAAGGGAAGAGAGAGAGGAAGCCGAGAGGCTGAGAAGAGAAGCAAGAGAGGAAGCAGAAGGAGTAAGGCTTCGTGAGGAGAAGCGGAGAAGGGAAGAGAGAGAGGAAGCTGAGAAGCTCAGGCTTCAGGAGGAGAAGCGGAGGAGAGAAGAAAAGGAGGAGGCAGAGAAGAGAGAGAAGGAGGTCCGAGAGGAAAGGGACGCAGAGAGGAGACTCAGAGACGAAAGGGACTATAACTTGAGGCATTCGGTCGTAGGACGAATGAAAACGTATAGTGAAAGCTTGCGAGGACTCTTACCGAGATTCCCCAGCGACCATGCGCAAATCCCTGGTTTCTTTGTGCATTGCGAAAGGTTATTCGACTCTTGCGCTGTCCCGGACGACCTTCGAAGCAGATTACTCTTGACCTGTCTAGATAATCAGGCCAGAGCACTGACGGCCAGACTCACACAAGAGGAGCTTGATAATTACGGGAAGCTAAAAACCTTCTTGTTGAAAGAGTTCAAAGTGAGCGCAGTCTCTTTACGAGAGCGATTCATGAACGCAAAAAAGGCGGTAGATGAATCATACACAACATTAGCTTCGAGACTGCATAATTTACTTTCTTACTATCTGCAAGATCGCAAGGCAATGACTTTTGATGAGGTTACAAGCCTCTTGATTGCAGATAAAATGAAAGAAATGTTGCCCAGAGGATGTTTGAATTTCATCCTCAGTCAAGAGCAACAGAATTGGTTAGGGCACAAAGAGTTAGCTGCAGCGGCTGACACTTACGCTGCTACACACCCTTGGGAAAATGACTATACAAAGCATAGTCTAGGCACGGGTAAGACGGAGGCACGCTACGCGAAAGCGCCAGCACCTCCTCAGACGACAGCTAAACAGACGGACACGTGGACTGACCGACCGGGAGGGACACAGACAAATAACAGGACAGACGGACGTCCAACCCCCGACGAGATTAGAAAGCGTGGCCTTTGTTTCCTATGCTTTTCTCCAGACCACAGAGCTAAACTGTGTTCGAAGAACAAACAAACTAAAAGCAAGCAGGTGAGCGCGTGTGCGGTCCAGCCAACCGTGACCAGAGCTCAAGGCAGACAGGCAGACAGACAAAGCGAGACGCGACAAGACGGGCCGCCATTGATACAAGAGATAGAACAGCATGCATTGCCGACAAACCCGGATTGCATTGACGTGGAGGAGACTTATGTAAGAGAGTACATGAAAGTGTATATTACGGGGCTCCCTGTGACATCGTCTCTAATAGATAGCGGGGCCGAGTACAATTGTGCGCGAGCAGAACTAATCAGGCCGCTCAACCTACCTGTGGTCAAGCAGATAGAGGTGAAGGGGCTGAACGGTCAATCAATGATTGTGGACGTGGTGCGGCTGAGACTAAAGGGGTCTCAGGCCGGCGAGGACAGGGAGGGGGAGGTAAATTACGCCCCTGATGTTCGGATATGGGCGGCACTCATTAAAGACCTTAATGAACCGTTAATTATCACGCCCACTACAGCCGACTTGCTGCGCGAGACAGCGTTGTATTCGAGTCACGCGGCCAGCGCTCCTGAAATAGATCAAATTTCAGAAGCGCAGGCGGTCGCAAGGACTGAGACGAGTGAGGAAGAGGAGAGAGGGGAGGAGGTAGAGGGACTTAGGACGCTGATAGGCGAGGATTACTTCACGGTCGCTCAAGCAGACAGTGGGAGTGTAGGAGAAATCGGTCCCGAAGAAACGGATAATGAAGAGCTATTCTTCAATCCTGAGATACCACCCCCACCCAAGGAAGACACAATAGTAGGCAGAAGCAAGATGGCGGCCGAACAAGCACAATGTTCGACACTAGCACCATTCTTGGCCCACGGGAAAATTGGGGCGAAGAACTTCTTCATTGAAGACAATTTGCTCTTTCATAAAGACAAAATAGCTGGGCATTCTGTAAAACAACTGTGTTTACCTAAAGAAAGAATAGACAAGGTCTTAAACTTAGCACATGACGCTGCGTTCGCAGGTCATATGGCGTCGAAAACGACTAAGGACCGAATCAAACTGAATTTCTGGTTTCCCAACGTGGAGGATATAGTGAAGGAATATTGTGCATCTTGCGACATTTGCCAAAGGCATGCGCCGCTGCGAGTGGCGCAGCGGGCCCCCATAACTCCTATCCCTCGCAACGACGAGACCAGATTCGGTTGTCTAGTGGCAGATTGTATAGGGCCTATAGTTACCAACGTAGACCCCACAAGCCCAAAACCCGAGTACAACTACGCCTTAGTGGTAGTTGACCAATTTTCAAGATGGCCGATGGCCTATCCTCTGAAATCATTAACGGCAAAAGCGACATGTGATGCATACATGCAAATCTTCACGACCTTCGGTTTTCCAAAAACGATTAGGTCCGATAACGGGTCGAATTTCAACAGCAAATTAACCCAAGAGTTTCTGCATCGTATGGGGTGCTCACCACGCTTTGGGCCAGTCGCACATCCTGAGTCACAAGGTCTAGTGGAGCGCTGCAATGCCACACTGAAGACCATGATTCATAAATTGGCAGAAGAAAACCCGAGGGGATGGCACAGACTGTTACCTTACGTGCTTTGGAGCTTAAGGGAACGCCCCTCGGCAACCACCCACGTGAGTCCCTACACCCTGGTGTACGGTACCCTGCCTAAAGGACCTCTATCTGTCCTTTCTGAGGAATGGGCGGGAGAGCGGGATTCTCCATTAAGTCTGGGCACAGGCGCCGCAGCTTACTTGGACCAATTAAGGGATAACCTTGAAATGTCTAAATTATATGCCGAATATTATTCAGACATTGAACAGCAGCGCTATGCTACTCATTACAATTTAAGAAGCATGGACAGGCGTTACGAAGTAGGGGATAAAGTCATCATCCAATCACCGGAAGCGCGAGGAGCAAAGAAGGAGGGCCAATGGCAAGGCCCGGCCATCATCGCTCAGGTGAAATCGCCCTACACATACATCGTGGAAATAGGGGGCAAAAGCCGCTTATTACATGCAAATCGTATTCGCAAATATAACGAAAGAATACAGCAAGCATTGATTAACAATTGCTCCATTCTGTTCGAGAAGGACGAAGACTTCGGTCACGTGGAAGCAGTGGGTAGCTTCGTCACGAGTCAGACAAGGCCCAGTGCACAAGTAGACCCTATTGCCGTTGCACACTTAACGGTACCCGAGCGGAAACAGCTGTTTAATCTGTTAGACAGGTTTCCAGATGTGTTCTCGGACAAACCAGGTTTCTGTCCCGTCCTAGAACATACAATCACTGTTAGCGCGGAGTTCAGGCCGAAGAGTTTGCGAGCCTATAAGGTGCCGGAACTGCTCAAACCGGAGATGGAGAAGCAGATCCGCGAACTTTTGGCCCTAGGTATCATCACTCCCTCACATAGTGAAATGGCTAGTCCCGTTGTGTGCGTTGTGAAAAAGGGAGGTCAAGGCGGTTTAAGACTGGCCATTGACTACCGGTATGTGAACAAGTTCTCGGCGGGTGACGCATACCCCACCCCCGACATCCAGGAAGTGTTACAGAAGGTAGGAAGTGCAAACTTCATATCCTGCTTTGACGCACGTCAAGGATACTACCAGATTGGACTCCACAAGGACTCTCGTTGGCTATCAGCCTTCGTATGTGACGCTGGCCTATTTGAGTTCGTGCGATTACCCTTTGGTTTAAAATCAGCCTCAAATTCGTTTATCCGATGCATGTCAAAGGTCCTTCACCCCATTCGCGACTTCACTGAGACGTTCGTGGATGACATGGCAGTACACTCGATGACGTGGCCGGATCACATGAAACACCTAGAGAAATACTTAATGACTATTCAACAGTCGGGTCTGACCCTTAACATTAAGAAGAGTTCGTTTGCTAGGCGACAAACAACGTTTGTAGGTCACCTGATCGGATCAGGGAGCATTGAACCGGATCCTATGAAAATCGCAGGGCTAGGGAAAATCCCTCAACCCGAGTCCAAAAAGGACATACGGAGATTAATTGGCTTCTTCAGTTATTTTAGGAACTTCATCCCTAACCTGGCTGAGACAGCCAGAATTCTCACTGACTTGACCCAGAAATCGGTGCCTGCTAAGATACCCTGGCGAATTGAACATCAAAATGCGCTAGATAAACTTACGCACGATTTAAATAACGCTGTATGTTTGCAGACAATTGACTACGGCAGAGAGTTTGGTTTATCGACTGACGCTTCAGACAAAGCAGTCGGTTGCTGCTTATTCCAAATTCAAGACGATGGAACAGAACGGCCAATATGTTTCGCCAGTTCTAAATTAGATGCTACGCAAGCGCGTTGGTCCACTGTGGAACGCGAAGCGTATGCTGTAATCTTTGCGTTGAAGAAGTTTAGGAATTGGATTTTTATGTCAAGGACCACCCTCTATTCTGATCACAATCCCTTGACTTTCCTAACTGCTTCTACGCCCACAAGTGCTAAACTTGCGAGGTGGGCTCTGGCACTCCAGGACTTTGATATCGCTTTTAAATATCGTCCTGGGGCGCTGAATATTCCCGCTGATCTTTTGTCCAGACTATGATTGAGGAAGAAGGCGGACTACCATGTAAGGCACCGCGACAACTGTAAATATAATTTCTAACTGTGCTGATATTTTGTATTTTCATGGGAACGACGAGGACATGGTCTGGAGGAAATCGATGGAGGGAACGACATCATTCTCAGCCGGGAGGCGAACCAATGACTGGCTTTGTCCTCCCCCGGGAAGGGAGGTGTCGCGTGAGGAGATCGACAACAACGACGAGATGGCATCATCATTATGATGTAAGCGTCGTTGCCGGTCGAGATAGGATGATGACGGACGAAAGCCAGTCTCCACTTGGGCAACAATGAAGGCAGCGAGGCCCAGGTGTAATCGGACGCCACACAGCCAAGGTGTAATAGGACACCTCGCGGCTATGGTGTAACCAGACACCGCCCGCGCTGCAGGCGAGCGACGACCCGCGTATCGAGGAGCAATCTGACACTAATTGACGATAGCTTGACGTGGGGAGGGGGGCTGACTGATGCACGCTGGAGTTCCTACTTAACAGAAGGGAACGGAGAATACGGGACTTGTACTGCTGACGAACGCGACGTGTGAACATCGGTCGAGCGAACAACATCGAGAGGAGCGACCAGCGGCGGCGGCAGAGTATTAGTCCGTCAGATTCAGAGACTGACGCGAAAGAACGATCTGTAGTTAGGCTGTACGAAGCAACATTTGAGATAGTCCGATTTAATATCTAAACGCTTTAATACTACGTGGAAGTTCCCGTAGAGTTAGTGTATATATATTTGTTTCTTTAATTAAATTCATTTATTAATTAAACAAAGTTCGTCGTGAATCTTCTATAGAAAAGTTAGGCACGTTAAATAAAAGTGCAAGTAAAAGAACAAGCAGTCGAGGGTCGACATCAACACACGGCAAACACACGACAGGGCGACCTCCGATTGCGACAGATTGGTTGTTGAATTTCTGCGTAAAACGTGGCATGCGCTGACAGCAACCCCTCTGAAAAGGGTTTATAATTAGAATCCTATAGGTTCTCATTTCTCAAGCTTCATTTCAAACTTCATTTCAAGCTTCATTTCTCAAGCTTCTCATCTGAAAATAGTGGGCGGTTTGAAAATCGATCGCGCTGGATTTAGGCCTAGGTAAGCGATGCGCGGTCGACCTCTAGAGATTTTGTGTACAGCCTATTTTGTATAGTTGCATATAATTAGTGACTCCACGAATGAAGTCATGAGGCGTGAGATGTCGACCGTGTTTTTATGGCCAATCATATTGTATGAAATTATAGCGATCACTCAGCAGTCATTAGGTCACGGCACGCATTCACCGCTGCCGCAAGTAAGTAAATTAGTGTAATGTAAATTAGATAAATAAAATAATGGTCTGGCTCCAGTTCCGTCTATCGTCTTGGAGTTTAACTTAAACTCATCGAGCGACGACCGACGGTGCGACGCCTTCCGCTAGGCGAGGGATTAACCGCTCGCACGTACCTTTGCTGGGCGAGCGACCAAGGACTGGCAAGGAGAGCGATCGGTCGATCGCCACAAATGAGAAGCTCTGTAATTAACTCCGCTTAGGTGTATGCACACCAAAGTGCGGTTATGCAATTGGCACAAAGAATATACTTAATTAATTTATTTATTTATTTATTTTTAATTCTGTTAATAGAGCTTAATGTTTAGTTTAATTGATTTTAAACTGCAGAAAAGTCATTGATACTGTGGTACGCCTGTGCAATCAAGCTTCATTAATACGAAACTGGCACCCGCCGATTCGATTCGAGATTCGATTCGAATTCGAATCTTTATCCCCGATTCGATTCGAGATTCGATTCGAGTGAAAATTTGTGATTCGCAGGTCCCTAGTTAAATTGTCTGATTTTTAATATAATTGCAAACTTTTTACAAACACGTGTCTGGAGTTCATAGCATAGCAACAATATTTGATGCAATACAATATATTCCACTCAGACAAGTTCGACGCAGCCAGATAGTTATTTAGTAATAGCATTACAGACATATATATAGGAAAAACTAGTCGTTGACTAGGCCTACTTTTACAGCCTACGACAACTGATTGAAATGATGATGAATAGAAAGTACAATATAAACTGTATATATCAAAATTTGATTTCACATTTAAACAGCCATCAACTTTTAAAATTGTTAAATTTCGACCTGGCATAAAATTGATTTAAATAAGCTAAAGAATGATATCTTGGCATCTCCGTTATGGCTATCTCCTGCACAAACAGCTAATGAGCTAGCTCTGCAGTTCCAATCTACTTTAAGTGAGCTGCTTGATAAGCAAATTCCTTTTTAAACTAAGAGGGTTGTAGAGCGCACACCACAGCCTTGGTTCAACTCTGCCATTTCTGAGGCTAAGAGTCGAAGAAGTCAATTGGAGCGATGGTGGCGCCACTCTCGTCTGCCTTCTGATCACATTAAGTTTAAGCAACAGTACAAACATGTGCGAAAACTGGTGTCATCTGCCAAATCCACCTATTTAACTAATTTAATTGCTGAAAGTTCTGCATTACCAAAAACCTTGTGGTTGGCCTTAAATAAATTGTTACACAGAGATAAGTTACATTATTTTGTTCCCTACCATGTGCTTAGCTGCTAATGATCTTGCAAGTAAATTCTTGACTTTTTGCTGACAAAATTTCTGGTATACGTCTTAAATTGGTCAGTTGTTTTGCACTGGATAAATTCCTCCATCCAAATTTTTCACCTCCTGTTATGGACTACTTTCTGCCAACTACTCTTGAAGAGGTTAGAACACTTATCTTTTCCTCGCCTAACAAAACCGGTCTCCTTGACATCATTCCTACTTGGGTTCTGAAAGAGTGCTTTGATGTCTTGGGTCCAACCATTACATCGATTATTAATTTCTCATTGCACGAGGGATCTTTCCCATCTGCTTTTGCTCATGCCATATATAGTTCATCCGCTGCTTAAGAAACCTTCTCTTGACCCTGACGAGCTGTCAAATTATAGACCCATCTCAACCTTGAATTTTATATATAAAATCCTTGAATCGCATGCAAAGTCACCTATCATCAAACTCACTAATCTCCCCTTTTCAGTCGGCTTATCGTAAGTTTCACTCAACAGAATCCGCACTTCTTGCTGTTCATAATGACATTATGTGCTCAATGGACAAGGGTAAGGTTACAGCACTTGTTCTTCTTGACTTGTCTGCTGCTTTTGATAATGTGGATCATTCTCTTCTTCTTCATCGCCTCAAGCACTGGTTTGAGATCTCTGGTCCTGCATTAAATTGGTTTAGTACTTATCTTAGTCCACACATTCAATCAGTGTATTTAAATGGTAATTATTCATCTAGTACTTTGTTGGCATGTGGTGTTCCACAAGGTTCTGTGCTTGGTCCTCTTTTGTTTACATTATGCACCACACCACTAGGAACATTGCTGGGTAGTCATTCACTGGGATATCATTTCTATGCTGATGATACTCAAATCTACATTTCATTTGACAGTCTGTCATGTGACTCATCTGTGCAGCAGTTGTCTGCTGTCTTTGACGAGGTACAGTCTTGGATGGCAGCCAAGAAACTCCTCCTTAACCCATCAAAGACTGAATTTCTGCTACTATATGCACTCCACAGCGACTTAAGAAATTTGATAAGCTTAAGTCATTAAAACTTGGTGACTCCAATGTTGAGCTGGCTGAAGCTGCTCGTAATTTAGGCGTCGTTTTCAATTCTACCATGTCTCTCACTGGTCATGTTAACAATATACGTAAGTCATCATATATTTTCATTCGTGATATACGCAGAATTAGGCGTTATGTGCCAATGTCTGCAAGGTTATCTCTGGCAAATGCATTGGTTTCCAGTCGTTTAGATTACTGTAATTCGCTTCTTACTGGTATCAATAAGGCAAACATCCTGAAGCTGCAGAGAGTGCAGAACTCTTTGGCTAGAGCCATAACTGATACATCAAAATTTCAACATATTACCTCTGTTCTTAAATCCTTGCATTGGCTTCCTGTTCAGCAGAGAATTATTTTCAAATTGGGGCTCATCGTTTATAAAACTTTGAATTCTGGTCAGCCACAATACTTAAAATCAGTTCTTACTCCCCAGACTTATCATTATTCAACGAGGTCATCTGATTATTATCTTTGTCTGGTTATACCTAAATCCAGAACTGTTTTGGCGAACGAGCTTTTTCGGTTGCTGGACCTACTTTTTGGAACTCTCTTCCTGTGTCTGTCCGCTCTGCTCAGTCGCTTTTGTCATTTCGTTCTCAACTTAAAACTTACCTCTTTCAAATTGCTTATCCACCATAGGCTGTCTCTCTGTCTTACGGACTGACCTTCTGGATTTTGACCTGATTACGGCTTGGTTTTGGTGTGCCATCGGTTGATGCCTTGTGCATTAGACACAGGCGCAATAGAAGTTACTAATTACATTACTATACTTTATACCACAGATGATTTGCTCTAGTTCGCAAAGGCATTCCGTTTTTAATCCAGCTGTCCTATTTTTCCTATCTTCGTCCTCGTCATTGTATGTGGTGTAGAAACGTCAACTCTATAGGCTCTGGTAGATGTGGATTACACGTGTTTCCTATACTTCATCTCCCCAAAATTCAACATTAACTTTGCGCATGCGCCACAGTCCTTAATGGATTGGAGTGTACTTCAGTCCAATCTGCTCCAGCTGACTGTATGAAAGCGACATTTGACGTAACTACTAGCTTCTCTTTCACTTTGTGCGGACTTTTAGATTCGGACTTAGCTGTATCTGAGAGTGCGTTTCGGAGTAAATTGCACAACATTGCTTTGCTAAAACGGCAATTGATTGTTTATCACTGAAGCCCCAAAGCAAGAGATCTAGACCGGTCGAGTCCTAGAATTCCTTGTGCCATCTGCGATAATTTAACATTACTTAGGCAGCGTTTTAAGAATACATATGTGAATACATATGCTAATTATGTGAACTGTGTGAATTTATACATACATCGAACAACCACATCTCACGTCAGCATTGAAATGAGACGTGGAGATCTGTATTGTATCTTGTCACCTTGTGCTGTCAGCTCGTGGAGCTCTAGCGATCGTCCTGGTGAACACACTCCACCGTCTCCTATTCGATGACAAGTCTCTCAATTCCGCCAAATTCATGCCAGTTACATCTTGTATCTCATCCATCCATCTCCTCCTTGGGCGACCCAGTCTTCTCCTCCCCTCACCGCACGCCAGCATCATTTCCTTCTCCAGACCATCTACAGATTTATAAAGAGCCTCTCACAGTTCAGTCTAATCAGAGGCGCTCCCAGTGCCAAGAACCCAACGAAAAAGAAAAGTCTTAAGAGAGCGAGCAGAAACAGCAGTGCCCCGACAAAATAGTAGAACGAGTCAAAGAAGGAAGATCATTCCAGAGCAAAGATCTACAGACGCAAAGGCTCTATGCTGGGAAGCAGCAGTCTGAGTCCGATGTAGCCTACGGAAAGGTCTTGTCGGCCTAGAGAGCGGTTAGGGCGGCCAAAGACCGCCGAGACAGGACAAGAAATGAAGTCACAGAGCTTGACCCCAAAACCGATCTGGATATAAGAAAAAAACTTTAAATTGAATTACGGGCAATATGGGGAACCCAGTGTAGCTGCACAGTCATGTAAGTCGAAATATGCGAGTAGCGCGGTAGGCGGGCGATGAGGCGATGCGCTGTATTAAGCACTGATTGAAGGCTTTGAATTTCCTTGAAGACCCAGAGACAAACGAGATTACGGAAGACCAATAAGTAGGGGGTGACAATATTCAATGCGTGAGAAAATGAAAGCGTGAACCATAGAGGAAAGGGTAGAAGAGGAAACCGGAGACGTCGCAAGTGATAAAAGCTGGTGCGAGAAATGTTAGAGATATGATCAGCAAGGACACCTCAGGGCGAAAGAGGCCTTTAAATCGGCCCACCGGCTTCCTTATCCTGCCAGAAGAGGAATGGTCGATAATGCCGATTCTGTGTTTGCAGTCTTGTCAGATCTTCAAGTCAACAGGCTTCAACGCATCCAAAATTCTCTGGCTCGCGTGGTGTTGCGTGCATCTTCTCGTTCAAACTCATTAACTCTGCTCCATCAGCTGCATTGGCTTCCTGTAGAATTCAGAATTAGATTTAAACTGGCCTGCTTGACATATAAACCCTCCCATTGTGCACTCCTACCTATCTTAAACCACTACTTTCTCCATATATCCCACCACGTAGTCTGCGGTCTTCGGTTATGGGTCTTATGGTTGAGCACTGCCATGGGCTCTCGTGCATTTCGTGTTGCATCCCCAAGGAATGGAACAGACTACCAATGTTTATCAGTTGCTCGAACTCTTCTTCTTCATTCAAGAAACGCCTCAAAACCCACTACTTCTCACGACTTTCAAACATATGGATATCTAATTGCTCTTCACCTGGCGACTGACTACCGCGCCTCAGATTCGCATTTCTGTGTGACTTTGCGCGCATTAAAAATGTTCGTCGTAAATAAATAATAAATAAAAATTACGCCCAACTTACGATTAGCATCAGCTAACTCAACAAATGCATCACGTAGGTTGAAAGATTTAAGGCATCCAAATTGCTAGTCAAAATTCAATGTCGATGTTAATCCATCGACATTGAATTTTGTTAACATTCTAGACTACATCTCCTCTTCAAAAACAGTTGACAACAGCTGCACAGACGAGTCACAAGACAAACTGTCATATGAAATGTAGATTTGAGTATCCGTCAGCAAAGATATAATATCCAAGTTCAGCAGTATTCCAAGTGATGTGGTGTATAATGTAAGCAAAAGAGAACCAAGCATGGAACCCCTCAACTAAGCACTTTGACAAAAATAATGCCAATTGAATTAATTGCATTGCAATTAATGGATTCGTTCGTTTTGGGAGTTTAAGTGTTGACGAAAGAGTGCCTGTTCTGCCTATTATCTGCCTGTTCGTCATCTATGTATGCTCTTGGGATGTTAAGATCTCATGGTCTTACCTCTATGTCCTTGCGTGCAGTGTCCAAAATGACAACCATTGCACAACTAATGTAGGCCTATGCCTCGCCTCCTAATGAGGAAAACATCCAGATCCTCGTTGAAAAACATCCAATTGATCCTCAGATGGTCTGCAAAAGATTTTCCAGGCTCTGCACCCACACTCCTTTTCAAGTCGCAGAGTCTGATGTGCTGGACGCCATTCGCCCGCTTCTCACGGGTTCTGCTGGGGAACCACTGACGAGAAGTGTTTCATCCCGGATAACTCTTGGAGTTGGTGAACCATCGCTATCGCCGACATCTGTCGCATTAGTGAATGCTTTGACAGATTTCGTAAATCTTCTGCTGCTAGAAGGGTGCACTTCTGAGGTGAGGCACGTACTATTCGGTGCCGCATCGGTGGCAACCATAATTTGTGTTTTAAGATACTTAGTAGCGACTTAGGCTGACTATGTATTAACTTGGATAAGTTGTCGATGTGAGTAAATGTGAATTGTGGTGATTTAGACCCCTTATCGAGATTTGACCTTTGACCTTTGCTAAGTTGGAATGTTGTATGTAATAGAGTTGAAAGGTCATGTGATATTGCGATTCCCCCAAAATCAGAGGCCTGAGATCCATTGCAATTGTTACATCTGGAGGTGAATTGCGGCAAAATTTGCCAATAAGTATGCAACCAACAATTTGCCATCATCTTTGCCTCGCTTCAAGTTGGCATTGCTACCTCAACGAGCTGTGAGGCGGCAGTACACGCAGCGCGCATGTTCAATACGGCTATTCCGTAAAATCATGTTTTTGATACCTTGACTTGGTAAATGCTTTCAACAGTTTACGACGCCATGTCATGCTTAAGGCCGCTTTTAAAGCCATCCCGAAGCTATTCCGTTTTCTCCATCAGGTATATGGGACTGTTTCTGTTCTTAGGTTTGGTCAGTTTTGAATTTCTTCTCCAATTGGTCCTCCACTAATTTTTCCTGCCTCTTCGCTCCCTAAAATCGACAATTCGCGTGGGATATCTGGATGACCTTACTTTGGGAGGTCACCAGAAGACAGTAACTGGCGATGTCGATTCTAGAGGACATCTCCTTCTGATCTAATTTCTAACTTCTTGATTGCAATTCAATTACACTACTTGGAGCATCACTTTTCAAAGGAAAGGCATTAGATGTGACTCTTAAATATAACTGCGAGATTTTGAGTGATACAATTCAGAATCTTCACCGTCTGGCTTCCCTAAGCGACCTCACTTAATTAAGGTCAGCCATTATTAGTCACCTATTCTTTGCGCTTCATGTTTTGACCACCCAACTTTGGAACGGCTTGACAACACCATGCGTGCAGGCCTTGAATAAAATCGTCAACAATAAACTTGAAAACACTCAGTGGTTGCAGGCCACACTGCCCATAAGACATGGTGGTCTTGGTATGAAGAGGGTTTCACTGCTGGCTGTTTCTGTCTATTTGGCTTCAGCTACTGCTACACCCTCTAACAGTACTCTAGTCCACCATTGTCAGTCCTTGCCCTGTGGCGGCTCATAGCTGGGTGATTTGTTAATGGCTCGCAAGGAGGCTCTTCCTTCTTCTGTTGACCCAATGTCAACAAAACAGGTGACCAATGATTGAAGCTCAGTATCCTTCACTCTAAATTAGAATTCAGTTTCAAATTACACCCTTTTAAGACAGCACAGATGGTCTGCTGGTCTAGAGTTCGTACAAATTAAATCGCAGTTCATATAAAAATCATCAGAGCTGAAGTATAATCTACTTTCTCGTTGTAGAGAAAATAAAGGGTGAGTTAAAGGAGTTGCTGTTCTTAATCAATTCTATTATCTTTTGCGTTAACAGAAAATGTCATGACCTCATACTTGACACTTGATATCGCAGTCATATGCTTCACATTCGACGAGGCTATTGACTTCCGGTAGAGCATCAATATTTGTATCGATATTTTGATCGGCCTTGCGAATTTTTGTGATTATCTCTAATTGAGATTTCCAGGTAGTAGTAATCATCTTAATAATGTACTTCGTTCACTGATTTTTTCCCATTTTCGTTAGACAGTAATAAATGGTTGGATCACCAACCTTTGCCAAGGTCCACTTTCTACAGTGAAATTCACCCCAACAATCAATTGCTGCATGCCGGCCGACGGCAGTTAGCGATTTCAATGACACGGAGACATTTAAGAAACCCAGATATGAATCCTGTGCAGCTCTGTCTCTTCTCTTACATTGTTCATAATACAATATGTTCGGGTCTACGGACAAAATCTTAGTTCTTTCGATTTGTAGTTTTGTCTTACCGCCGGTAGAATCTGCACCCTACCGATCTACGCTTCTCATTTTTTTTCATGGGGAGACAGTGTTTTAAGCATCGTATTATCACTAGTTGATCATCAATCATCAATTAGCTTTTCTGCTATTCTAATGGAAGTGCGGGTTCTTGAACTTAATGTAATCAAGAAATATCACAATGCACAGAACATGCATTCGTTTGCCATTGCTAAGACAAGCTGCATTCCAAATCACAATTCTTTGTACAAAACCAATAAAAATCCACGAGACTTCAAAGACAAATGACAGAAAAGAAGCAATTGGAGAAATAATTTTTGTTCAAACTTTAACTACATCAGAGAACCTTCCGAGATGACAGGAACAAGTTTTTGATCGTTCCATAGCAAATTTCAAAACGCTTTTGATTGAACGGAATATTTGAGAGTCTTGGGTTAAGTAGCAGTTTCAGTTTAGCGACGCTGTGTCATAACAAAGATGATTAGCGTCGCAGTCTTGGGTTAAGAAACTCGGAAGGCGATATACCGGTAGAAAGTGATGCATACATACCTACATTCACAGAGTCCAATTAACAACATGTCAAATCATGACAAACTGAGGCATTTAAAACATGTCTCGCAGTTAACAAGGTTTGCATATTCGCCAGCCATATGTGTATTTCAAATAATTGGCAGAGCGCTAACGAGGAAAATTGATTAAGGCAGGTACCTACTCAAAGCAGTTGGAAGCAAAGTTCAAGGAAATTGAACGGTAGTTAATTCAAATCAAATATTCGTTTATTCATCAACCAGTTGACACAACGCAATTGGTAACAATCATAGATAGGTGAAATAATAAATAGAAATCTATCAGCTAATTTTAACTCATTTCGAAACTAGTACAAATTATAATATAATATCCTCGATATAAAGTTTTTATCATTCTTAGTTGGAAGTGAAAATTTATGCGCCCAAGGGCGAAAAAGGTAAGGAGTGGGTCGGCTCTCTGGGAAGTAAGGGCAGAGAACGTGTTGTGGGTTAGTCATCACAGCATTTAATAGCCGGACGTCAGCCAGGCGAGCAAGATCATCTGCTTTTATTCTTTTTCAATACTGGATCAATACTCCAGTGATTGACAAAGCAGCTTTAAACGGTTGATTAGAGTGTGGACCGTCCAGATTCTCAGAGGACCATGTAGCCTCTTCCAATGGTCCTGTAGTTCCTCTGCAGTAGCAGGTGAAACTTTAGTCCATCAACCACCCTGTCAGCAAAGCTCGATTTTACGAATATGAATTCACTTATAACAATGTAATAGAGACCGAAATGTTCACTTGTACTTTATTTCTCTTTCTCTTTATCTTTATCTCTCTTTTCTGTCCCTGTCTCGTTGTTTCTCCCTTACTTTCTCTCTTGCTCTCTCTTTCTCTGTCTCGTTTTCCATTTCTTTCTCTTTTTTATCTTTCTCTTTTTATACATTTCTCTCTCTCTTTCTCTGTCTTATTCAAATATAGCTGTATATTTCGATATATTGAGGGAAGGAGAGGATGGAAATAGAATTGGCAGGAAGTCCTCAATACTTACCTTGAACCTGTTCTTTTCGTTATCTTTTCTGAGGCTTCGTGGTGAATTGTCTGTGCTTTGTTAGATCGCTCGTCTCACAAGTCAGCATTCCCCCGCCTCTGATTAAGGTTAATTAGGTCAACAACGTTCAGGCACTCGATCGATTGCGCTCAACGAACAAACGACAATGCAATTGACGCGTATTAAAGTCGACTGATTTTCCAGATTGAAATTATTCCATACAATGGCTACCTTTCATGTTATATTTTTGCTCAGATTTCTGTGTCTGATGACTGTTACGTCGATTACTAAAGCACAAGGTAAGTCTAGTCGTCAAAAATGAGCAATAATTGCGCTCCAAACGGAAATCGACAAATGGATTAATAGAAAAAGAAGAGGCAGCCATGGTTGTGAAGTGTTAGGAACCTCATTTTTTAGGCCTCGACATATGAGGGCGAGTGGCCAGTCCTCTCCTCGCCGTCTCATTTTCTCACGGACAGTGTACGGTCAGTGCACGTGCACGCATTATAGTGAATTGGCTTAAAATGAATTAAAATAAGACCTGAAATATCAATAAAGATTTAGCGTATAAGAAGCTCAACTCGACGAAATGAATTAAGTGGCCAAACTACGAGAAGCGGTGGCTGCTGACAAAGCGGCTCTTGTCTGTTACGTGGAGTTTGCAGACGATCAGGGCTGAAGAAGTCCTCAATGCATATTTACTTTTTTATCCATCGGAATCTGTTCAGTTTGTTAGGCTGGCTGATGTCGAGCTGCACAATTGAGAACAGGCTGAGAACAGACACTTGATGGCGTATTAACTAACAACTTACTCTAAAGAATATAATTTAATTTATCATAGTCGCATTCCTAATCGTAATGGAAAATGAATACAACGCCAGTTCAATATAAACTCTTCAAAGGCCATCCTAACGTAATAGAACGGTTTTCAAGTGCTTACGGATTAAAGGCAGAGAAAGACAACGGAGCTCATGTCACAGGTTACTAGGCAACCGATTACAGATTTAATATGGCCCCACAAACAACGAAGCTTCGATGCTGGACCGTTGAAGTTCGGACCAACTTAGTTACCGCGTGCAGTATAACGAATTACGATCTGGGAGAGGTATTTATGAAATCGAGACACATATTGCCTCTACAACAAGACAGAGCTCTTAACTTTGATGCGTTTATGCATAATAAACCAATCTATAAAAAGAAATGCATTTGAAGCTTTGAAACATATATTAATTTATTAAACGCTGTTTTAACTGGGGTTCGAAATAGTAGGTCCTCATTGCGCCACTGGTGGCAACTGTGGGTCAGCTACTTGTCCAATCTTAGAGCAACGAAGGTAGCTCTCAGGATGGTCTAAAGATTAGCTCACTGGACTTCAACCGAGAGGTCGAAGTTTTAGATCCTTGGCACGGCGGATAGATGTCAAATGGCAATTTCGTATGCACTCCTAGCGAAATCAGCTATAAATGAAATTGACCGTACGCTATCGGTGGCAAGATCAGATGGTGAAATAGAGGAATGGCCACCCCCCTCATAAACTGAGGGTAGGGAAGTGAAGTCGCTAACAGCGACTCTGCTTCATAATCATGGCTTCCCCTTGGTATAACTGAAAAGACTGCTCTTCTTTTCTTTTGCTTCTTTTGACAGAAAATTCCTCAGTACGTTTTGCTTCTATCATTTAACTATATGTCAACCCTATTCTTCCGTTGACAATTCTTCTGATTAAATCCTTGTTCTCTTCGTACTTAACGCCTATTTAATGTTCAACTTTTGACATTAATTCTACGTGTAAGTAGCTTTATTTTCTACTGTGTAGCCTAGCCTGAATTACTCACCAACACAGTTTAATATCTTTTCAGTTTAATAAGAAACAAACAGACAGAACTCAATTCGATTACAACTCAACTAGTCAGCAACACTACTACAGCGAACACACACGAATTCAAACTTCTCTAGTCAGCATAATTCTTCGCGCCTCTTGACACACCTGTCTTCTGTGCGCCTAAGCGAAATCTAATAATATACATATAGCGCGCCGCTGCCGATATCGGCCGGCCGCGCGTGTCACTAAGACAGTACAATTAAACGTTATGCATTTATCATATATACATATACACGTGAAACTAAAGTAAGCGCACTAAATATATACGATAATATCTCGCACTGCAAGTCTGTACACAAAACTCAGTTCACATTACCTCCTTCCTTTTTCTGGAATTGAGCAAATTAAATTTAAAAATTCGCGAAATTACCAAAATACGTGAAACAAATATATATCTAACTTATCAATAAACAGTCTTACGATTACTTATAGTCTTGACAAACAATCAGCAATAACATTCAATCTGCCCTTCTTGTACTTCACCTCAACATCAAAAGTTTGTAAGGCTAACGCCCAACGCACAAGTTTAGCAGACTTAGACATTGACTCAGTCAAATATGTAAGAGGATTGTGATCAGTAAAAATGAAAATTTTCGATCCAATTATAATTTCTTTTAACTTGTTTAAAGCCCAAACAATAGCATAGGCTTCCTTTTCCACAGTAGCCCATCTCTTCTGGGTATCAGTTAATTTCTAACTGATAAATGACACAGGGCGTTCTATTCCCTTGTCGTCCATCTGTGTTAAAACAGCCCCAACTGCAAAGTCACTACTATCGCAGTAAAAATTAAATGGTTTTCCAACTTCAAAAACATATAACACTACTTTGGATCGCACAGCCTCTTTAAGTAAATCAAATGCTTGCTGATGTTCAACAGTCCAATCAATCTTATCAGAAACACGTTTACTAGTTAAATCAGATAAAGGTTTCGCAATCTGTGCAAAGTCCTTAATAAACTGTCAGTAATAATTAAAAAATCCAAGCAGTTGCTTAACTTGCTTCTTAGTTTCTGGGATCTTCAAATTAGTCAAACTTTCAATTCTGTCTGGATTCATCTTTATCTTACCAGACCCAACCACATGACCGATAAATTTTACCTCAGTCTTACCAAATATGCATTTTTTCAAATTCAAGGTAATATTATGCAATCGCATTTGCTTCAAAAAGTCATCTAACTGCTGTAAATGAACTTTCCAACTGTCAGAATGCACAGCAATGTCATCAACATACGGTTCTGCAAAGTCACTTATAGGCTGTAAAACTAAATTTATCGCCTTAACAAAAGTTCGTCCTGAATTTATCATTCCAAAAGGAACACGAGTAAATTCATACAGTCCATTATGTGTTACAAAAGCTGTCTTCCATTGATCAGATTGTTTTACAGGACAAGTCCAATAAGCACTTCGACAATCCAAAATGGAAATCACATTAGACTTTCCAACTTTGTTCAAAACGTCTCTGACAATCGGCATCGGATATTTACAATCCACTGTGAATGAGTTAATGTATCTGTAGTCACAGGCAAGTCTCAAAGATCCGTCTTTCTTTTTAACAATAACCAAAGGGCTTGCCATTCTGCTCGATGATGGTTTAATAATGTTTGTTTTTAACATTTCTTTGATCTGACGTTCCACTTCTGCTCGATAAATCAAAGGAATTCGATATGCTGCAAATTCCTTTTCACGAAATCCTGGTTTTAGTTCAATTTCATGTTCAACCAATGTACATAATCCGGGTTTTTCTGAAAATCTGTCACAGTATTTGTTCAAGACGTTCAACAACTGTTCTTGTTGAGTTACTGTCAAATGGCTAATTTGTTCAGGATCGAGATTAAGTGAATTCTTGTCATCTTGAACCTCATTCCTCATTGGTAATTCAACCACTGAACCAAAATCTTCATCTTCTTCAACGATTAGACCACAACTTAATGCTCGAGTAACATATTTTCTGATCTTGTTGGCGTGAATTATTTTTCGACCATTTTCACCCATATCGACTAAATAAGAGTACTTTGATCTTCGATGTATGATCGTACATGGACCATGCCATCGAGAAATAAGTTTGTTCGTTGACGTTGGATACAAAACGATGACTTTCTCACCAGCTTCAAATTCTTTGTGCTTTGCTCTCTTGCTATACTGATTCGTGTATTGTAATTGCTTTTCTCGAGAGTAGGATTCTGCAAACAATAATGCTTTCTCCATATTTTCTTTGAGTTCTTTCAAATACTTTTCTGGTTTAACTCCAACATGAGGTGGTAAGTTTATTTCTCTAGTCCAACTCTCTTTTAATATTGCCAATGGTCCTCTCGGAATTTTCCCATAGACAAGCATATATGGTGATACTCCAGTAGTTGCATTCGGCACATCTCGTAATGCCCACACTGTGAAAGGAATTATCTTGTGCCATTTCCTCGGGTTGTCTATTATCACATGATGGATCATCTTTTTAAATGTCTGATTCCATCTTTCTACTAATCCAGCAGCCTCTGGGTGTCCTGGTGTGTCGAATCGTGGACTACAGCCCATTAAATTGAGAAATTCTCTTGTCAAACTGGCTGTGAAGTTCGTTCCTTGGTCACTTGTAATCACGGACGGCACACCAACGTTCATGAATAGTTCCATCAACGCTTCACACACAGCCTTCGCTGTCAGCGATTTCAATAAGAAGATTGTAGGCCATCTGGTGCATGAGTCCACAATGCATAAACAATACTTGTGACCTGCAGCAGATACCGGATCGATCGGGCCAACGAGGTCCATCGTCATTCTCCTGAAGGCAACCTCTTCTCTCGAGACTGGAGTGATAGGCACTCTATCCATCACCAAACTCCTTGCCTTTAGTTGACACTTCTCCCATGACTTACAAAATTTCACAATGTCTCTTCACATCTTTGGCCATACAAAAGATAATTTTATTCGTTCTCTTGTTTTCTCTTCTCCTAGATGTCCTCCAAACACCGATTCATGTGCCAATTCCATCGCTTTAATTCGTCTCTCTTTTGGTAACACTAGTTGATATATCGTCTGGTCTAATATCTGATATTTCTTATGCAATAAACCGTTGATCACACAGAATACAGATTCTTTCTCTTGTGCTAACTTCCACCACGGCTTCAACGATTCATCCTTTCTCTGTTGCTCTTCGAACTTCTTCGAATCGGCAATCTGCACCTTTTGCTCTTCGTCCATTTCTTCATCTCTATACAAGTCTCCTATCCCCACATCACATTTATTGTCTTCTTCAGTTTCATTTAATGTGCCATTCTCGCATGCAACCATCTCTTGCTCATTCATCTCTGATGTTACACCATCTCGCAATAAGCTTCGTTGCTCATTACTTTCGTTTTCCTCATCACTTGAACTTTCAGTTTCACTCTTCTCATCAACATCTACCATTTCCTGTTTCCGACTCTGCACTCTCGTCATTACATTTGCTCGTACACTCACATCTCCTTGTATCGTTTTGACCTTCATCTGTGGTACGGCTTTTAATTCGGCAATTATCTCTGGATGCAACAAGAATCTTTCTGTACTGCCCATCTTTGCAATACTAGCACACATCAAGGTGACATAAGGTGTAAGTGAACACTGGATTTTACGCGGAAATCCCTCTTCTTCCACGTCACTACCACACAATCTAACATCCACTTTCACTAACTTCGCAGGAATGGCATCTCCTGCCACACATTGCAAGTTCACTTTTCCCATTTGTTCCACCTTCATGCCTTCCAGTAATTCTTCACTAATCACCGGAATTTCTGAACCCGAGTCGCTCAGTGCTTTGACTTTCACTGGCTCTTTACCGTCTACTCCACGAATTTCTACCTCGACATATTGCAAGAACGATTTCTTCAATATTCGACTGTCATCTTTTCCTATGACTTCTCTCTGAATTCCAGCATCCAATAGAATTTCTTTTTGAATACCACATTTCATTACTGACTTTACTTCAGTCTCTTGGTTTTCTTGACTCGCGGTTTGATTATCTGTATCACTAAATACCTGAATCAAATTCACCCTTGTGTGTTCTTGATTTCTGCTAGAACTAGCTGCTGCCACTGGAACTGGACAAAATTTAACCAAATGTTTGTCTGAATCACAGTTGTGACAACGCTTCACAACCATACCTCGTTGTTCATTTCCTTCATATTTCTTATACTGCGTAAACGATGTGTTGCCTTCCCTCTTGGCAAACGACGCTGACGATTTGTTAAATCCCTGACGACCAAACGTCACTTCTCTGGTCTCATTGGGTACAGGGACACTAGCCTTGACTTCTTTACCTTTAAACTGATTTCCTGTTTCTGGATTACTTTTCCACTTTCCACTCTGGCTTTGGCTTACGGAACGTTGAGAAGGATAACTGTTTATATTTGGGAACGCAAACCCAATTCGATTGTTTACATGAATGTCTGCTAGGTCTGCCGCAGCACTAGCTTGGAGACAGTCAGTTCCTTCCTTCGACAATACAAACTGTAGTGGACCTGGCGGTAAACATTCTTTTAGCTTATCCGCTACCAGTAAATCAAAGAGCGTATCATACTCTCTGTTCACGTTTCGACTTCTCACGTAATAGTTTAGCAAGTTCTTCAGTCTTGCCGTAAACATCGTATAAGTCTCTTCTGTCGTCTTCTTAGCATCCACAAATCTGGCTCTGTATTCTCTCGAGGTCAATTTAAATTCTTTTAACAAGTGCTGCTTGACTCTATCATAATTGTCTAGATCATCGAATGACAATCTATTCAGAACGGTTCGAGCTTTCGGCGTCATCAATGGTAGTAATAATTTCACCCAAAACGGCTTTTCCACAGCAAAACTACGAAACGCGTTCTCGACTGTTTCAAAATATAATGGCACCTCCATCATATCAGTTGGCATTTGAGGCAATACATGCTTCATTGCATCACCTATTTTCTTAATTTTTGACACCAAAGTTTCAATTTCTTGCTGCTTCCTTCTTTCTGCTTCCCGTTCTTCTCTCATTTGCGTTTCTTTCAATGTCAATTTTGATTTCTCCAGTTTCAGACGTTCTTGTCTTTCTGTCTCTGCCTTTTCCAAACTTTCTTTCTGAAATTTGAATTCTTCTTGTCTTATCTGTTCTGCGCGTTCCAACTCTAACGTTCGCGCTTTTTCTTTTTCTTCTTCACGTATTCTCTTTGCTTCAATCTGTTGCTGACGAACCTCTTCATCACTTTTTCTAGCTCTTTCAAATTCAATCATCTGCTCCAGTCTTCTTCTTTAAGCATCTTCCCTATCTCTTTTCAACTGTTCTAACTGAATCTCAAACTGATGCTTTTGCAATTCAAGTTCTGCCTTACGCACTTGTTCTGCTTTATCTTCTCTCTCTCTCTGCAGGCGCAATTCCTCTTGCCTTGCACGTTCTGCTTTCTCTTCTTTCTCTCTCTGCAAGCGCAATTCTTCTTGCCTTGCAAGTTCCACTTTCTCTTCTTTCTCTCTCTGCAAGCGCAATTCTTTCTCTTCTTTCTCTCTTTGCAAGCGCAATTCTTCTTGCCTCGCAATTTCTGCTTTCTCTGCTTTCTCTCTCTTAAGACGTAATTCTTCCTGTCTCAGCCCTTTCTCTTCCTGTCTTCGTCTCTCCTCTCTTTCTTTCTCTTCTTGTCTCAGTTCTGTCTCTTCTTGTCTTCGTTTCTCCTCTCTTTCTTTCTCTTCTTGTCTCCGTTTCTCTTCTCTATCTTCTTTCATCATCATCCACTGCATCAACATCTCCATAGACATAGGCGCAGGAGGTTTTTCAATAGCCTTTTCTACGGCACCGCCAACTGCACCTTCTTCTTCGACTTCTTCTTTAACCCACACTTCGGCGAGTTCCTGTATCATGTCACCACGTGACATACCTTCTAATTGTTCTTCTTTAAAACCGGCTTTCAACAAACGCTATTTTAGCCTCTCCGTAGACATCTTCTTAATATCTGCTTGTCTTTCAGCACTTAGTTTCTCCATCTTACTTGTTTACTTTGGTGATTTCTCTTTTCAAAGAAGTTACGGTTTTTCTTGATAAACAAACGGGATTTCTTTTGTATTTGTTCGTGGAAAACAATGAAATTTTTATACCGTTTTCTCGTGTTCCACCGTCGTTGATATCGTAGACTCGTCACACAGCAACAACGCGTAGATTCTTCTAACACCGTCGTAGATTCTTCTAACACCGTTGTAAATTCTTTTATCACCTCCTTCGGCGATAACGAGAATTTTTTATCCACGGTGAGTTTATATCCACCGTGAGTATTTATTCCACCGTGAGTATTTATTCACCGTGAGTTCTTATCCACCGTGAGTTCTTATCCACACCGTCGCTGCCACCAATAAATGTCAACCCTATTCTTCCGTTGACAATCCTTCTGATTAAATCCTTGTTCTCTTCGTACTTAACGCCTATTTTGGGGGGCCCGATAGCGCATTGGATAACATCTGGCGTAGAGTGCGAGAGGTACAGAGATCGAGTCCCATAGGCGGACATGCTTTGTAGGCTGCAATTTGCGCCGTGTATTGCAGGCTGTCTGTTCTGTTAGTGGTTAAGGTTTATCGCATAACATGTACATGTACAGCGCAGTGCGTTTGCAGGCGCTTAATTAAAGAATAAATATATATATATTTAATGTTCAACTTTTGACATTAATTCTACGTGTAAGTAGCTTTATTTTCTACTGTGTAGCCTAACCTGAATTAATCACCAACACAGATTAATATCTTTTAGTTTAATAAGAAACAAACAGACAGAAACAGGCAGGCTGTCCGTTCTGTTAGTAGTTAAGGTTTATCGCATAACATGTACATGTACAGCGCAGTGCGTTTGCAGGCGCTTAATTAAAGAATAAATATATATATATTTAATGTTCAACTTTTGACATTAATTCTACGTGTAAGTAGCTTTATTTTCTACTGTGTAGCCTAACCTGAATTAATCACCAACACAGATTAATATCTTTTAGTTTAATAAGAAACAAACAGACAGAACTCAATTCGATTACAACTCAACTAGTCAGCAACACTACTACAGCGAACACACACGAATTCAAACTTCTCCAGTCAGCATAATTCTTCGCGCCTCTTGACACACCTGTCTTCTGTGCGCCTAAGCGAAATCTAATAATATAGCCTACATATAGCGCGCCGCTGCCGATATCGGCCGGCCGCGCGTGTCACTAAGACAGTACAACTAAACGTTATGCATCTATCATATATACATATACACGTGAAACTAAAGTAAGCGCACTAAATATATACGCTAATATCTCGCACTGCAAGTCTGTACACAAAACTCAGTTCACACTATCCTTGCTAAAAAAAGTCAATTTCAAATGCTTAGCTTAATAGCAATGTTGCTGTACGTTATAGGAACGACAGGTTCACTTTGGCTTTTGTGGATGCAGTTTCAAATTCCTGTATATAATTATACGAGATTCCTTGCAGTCAGATAGGCCAGTGCCGTCTTAACAGCATTGTAAGCCCAGGGCAAAGCAATGCATTGGGCCATTTCCCACCCACGGGGATAAAAATTTAAACGGTCAATAAAATTAAATCTAGAGATTTATTAGTTCTTTCAACATTCAGTTTCTAACAAATGAATGTTTAGACATAAAGAAACATACTGTAAAGCGAAGATTAACAATTGTCAAGCTTGGGGGCTCTATAATCGCGGGGCCCCTGGCGACTGCCCAGCGTGCCCATGCCTTAAGACGGCACTGAGACAGGCTGGTATGATGGATAAATTACAGGAGAATGCGACGCTTTTTCTCAGCCACGTGAGTGGTATGCAGATGTCCTTTAGACTATCATCCGTCGCCTAAGAGAGATAACCACCTTAACCAAGGCACCAAATGTGATGGATAAACTGACAATGATTCTAAGACAAAATAAGCAATTTGCAGCTGCTGCTCTAAACGACATTTTGTAGTTGTAGATGTTTATTTATATAGCACCTATTGGCTCTTGAGAAAACTAACAGAGATGCTGCGAATTAACCGTTAAAGACCACGATCAAAAAGATTGGTTTCCAACCCCTTGCGAAATTCTTCACTCATTAATTAATTCAGAGGCGCTCCCTACCCAACCCTGGGGATGGACAGACCTTTACAAGAACATTCAAGAGGAACATGTAATTAATTTAGGGTTTAGACTTTAGAATAAGCTAGCTAATTTGCAGGGGCTTTTAACTAGAGAGAGTGGCGCCATGGTATAATATTTGTAAGTGTTGAGAGAGCCGTTGGTATTTGCTAATCACATGATCTACCATGTCAGATGAGTTTCCATAGCAACTGCGGATGCCAGCGAATGGCCGCGATTGAAAGGACAGTATTGAAAAATCGAGCAAGGAGTTCGACCGGTTGGTTGCGACCCAACGAGAGATTAGAAGCGAAGAAACCCTTATTTCTAAATAATAAATCGATATATTTATGGTTCGGAAGTCTAAGCACTTAGCCGTTGAATCATAGCATCGTTTTTCGGATTTTGTGCAAACGAAAGAGTAAGATCGTCGGCGATTGAAAAACCGTTAGGACGTTCGGATCTATTGTGCATTCTGCTGTTGTGGAACGTCTACATATCGCGACCCATGGAGCACGGACGTTTGTTTTGAGAAGTGGATTGTACGAGATATCGTTCAACTACATACAAGTGGGCGATACGGATTAACCTAGTTCCGGTCCATTGGTGAGCTGACGAATTCTTCACGCCTGTCACGAACGGTAAACTGACTGTTGATCACACACGAAGGTTTAGATAAGCCAATAATATATATATATATATATATATATATATATATATATATATATATATACACACTGTAGATTGATCAACGCCACTCATAGGCAGATACTAGAATGGATTATTTGTGCTATGAACTTTGCATTGTCTGATTAAAAAATATATAGACTAATTTGCAAACATCCTACAAAAACATGACTGATGTTTATGACATAGCCATCTTACTTGATGTGATGTAATATGTTCATCTCAGCCTAATCAGACAAAGCTAGATAACTATTGAATATAGCGTTACACAAGGAGACATCCCCTACGGCTGGTACATGAACGTGTGCCTGGGTATCATCTGCATATTGATTAGACGTAACCCCAAAAAAGAAAGGAAGTGGCTCAAGTCGGCGGTGTAGAGAGGCCCTAAAATGGACCAGTAGTGTTAAATCAGAAACCGCAGCTTGCGTGAGCCTAGAGAAGTATAGACGTAACCAAGAGAGAGCACGACCCACGATACCGAACGACTTTTCAAGGTGCTATAATAGAATGCCGTGGTCAACAGTGTCGAAGGCCACACTTACAGCAAAGAGAGCGAGAAGGGTGACATGCCCCAGAGTTAAAAGAGACTCGGTGGAATGAAACTTTCTGAAACCGGATTGCCGCTTAGGTAGAAGGGAGTTTGCTTCAAGGTAATGTGAAGAACTCCTCATATCACCTGGGTTACCGGGTCCTATTCCGTCATGGGTTGAATGCAGGCATGGGTTTTCCTGCTAAGAGGACGATGGCATCCGCGTTCCAGGGTCAAGTGGGGACTCGTGGCTAGTGAGCCCAGGTTCGAGCCGAAGGAGTCCCTGTCCCTTCCCTGCAAATCTATCCCGTGGCCAGATTTGCAGGGCAGGGACAGGGACGTTCCCTCACGCTGGCTGGAGTGAGGGAACGTCAGGTTACTCTATTGTCTATGTTTGAAGAAAGAATTAAGTCAATATGGAATATTATACGATTGTACTATTATGTACACTCCTAATCAGATGTTACACAACTATTAGATATTACAAAATGTCACACACAAGTTCTATAATTAAGAGTTTTACCGGGGGCGCAAGAGACCTTCCGCCACTTCAAAGGAATCTGAGGCAATGTTTCTTTCCTCAGATCTAACAAAGTTAGCCAATCCTCTATATCTAGACACCCTCTGCCCTGTAAATACCAATATCAGTTCCTAACTACAAAAATTCTTCTAGATTTATCTGTCTCACCCTTGATTCTATTCCTCTCTCAGACGACCGTCTTACACTCTGCTCTTTACCTGTGTCAACCACGCTCCTTCACAGTCAGCCACACATAGATAGCGATCTCACCTGTCGTCCTGACCCTTGGCTTTTCCTTCTGGCCAATCACAGCTTCCCTCATCCCACTGGTCAGCCAGTAGCGGTGCGTGCGAAAGGAACAGAGAGATCACCACAGGTGGCAGAGTGAAGAGAGCGGTGACCAGGTGCAACAGAGGCACGAGAACAGAGCTCACACGCAGATAGAACGGAGCACAGCCAAGCTGACATTTCCAGAAATGGAGGCAACCCGGTAGACAATGCGTTGTGAGAGTGGTAACCAGTGGAGGACATCGCGCATGTATTCAGAGACATGGTCAAATTTAGGAATGCGCCCGATCAAGCGCGCAGCGGAACGCACTAGGCGTTCGAGGCAGTTCAGTCGAGTGAGGGTAAGCCCAATAGAGAGAGAGAGAGAGAGAGAGAGAGAGAGAGAGAGAGAGAGAGAGAGAGAGAGAGAGAGAGAGAGAGAGAGAGAGAGAGAGAGAGAGAGAGAGAGAGAGAGAGAGAGAGAGAGAGAGAGAGAGAGAGAGAGAGAGAGAGAGAGAGAGAGAGAGAGAGCAGTAGTCAAGCCGACAGGTAATAAACGCATGAACGAGAGTAGCAGCAGACTGGTGGGAAAGAGAGCGGGAAACAACGCGAAGCTGTCGTAGCTGAAAGTAGGAAGCGCGGCTCAGCTGCAAGATATGCGGAGAGAGGGTGAGTTTTGAGTCCAAGATGTCGCCAAGGTCTCTGACGGAGGTGGAAAAGACGATATGGGGGAACTCAGAGGTAAGACAAGCGTGATTAATCTTAGCAAGCTGCCTATAGAGGTGCCCAGCCATATGTATCGAGTCTTAGCGGGATTCAAGCGAAGGCTGTTGGAAGACATCCAGGCAGTCAGAGTCAGTGGAATGGCACATGAGGCGGACTGCAGCAGCGGCGTCAGAGGGAAAGCAGTGGGTGTAAGCCTGTATGTCGTCAGCATGTAAATGGTTGGACAAAGAGCAGGTGACAAGAAGACGACTGAGATTAGAGGTGAAGATAATATAGATGAGGGGGCCCAAGACTGATCCCCGAGGAAGGCCTAAACGGACTGGGTCCAGAGGGACCTGGAAGAACAGTAAACAACCAATGAGGAGCGGTCAGAAAGGTAGGGGGCCAGCCACTTCAAGGGGCTTTTCAGATAGACCGAAGGGTATAGACAAGCAATTGAGGAGGATGGCACGGTCGCAGCGCTGACATCGAAGAGTGCAAGAAGGGAGACTTGGGAGCGATCAATGGCGCCATAGAAATCAGAGAGGAGGCGATGGAGGAGGGTTTCCCTCGAGTCACCTTTGCGGAAGCCAGATTGATAGACAGGAAGTAAGTTATTAGCATCAAGGTAGGTCAATAATTGCCGAGTGACTAATTTCTCAATGATAATAGGTCGATAGTTGGCCATATCATTGACATCAAGATCGCAGCGCTAAAGGGAAGTCAAAGTCCGTTTCTGAGAAGCGGGAAGCGATCACTCCCGCGGAGGCCTTTGAGGCCTTCTGCATATGTCAATGCTGTCAATGATTCTACTTTCCAACAAAGAGTATAACGATCAAGGGCAGAGACCCTCCATTCACGACGCTGATTGTCAAACGTCTGATTCGGAGGAGCAAAAAATTACTTAGGGAAAACCGAGTCGAGGCGGCATCCAGCCTCTCAGAAAGGATTAATCCGATAATCACGAGGGGAATACCACCATCTTTAAAAGACTGAAGCGCGGATCACGTGAGATGTGGAAGGGAGGTCGGCTGGCTCCGAGGCGGGGCCGTAGAGTTACTCCGCATCCGGACTGCCAGGTCATGGAGGAGTTTTTAAACCGCCATTTCGGTATTATTTCAAGAGATGAACACTACGCTGCTCCATCATTCAAGTCCACTGTCATCGACGGAACCGTGGACAGACAGCGAGTTGCGTATATAGTGTGGATCTGGCGCAGATTACAAAAGCATGCTTGATAAGTTTGCACATGTATGCATATATGTCTGCCCATACTCTGAGAAGATTTATTTCTACAGATTCTACCGGCGGTAAAACAAAAATCCGATAGAAATTGATTACACAATGACGCACATAGGGCCTACCAAAGAAGACAGTGAGAATATCAACGGGTGATAAGCCCACGGATAGAAAGCAAATAAAAATCTTTACTAGGTGCCGACGGTTACAAAACCAGATCAGTTGAGTTTTCTGGGAATGAACCGGAGGCGGTTGGATGACATTCACACACACAAAGCACCACAGACATCCACACACACAAAGCACCACAGACATCCACACACACAAAGCACCACAGATGTCTCAGCCATTTTATTAACTATGGAAATTGCATCTGCAGCTTAGCTATGAATGTATGCCTGAATGTTACAAGTATTCCGGTGAAAAGTAAAAGTTCTCATGGAGGAAAAGATATGGCTTAGGTCTGCAGTGTAAAGGATGGGAAGCAAAGGATGGAACACTACCGCAGCCCAAATGAGACCGGGGACCAGTTTGAGCAGGTAGAATCAAAAACTAGAGACTGGATGCAGTCAGAGAGGAACGAAAACAACCACTTCAGAGGACAACCCACGATATCAAGCGGTTTCTATACGCATTCTAAGAGAAATCCACGGTCGACAGCATCAAAGACTGCACTCACATTAAAGACACCAAGCAGAGTTATCTGACTCCGACAATGGAGGCAAAAAATCAGAATTAATTGGGTTAGCACAGTCTATGTGGAATGAAGTATCCTGAAACCAGACTGTTGTTTTGGGTAATATGGAGTTCACCTCCAGCTAACACAATATTCTCAACCATATTCGATAGAGGAGATAGCAATTAGAGATTGAACGATGATTGACCATGTCATCATCATCCAGCCCATTGGGGAATGAGTCTAAGCAAAATGACTGCCCACTTCATGGAGTATTGAAGGACCCCCAGACAACACTAAATATACACGTAAGAAGCATCCACAGATTGATAACGAACTTTAGAATAGCGGCAGTGGATCCAATTCACGTGACTCTGAATGCGACGACAGATAACAAGTGCAGCACTTGCACTCCACCCCCTACACATTCACACTAGTCACCGCGTATACCGACTAATGAGCGTGACTATACTACTGTCAGTTCTCAGTAGTAAATAAAGGTATATTTCTCGGACACCTCCTTAAACCCTAGGTATATTTCTCGGACACCTCCTTAAACCCTAGGTATATTACTCGGACACCTCCTTAAACCCTAGGTATATTACTCGGACACCTCCTTAAACCCTAGGTATATTTCTCGGACACCTCCTTAAACCCTAGGTATATTACTCGGACACCTCCTTAAACCCTAGGTATATTACTCGGACACCTCCTTAAACCATAGGTAGACTTCTCGGACACCTCCTTAAACCATAGGTAGACTTCTCGGACATCTCCTTAAACCCTAGATAGGTTCCTGGGCCATCTCCTGTAGACAGACTATGGTTCCTAGGCCATCTCATGTAGACAGACTATGGTTCCTAGGCCATCTCATGTAGACAGACTATGGTTCCTGGGCCATCACCTGTAGACTATCACTTTGAAAGTAATTCTTTTAATTACATTTAATATATTTTAATTATATTTGAACCCTAATTTGTACTCTTACACGATTTAATTATTGAAACATTTCAGATGATGAATAAACATATTTCTTGACGCATTTCAAAATATTTTAGTTATTTTAGAATGTAGTCTAGTGGTTAGCGCGTTGGACTAGCAACCCAGAGGTCGGTGGGTCAAACCCCACCAGGGCAGAAAATTTGAAACCAAACCTCTGTTCAACCCTAGGCAATTGAGATATGTTATTGATATAGACCAAACCTCATATGCTGAGGCTAAGAAAATGAATACGATATCGCCTCATAACAGTATTTGCATGGTCCAGTTTAAATATTTCAGTCTATTCAAAGCCCGACGCGATTGAATGCACACAGTAGAAGACGACCTACAATAGCCATTCGGCCACGTGCCAATGCACACACCATACAGTCCTTTTATTGAGGATACAATTAAATAGCCTCAAGGCATGTAAACATGCGCCCACACGCTGTATAGGATCATGACTGAACATTTTTATCTGGCGCTTACAACAGGTATAGCTACATTATGTTCAAACTGAAGCCAATATATATATATATATATATATATATATATATATATATATATATATATATATACGATATAAACATATCTGATTTATATATACAAGCGTAGAATCATACCCACAAATTTCATTAGGCCTATTCAAAGCACAAGTCATTCATTCGAGGATTTATATAGCGCCCTCTCAAGAGAAGTGCTCAATCAACACAATTTTAAGATTGATAACAGATCAGGGGGAACTCCGAAGCCATAGCTGAACTCTAAGTCCCAGACCACAACTGAAAAATTTACTCTTTGAAGTCTCTATGATTTGAGGTCTCAATATGTAAAGACTTTTAGCAATCGAGTATCGATTTAGAAGTTATATTAACAATAGGAATAGATTGCAAGAATCTTCTGACCACATTGTATACCAATGTATTCTATAAACGCACAGATGCAACGCGTTTTCATAGTCATTCGCTCAAATATATACATATGCATATAAATATATATGCACCGGACTATACCTGTAAATCTCGTACCATGTGCAGCGATCCGTGTAGATCCTATAGATAGACAATAACTCGACATTTTGACACAATACACAGGCCCTATCCATATCAAGGCTGTGAGACGGCTTACACATTGGCAATGATAATACATATAAATATATAAATTAATGCATGGGCAAATGCATATGAATCTGATGTGCTTAAATATTTAAACGTGTGATATATTAGGTCCAGGCTGGGCATCTGCTTGTCATCATGAATTGCAATTTCCACTGATTTGCTATGGAGCTGATTCTTATAAAACGCAAACAGTTACCACAGATTTATCATTCGCTTGAAGACGTCGTCGAGATGGATCCAGGAGGCCCTGCTGGAGGTATGTATACATTCAGCATGATTGAGTCTGTTAAATTGGTTACCCCTACAATTTCACATGCATATAATATGTCGTTTCAGCAGAAGGGCTTCTGATTTGAAGCCTTCAACATATTTGTTCAATAGTAAAATATGTTTGAATATAAAATCGTTCAGATGTGTTGTGCGCCTATATTATCGATAAAGTATAATTGTTACATGCAATTAGATGTTTCATCAGAGTGTGAAACTTTTCAAATGAGGTATTTAGATATTTTTATCAGTAGTTAACATAGTAAGCGTTTGGCACAATTAATCTAAATTAAGTCTAGAAGTTTTTAGTTCAAGTGTTGTTACTCTTAATAGAAGAATGACACACAAGTTCATTATGTTTGTAGCGCACACCGAGTGGAATGAATTGGACGATTTATTGAGCGATGCAGAATTACTCGCACACGTTCAGAACTGGGAGGCTTCGGAAGAAGCCAGACGAAACGTTGAATCGGCTCCAGACATCATCAATCTCGACGAGCTAGATGTCTGGGGCTCAATGTCAGATTCAGACTTATTGACACATGTTCAAAACTGTGAAGAAGAGGAAAAACGGAAGCAGCCCTTAGAAAGACCGCGTGAGAATACAAATTACTACTTATAATCCTGAAAATAATTATTTCGATTCTGCAATTTAAGCTTTATGTGGAATTCATATTATAATATTTCACATATTTATTTTATTTATTTTTTTTTGTAGTAAAAAGGAAACTGAATGAAACTGCTTCAACTTCTACAGAAAGTCGAGCGAAAAAACAGAGTGAGTTGTAAAATTGTATTTAAATCGCTTACACATTTTCTTGAATCATTTGCATTAACATGCGGCTTAGTATGTTTTCATCTGCACAAGTGCTCACTTCATTTATCTGATTCATATGTCTACTCCATTTTTACATATGAATTTGATTTTTGAAAAAATTATTAGATCTCTCACATGTGCATTAGACATATCATAATGAGTATGAAGTTTTTCATAGACTTATCTAGGTTGTATTAACATGTAAATAGTTATTTGGTAACCCATTACAATTCATACATGTCCAAACTGTTCCTTCCCGAATCTATCCAAGATCAAATTGTGTTTCTTTCAGACTCTGGCAATGGTGGGAAGTGTATATCATGTACAGCGTACAAGCGGGTGAATCTATCGATCGAAGGCTTATGTACAACATGTGTCAACCGTAGGGCGTGCACAAGATGTCAAGCACGCAGAACAGCACGATTCTTCCGAGATGGTGTAGACTGTTGCACCATTTGCGAACGCAGCATGGCCTCAACCCAAGTGCGGACTTCGGTACAGAACACGTTTGTGGAGGAAGTTTTACCATCCGAGTCCAGCGCAACCGATGTCGAACTACAGATCCGAGGTCTGGAAGACTCTGTCGCACAGAGTCTGGAACAAGGATTAAGAGAACATGGGTATGTTACCAAATTAATTTATAAAATTTTTACAGCGTAAGATCTAGCGAAGTAAAATTATGAGTGTAAATTTTTTTTTGTCATATTGAAATTTTTCAAACTTAAAATTTTTAAACTTTGAAATTTTTTCAAACTTAAATTTTTGAAACGTAAATTTTTTTTAACCCTAAATTTTTTAAACTTTGAAATTTTTGAAACGTAAATTTTTTTAACTTTGAAATTTTTAAACTCTGAAATTTTTTGAAACTTAATTTTCAAACTTAAATTTTTAAATTTGTAAACTTTGAAATTTTTCAAACTTAAATTTTGAAACTTAAATTTTTTCAAACTTAAATTTTTAAATTTGTAAACTTTGAAATTTTTAAACTCTGAAATTTTTCAAACTTTGAAAATTTGTAAACTTTGAAATTTGTAAACTTTGAAATTATTAAACTCTGAAATTTTTCAAACTTAAATTTTTAAACTCAGATTTTTTTTTTTTTTTTTTTTTTTTTTTGCAAAAATTGTTAAAGTTTTTGCTAATTCAGTCCTATTGGATTCAATTTTAGAGCGTTGAAATGGTACATTGCGACGGATGTCAGATTCCAACGCGAAAATCCAGATGGCGACGCTAAAACAACCGGTTACTTCAAGTCTGTTCCGGCGATTCTTCTAACTCCAGAACAAACCCACGAGCAACTCGACCAAGCCGTCGCTAGAGTTTGTACACTGACAGATGTATTTACATCTATTGGTTCAGGTTGGAAAATCGATGGTATTGATAATATTAAATTGTGCATGGCAGCATACGAGCCAATAGGTGGCTCTTCCTTTTTACCGACACCAACTTGGATATCCAAGAAGAAAGCTACGATAAATATTAAAAACGATGATGATTATTGCTTTCTGTATAGCTGTTTAGCAGTTTCACACTATCACAAAATTAAACCTGAATGTGTTAGCCGTTATAGACAGTATTTGGACGAGCTAAACGTTGATGGACTCAACTTTCCACTAGAGATTGCTCAAATTCCAACATTTGAATCGAACAACCCAGATTTTGCAATTAATGTAGTTTATCCAAATAATGAGGATAAAACTTTTGTACCCTTGTATGCATCCCCTCACAGAAATCGGAAACATGTTGTTAATCTGTTACTTTTGAGCGATGATGAGAAGCGACACTACATTGTAATTCGCAATGTTTCTGCACTTTTAGCTGGGCGAATTTCTTGTAAGTATAAGTCATTCCCATGTCCATATTGTTTACATTGCTTCAAATTTGGAGCAACCCTGAAGGCTCATATTCCAGAATGTGGCAAACATGGACTTCAAAATTTAAAATATCCAACAGATTCCAACAATGTTTTACATTATGCTAACACTCAGAACGAAATGGCGGTTCCTTTTGTGATTTATTCAGATTTTGAATGCTTTTTGGAAAAGACAAGTTCAAACGCAGGTAGTTATACCAAATTTTGTGACACACATGTTCCAAGCGGTTTCTGCTGTTTAACGGTATCATCTTTTGATCAATATAACACCGAACAACCGTTTGTCTATAGCGGTGACGATGTCATGGGCACATTTTTTTCACACATAAAGAGTGAACAGACTAGAATTAACGAAATTCTCTCCAAAAATGTCAAAATGAAACCCCTGACCAAACTTCAGCAGGAAACTTATACCGCGTGTCAAAATTGTCCTTCTTGCGATGTCAGATTGGATCCTACAAATAAAGTGAGACATCATTGTCACATAACTGGCAACTTCTTGTCGGCTCTTTGTACAAATTGCAATTTGCAGATGAAATTTAAGAAGCCGACAAAGTCGAAATGGAAAAAGGACGCAAATTATATGATACCGGTCGTTTTCCATAATTTAAAGGGATACGATTCACACGTGATTCTAAAGCACTTGACAAGATTTTTTGCTCCGAAAGATGTTAATGTCATTGCCACAAACATGGAAAAGTATTTGGCCTTTGAAATTAACGGATTAAGATTTGTTGATTCCTTGCAATTTCTAAACTGCAGTCTGGACACCTTGGTGTCAAATTTGACGAAAGATGGAGACTCAAATTTCAAACATATGCGTAGACTTTACGACAATGATGAGCAATTTAAGTTAGTTCTTCGCAAGGAGATTTTTCCTTACGAGTATATGGATTCACAGGATAAAATGAGGGAAACCTGTTTGCCAGCCCAAGACGACTTTTATAGTCATCTCACAGAAGAGAATATTAGCGATATCGATTATGCACATGCTCAAACCGTTTGGACAAAATTTGTCATACAGTCCATGCAAGAGTATCACGATCTGTATTTGAAGACGGACGTTATACTACTTGCAGATGTCTTTGAAGAGTTTCGTAAAATGTCTTTGAATTACTACAAATTAGACCCACTCCACTACTTTTCGAGTCCTGGTCTGAGTTTTGATGCTTGTCTGAAAATGACCAAAGTCTCGCTAGATCTTTTAACAGATCCAGACCAGTATCTATTCATTGAAAAGGGAATGCGAGGTGGTGTATCCATGATTTGCAATCGTTATGCCAAGGCTAACAATCCATATCTTGAACATGCATACGATGAAAATGTTGAAAATAGCTAAGTTATGTATCTCGACTGCAATAACTTGTATGGTTATGCCATGAGCGAACCTCTACCCACTGGAAAGTTTAGATTTTTGGATCCAGACGAAATTGAAGAGTTTGACTTGAATTCTAAATCTGCAGAAGATGCAACAGGTTTTATTCTAGAAGTAGACTTAGAATACCCAGATCATCTACATACCAGGCATAATGATTATCCATTGGCGCCTGAAAAGATTGCAATTTCATCCAACATGTTGTCTCCATACGCACATGGGTTAGCACAAAAGCTAGGAACCAATCTTAACAATAAACCTGAGAAATTGGTGCCAAATTTGCAGAACAAGACCAACTACGTTGTGCACTATAGGAATTTGAAATTTTATCTGAAAATGGGCATGAGACTTGTGAAAATTCACAAAATTTTGGAATTTGAGCAATCCAAATGGTTAAAAACCTACATCGATTTTAATACCGCCAAACGTCAGGCCGCCACCTCATCGTTTGAGAAGGACCTTTTTAAACTCATGAATAATTCAGTCTATGGTAAGACTATGGAAAACAAAAGGCGTCATTTAGACGTTCGCATTGTTACAAATGTCAGGAGGGCAAAGCGCTTTATTGCCCGTCCAACGTTTCACTCGTTTAACATTATTAACGAAGATGTTACTGTTGTCCAATTAACCAAGTCTAACGTTTTTCTCAACAAACCTGTGTATGTTGGCATGTCAATTTTGGACATTTCTAAGCTGCAGATGTACGATTTTCACTACGAACATATTTTGAAGGTGTATGGTGAAAGAGCGAAATTGCTCTTTACGGATACAGACAGTTTGTGTTATCACATTCGAACAGATGATGTGTATTCTGACATGCAAAATCATATGAGTCATTATGACACCTCAGATTATCCAACTGACCATTTTCTGTACAGCCGCGATAATGCGAAAGTCATAGGGAAGTTTAAAGATGAATGTAATTCCAAGGCTCCGTTGGAGTTTGTAGGATTAAGATCGAAAATGTATAGTTTGTTGCTCCCTGGAAACAAGGAAAAGAAAACGGCTAAGGGTGTTAAGAGATCATATGTGGCGAAAACAATTCGACACAACGATTACAAGAACTGTATTTTTGACGAGCAGCCCACATCATCGAGATTCTTTGTTATTCGTAGTAGCAAGCATGAATTGCACACGACCGAAATTTGCAAATCTGCTCTTTCACCATATGATGATAAAAGATATCTGCTTAACAGTGTCGATTCATATGCTTATGGTCATGTTGAGATTCCTATGATTAATCCTTAGTGCTTATTAGATTTCAATGTTTGCAACTGACATGTTGTTGTGCTTTCTATACAAAAACTGTGAATTGTATCTTGTGTTTTTCAATTTGAATATATAAATATAATTCGGTCTTGAACTTGTCAGTCTTTAAGATGGATCCTACCTGGCAACACCCTTTTTCAGCTATTGTAAGTGGTCCTTCAGGATGCGGTAAAACGCAATTTACCCTACGTTTTATAGATCACTTACAGCACATGGTAAAGCCAACAGTTGACAAAGTCTTGTGGTGTTATGGGATATACCAGGATATTTTCGATAAATATCCTCAAGTGTTATTTCACGAAGGACTTCCAGACTTGAATATGTTTGACGGAAAAGACAGGACACTCCTCATTTTAGACGATTTGATGAGTGAAACGGATGAAAGGGTCACTAAAATTTTCACAAAGATCAGCCATCACAGAAATGTTTCGGTATTATATCTCACCCAGAATCTATTTTACAAGAGCAAACATACTAGAACTATCAGTCTTAACGCTCACTATTTGATCCTGTTCAAAAATGTAAGAGACTCTACACAGATTGCAAATTTAGCTCGACAGATGTTTCCCGGAAAGTCAAATTTTATGGTCGAAGCTTTCAGAGATGCAACGATGGCTCCATTTGGATATCTCTTGGTAGACCTTAGACCCGATACCGATGAGAGGTGTAGAATAAGAACCAGCATATTCCCAGGCGAGACCCATTATGTGTATGTTAGAAAATAAATATATACAGGTGCACAGACCATGATACACTCATTGAGTTAAAATGTCTCCCAAACTAAGGAAGTATCTTGCAAAATTAAGCCTGCTTAAAAAAGCATCGGTCAAAGTGAGGAAGCAGATTCTGAAGAACTGTAACAAGGAACTCTTATGTTGTATATGCGAATGTTCTAAGAACATTCTAAGAGGTCACGTGCCACTAACTACCCCGCAGAAGAGCAAACTGAGTCGATTTAAGAAGAATTTGAGAAGCTTGGCGTCAAAGAAAACGCTCGTTAAGACTAAGAAGAGGCTCATTCAGACGGGAGGTTTCCTCGGTGCACTACTAACTCCAGTGCTTTCCTCTCTGGGCTCGCTTCTAAATCCCAACAGATAACATGGAACATGCAAAGAAAATGGTTTTAGTAGAACCTAGACAGATTGAGAAATGGAAGGAAACCATGTTGGACAAGACACTATCAAAATTGGATGGTGAAATCTATGACATACTACATAGAAATATTGCTGACGACGAAAAAGCTAAACTTTACTCAAACAGTTTAAGTCGATATTTAAATATTGATAAACCTACAGTTATAACAAAGTTTAGTTTAAGCGACCTAGTTGCTAAAGACGATAAGCCTCAGACTGTGACCGAGTCGAAAACTAGCTCTATAGAGACTGAAGTGTTAAACACCGTTCCAGCGAAATGGCGGTCTCATGCATCACGGCTTTTGACTCATATGAAAAACAATTCTGAGATCGATTGGACCGAAAAGGGAGAACTCGTTTTGAAGAATACAACGGTACCTCAAACCCATGCCGTGGATTTGGTAAACGACCTGCTCAGAAAAAGAATCTCAGCTCCAAATCCAACCGGTTGGAAGCAACTTGCCGACGCCTTGAAGGACGGCAATATTCCACACGAATTAATCGGTAACGAGGACAGATGGAAATATATTAATGCAGCAACCGACGAAAGTCCAACAGTTACTCCAAAGCCCAGTCGCAGAAGGTCTCGTGCAAAAGTTCGTTGGGAAGCGTACTGATGGAGTCGTATTTTGATCCAAAACATGCCGGTAGTTTTGGTGGTGTGAAGACGTTTCAAAGACATGTAAAAGGACAAATTAAATCTAAAGATGTTAGAACTTGGTTACAGAAACAAGATGCTTACACTCTGCATAAACCTGTTAGATTAACATTTAGACGTAGAAAAACATTCACCGTTGGTATTGATGATCTGTGGCAAGCCGACCTGGCTGACCTTTCTACATTGTCCAAGGATAATGATAAGAATAAATATCTTTTAACATGCATAGATGTTTTTTCCAAATATGCTTGGGTTGTTCCGCTTAAATCAAAGACTGAAACTGCCCTGACTGAAGCCTTTTCAACGCTGTTGGTCGATAGACATCCCGCACATTTACAAACCGATAAAGGTACAGAATTTCTTAACAAAACCTTTCAAGCGTTGTTGCATAGGAACGCTATAGCCTTCTATACCACCGAAAACACCGATACAAAGGCTTCGGTCGTTGAAAGGTTTAATCGCACGCTTAAAACAAAGATGTGGAAGTATTTCACTTACAAAAACACCCATCGTTATACGGATGTTTTACAAGATTTGGTACACTCGTATAATAACACCTATCATAGAAGTATAGATATGACTCCCAGTCAAGTGACCAAAGAAACCGAACCTGCTATTAGAAAACGCTTGTATGGGGAAAAGAAGAGAGTTGCAACGTGGAAATATAGTGTGGGTGATAAAGTGAGAATAAGCAAAGCTCGAGTTGCCTTCAAAAAGGGCTACCTACCTTCTTGGACGGATGAAATTTTCACAATTGAAGCACGAATACCCTCAGATCCAATCACATATGAATTGACAGACTTAAACGGAGAGAAATTGAAAGGTAGATTCTACGAAGAGGAATTGCAGCAGATTTTGAAAGAAGATGATGTTTACAAAATAGACAAAATATTAAAAAGTCGTAAGCGCGGAGGGAAAACTGAATATTTTGTTAAATGGCGAGGATATGACAATAATTTTAATTCTTGGACAACCGATATATTCAAGTTGTAGCTGTCTGATTGTTCATTCAAAGAAAGTACTTTGGAGACCTTACACCGTTTGTTCTATCATGGCGCACTTTTACCTGACATTACCGAGTAATAGTTCTATGCACTACTATCCTAACAACACGCTTACACATTATACCACGCGGCTAGAAAATGATATATCACTGTCCGGCGATTGGGAAGTTGGTTTGGTCGAAATACAATATCAACACACCTGGTTCAATTTAAATAAGCTTGATGGGCGAGTCATATACACACAGACTGTAGAAAGAAATGGGATCGTATCTCATCCGCATGGTATGTTTGAATTGCCTCCGAGATATTACGACTCGCCGTCAGAGCTTGTAGAAACGTTAAACGAACATATAGAGGAGACGACTTTTAAACATGACAACATGAATTCTACAGAGTTTAAGTATAACGATATCACGAATCGTGTCAGTGCGGTCATTTTTAAAGATGTGGTCATATACTTCTCACCTCATCTGCGCGCAATGCTTGGTATATCCGAAAGACAGAGTCCGTTGACGAATCCGAATACTACTCCATTACTCTGGGAAGCCGATCATAGATGTGATCTAAATAGAGGGTTTTCTTCCATGTATGTATATTGTAACGTCTTGGAGCACATCCCCGTGGGTGATACAAAAGCTCCATTACTTCGTATCGTTCATGTGTCGGGTAAAAACGGTGACAGCATAAATACGATATATGAAAAACCTCTCTACGTCCCACTGCAAAGGAAAAACTTTGACTCTATAGAAATAGATATAAGGACGGATACTGGCAAACCCATACCATTCGAATACGGGAAGGTGATGGTTACACTTCATTTTAGACTTTGTAAAATTCCATATCTTTTACAATGAAAAGACAATTTTGTTGCGATGCGAGTCGACTCGCGTACGAAGATTATTATTTGCAACAGAGTGGTAATGGTATGCCCATATTCCAAGGCGCGCGCATGCAGCGTGGTCATGGAATAGGAAGTTTTCTGAGTGGACTTTTCAGAAGCGCTTGGCCATTGATTCAAACTGGGGCTAAATCGTTTGGAAAACACTTTTTGAGAACCGGTTTGCAGATTGCCAATGACGTTGTGGAGGGTCAATAATTTAAAGACTCTAGCAGAAGACGTATTCCAGAAGGTATAAAAGCTTTTACCTCGTCCAACGACTTCAATACCCAAAGTGGTAGTGGCAGGAAGAGTGTGAAAAGGTCGGGTGTGAAAAGGACGTTAAAGAGACCTGTTAAAAGATTGAAACACGACATATTCGAGAAAGATTAAGCATGGCATTCGTTCATCCACAATCTTGTGAGTGCACAAAGAGCGAATTGGATCTGTTTATCGTACCTCCAACGCAGACCAGTATAGAGAGTGGTGCATATGTCGAATATAATCCGATAGCCACAATTTCGCAGGGAACACCTATAGAATTTAGTATTACAGGAGCCGGACAAGACTATCTCGACTTGTCAAACACACAGTTATACGTTAGAGCCCAAATTATAAAGGCAAACAACGATCCAGTAACCGATGATAATGTTGGACCGATCAACTTATTTTTGCACAGTCTATTTTCGGAAGTTGACATCTCCTTAAACGACACCCTTGTCACACCATCAAATAACACTTATGCTTATCGCAGCTACTTGGAAACCCTTCTAAGCTACGGTGATGCAGCCAAAACCTCGCAGCTTACCTCAGCCTTGTATTACAAGGACGTTGCAACTCATTTCGAAGATGCTAATCCGCACGACGTCAATGCGGGAAACATTGGGTTGAAGAAACGCAGTACATTTACAGACGAAGGACGTGTTGTCGACATGCTGGGATCTATTCATAGCGATCTATTTTTTCAGGATCGTTTTATTCCTAACGATATTAATATAAGAGTGCGACTTGTTAGAAATAAAGATGCATTCTGTCTCATGTCGTCCGTTCAAGGAGCTGCATATAAAGTTCGAATTCTAGAATGCAAGTTATATGTGAGAAAAGTAAAGCTCAGTCCCTCGGTGTTTCTTGCACATGCGAAAGCGCTTGAACAGGGAAATGTAAAATTTCCCGTTAGAAGAGCAGTTTGCAAGACGTTTACCATACCGAGAGGTAATCTGGATGCATCTCAAGAAAGTCTTTTCTCTGGACAGCTACCTACTAGAATCGTTATAGGTTGTGTGGACAACGATGCATTTAACGGCAGCTATACGAAGAATCCGTTCAACTTTAAGCATATGCACCTGTCTCAGTTAAAGGTATATTTGGACGGTCAACAGCAGTCTGTGAAACCTTTGGAACTAAATTTTGACAACAATCAGTTTATCAATGCATACGCCTCATTATTTATGGGAACCGGAAAGTGGATGAGAGACGAGGGAAATCTAATATCCAGAGAGGACTTTCCTGGTGGATATGCACTTTATGCATTCGACTTGACTGCCGATTTAGCCGAGGGTGATCATTTTAATCTGATTAAGCAGGGTAATATTCGTCTGGATATGAAATTTGCTCAAGCTCTAGCCAATACCATCAACGTTATAGCGTTCGCAGAATTTGAGAATATTTTGGAAATTGATCGATCAAGAAACATCATTTTCGACTACAAGAACTGAAAATGAATGGCCGTAGAATTGAGTTGATACTACTGAAAGATGCAAAGTGTGGACCTATGTTTTTGGGCGTGTTTGCGTGTGATCGTCTACCTACAACTTTAAACCAAAGTGGACCTCTGCTGATGGTGTGTAACACAGATCCGCACGACAAACCTGGAGAGCATTGGATAGTCTTATACATTGAAAACTCTTCCTATGGCGAATACTTTGACTCTTTTGGAAGACCTCCCGATATTCCGTTTAGAACATTTTTGAATCGTCACTGTGTAAACTGGATATTTAGCGAGAGACATTTACAAAGTACTGTTAGTCGTTTTTGTGGACACTATTGCATATTTTACTGCTTACATAGGGCTAGAAATAAAAACGTTCATGCTATTGTCAATATGTTAACTTCTGACACCGGACTAAATGATTATCTGGTTCATAACTATGTGTGTAAAACTTACAAATAAAGAAGTCGTGTTTCAGTTTAATAAAGTTTATTAAAACATGTTCCGCTTGTCTTTTTCTTATTTGAAGTGTCGAGTGGAGTCTATAAATTTTTCTGCCCTGTTGGGGTTTGAACCGCCGACCTCTGGGTTGCTAGTCCAACGCGCTAACCACTAGACTACATTCTAAAATAACTAAAATATTTTAAAATGCGTCAAGAAATATGTTTATTCATCATCTGAAATGTTTCAATAATTAAATCGTGTAAGAGTACAAATTAGGGTTCAAATATAATTAAAATATATTAAATGTAATTAAAAGAATTACTTTCAAAGTGATAGTCTACAGGTGATGGCCCAGGAACCATAGTCTGTCTACATGAGATGGCCTAGGAACCATAGTCTGTCTACATGAGATGGCCTAGGAACCATAGTCTGTCTACAGGAGATGGCCCAGGAACCTATCTAGGGTTTAAGGAGATGTCCGAGAAGTCTACCTATGGTTTAAGGAGGTGTCCGAGAAGTCTACCTATGGTTTAAGGAGGTGTCCGAGTAATATACCTAGGGTTTAAGGAGGTGTCCGAGTAATATACCTAGGGTTTAAGGAGGTGTCCGAGAAATATACCTAGGGTTTAAGGAGGTGTCCGAGAAATATACCTAGGGTTTAAGGAGGTGTCCGAGTAATATACCTAGGGTTTAAGGAGGTGTCCGATAAATATACCTAGGGTTTAAGGAGGTGTCCGAGTAATATACCTAGGGTTTAAGGAGGTGTCCGAGTAATATACCTAGGGTTTAAGGAGGTGTCCGAGAAATATACCTAGGGTTTAAGGAGGTGTCCGAGAAATATACCTTTATTTACTACTGTTCTCAAAGAACAAGTGTGATATGTATTAGGCCTATGTATTCACGTGTCTGTGTAGTATTTTTGAAATGTCATCTTAAAAAAGCCTTTAAAACGTCATCTTCTAGCGAAAAGAGACTGCTCGGTGATGGTGCTTGTCATGACGCCTCTTCTTAGGTCTAGGATCGAGGATCTGTCGCCGAGACAACGTACGATTCGTAGAAGAATGTTTAGATAAGTTTAATGAAAATATTAATGAACTCAGATAACTATAATTAAGGTTACAGTATAATAAAGGCTGATATAGCTGTATTTGCCTGAGATACTTTTAGACCCGACTTTGGATTGAATTTTGGTTGCTTTATGCCTTACAGATCCGCCTCGAAGCTGTATAAACACTGGACTGACGTGTATCGAAAGCTGCGAGGGACTTGTAAATGGAGCCTACCAGTGGTGTGGAGGTTGTCAGTTTTTTATTCAATGCTACCTAGGGGATCTGTACTACCAGGCGTGTCCTGAGAACCTCTACTGGGACGATGACGTCAAGACCTGCGTCTCTGTGTCCAACACCTGCGATGAATGTGTCATCGATACCTCTCCGAACGGCGCGACCCAACCTACCAACTCGATGACCACACTTGTCCGTAAGATGCAATGACCGAAAAGTGTCACAACCCACAGCATTCATAATTCGATTATGATGAATTCAATAACAAGAGCTAATCTATATGATATGAAATGTTATTAATTATTAGAAGAGCAGTATTTGATACATATTGTAGCATTTTGCACCAAATCCCACTGCCCCTTTCATATTTTCCCTCTTTCTTCTGCTTTGCACCCGCGATCTCTCTGATCATCCTACGATTTACCCACGGTGACGTAATCTACTGAGATATCGTATGACGATTTTTCCACATTATCTTCGACCTTCATGTGTTCTCTACGACTTTCACGGGTCTTATTCGTGACAAATTACCGAAGTGTTCCGTCTAATAATCTACCGAGATATCTGTATATCCACTGAATATCCAGTGATATTCACGCGCCCTCTACGAGCACCACACGTCCACTAGGTGACATCTACGGCTTGCACCGCTACCGTAATCTGGAGATTTTCTACAGCGTCCAAAAAGCCAAGTTGCGGAAATCAGCTTATTTACAGGCGCTCAGTCAAAACAAAACGAATGAGCAGGTTGTGCAAAAATCGGTTCCAGGTACAGATCCAAAGATATCAGGGAGGCAGACAGTCAGACGGCTAGGGTGGATGAGGCGGCGAGAGAGGTCAACGAAAGAGACTGAATCAGAACAGTTTTTTTTAGGTTTTTAATGAAAGATCTATGAAGAGATAGAAAGAGGTAGGATGGATCAGATATTTGTCATAGGTCTGGTGGAGTTTATTCCAGGGAGGCGCAACAGCCATGGCTGTAGAGCGATATGTAAATTTTAGTGAAGACGTGACGGAAGGGCGGAAAAGTGTTAGGGTGGAAGAGGAGCGGGTTGAACTAAGGGATTGGATGGTGAATAGCTGACGAAGATAGGAATGTTGGGAGAATTGGGGCGTCACGTGACTATTTTCCGCGTTTGGACCTTAGCAACCGTTAGCAACAGGCTCCCTGTAGAAGAGACCGAGTCGGTCAAAGTCCACAACCCGTGCAACAAGGAGAGGACAGAGAGACAGAGACAGAAAGAGAGAGAGAGAGAAAGAGAAACGACGAAACGAGGAGCAGACAACACGGAGCAGTTGCGGAATCGGTCGGAGTCGACGACAACTCAGTAACAACTGAATTTCTGGAAAACTCTACAAATAGAACGCTGTTTATTTAAAAGGCGCCATATTAAGTGTCTTGATAAATACCTACATACAGATCAGAGAAGAAACGCTTTGTACCCTCTTGAAATCAAGTAAACTATAGAGGTCGTGATGGAAACCATTCTTTTAAACTATCTGCGACCATCAGGTCATACAATTTCTAGTAACATTTTGTTCACTTCCTTATGGCGGACCAAACATCTGGTAAGTTTTCACTTAAGAAATTTTTGTTCTGCATTCTCTGTGGGTAATTTAAACTTAAAAAAATAAATGTTGTCTTTAAATGATCTCAGTAATCAAATTCTGTGTAATATAAACAACTCAGAACAGTTCCAGCTTTTGGAATCATCAAAAGCAACAACAATTTAACTTAAAGTTTCTTTTTCAACACTTCGGCTGTTAAAAGCATTCGACACAGTTTAAAATGTACGCCAAATTTCAGTTAACTCAAACCTATAGGGCTTATAGGCCTACTCTCCACGTTACCAGGCGAACGCTTTAACCAATCGGCAAACGTGTAATATATCATCCATCTACCCCTTATTATTGCCCTTCGTTTTAACCAGCGCTGAAAACAATCAACTTGCAATTGTTTCAAATTTCTTTAAATTAGGATAAATTTTTAGCAGCGCTTCATTTTTGTAGAAGTCGAGTACCATAAATTTTGCATTTTTCTCGGGTGTAGTTTTCGTGTTGCCTGCCGCCTGATGTAACGCCCGTTACATTAGGTTTTGCCTCAGAAATTCTTGTTCTGTGGTCTATGTGTGTCAATTTAAACTTTCAAAATAAATGTTATCTTTAGGATGATCTCAGCAATCAAGTTCGGTGCATTTCACACAATTAAAACAGTTCCAGCTTTCGGAATCATTAAGAATAGGCTAAGAACAATTTAACTCGAAACTGTTTTTAACACTTAGACTCTGAGTCTTAGACTGTTAAAACCATTCGTCACTGTTTAAAAATGTAAGACAATTTCAGCTAAACGGAACCTATACTCTCCGCGTTATCTTGCGAGCGCTTTAACCAATCGTTTACCGTGTAGGTCTAATATCATCCGTCGGGAGCACCTCTGAGTAGCCCCCTTGAAGAGGTGCTATATAAATACGTGAATGAATGAATGAATTATCATCTACGTGTAGAATATCATCCACGTCCATCTACGCCTTACTATGGCCCTTCATTTTAGCCATTTCACATTTCTTTAAATTAGGCTAAATTTGTAGCACTGCTTCATTGTTGTAGAATTTGAGTACCATCGATTTTGCATTTTCTCGGGTGTAACGAACCTATGCCTGGTGTTTGATCCTACGCAGTACGCACGTTAGGTTACTTTAAGTTCAAATCGCCCCCAAGGTTACAATGACAACATGCCATGCTTGAATGTCAAAGGCATCCAGATTGTTTATTTCAATTTTATTGTCAAAACAAAGAATAATGGTACGAAATAAAGTATCAATTAGTTAATGAACTTCAAGCTAGAGATACAAATATTTAACTGATTGGCATATTCTATATAGCTAAACCAGTATCTTTGACATTTAAGTTTAAGTATAGAAGCTTATTATCAAAGAATATCAATCACTTTCCAGGCTTAATAAATAAAACGGAGAACCTCAAAAACGACCATACGCGCTTCGGCCATCTTCAAATTCAATTAATAGTAATCGTAATCCTTACTTCAAAAGCGCCATCTGAAAGCTAAACACAGGGCATCAGCTTATTCACCAGCGCTGCGTCGCAATAGAGGTTCATATGAGTCAGCGTAATTGTTGATAAGATGAGGCTTTACTTTCGAATGGAAAGCCCGGAGATAATAGAGAAAGGAGCTTGAGCCTGAGGCGAGTTGAAATGATAACGGAGGAACGGAGAATTTGCGGATAGTTCTATGGTCGTGGTTCAGTGTGGGATATGACTCGGCTTGAAAACTTGAGATGAGTAGTGACCGGGGGTCAAGAAATACTGAAATGGGAGGTCGAGTGGGTGGAGCGGGGTGGATAGAAGCTTGGAACGGTGAAGAGATCACGGAGACACCTGACTGGGAATATTGTAAGGAGTTTTAGGTCAGTTGTAGGACTTTGAAGTGGACTCGCTCTGGGATTTTAGCTAATGGAGTGATTTGAGGATGGGAGTGATAATTATGATGTGGAGCGCTCTATTGACAGCTCGGGTTAGTGAGCCTTAGATAAGTTGCAGACGCTTAATAGAGGTGGATTTAGGTTGAAGAAGAAGTAATTGCAGTAATCGAGCTTTGAGTAGCAATGGTGGAGGCAGTTTTAGCGTCGAACATGGGCCGGATGCGGCGGAGGTCACGAATTTGCATGATACAGGATCGCGAAAAATTGGAAATGTGGTCAATGGAGAGATGCGAAGGAAAAGTAATGTAATACATAGACTGCCGGACAATGGAATCGGAAGTGAAGGTAAGAGATGAAGATTTTGTCGATAGGTGTATGAAAGGGTCGAGGATTTTCTTTATTTGATCAGGAAGGCCTAAGATGATGAATTCTGTTTTGGAACGGTTCAGACAGAGGAGGTTGAATACATGCATCGAGAGATTAGATTAACAGAGATAATAAATGTAATGGCAGCTAGAAAATTAAATGTCTCCTTCCTGATCTACTTTTATAGGCCTAATTTATTGCTTCTGGCATTAAACTTAAACAAAATGCCGATTAGAACTTCAGCGAAGCATTAAGAAGGTACTTCAATAAACGTTGTATTGCATTTATTTACTTGTTTAATTACCAACCACAAAACGCCAGAATGATATTCTCTATATTGATATCATGTTTTAGCGATACTGCCGACATACTGGTATCCTTTTTGCCCTGTAATTTGTAATAATGTCATTTCTAATGAGAATTCTAAATTTTGTAGCTCCCCTTTGTCAAAGTACTGGACCTGACTGTTTACATGACTGCGATATCACGCATAATGGCAATTACCAGTCGTGTGCCAGATGCGACTATTTTATTCAATGCTCCGGAAGTGAAACATTCTACCAGGCCTGTCAACCTGGCCTGTATTATGATCATTCAGTCGAGGCCTGTGTATTCGATTCGACCACCTGCCAACAAAGTCCATGCTATGAGGCCCTCACTACCCCAGGGACGACGCGTAAGTATGGATTGCAAACCATTTAATATCGTCTTCGATTTATGTATACGGAATTTCATTTGCTAACTAGACATGAAAAAATTGAACACGATAATAATTTGAATAAAAAGTAAAAGAAACCAAAACGCATGTCTCTCTACAAACTACAGGGTTAGTAACATTTACACAGATCAGCAACATCCATTACTCTTTTTTATTTTGCTAATACCCCATTTTAGTATCATAGAAGAAATTGGTAGTCGACTGTAGTTGCCTCATTTGGTAACAAATATTTTCGTAGCAATGTAATATCAGCATTCAGAACTCAAATTGATGGTCAACGAAACGATAACTTATGCATACCCGTATCCGGAGACTCTGCACAAGTGGTGAAAGTAAATCCATCCTTAATATAAACGTGTGACCAGAGGCGTAGCTAGGGGGACTCGTGTTCCCGGGCGCCAAAGGAAGGGGGCGCCAAAATGAGGGTTAAAAATTAATAATTTTTCTCCTAATTTTGATGTAATTTTAACTAATTTATTACAAAAATTATAAGATTTAAATTTGGCGCCCATTTCCAGCTTCTCTGTATGGGAAACTTTAAACCGGCTGAAAATGAATAGCTGCATTCTGCTGCATCCATGGCCGATGAGAGGGGTGTTGGTATGCAGTATGTTGCCCCGGGTAGGAGTAGCATCTGTGGGCTGCCTGATGGGTAATCTAGTTCGGCCCGCATTGGCTCTTGCGGCCCATAATCCGGGTATGAAATATTACAATAGGCATCATGGACACAGGGCGACTGCTGGTGCTGGCTGCTGGATCCAACTCGGCAGCTGATGGGTACAGGGTCTCTGCAGTGATTTGTTTACTTTATCGGGCCAAGAGGTCAAAATTACAAGCTATAAGAGGCAGACATGCAGTCTTAGTCTGAGCGTGAAGACCGAATTATCAGAGCCCACGGTCTGCTGTAAGTCAGTCAGTAGGCCTACTCGCAGTTTAACTATCTTGGATTTCAATTCTGAAGCATTATTATTAGGATAAAATAAAACAAATATGTGCTATCTGCTGTTGTAAGATATTATTTTTACATTTTGAAGGCTTTTTACATTTTTCAGTGAATAATAGTATATCTTATAGCCATGCCAGGAAAAAACTAAGTGAAGCTTAAGGCCGCAAAAGAAAGAAAGAAGCTGAGAAGACATAACAAGTCTAGCACATTTCTGGCAAATTTTCTTTAAAAAGCCAAGTTGACAGAAGCTGAAGCTGAAAACTATGTCTACGAGTCTAGGACAGTCGCGTAGGCCTATAGGGCCTAATTTGAATTTATTGACATTTTGAAACACGATGTTTACAATCGCATATAGGCCTAGAATTACAGAACTTAAGTATACTAAACTATTAGTTTGTACTTTGTAGTTTTGATATTTTATTTCATTAAAATTAAAATTTCCATTCGAGGTATTTGGAAAATGTGAACGGGGGGAGAGGGGCGCCAATTTCATAGTTCATCCTCGGGCGCAAAATATCTAGCTACGCCGCTGCGTGTAACATGTCTTCGAATTGTTGCAGAGTACGATCCTTGCACCAGTGCACCCTGTCTCAACGATGGATCATGCATATCTGGCGGCATCAGTTACACGTGTTCGTGTCGTGATGGATACACTGGATATCGCTGCGAAACATGTAAGTTTGAAGAATATTATAGAAATAAATTAGGTTATGAGCTCATGGGTCGAAACAAACTAAATTACCTCTGCGTTCTGTCGATCAAACCTAACTCTAATTGCTTTAAACTCGTATATGCATTATACGAAGTGATTTAGCGGACCCCAGATGGCCAGCAACTTTCGAATACTAGCCAGACGCCAGTCATGTGTTACGTGTCACATGATTCCAGAACGTGGCTACTTTCATAACTATGTTAGTTATGAAAGTAGCCACGTTCTGGAATCACGTAATTAACTGTTCGTTACACCGGTTAGTGTCCTGTTGGCGGCCGTAGCGGAGTTTCTTTTATATTGGTCAAGGTTTTCTAAACTTTAGGCCTAATCGCGTAAAATCTAAACTGTATGAAAGGAATAAGTTTAGTAATCTTACAATCCGCGATGCGAAGACGTTAGAGGCATCTAAAGATTCACGGTTTAGTTAGTGAAACTTAAATACAAGCTTACGATTGTGAATTCCTTCTGTTCTTGGTGAGAGCGTTTCCAAGTGACGCCATTATTAATTATCATGGACATCAACATTGACATTAGCAATATTATCAACAATACTCCAAATGGTCGGCGCGCATTTCTAAGTCACGAATAATCGAGCTTCAAACGTATGTCATTCAATTTGTACTATAACGCAAACTCGAGAAAACACATTCTTCTAGATTTCTTAGAGAACATGTTAATGTACTGAGGTTTGAACACACGAATACCTCTATTGCCAACATAAAATTGCGAACGGACAATCACTGAAAATCTTGAAGTACAGAGTATGGTCAAATTTTCGCGCTCACGTAATGGTTGTCAGCAGCGTGCAGCTGCTTGACAGGCCCCGCAGTCATGACGTATAATCGAAAAAACAGTGTTAAAAGAGCATAAGATACCCTATGTAAACACGCCTGTTGTATGTATATCTAAAAAGATGCGTTTTAAGTTGAGCTTAACTGATTTCTGTGCTATTTATGGCGGTAAAATATTAATTTCAAGTAGAAGACTGTTCCATGAAGAGGGGCCCACACATAGGCGTAGACTTTGGGGGGGAGCCGGGGTACGTGCCCCCCAATAATTGAGATGGACTGTACATCTAATGCAACAAGTATAGAAAGAATAACCAAATGCCGCCCAAATATTTTGGGCAAGTTTACGCCAGTGGGCCCATACCTGAAAGAATTTGAGTGAGCGAATCGGGGCGCGGATCCAACAGATCCCCATGTGCTGTAGACCACACTTCTCATCTGCTCAATGCAGGATCACAGAGCTCCCTGATTGCATTGTAGTCGGAAGCCAGTCCAGTATCTCTCACATGTAGTTTGAAACATGCGAGAATTTTGGTAGATTGGCCACGACCAAGGCATCGCAGTTAAGTACGGACTGAAGCTGACGAATTCTGACCTTCGGCTGGCTTACAAGGACAGCTTTACAAGAACCCAAGAGAGTCATGAATACAGAGTGAGCAAGGGTCGCGATACATTCCTCCGAAAGACTCTGATCTGGCGCAGTTGATTAAAGCAGGATCTGCAGAGAAAGTCGACGTGGTCCACTATAGATAGATCTTCGTCCAAGAAGATTCCCAGATCCCGGACGACGTGTTGTTGATATATACAGGCCACAAAATAGAACATTTCATTTACAGTTTTTTACACCAATTTGTTCAAAGTGGTGTAAAGTGTTTGCCTTAATGTCACACTCTATGGTGCATAGAAATCACGTACAGTGTGAAACTGTTTGAAACATGGTACTACACACAGTGGAGGTAGTGAGAGGCAAGTTTCGCAAAAATAACGAGTTTCTTCGCGCTTTCCATGCTTGTTACAAACAACACACTTCCTACACGGTCCTGCTTTGCTTGCAGTTGCTGGGATAACATCCAGAGAGTGATGTCAATTGAGTCTGGATGGGTCCGAAGCCTTGTGGTGATTGTAGATGTGATGGCACTCTCTGGTCGATCTTGGCTTCCGAGCAGAGACCGAATAACGTTCGTTCTGAACCAATTCTGGCGCCTAGTTCCTCCAATGTTCTTGTAGGGAAGTAGGTATTTGATACAGCCATCACAATCACCTATAGGACCACCTTTCTGTACCACTTCAATGACTTTTCACAGTGGTGTGTAATAAGACAAAAGTTGATCCCATTTATAGTCTACATGAAATCATTGCAATCGAATTGCAGTCTGGCATTTTCACAAACTGGTAACATTTGCCTATCCTCTACCTTCTCTACAACCTTAGAGATGAATTTCAGGCTGGAGATAGGCCGGTAATTGTTGATATCATCCGGATCCATGCTTGACTTCTGAAGAGATGGTCGCATTGTTGTTCGCTTCTGGCCGTCTGGCATAAATCCTTCTGCCAAAGAAGCATTGAAGATCCGCAACAGAAAATTGAAATTGTAATAGAACTTTAATAAAAGCGCAACTCAACGATTCAGAGTCGCTCGGAAAGCAGTTCACAGACAGCTTCCTGCAGAAGGAAAATGTCTCCAGCTTGCACGTTTTTTATGGTGAAGACAGACGTGTTTTCTTAGCCCAGTTTTCAGCTGGTATCTTTAGATATTAGATGTAATTCGTGTCTTATCTTATCTTATCTTATCTTATCTTATATGATTATTTATATAACGCCTCTCACTGCATAGACTATTCAGAGGCGCTCCCAGCGTGTCAGCCCCGAGGGAAAAGAAAGGTCTTTAGGCAGCGGAGAGAAGAGGGCGAGATCCCAAGAAATATCTTTCTACGGAGAGGGGGCAGGTAATTCCATAAGGAGGGGCCAAGGATGGCAAAAGCACGATGCTGAGCCATCGAAGTCCTTGCGCGAGGGACAAGTAGATCAAGGCGGTCAGCAAACCGAAGAGGGCGGGAAGAGAGAGCAGATAGACGTTTACGCATTATTGTATTGTATTTAAACATTTATAAAGCGCCTCTAGTAGGGTGAACCGTTCAGTGCGCAAGGCCGAGAGAAAAGAAATAAGTCTTGAGGAAAGCAAAAGAAGATGAGGGGTTACTTATTAAAATATGAGAGCGAGTAGAAGGAGACAGTGTATTCCAGAGAGAGGGACCAATTGAGGCAAAAGATCGGGACTGAGCCGTAGCTGTGCTAGTATGAGGAACTGAGAGATCAAATCTGTTTGAGGAGCAAAGTGGACGATGCGAAGAGACAGAAAGAGGCCGGTGAATTACATCAATTAAATATTTGGGGCGAGACCCCGCTGTGTCTTTGACACCAGAATAAGGATTTTGAACTTAATACGTGCAGAGAGAGGAAGCCAGTGCAGTTTCTCAAACATGAAGGATGAAATGCGTGAGTAGCGTGGCAGACGGGCAATTAATCTCGCAGCTGCATTTAGGACTGACTGCAGAGGCATGAGACGGACCTTAGGAAGACCGATTAGAAGCGAATTGCAGTAGTCAATTCTGGAGCAAATGAAAGCATGGACCAGCGTTGTGAAAACAGAGGAAGAGACATATCGTCGAACAGCCCTGAGACGCCTTAAGTGGAAGTAGGAAACACGTGTGAGGTTAGAGATGTGATCTTTGAAGGAGAGAGAGCTATCAAGCGTAACACCTAGATCACGTACACTTGATGAAAAGGAGTAGTGAGGGAAGATTTCCAAGAGGAGGGCGAAATCAATCTTAAGCATTAGGTCACAGAGGTATTTATGAGCTTTTCCCAATTGAGTCCTAGAGACCAGAAGGACCTTGTATTGGATGCGGGAAGCAACAGGAAGCCAGTGAAGTACATCAGTCATAAAGGTAGTTATGTGAGAGAAGCGAGGAAAACGGGCAATGAGCCTGGCATCCGCGTTCAGAACAGACTGCAAAGATGAAAGGCGCGCTTTAGGGAGCCCAGCAAACAATGAATTGCAATAGTCAATGCGGCAGCAAATGAAGGCATGGACCATAGTAGTAAACACTGAAGGGGAAACTGATCTTCTTACAGCCCTCAAACGCCTCAGGTGATAGAAACAGGAACGTGTCAGGTGGGAGAGGTGTTCAGAAAACGAGACGGTACTCGTCGCCTGAGAATTATCTTCGCGTATCTCCATTTTCGAAAATTCCGAGATAAACGAGGTAGAAGTTTGGGCCGCATTTTGCGGAAAAATGAGAAATTCAATGCAATAAGTAGGGCATTGTCAAATTACAGTTCACAACCAGACGTCATATTAAAACATCAACATTACATAAAGATATTGCATTTAAAAAATTAACAATTATAGTTGTTTTTCTCAAATTTGTGAAAATTTTGTATAAAATGGATTTACAAATATTATGAACCATCTTTCTGAAAACAAAGACATGAAATGATTAAATTAAGCAACGACCAATTATTACAGAGTGTTTTCGTTAAAATATTCATTTATATAGTCCGGATTTTTAAAAGAAAAACTTTTAATTGTCTGGATATGCGACACTATAGTCCAGCTAAGCGCACAGGTTTATACTGTTGTATCTCCTGCGAGTCCAATCAGCGACGAGCTTTCTGTGGACATACACCAACAGAGACTGCTACACTATGATGCTGTATGGAGATACGATAAAATGTTTCTGAAAACAGGACATACGACAGTATATTTTGTTGAATATCTTTAAAACGACCTATCGTATCTCCTAGCCATTGAAACTGAAGAAAGATCAAAAAAATTCTGCTACAAATCAACCCTTAACTACTTTTCGAAAAAAAGTGGAGATACGACAAGATAATTCTCAGGCGACGTACTATCAAGGGTGACACCCAAATCCCGAACACTGGATGAAAATGAAAAGTCAGGCTATATTGACGATAGAAGTGGGATATCAAGTTTAGAAAGTTGCTGCTTAGTGCCAAACCAGATCAGTTGGGTCTTAAAAGAGTTAAGGTTAAGTCGATTTGATGACATCCAAGAGTGGAGATCATGTGACAAGGAATCAATGGATCCAACAAGGGAGATCTGCTGAGAGGATGAGCCTTGGACAAAGATCTGAACGTCATCTGCATAGAGGTGACCAGAGGTAAGGTGTTTAGTAAACATAGAAGGAATGTCAGCTGTGTAGAGTAAGTACAGAATGGGGCCAAGGACAGAATCCTGTGGGACACCATACTCAACCCTAACCCAGGCAGTTCTGGAGTCACCAAGGACAATCCTCTGAGTACGGTCAGAGAGGTAAGATTTGAACCAAAGAAGAGGGAGACCACTGAGACCACAAGACAGTTCAAGACTCCGAAGTAGGATTTCATGATCAACCATGTCGAAGGCCGAGGAAACATCAAACAGTGCTAGAAGCGTCAAATGAGACCTGTCAATGGCAGTATAAATGTCCGAGAGAAGGGACAGGATGGCAGTTTCCGTAGAATGGTGACCTCTAAACCCTGATTGACTAGAAGGGAGGAGTCCAGACTGTTCAAGATAGGGCAGAAGTTGAAGTGAGACAAGTCTCTCAAGAGTTTTAGAGAGAAAAGAAAATTCTGCGCTGATTTGTGCAAGGAAACATGTATGTCGTCCGCAGCATCTCATCATATCAACGCAACATTATGTACACAATGTAACAGCGATGAATCATCGTGTTTTAGACAGACCAGAGGCATCCTGTATGACTCGTATGGGATTGGCGTTGATTTGTTGACAGTAATGAGTCGAGAATGTTGGGAAGGTAATCAATAATGCTTCATTAAATAAAGAGAAATGTACGTGAAGTGCCAACTCAAACCACGATGCTCCAGACTCGGCGCAGATTATTTATGGTATCAACTAATAGTATCTGGTGATTTGTCTTATACAATTCATGCGTTTCAATTATGGCTACCAAGAAGAAATCATAATAGTAATATTTACCAAATAAGGTGCAGATAATTTGTCATTTATTATTTTCATTCAAATTTCGGGCTTGAAATTACCCCTCGAGACGTATTCGAATCCAGATTATGATTGAGTGTTGTAATAATTGATAATAACTAATCAATTGTATGCATCGTAATTGTAATTGCAAATTTATATAGCACCACTTCAGAAAAACTCATCAGAGCAGCTCGATACTAAACAAAGTAAAACCATGATCGAACAAAATGATGTTTAAGGACATGCGGGAAAGAACAAAAAGAAGTTAAGGAGTTCGTTAGTCAACTTATTCCAGAAGTATGGGCCTACCACGAAAACTTCTATGCTGGACCATGGAAGTTAGGGCCGGTGGAACAACAAAGTGATCTTGCACAGCAGAGCGATTATATCCGTGACCAGAGACGAGAGAGAGAGAGAGAGAGAGAGAGAGAGAGAGAGAGAGAGAGAGAGAGAGAGAGAGACAGACAGACAGACAGACAGACAGACAGACAGACAGACAGACAGACAGACAGACAGACAGACAGACAGAGACAGAGAGAAAGAGAGAGACAGAGAGACAGAGACAGAGAGACCGAGACGCAAAGTTCCTTCAGTCTGGTGCGATGGTGACAGTGTTTTTTTACTGTGTGTGAAGGAGCTCCGTCCTGCTGCAACGTCCAATTGTAACGACTAGATCTTGTTCGAAGACAGAAAAAAAATATCAGAAAGTAAACCTTTTTCTAGAACGTGTAACGTCTCCTAATATTCCACTAAATGCTAAGGAGTTAGGCACTGATCATGCGCCAAGTTACTTTGAATTCAAACAGACCTTAATGCATCTTAAGGAGTATAAAGCTAAAAATATCAACGAATGACATGAGTCAGTTCTGTAAATTAGAATTTATGTATTAGTTCATGTAAACAAGCACCGACATCAAGTTACATAATGTCAAATCGTTCAAATTAGAAGAGCCCTAAGTTAGACTAACTGCCTACTTAGACCAGCTTCTGTTCTAAATTGTATGAATAGATATTATTTATTATTATTTTATTTTAAAATTATTTTTTCCCCGAGGTGCATATGATCCCTCGGGAGTTCAAAAATTAGGGGGCATTGTTCTGGAAAGGCTATAGTCTTCGCAGATGGTTTTATTATTATTATTATTATTATTATTATTATTATTATTATTTTTTAAACCGAGGTAGATATAATCCCTCAGGTTGTTCAAAACTATATCTGGAGATAATATGATGTTACACTGGAATGGCGGACCACTCGACAAGTTCTGGCCGCATGAAAGTTTTATTATTATTATTATTATTATTATTATTATTATTATTATTATTATTATTATTATTATTATTATTATTATTATTATTATTAGTTTTTTTTTACCCGAGGTAGCATTAATCCCTCAGGCTGTCAAAACTATGTCCGGAGAAAGATAGATGGTTTTCTGGAACGGCTTATTATTATTATTATTTTTATTATTATTATTATTCTTTATTAAAAGACTAAAAGCGAACCGCACATTGGTGAACAAGTATAGAAAATTATAAAACATAGAAGTAATAAGAAGATAATAATATTAAAAAAAAGATTGCCTAGATTAAAACTCCCTCTGGTTCAGGGACGTCATTTGGGGGGGGGCAGGGGGGGGGCATTTGCCCCCCCTGATTTTTGGAGAAAAAAAGAAAAAGGATGGTTAAAAGAAAAGGAGGAATAAAGGTAAATATTTGCATTCAAACAAAATTACAAAATTATTAGCAATATGAGTGTACGTCATATTACTTACTGGGGATCATGGACGCAGTCGTGGGCAGTTGGGGCCTGTGACAGCCTTTGATAATTTTGTGCTATCGGCAAGGACAAAAATGCCGCCATTTACATATTGTGCTAGTCACAACTGCCTTGTGTTGCTAAGGCAGATTTACTCCCTTATACATTTGGCCGGAATTTGCCGCCCCTTGAAAAATGCCGCCCTAGGCAGCAGCCTATATCACCTATACCTAATGCCGGCACTGGCCGTGTGCATCAAGAATTCAAAGTCCAGAGTCCAGAGACGAGGCCAGCTAGCTTAACCCCCAGGCAGCCGACATGCGGACGGATGCTATTCCTGCCCAGTGCAGCATACTACATACCCCCACACCCTCCTCTCATGGGCCATAATATATATTATTACCAGATGCTACTTTTACCACATCAGGCTGGAACCGATACATGATTTTATAAGAAAGAAAGGACTTTTCTCCAGTTCTCTGAATCTGACTAAATTAACAATCTTGCTTAGTGCATTGTGAGTTTGTCAGTTGTTGTGAGTATATTTTTTTTATAAATATAGTTTAATTTTATTTAAATAGCAATTATTGATATTTGATTGTGTTTGGCCCCTTGTGCGGAGGCATGTGGGCTTCTTCAACAGCTATATGCCGTTGATGTTCGCCCTGAAGGGGTGGTAGCTGCTGTACAACAGATAACTCAAGCTATGGAGGTCTTTTCTACTTTAGGGCCTATACAACGCCGGGCTTTCTCTATTGCTGAGCCCTTCGTTTGGAATGGTCTTCCGTTAGAGATTCGCCTACTCCCCAGGGGTAACACATCTGCTTTTTCCAAGTTGCTCAAATCTAATCTCTATTGCCGTGGCTGGGGGTGCGCTATATTAATTTTCCGAATGAATGAATGAATAGAAAATCGAATAAATTACGTGAGGAAAGAACAGTTGGGGCATATTTATTTATTTCAGAAATAATCAGAACCATAATGTCTAAGAAAGGAGCACAATCGTCAATTATTAACTTCTTGAAGAGAAAAAGTGTACCGGTGTCAGTTACAGAGTCAGTTGCAAATAAAAAACAAGTCATCGAATCTGATCAATCTGTAGCTCACGATACAAGAGCGTCTACAAGTGGAGCCTCATTAGATCTACCTCAATCACCAGCCTTGCCAGAAAACCAAGTGTCGTTTGCAGATATATCACGTTTTAATCACGACGTTCCAGTTCAACCAATACTAAATGAGTATCCTCAAACATCTAAGCGCCGTTTCAACTCCGGATATTTCAAGCAATTTCCATGGATCGAATACTCCATTCATCTGGATGCCGTCTTTTGCTTCAGTTGTCGCCATTTTAGTTCCAATATTGTCTGTCCTGGTGAAACGTTTGGGCACATTACCTTTGTTGATAAAGGATTTAGAAAATGGAAGGATATCAAAGAATTGCTGACACAACATGAGTCCAGTAGCAAGCACAAAGCTGGCTCAGTGCTGTGGGCACAAGCAAAGAATGTGTCAGAAGGAAAGGCTGAATCTGTAGCAAATCTGATTAATGTTTAGAGAAAGTCAGATGTTGTGGAAAATCGGAATCATCTGAAGTTTCTAATTTTGGCGACTTCATATCTAGCTCGTCAAGGCTTGGCTTTCCGTGGCAACGATGAATCAAAAGAATCGTCAAACAAAGGAAATTTTATTGAATTACTCGAAACGATGAGTGAGCTTTCTCCGCAAATACGAGAAAGACTTCGAACAAGATATGGACACTACACATCAGCAGAGTATCAGAATGATATTATACACTGCTTGGCAAACATTCTTAGAAAGAACGCGGTTGATACACTTGGACCCTATTGGGCACTTATGGTCGATGAATCAAAAGATATTTCTCGCAAGGAACAACTGAGCTTCGTCATTAGATCCACATCACCAGATGGTTCAGTTTGGGAAAAGCCTCTAGGTACTTTTCATATGAAAAAGGTAGATGCTCAGTCACTGGCAACTGCTATCAACAATGCAGTTCTGGAAAACAAATTATCATGGGATAAATGTGTTGCACAATGCTACGATGGTGCTTCAGTAATGAGTGGCAGCCTTCGAGGCGTTCAGGCACGGATTAAAGAAATTGCTCCACAGGTCATCTACATACACTGCCACGCCCATCGTTTGAACCTAGTCTTAGTCAACACAGTTAAAAATATACCCGAGATCGTTGACATGTTTTCCATCATACAGTCGGTGTATGTGTTCTTGTCTGTTAGTGGCCCTCGACATGAACTATTTGTGCAAGCACAAATTGAGGATAATATAGAAGTCTTGGAGCTCGAAAGATTGGTTGAAACCCGGTGGTCTTATTGGTATCGTTCCATTCGCAAAATAAAGCTTAGAATTCAAACCATTGTTAATGTGTTGGAGGCCATTGCAATACAGACTGTTGACAAGTTAGCAAAAGCAGAAGCTCAAGGGTTGCGAAAACGAATTCATTCAATATCATTTCTTCGTTGTTTGCTTGTCGCTGAAAAGTTACTTGGAGCAGTCAATTCTTTATCGCAAGAATTACAAAATTCCTCAGTCGATTACTTATCTGCCGAAGTGTTGCTAGAATCCACCAAAGAAGATCTGATGGCATTTCGAAGCAATGACACTTGGGATGGTATTGTGAAAGAAGCTGATGCAATTGGAGTTCAAATTGGAATCCGACCGAACGACGACAACTACGATAACAGACCAAAGAGAGCTCAGGCGATGTCCAGAAAATTATCAGAATATTTTGTCATGTCAACAACTGGTAAGATGGTTACAGAAACGACTCAAACTAGCGATGATTCAATGCGTACTGGAATCCTTTTTGCATGTGTCGACAAGTTTATTTCTGAACTCAATGATCGATTTACAGTTAACTGCAGTGTTCTAAAGTGTGTGTCGGCATTAAACCCAAGTTCATCAAACTTTTTATGCCCGGATACTGTCAACGAACTTGTGAAATTATATCCTACTAGTGGTGTCGATACAATTATGATTCATGCACAACTGTCTTCGGCAAAGTCTTTTCTCCAATCATTGGAGAAAAATGTGACAGCCATGACTATTCATGAAGTTCGAACATGCTTGAGTCGTCATCCACATGGTTTTAGTGAGCTTTTGAAAGTGATTGACCTTATCCTGACATTGCCAGTGACATCAGTCGAAAACGAACGTTTTTTAGCTGCATGAAACGAGTAAAAACATACCTCAGAAACAGATGTGAAGACCAACGACTCAGCGACCTGCTGGTAATTGCATGTCTCCAAGAAGATGCCAAAAATATGAATATTGATGCAGTTATTGATGATTTTGGTCGTTTAAAACAAAGACGATATCCTTTGTTTTAGCAAATCATTATTACAATTGTTATATACTACTGACAAAATAAGAGTTTCCATAGCTCTTGAAAAAAAGGGGAAAGAACAAGAAAAGGAGAAAGAAGAAAGGTGTAAAAAAGAAAAACAATTATACTAAAATTCATGGAATTATTATATACTAGGCCTATTAACAAACAAGTGTTTGCGTAGCTTTTTCACAGTACTCCACCTCACACACTATACAGATTGAAGAATTAACAAAAAAGGGTTACATTTTTTTCGTGCGAAGTGCGAATTTTTTTTACCTCTTTTGACGTCCCTGCCCCCCTGAGAAAAGCTGAAATGACGTCCCTGCTCTGGTTCGTAGTAGTAGGCCTAGATGAAATTTCTCCTAGTATGTGCTTTGCCTCCAGTCACCAAACGTTGATGACGATGACACCGTAGCACCTACATCAGGTCACATAGGACGGCGTACATTATGTTTCTTCTCGTTGATTTTCTTCTTGCAGATTTTCTCACCAAAAGTCAGTCAAATCAAAAGTTCATGTGTTGAGCTTGAATTTAGCTGAAACACACCAGTTCCTACAGTCCATTTGCCGGACTAACCAATCCAAGTGTCAGTTCATTTATGACTATGACTCGATCGATGTTGCAATTACACACGAACTTAAGCGAAGAGTCTTTGCTCTTTAAATCGACCTCATCTTTAGACTCTTAATTCGAACTTTAAATCGCCAAACGTCACAAATCTTCCAACAAGATCTCTTCAAAACAATCCTCAGAACGCAACTGACCAATTGTCTTGACGTCTTTCGCACAAAGTTCGCCAAATTACCCAGATGAGCGTCTTTACTCTCCAACGTTAAACATCCCAACTGTCCTCTTCATTTCAACAAATTTCCAAAACCTATACTAATTTTATATTCAGTAAAGCTGGTCACAGATGCTGGTCACTTAAATTAATATAATTGCCAATAGTTTTCTACTGTTTGACTCCTAACATTACAATCTATCTGTGGATCATTACACCGTGACTTAACTAATTGAGCCCTAAAGATAATAGCAGTTACGGGCCAAACAAACGGAATCACAACAGCATTTACTGTTTACTTTGGCTCCGGGTTAAAAAATTACATGTAGATTGTTTTTTCCATCCGAGACACGACCAGAGCGTCTCATTTGAGGCAGGCGATCGATCGCTCTACTTGGTCGCTCGCCTAGCAAAAGCGGCAAATCGCTCGCCTAGCAGAAGGCGTCGCGCCGTCGGTCGTCGCTCGATGAGTTTGAGTTAGACTCCAAGACTATAGACGAACCTGGAGCTAGACCATTATTTTATTTACCTAATTTACATTACTTTAATTTACTTGCAGCAGCGGTGAATTTTAATTTCGCAAATAATTTTTAGCAACAATGGCGACGAAGGTGAGCAAGTAGAATACCGGTAATAATAGATTACTGTACAGTTGAGCACGTATCTGTTGTGGAAATTAGGCGACTCGTTAGATTTCGACATAGTCGAGATAGAAAGCCGTCGGACTGTGAACAAAATTTACTGCAAGGTCTGCAGAGAGCACGCCGACAAAATTCGAGTGGACATCTGGGTGAAAGGTCAAGCCAAAAATGAGTGTTCAACGTATGCCGAAGGCTCAACCAACGTTGTGAAATCAGCCGTCACACGTCATCTTACGTTAGTGATAGGTTTCTAGTGAATATTCATTCATTCATTCTGAGAATTTATATAGCGCCTATTTAAGAGACCTACTCAGATAACGAACTGATAATGAATTGAGATAGTTCTACTAGACGAGTATTACATGCAGCTATAGTGCTATATCAATGCGATACACAAAATACGCTCTACACAAAAGCTCCCAAGGTCGACAGCGCATAGCTCGCCTACTCAATCCAGCCCGATCGATTTTCAACCCGCCTTCTATTTACAAACAAGACGCTCTGGACACACCGATCGCAACCATGAAGCTGTGATTGAAATGTCCATTTTCACGTACGAGTCTTGTTGCTGGAATTACCTTTTTCTATCTTGCATCAGAATATATACGATCATTTTGAGAATTAACTGGAATGGCAGCTGTAGGGGAAAGGCTTGTATTATGGGCCACCGTGTAATATGGGCCTCGGCTGTTTTTCCCACCTATCATGTCTGCGAAGAGCTCTTACCGTGCGAAACGATCCGTCTACTTATTTCAACTTCATGTTGTGAATTTGAGCTGTTGGCAATAACTTCTGCACGAATAGTAACAATTTTAAGTTTTGGTACATATTGCTCATAAAATTGGTTCAACTTCAACAGCTGTTGTGTAGCTTAGGATTTCAGCTATGCCATGCCGTGTGGTTTCAGAAGGTAGCAATTTCTTAATCAAATAAAAAAACTAGCTTTGTTGGGTCTATAAAACATTCGACGGTCACGCTATAACTGATTTCCCCGAAGCATACCATGTTTGTAATATGGGCCTGCGATGGAATGTGTATTATGGGGCAGCCCATATTACACATTCCATCACAGGCCCATGTATTATGGCCTGTGTAATATGGGCCAGCCCATATTACACGAGCCATAATACATGGTAATTGAAGCTGATTTCACAAGTGCAATTTGTTTCATTTTATTTTCGTTTTACACACTCCTTACGGGCAATTTCAATATGGAAGTTGTGACAAAGACTAGAGCCACCAAAACAATCGTATCTAAATCAACCTTGCTAAAGAAATGGATCAAAATAAAATCAAAATCAAAACAAAATACAAGTTTAAAGGAGACATCGAAAACGACCAGAGCATCCCTGATCTCACAATTTGCAGTGTGTGGGGGAGTCATACGAAGAGAACTGGGTGCAGTGCACAACATGTCAACGCTGGTCGCATGAAGACTGTACAAATTTAAACCATGCTAAGTTTTACTTCTGTGACAATTGCCAGCCTTTGCCTAAAAACTTCTGACATATATTTAATACCAGTAAACAGCTCGGAAACGTTGCAAATTGCATGAACTGAGAATATCAAGCTCTGAAATATGATAATTGCTTCAAAACTTTAATCAGTTTCATCTTCTGTTGCAAAATCAGGCAGTTGTCTAACACGTGTAACAGTATTGTTTTATCTCTACAATGGTGGCCCATATTACACACGTGGTTGTGTAATATAGGCCATTTTTGGTACACGTGGTTGTGTAATATGGGCCATTTTTGGTATTTTTTAAATAATTATTTAAAAATTTATTTACATCGATTAAGCAATCATTCCTTTACATTGGGTCATAACTAATGCCAAGTAATGCATGGAATAAACAAAGCTACACACCCAATTGCTCCTGTACTAAATAATCTAACAATTTGTTAGGTGGCCCATAATACAAGCCTTTCCCCTAAATGTCCTTTCCTTTTTGAACCAAATGCTTCATTCACTTCTCTCGTTAGGAAACATTTCAAGTAGTTGCTGACTTCGTTGCAGACGTGTTAATTTGCAGCCTTCGCTTACCACCTGCCCCATCACCCGTTTGTACGCTTTAAGTTGCAAATCTTGCTTCGCAATAAAGAAGGCGACCAGAAGTTGACGAATTAACTTACCTGCGGTAAGTAAGTACATCGTAGAATAATTTAGATTTTTACGATTTACTATAAACACAATTTTGATATTGTATTAAACACAATCGTAAGCGATGTTCTCATTTTTAATGGCCCACTCTGTATATAGGAAATCTTATTTATGTCAGGGACAAGATAATTCTTAGCCAATATTTACGTTGGAATTATAGCTAATCGTGTTGTATTCTTAAACAGTTCTAACTTTTAAGGCAATCTACCTCAACCACACAACATAAAAATTCTTCGTCCGACTCAATAGAATTAGTGATAAAATCATTGTAAGACATACATAACATTAACACTGACCACCATTTACTGCTAGCCCTTAATAATCAATGAACCATTTTATACCTGACCACAAATATTTTTCCAATTGGGAGAGATGCATTCGTTAGCATCCAAAATCTTCTTGTCCCACCTCCGTGAGGTGTGCACCGACGACATCATTAACGTTAATTAATACGTTAGCATGCTTGTGCAGACAGCACTGCCAACTGTTAAACATATTCTAATCTAATCCGTACCGGTGTCAGTCTGATATTGCAATAAACGAAAATATCAGTTTTTACGTATTGATTTTAAGTCCCAATCTTTTGCTGTTGTCACCTACTCTGTCTGTCAGCTCTTGTAGTTGCTTCGGTGACTCTGCAATCAGATCGATATCATAAGCAAAGCGCAGATTGTTGAGTAACCGTCCATTAATTGTAACTCCGTCCTCCACTAACTGCCAGACTAATCAACCGTCTCCGTCAGTGGAGGATCCAAAATAGTAGAGTTCAATTACTTCCACTGTTCTACAAGGCTGCACGGAAGACTGAACAGAGAATTAATTGCGCATCATGTATTCGTAAACTCTGGACATGTGCTAAATGTACGTTCATTATGCTACTTGAGAAAGCGTGTAACATGTGTTCGAATTGTTGCAGGGGTGGATCCGTGCTCGAGTGGGCCCTGTCTTAACGGTGCAACATGTATATCCAGCAGTGACGGCAGTTTCACATGTTCATGTCTTGATAGATACACTGGAAATCTGTGCGAAACATGTAAGACACTATATTATGCGAGCACAACAGGTAATATAAAACTGTGACAATTAAATGTCAATACCCTTCATAAGCAAATTGCGCATCATGTATTCGTAAACTCTGGACATGTTTTAAAGGTAACTTCATTAGACTATTTGTGAAAGCGTGTAATATGTGTTCGAATTGTTGCAGGGGTGGATCCGTGCTGGAGTATACCCTGTAGTAACAACGCAACATGCACATCCAGCAGCAACGGCAGTTTCGTATGCTCATGTCCAAATAGATACACTGGAAATCTCTGCGAAACATGTAAGATTTACTACATTCTGCGAGTACAACAGATAATATCAAAATGTGACAATTAAATGTCAATACCCTTCAAACTTTGCATTTGGTCACTTACCCAATGATTATTTATAGTAGAGTTTAATTACTTGAAATAGTGCATTAAGGCTTTATAGACGATTGAACAGAGAAGTTGCGAAGCTAATTGCGCATCTTGTATTCGTAAATTCTGGACATGTGCTAAAGGAAAGTTCATTAGGTTATTTGTGAAAGCGTGTAACATGTGTTCGAATTGTTGCAGGGGTGGATCCGTGCTGGAGTTTACCCTGTCTTAACAACGGAACATGTATATCCATCGGCGACGGCAGTTTCATATGTGAATGTCGTGAAATATACACTGGATATCTCTGCGAAACATGTAAGATTTACTACATTCTGTGACAAATGTGACAAATGTCAATACGTTTTAAAATTTAAACTTTCCTTGTGTCACCTACCCCATATCCTCATCTCTCCCTTATTGCTCGCACTGATGCTCTCTCTCATGACCTTCAAGCAGGGCTGTCCTCAAACCAACTTTCTTTAAATCCGTCAAAGACTCAACTGATTTGGTTTGGCACTCAACAGCTGGCCAAGATTGACTACCCTCTCTTTTCTCAAAGCTTTCCTTCTTATACCTTCTCTACATCTGTCCGTAACCTGGCTGTAATTCTTGATAGTTCCCTTTCCTTTCCTAACCATATATCTAATCTCCCCCGATTGTGCTACTAGCATTTCCGACGTCTGAAAGTGATCCGAAGATCTGTCTCCTCTACAGTCTTTACCTCCTTGTAGATTCGGTTTGTATTGAAGTTTGGTTGCTATGTGCCTTACAGATCCGCCTCAAAGTTGTATAGACACTGGACAGACGTGTATCGAAAGCTGCGTAGGACTTCTAAACGGAGCCTACCAGTGGTGTGGAAGTTGTCAATGGTTTATTCAATGCAACCGAGGGATCGCCTATTACCAGCCGTGTCTTGAGAACCTCTACTGGGAGGATGTCGTCAAGACCTGTGTCTCTTTGTCCAGCACCTGCACTGAATGTGTCATTGACACCTCTCCGAACACCGTGGCCCAAACTACGATCTCGGCGATCAAAGTTGTCGGTAAGATGAGATGACCCAAAAGTGTCACAACCCACACCATTCATAATTCGATTATGATGAGTTCAACAACAAGAGCTATTCTATTTGTCAGGGAATGTTATTATTTATTAGAAAAGCAGTATTTGATTCATTTTGTACCAGTTTGTTCCACATCCCACTGCCTCATTTTTATTTTCCCACTCTGTTTATTCTGCTTTGCACCCGCGACCTCCCTGATCATCCTATGTCACGAACGAGTTACCCACCGTGACGTAATCTACTGAGTTATTGTTAAGAAATTTGCCCTGTGCATGGACGTCGCCATGACAACCGCTTTTGGTCGTCTATTATGTAATATAACCTTTAGAGCTACAACTCGGCCGTTATTTCTCAGTTTGGGAATATTACCTTTTGAATGCATAAATAAGTTGCAAGTTGGATTATTTATTTATTTATTTATTTTTATTTATTCCGGATATTTCTATAGCGCCTCTCGAAGTCAACTACTACGCAAAGGCGCTCCCGACTACAGCATTTGATACTGTGTCGGAATTTTCACGCCGAAGCGCCACGAGCAATTGCAAGTGAAGGACTTGCCCAAGGTCTGTACGGAGCGGCTAGAGTTGGATTCGAACCTGCAACCCTTCGGTCACAAGGCGCCGAACTTACCACTGAGCCACCACGCCCACACGGCGTTCAGACTTCAATCGATTCTACTGCCTGTGAATTTTAAAAATTGTTTTTGTAAAAATTTTGACGTACACGATCATTACAAGCGATCGCTCAACAAGTAGCCTACCAACAACGTAATGTGCACACTACTGTTAAGCAGCATAGCATCGAAGTCTGTGGCCCGATATTCTGGAAATCATTGCCTATTGAAATTACAGGCCCACCTACTATACATATGTGGATGTGAAAATAAAAATGACAAATCATTTGCCACGTGAACCAATAAAAAATGTAAAAGAATAGCGAGTACTGTTTTCATATAGCTTCTATGCCCCCCCCCCCCCAAAAGTTACCATGACTTTTCTGATTTTATCAAAGTAATTAAACTTAGACCTTGTATAGCAAACAAGGCTTATCAAATGACTTGTACATTTAAGTAATTATGGGTTAGAATAATCTAGTCAATTAGAGTGGCGTTTAACTATAAAGAGTGGCGCCTATAATAATTTCAAGGATTAGGAGAACTTTTGATGCTTGCTGATGAATTCCCATGGTAATCAAAGAAGCCAACGAATAGGCGCGGGAGCAGAGGAGACGTGAATTATTGAGCAAGGAGGTTGATCGGTTGGTGGCGATTCAACGTGAAAGTTTAAGTAAAGAAATAAATCAACGGATTTTTACGTTGTAAGTCTACGGGCTTAGGCACTAAGACATAACATTGATTGGCGAACTTATGAGTAAGATCATCAGCGACTGAGATATTGCTAAGATGATCAGATCAGTTACGCATTCTGCGGCCTTGGAACATTGATACATACATGTACATATGCAAACATTACACAGGATACTAATTGTGAAATGACGGCTTCTACACCAGCATTGTTGCAGTGGCGGCGCCAGACATATTTTGCAACCAGGGCGTAACCAGGGCAGTCATACAAGTTACCAGTGCAGCGGCGATTTATGCCCAGAACCAATAATATTGTTGGCAGTGCAAAAATTCTGGCAGGGCAACGACCAGGGCAAAGGTTTTTAACGAGGGCATCTGCCCTGGCTCGCCCTGGCGTAGCGCCGCCTCTGCATTGTTGTAGTGAACTGCAAATGGAAAATGGACATGATTAAGAATGAGCGCTAACGTATTACATAATTAGCATATCATTGCATTGCAACACTTTTAAATTGTGAGGTAGGGCCTACTTCAAAGTTCTATATTGAGTGCATTGATATATACATATGCATGCATTACACAGGATACTAATTATGAAATGAAGGCTTCTGTGACCTACACCAGCAATGTTGTAGAGAACTGCAAATGAAAAATGGATATGATTAAGAATGAGCGCTAACGTATGAATTTTAATACGATACTTTTCAAACATTGAGATATTAAGTCTTGAAAAAGCAGTAGGATTTATCATTTCACGTGTCATTTCTATTGTTATGCTCGTAATAGTCTACTCATTCTAAATCTTTAAAGTTTTCCATTTATACCTAATACGCTCTATATTTAGTGCCTTGATACATACAGACATACGTTCACTTATTCTGGCGATTTACCTTTATTTGTCCTGCGTAGACTGTTTCGTCCAGAGACAGTTTCCAGTCTGTTTGATAACTGGAAGGCGGTGGAGCAAGAGGATCTCCTGTCATTGTTTGTTCTCCAAAACTGGTAGATATGGATTACAAGTGCTTCCTATACTTCATCTCCACAAAAAAATTCAACATTAACTTTGCGCATGCGCCACAGTCCTTAATGGATTGGAATGTATACTTCAGTCTAATCTGCTCCAGCTGACTGTATGAAAGCGACATGTGACGTAACTACTAGGTTCTCCTTCACTTTGTGCGGACTTTTCTCGATAATTCTTTTAGATTCGGACTTAGCTGTGTCTGACAGTGCGTTTCGCAGTAACACATTGCTTTGAATATCGCGCGTCCTAAACGGCATTTGATTGTTTATCACTGAAGCCCCAGAGCAAGAGATCGAGACGGGTCGAGCCCTAGACTTCCGTGTGCCATCTGCGATAATTTAACATTACTTAGGCAGCGCTTTTAAGAATACATAGGAGGTAAGCTAACTATGTGAAGTGTGTGAATTTATACATACATCGAACAACCACATCTCAAGTCAGGTATTGAAATAAGATGTGGAGATCTGTATTGTATCTACAGATTTATAAAGAGCCTCTCACAGTTCAGTCCAATCAGAGGCGCTCCCAGTGCAAAGAACTCCACGAAAAAGAAAAGTCTTAAGAGAGCGAGCAGAAACAGCAGTGCCCCGACAAAATAGTAGAACGAGTCAAAGAAGGAAGATCATTCCAGAGCAAAGACCTACAGACGCAAAGGCTCGATGCTGGGAAGCAGCAGCCTGAGTCCGATGTAGCCTACAGACAAGTCTTATCGGCCTAGAGAGCGGTTAGGGAGGCCAAAGGACGCCGAGACAGGACAAGAAATGAAGTCACAGAGATAGTGCTGAGCTTGACCCCAAAACCGCTCTGGATAATTATAAGAAAAAAACTTTAAATTGAATACGGGCAATATGGGGAAGCCAGTGTAGCTGCACAGTCATGTAAGTCGAAATATGCGAGTAGCGCGGTAGGCGGGCGATGAGGCGATGCGCTGTATTAAGCACTGATTGAAGGCTTTGAATTTCCTTGAAGACCCAGAGACAAACGAGATTACGGAAGACCAATAAGTAGGGGGTGACAATATTCAATGCGTGAGAAAATGAAAGCGTGAACCATAGAGGAAAGGGTAGAAGAGGGAACTGATCGCCTAACAGCTCGGAGACGTCGCAAGTCATAGTGCGAGAAAGGTTAGAGATATGATCAGCAAGGACACCTTAGGGCGAAAGAGGCCTTTAAATCGGCCCACCGGCTTCCTTACCCTGCCAGAAGAGGAATGGTCACCCCCTGGCATAGGACCAAAAACCCTTAACATGATGACGGATGCAGACGTCATGTTGAGGCCTCATCTATCGTCGGTGCACACCTGACGGAAGAGAGAAAAGAAGAAGAGAAGAATACTTATGACGTTTCCAAGTTATGTACATGAAATTGCTGTGGTTTTTAAGTTCTTGGACGGTTTTCTTTAGTGCTGATTAACGCGCTTGTGACCTTGGAGTGTATCATCTCTAGTCAAGAGGGTCGAAATGGTGTTGTCGAAAGATGAGCAGAGGCACAAAGGGTTCCTACATTAATCAAATGGCTGGTGGCTCGAATAAGGTCTTCTATAATCTTCAGGGACTCCGTTAGACGGTGGTGCCATCTTGCGACGCGATTGTCGTCCGTCGTGTTCTGATCTTTGACGCTGCTCGGTCTAAGGACTCTGAACACCGTAAGACCTGTCAACTGTAGATAAGAACCCATTGATTGGGCTTAACATGTGCGCGCGAGCCTGCCCATTAGCCTACCTGAACATTGAACAATGCTTGTTAACTGATTAACTTTTTATTCCTGACATAACATAGCGTAAAGAGCAACCCTGATTTGAAGCGGCGTTTTATAAACGTTCAATTACAATCATTATTTTACAGCAAATCCTTAGTAAGCATTTCTATTCAAAAAAGTAACATTAGTATAGCATTTCTAATCTTCGTTAATGTGTCCCCAATGACACTAGTGACGTATTTCCATCGCATTTCTCTTAAAGTAATGTATCGACGGTATGTTTCTTATTATGTTACTTAGTGTTCCTTAATGTTACTTAGTGTTCCTTAGTGTTCCTTATGGTCCTTAGTGTTCCTAAGATAGAGAGAGAGACAGAGAGAGAGAAAGAGAGAGAGTGACAGAGAGAGAAAGAGAGAGACAGAGACAGACAGACAGACAGAGACAGAGAAAGAGAAAGAGAAAGAGAGTACTGAGATCTAGGTCCAGCAACCAATTAACCTCGTTCTTCAAGAACAGTTTTAATTTTAGGAATGACCAGGGAAAGATAATCAGATGACCTAATTGAATAATGATAAATCTGTGAAATCAGGACTGACTTGAAATACTGTGCCAGCATTCAATTTTGTTTAAACTATGAGCCTCAATTTGAAACCAATCCTTTGCTGAACAGGAAGCCAATGCAAAGTTCTAAGCACAGAGGTTACATGTCATATTTTGGCATATTAGTTACAGCCATAGCCAAAGAGCTCTGAAGTCTTGAAGTTTCATCATGTTTTACTTTGAGAGTGGAGAGATGAATGGTAATACTCTTAAATGAAGAACATAAGATCTTGAAAGACGCGGTTCGATACCCGCCAGTCCCTCTGGGTTGACTCAGCCTTCCACTCCGTAGGAGCAGCAGTAATATGAGCCTGTGCCTAACAGGCTGCCAAGACGTGTAGCTAATTCTAAGCTAATTCTGCGTTTGTCACGAATGTGCATGACTAACAAACACCAGTTACATATTCAATAGTATCTTTACAATTGTACGGTAATGTTTTAATGTAACTTACTGCAGTTTGTCGGTGATCTTATGGATAAACACATATATATTATTATTAGCAAGAACTGAGTTATTACAGTAATGGAGACTAATGCCTTTGCCAGCAATATCTTTAATGAAATGGCGAAATAAATCTAATTCTGCGTTTGTTACGAACGTACATGACTTGCAATCACCATTTACATATTTATTGAGACAATAATAGAATCTTACCGCTCTTTCCCTTTTCATTCTAGCGTTGACCTTGCTGATACTGTTGTTCCAATATCAAAGACTGTTAAAACACTTGGGGTCACTTTGGACAGTAATCTGACATTCAAATTCCGCATAGCACACCTTTGCAAATCTTGTTTCTACCATATCAGGGATATACGTCACATAAGGTCTGCTCTTACCAAAGACATGTCACAGACCATAGCCTGTTCTCTTGTCTACTCTCGCCTCGATTATGCCGATTCTGTGTTTGCAGGCATGTCAGATCTTCAAGTCAACAGGCTTCAACGCATCCAAAATTCTCTGGCTCGCGTGGTGTTGCGTGCATCTTCTCGTTCAAACTCATTAACTCTGCTCCATCAGCTGCATTGGCTTCCTGTAGAATTCAGAATTAGATTTAAACTGGCCTGCTTGACTTATAAACCCTCCGATTGTGCACTCCTACCTATCTTCAACCACTACTTTCTCCATTTATCCCACCACGTAGTCTGCGATCTTCGGTTGTGGGTCTTTTGGTTGAGTCTATATATGCAGCACTGCCATGGGCTCTCGTGCTTTTCGTGGTGCAGCCCCCATGGAAAGGAACCGAATACCAATGTTTATCAGTTGCTCGAACTCTTCTTCTTCTTTTAAGAAACGCCTCAAAACCCACTACTTCTCACGACTTTCAAACATATGGATGTCCAATTGCCCTTCACCTGGCGACTGGCTAGCCGCGCCTCAGATTCGCATTTCTGTGTGACTTTGCGCGCATTAAAAATGTTCGTAATAAATAAATAATAAATAAAAACCACGCCCAACTTACGATTAGCATCAGCTAACTCAACAAATGAATCACGTAGGTTGAAAGATTTAAGTCATCCAAATTTCTATGAAGTGCCCAGTAGTTAAAATTCAGTTTCGATGAATTAATGTGGAGTTTTTTGGCAAACATTCTAGACCATACCTCCTCCTCCTCAAGAGCAGTGGAGAACAGCTGTACAGACGAGTCACAAAAGAAACTGTCAAATGAAATGTAAATATTAGTATCCATCGGCAAGGATACGATATCCAAGTTCAGCAATATTCCAAGTGGTGTGGTGTATAATGTAAGCAAAAGAGAATCAAGCACGGAGTTCCAAATGTCAACTAAGCACTTGACGAAAAAATGACAATTGAGATAATCGCATTGCAATTAATAGATTCGTGCGTTTTTGGAGTTTAATTGTTGACGAAAGAGTGCCTGTTCAGCCTATTATCTGCCTGTTCGTCATCTATGTATGCTCTTGGGATGTTAAGATCTCATGGTCTTACCTCTATAACCTTGCATGTAGTGGCCTAAATGACAATCATTGCATAACTAATGTAGACTTATGCATCGTCTCCTAACGAGGAGAACCTCCAGATCCTCATTGAGAAACATCCAGTTGATCTCCATACAGATGGTCTGCAAACATTTTCCAGACCATGTAGCTGCACTTTTTCAAGTTGCAGAGTCTGGTGTGCTGGATGCCATTCGCTCGTTTCCCACGGGTTCTGCTGGGGAACCACTGACGAGATGGGTTTCATCCCGGGTAACTCTTGGAGTTGGTGAACCATCGCTGACGACTGTCGCATTAGTGAATGCTTTGACAGATTTCGTAAATCTGCTGCGAGACGGGTGCTCTTCTGAGGTGATGCAAGTACTATTCGGTGCTACATCGGTGGCAACCATATTGCGATTTCCCCAAAATCAGAGGTCTCAGATCAACTGCAATTGACTACATCTGGAGGGGAATTGCGGCAAAATTAGGAAAATAAGTATGCAGTCAATAATTTGTCATCATTTTTGCCTCGCTTCAAGCTGGCATTGCTATATCTGCGAGCTGTGAGCTGTGTTTGCAGGCATGTCAGATCTTCAAGTCAACATCCGGGATGTTTAATACAGCTAGCAGTAAAATCATGTTTTCGGTACCCTGACTTGGTAAATGCTTTCAACATATTACGACGCCATGTCATGCTTAAGGCCGCTTTTAAAGCCATCCCGAAGCAATTCCGTTTTTACCATCAGGTACATGAGACTGTTTCTGTTCTTAGGTTTGGTCAGTTTTCAAATTCTTCACCAATCAGTCCTCCATATTCAGGTCCACTAATTTTATGCCTGCCTCTTCGCTCCCTACAATCGATAATTCGCGTGGGATATCTGGATGACCTTACTTTGGGAGGTCACCAGGAGACAGTAGATCTCAATGTCGATTCTAATCTTGGATCCCCAATGGGTTTCCATCTGAATCGCAGTGTACTGTATACGAGCTGTTTTCCTCTTGAGCACGTCTCCTTCTGATCTGATTTCTAACTCCTTGTTTGCAATTCAATAACTTTACTCTTCAAAGGACAGGCATTAGACGCGACTCTTAAATACAACTGCGAGATGTTGAGTGATACAATTTAGAACCTTCAACGTCTGCCTTCCCTAAGCGCCCTCAATTAACAAAGATCACTCACTGGTACTCGCACTATTAGTCACCTGCTTCGTTTCGCTTCATGTTTTGACAACCCTACTTTGCAACGGCTTGACAACACCATGCGTGGAGGCCATGAATAAAATCATCAACATTAAACTTGATAACACCCAGCGGTTGCAGGCTACACTGCCCATAACACATTGTGGTCTTGTTATGAAGAGGGTTGTACCGCTGTCTGCTTCTGTCTATTTGGCTTCAGCTCCTGCTATCCTCTAACTCCAGTTTGCCATTCTCAATCCTTGCCCTGCGGCTGCTGATACCTGGGTGATTTGTTAATGGCTCGCGAGGAGACACTTCCTTATTCTGTTGACCCAATGTCAACAAAACAGACAACTTTGACGGACCATTGATTGAAGCTGAGTATCCTTCACCCTAAATTATGCATGTAACTCAATTTCAAATTACACCCTTTTAAGACTTTTTAAGATGGTTCTGCTGGTCTAGAGTTTCGTACAAATTAAATCGCAGTTCATATGAAAATCAGCAGAGCTGAAGTGTAATCTACTTTCTCATTGTAGAGAAAATAAAGGGTGAGTTAAAGGAGTTGCTGTTCTTAATCAATTCTATTATCTTTTGCGTTAACAGAAAATGTCATGACCTCATACTTGACACTTGATATCGCAGTCATATGCTTCACATTCGTCGAGGCTATTGACTTCCGGTAGAGCATCAATATTTGCATCGATATTTTGATCGGCCTAGCGAATTTTTGTGATTATATCTAATTGACATTTCCAGGTAATATTAACCATAAGAGCTTATCTTAATAAAGTACCTCGTTCACTGATTTTTTCCATTTTCGTCAGACAGTAATAAATGGTTGGATCACCAACCTTTGCTGAGGTTCACTTTCTACAGTGAAATTCACCCCAACAATCAATTGCTGCATGCCGGCCGACGTCACGTTATAGGTAACGGGGAAATAGTTAGCGTTTTAAGTGACATTGACACATTTAAGAAACCCAGATATGAATCCCATTCAGCTCTGTCTCTTCTTTTACATTGTTCCTAATAGGATCATTTTGGTCCTACGGACAAAATCGATTAGTTCTTTCGATTTGTATTTTTGTTTTACCGCCGGTAGAATCTGCACCCTACCGATCAACCCTCCTTCTTTTTTCAGGAGGAGACAGTCTTTTGAGCATCGTATTATCACTAGTTTATCATCAATCATCATTTTTTCTGCTATTCTAATGGAAGTGCGGGTTCTCGAACTTAATCTAATCAAGAATTATCACAATGCACAGAACATGCATTCGCTTGCCATCGATAAGGCAATCTGCATTAAAATCACAATTCTTTGTACAAAATTAGTAAAAGTCCACGAGGCTTCAAAGACAAAAAAAGAAAATAAGCAATCGGAGAAATAATTTTAGTTCAAATAATCATTTTAGTTCAGTTAACTATATCAGAGAACCTTCCGAGATGACAGGAACAAGTTTTAGATCGTTCTATAGCAAATTTCAAAACATGTTTTGATTTAATGGAATTTTTGAGAGTTTTGAGTTAAGGAACTTGGAAGGCGCTATAGTAAGCGTCAAGTTACATACATACCTACACTCATGGAGTCCAATTAACAACATGTCAAATCATGACAGACTGAGGCATTTAAAACTTGTCTCGCAGCTAACAAGTTTGCATATTCGCCAGTCATATATAAATTTCAAATAATTGGCAGAGCGCTAACGAGGAAATTGATTACGGCTGCTCAAGGCAGGCACTTGCTCAAAGCTGTTGATAACAAAGTTCACAGAAATTGAACGGTAGTTAAATCAATCAATACTCTTGAGATTGGCAAAGCAGCTTTAAACGGTTGATTAGAGAGTGGGGCCTGTGGGCCGTCAAGATTCTCAGAGGACCATGTAGCCTGTTCCAATGGTCCTGTAGCTCCTCTGCAGTTGCAGGTGAAACTTTAGTCTATCAACCACCCTAAATCAGCAAATCTCGATTTTACAAATATGAATTCACTTATAAATAGGTAGTAGAGACCGAGATTTGTACTTGTACTAAGTATTAGTAGCTCTTTATTTCTCTTTCTTTTTCTCTATTCTCTATCTTTCTCATTGTTTCTCCCTTTCTTTTCTCTTGCTCTCTTTCTCCGTCTCTTTCTCTGTCTCTCGTTCTCTCTCTTTCTCTTTTTATCTTTCTCTTTTTTTATATATAATATCTCTGTTGCTCTGTCTCTTTTAAATATAGCTGTATATTTGGATATGTTGAGGGATGGAAAGGGTGGAGTGGAAATGGCAGGCAGTCCTCAATAGGCCTACTTACCTTCGACTTGTCCTTTTCGTTATCTTGGTTGACTCACAAGTCAGCTTTCCCCACCTCCGATTAAGGTTAATTAGGTCAACAACGTTCAGGCACTCGATTGATTGCGCTCAAGAAACACACGATGATGCACTTGACGCGTATTAAAGTCGACTGATTTTCCAGATTGAAATTATTCGATACAATGGCTACCTTTAGTGCTAGAGGTTTGCTCGGGTTTCTGTCTTTGGTGATTGTTACGTCGATTACTAAAGCTCAAGGTAATTGTCCTAAAAATTTAGGTAACCTATTCCAAAAAGTTAAACCAATCGCAGCGAAGCCTCTTTACATTCTATCTTAGAGAGTCAAGCATTGTTGATGTTCTGGATGGGTAAACAACCAGGTCACCATGTGCAGCAGAGCGAAGAAATCTACAGCCAGGAATGGATAAGAGCGAGACAAAAAACTACATAAGATAAGATGCAGCACAGCCCACAAGGCAATTACGCATAAACACTAAAATCTTATACTCAGTGCGTTTGTGCATCGGCAGCCTGTGTAATTCCTTATGCCCAAACCTAGGTATGTCTTCAATCACACGGAACGCAGCATTTAAGATAGACTGCAGTTGGTTAATGTGGGAGAGAGTATGCACTGCATGCACAGCGTTGCCATAATCAATCCATTAACATAATTATGAATGCATGCATGATTGTCGTTGCAGCTTGCGTTGTAAGCGAAGTCGTATCGTACGTATCTGGCACAGGTGACAGAAGCACTTTCGACGACCACTATTTCCACATGCTCATGAAGAGTCAATTCCTGATCATCCAAATCACTGTAGTAGAAAAGAAAACCCCAGGGAAACGATGCTGCAAACTAGGCAAATCGATTTACAGATCTGGGTGGCAAGTGAGATGAGGGGTTTCGTGGGGTCAGCCGGACACGGTTGAAGATATCCAGGCACCCAGGTCCTCCGATGGCTGAAGCATTTTCTCCACCAAGGTGTAGCGGATACAAGGCTTATCAAATGTCTTGTTGATTTGAATAATTAAATAGTACAGGGTTTAGAATAAGCTAGTTAATTTGCAATAGCGTTTAACTAGAGCAGGGTTTTCCAAACTGTGGTCCGCGGTCCAAGAGGGGTCCGCGAAGGATATTGTATCTAAACATTTATAAAGCGCCTCTCACAGTGTTCGCTAATCAGATATAGCGGGGATCCGCGAAGGATATGGCCGGGGTCCACGAGAGCGTTCTGAAAATATTAATTAACACTGCAAGGTTTTAGCATTAACACTCCCTGCATAATATTAAATTACGCAAATTGACACATGGCTGTCTTATTAACGGAAAAATTATCTTTCGCCCCTTCATAGACCTCATAAATCTTCTGGATCCGTCGCTGGACTCAGTATAGTGAAACTACCTAAACCCGGATTGGAGATGGGGCATCTAGCTCCATACCCCCCTCTGTTGCTGATACCCTTTGTTCATTTTTTTCAGACAAAATCTCATTCATTCGCTTTACATTACAATCTCTTCTTGACACACTTACCCCCTTGCCTCGTCCAGCACTCATTCACCATCCATTCGCTTTACATTACAATCTCTTCTAGACACACTTACGCCTTGCTTCCTCCAGCACTCATTCACCCCCTTCGCTCAACCCTACTCCGCCTACCTCTCAGTCATCGCTCCCAATTCTCTCTCCGCCTCTGAAGCAGAAGTGTCACTCCTCCTAAACTCTCTCCCTAACAAGCAATGCGAACTTGATCCTATCCCCACCTCTATGCTAAAAGACTGTACCTCTGTCCTGTTTCCTGTAATCACCAAAATTATCAATCTCTCATTCTCTACCGGCAATTTTCCTATGGTCTTTAAGCATTCTATTGTCACTCCCCTTCTCAAAAAAGCAAACCTTGACAAGGAAAACCTATCTTACTAGCGCCCTCTCTCCAATCTTTTTTTCTATCTAAATTAACAGAACGAATTGTCCTTTCTCGGCTAAATGACTACCTCTCTTCGAATTCACTTCTTAACCCCCACCAATCTGGCTTCATTAAACACCACTCCACATAAACTTTACTTGCCTCTCTGTACAATAAACTGGTGTCTGCCGTCAGCCATCAACATGTCTCCTGCCTCTGTCTTCTCGACATCTCCGCCGCATTTGATACCATTGATCAAAGCCTCCTTCTTCAACGAGTATCTTCTTGGTTTGGCGTCTCTGGCACTGCTCTACTCTGGTTCCAGTCCTACTTGTCTTCCCGATCATTCTCTGTTAAAGCCTCCAGCCACTGCTCACAACCCCTCCCTCTTTCCTATGGTGTCACTCAAGGCTCCGTCCTGGGTCCACTCCTTTTCATCCATTATACCACACCTTTAAGCCATCTCATAAAATCCACCTCTGTCGACCACCATCTCTATGCAGATTACACCCAACTTTTCATATCTTTCCGCACAGGCTCTTTTTCCACCGCCATCACACAACTACTCAACGTGGTTAACCTTATTTCACAGTGGATGTCATCCAATCTTTTCTGCCTTAACCCTTTCAAAACTTAATTCATCATCCTAGGCCTTCCTGATCAAATCAAGAAAATCCCTGATCCTTTCGACTAACTCATCGTCTCTCACCTTCACCTTTGACCCCCTGTGCGCAATCTTGGTGCTACTTTTGATCCACACCTCTCCTTCTCTGACCACATCTCCAACCTCTCGCGCTCCTGCTTCATGCATGCACATTCGTGACCTCCGACGCATTGTTCATTCAAAGCTTGATTACTGTAATTCTCTTTTCCTCAACCTTGAATCCACTCAAATCAAGCGTCTGCAGCTTATCCAAAACTCACTAGCCAGAGCTGTCACTAGAACGCCCAAACATCATATCACTCCCATCCTCAAATCACTCCATTGGTTAAAAATCCCAGAGCGAATCCACTTCAAAGTCCTATCACTAACCTACAACTCCCTACAATATTCCCAGCCCAAGTACCTTCGTGATCTCTTCACCATTCAGACAACCCGCTCCACCCGATCATCCTCCTGGTTCAGTCTTTCTCGACCCCAAGTTCTCCAACCGAGCCATATCCAACTCAGCACCACGCCTCTGGAATGATCTCCCTCTGAATTCCGCAGTTTCTCAGTGCCTCCATCATCATTGCAACCCGTCCTTCATCCTCCTCGTGTTCGTCTATCTATCACCCCCGGGCTTTCCACTCAAAACTGAAATCTCATCTTTTCAAGTACTCCTACACTGACTCACCTGATCCTCCACCTTCCAATTATTCTCGCCGTAAACGACACCCGCCTTGACAGCTGCTCTGCCTCAATTGATCTGGTACCCTGGAAATCGGACTTGGACCTCTTTTGGACCACTCTCTGGAAACCCCCTCTGATTTGGTTTGGCCTTCCGGAAACCGAACTTGGACCTCTTTTGGACTACTCTCTGGAAACCCCCTCTGATTTGACGTAGCGCTCGTCAATAGGCTGGTGTCCTGGTTCTGCGCTTGGCCATCGAGTGGCGCTTTAGAAGTTTGGAGATTACGATTACGGTTACGATAAGAGAATTAGCGTAAAGATAGTGAACATGTTGAAAGGACATATATCTTTCAAGTAGTTAAGAAAGCAAGGAGAAGTTAGACATATGACGGTAATTAGAGTTGTCACTGGGTCAATTTATGCCGGCCTCTGCCTTAACTTCTATGGGATTATTATTAACCTCCCCGGAGGAACTTGTGAACGTTGGACTTGGCCTAAAAAAACACACACCAAAGGTCTCGATGACATTGACCCTTATATAGCTACTCCCAACTTGCACTTGGTCATTAGACCGCTTACTGAAATTGTTAATAGCTCCTTGACTAATGGGATAGTCCCTCACCTCCTTAAATCTGCTAAGATAACACCGATCTTTAAGAAGGGTGACAAAGAATGCATTGGGAACTATAGACCAATTTCAGTACTCCCATATTTTGCAAAATTTCTAGAAAAAATTATGTACGACCGACTCAGTTCCTACATTAATAAGGCTAATCTCATTCATACCTCCCAACACGGATTCCAGGCGGGCCACTCAACCTACATGGCCTTGTTAGATATGGAAGATAGAATAGCCTTATTATTATTGTTACTCTGCGTGTATTATAAAGTGTTCGGCCTTTAACCTTCTCCTTGCGGAGGAGGCCTCCGTGGAAATCTGACATCATGCAGATAATAAGACTAATTATCAGTGCTTTTTTTCTAGAAAAAAAGGTTCCGGAACGGAACAATAGGTGCCGGAACGCAACAATTATGGGCGGGCTAAAATCACGAGAAAAACGGCATTGGGGGTTGGGAGGGGTCTCAATAAACACTGAAAACAGTTAAAAACACTTAAATTAAATTAAAATAACTAAATTATTGTTTCAATTATTAAAATAAATAAATTATTTTTTAGGAGCTGAAAAAGGTGCCGGAACGCCGTACGGGCGCGTTCCGGCTGAAAAAAAGCCCTGCTAATTATTATCTGTAGCACCCAAGCGGGCCTAAATTTTCCTCAAATAATGCGTTGCAAATAGGTGTCCCTATTAGCAGGAGTTTTCTCCCGTCAGGGCCTACCCTTGAGGCCATTCTATTTACGTGTTTCTCAACTATGTTATTACCATGTACATTGATGGTTTCAATAAAGAATGATTTGATTGATTGATTGATTGATTGATTGATTGATTGATTGATTGAATCACAAAGGCCATAGACAACAACGAATATTCGGTAGGAATTTTCATAGACCTGGCCAAAGCCTTTGACACCGTAGACCACTCCATCTTGCTAAAAAATTATTCCATTACGGCATTAGAGGCAATCAAATAAAATGGTTTACTAGTTTTTCGGAACATCGTTCCCAAAGAGTAGTATGCAATGGAGCACTCTCTAACCTTGATTATATAACTTATGGAGTTCCACAGGGTTCAAATCTTGGGCCACTCCTCTTTCTGTTATTCATAAATGATTTAGCAAATGTTTCTACAACACTATACTTTATTCTTTTTGCAGACGACACCAACCTGGTTTATTCTAACCGTTCTTGGCAAACTCTCATAGATACAGTTAATCTTGAACTACGGCGAGTGACCAGATGGTTCATTGCAAATAGACTCACACTTAATATTGACAAAACAAATTTCATTATGTTCAAATCACACAGAAAAATCCAGCAAATAACTCCATCTCTTGTACTAGATGATGCTCCCATATCTCAGGTTGACTCTACTAGATTCCTCGGGGTAATTGTTGACCAGCATCTAACCTGGAAAACCCACATAAATTATATTTCCTTAAAGGTAGCTAAAAACATTGGAATGATATATGGAGTCTCACATTTGCTTCCTATAGAGGTTAGAATCAGTTTATATCACACGTTAATCCAACCGTACTTAAGTTACTGCAACCTACTCTGGGCATCTAATTACGACTCTCGACTTCAAAAATTAACAATCCTTCAAAAACAAGGCTATCAGAATGATTGAGGGAGCTAAAAGAAACACCCACTCTGCCCCTATCTTCAAGGAACTAAAGTTATTAACTATAAAACAAATTAGGGTGGCCCAGGTTGGTAATTTTTTCTTCCAATATGAACATAAACTACTCCCTGCCTCATACTCTAATTACTTCGCTCTTGGCTCAACGTTGCACGAACACAACACGAGAGGTGCTTCACTATACCGTCCAGAAAAGGCACGCACCAATTTAAGAGCGTTTAACATAAGGTCAAATGGCCCACTTATCTGGAATTCAATACCATTAGAAATACGATTAGCAACAAATCGACAAGACTTCAAAAAACGTTTACGTCAATTTCTTATCACATCATGATCTACCATCTGTAGCAGCATGTTACTAACTCTTGTGGGATTAGAAGGCGAGGTCACACCGGGGTGGAACTTCCCCGGGAGTATTTAGTTAAGTTCTTCTTTCTTTTATTCTTTCCTTTCTATTTTTCTTCTCCTTTTACTCTTCACCTTCTCCTCCCATTAATTAAGAATTAGTTAAGGCAATTATTAATTCATTTTCTTCCTTCTGCGTTAAACATTATAATTTACTCAAGATTCTATTCGAACAGTCATTTACAAAAAGATGATAATTTGTTTGGTCGGGTATCCCTCCTTAGCGGGACTTCCATCCCTTTAGGGCCACCCATTGTCATCGATAGCACCATTTCAGCGGTCAGATAAGACGGAATATTACTTATTTTTTTATTATTAAATCTAGATATACAGAAGTTTCTGTTCGTACATGATCTGTATTCTTATGACTGATTGTTGTTATTGATTGCAATAAAGATATATTGATTGATTGATATATTGATTGATCTCTAGTCCCATTAGATTTTTGGTTATTGACGCATGCCGGATTGAGTCAAATGCCTTAGTTAAATCCATAGATATAACCACTACGTAATCGTTCGAGCGAAGTAGGCCTGTGACGTGATGGATAATAGAGACCAATGCAGCCGTTGTGGAGCCTGTCGGCCGAAAGGCATATTGGTTATCCAACGAAAGCGGCGGCAGTAAATAAATAAATAAAGTTGCATGCAAAAAAACGGGAAAAAACGATAAGAAAAGAAAAAAACGAAAAAACGAAGTTTTTGGACAAAATAAAAAACGAAAAAAACGGTTTTAACAACTATGATGCATACTATAGAGAGATGCATACTTAGGCCTACTATTGATTATGACGATGACGCATTCTCAATCTGGATGTGGTGGTGTTAAAATCGCCGACGTGATGCTTTCATGCAAATGTCACCTGGGAATCCATTCTCTTCCACAAATATGACATCTGGCATGAGATTGTCTAATGTTGTAATTCTCTTTTCATGGATGCCAAGACAGCAACTTCATCACCGTTTCTGAATCCTTACTTTAACGCATTCACTAAAACGTCAAAGTTCTTCATAATTATCTACAATGGCTGTCTATGAAAAATGGATTTAATTTCAACATTGATGTAACTGTTTGAATAAGAGTTGGTTCTGGACGATTTACAGTAAATTTAAAACAATTCTTTCTCGTCAAATCCTATCTTTTCCCCAAAGGTTCTTCGGTGTTTGCTTTAAATGGCAGTAACACGAGCAACACGAGTGACGGTAGATACAGCGTTTATGGTGGCATTTCTAAAAGTTTTCTAAAACTCTAAAACCCTTACAGCATTACGGCCTTGACCTGTTACAATGTGCTTACTCTTTTCATAAGCTATCTCTCTACATCTCACTTAACTAACTTTTGTCCATTTTGTAACGCTTTACATAATTACTATAGACTATAATTCATCAGGAAGATAACTGTCATTTGTTTTCGTATCGTTTCATTAACTGATTATTTGATATAGAGAGCATCAGCTGCAGCGAATGTTCGATATATATATATATATATATATATATATATATGCATATGATTGATTTATCTTGCAGTTTTAAGCACTTGCGATTCCAATCCTTGTCTGAACGGCGGGATTTGTAACGATCCTAACGGCGAGTCGTATACCTGCACTTGCCCAATAGAGTGGACCGGAGTGAGATGTGAATCACGTAAGCTCATATCAGTTTACAAAAATTCCATAGGCACAAGTATGGCCATGTTCTGTCGTGGGGTTTGGTGGGTTAATCTAGTCGATCATTTACGTTTATTCCTTCCAAAAGATCTCATTAACGAAGGAACATTTATCAAGTTGAAGGAAACTATTTTAGTGTCAGAGGCTTCGGATTCAAAGTAAAATCATCTTTCTGTCAGAAGTTAAAGTTATCAGAACAGTGGAATAGGTGAGACGAAAATGTCTAGTTAAATATGTCATTATATCCTTTATCAGGACGTATATTTGTAGTGATAAGTTAGAATGCCAAACCTGGTCTACAGGTGTAATCCACTTATGTGTTAACATACATCATTAAGGCTATGTCTAGATGGGAGTAATTGCCATAGGCCAACTTGGCCAGAGCCCCTCCAAAATTGCAATTGGGTACAAGGCTAGTCATGAAGGACATTGTAAAAATTGTGTAGAGTTTCACCTATTTAAAAATCCAATGGTTCCTCTGAGACAAATGGATAGGGCCAAACAGAGATTGCCAGGTCACACGAGCTCCGCCTGAGGAAGACCATAGAAGACACCGGTGCATCAAGGTCCCTAAGCAGAGGAACAGGTCACGTGATTAACGAAGTCAATTAGAAACAGAACAATTTAAAAGTATTTATCATCAGGTGTGTTTGTAGGCACACAGCCAACAGAAAGGCTTCAGACAAGACGCGTCTTAAGATACGGCTGCACTCACTTTAGTGATTAAGTGAGAGTGGGGGAGAAGGAGAAAGAGAGGTTTCGCATAGTGTGAGCCACCTAATATTTTATATCATATGATTGCATAACCTGACACATGTTTTAACTATTGAACAGCTTTCCGATTCATTGAATCTCTTTCCTCGATAATAGGAAGTTAAGGAATGAATCGCAACTACAGCGATATTTGTAATTTAATGCGATTCGAAATTTATATTGCGCCGCTTCTATTGAAATTAAATAAAGGCGAAACCTAAACGATGTTAAATTCCGTTGAGAACCAACAGTTCAACAGTTTTCAAGTAATGTTTCGACCTCTAGAAATGTTACCATACCACAGATATGCTTCTGCAGAAAAGCAGAACCAACCAATGTATATTCATCATAAGTTGAAAGCATGTTCATGGTTCATTAATCCCATTGCTCGAAGACAGAGAACGCCAATAGGCCACGTGGATCGGTTGCCTGATCAGCCAGAAACCAGAAGCCTCTCGCAGACGGCCAAAGACGCGGAGTCCCTCGAACCGCCGCATTGGCACAAGACAGGTATTCATCGCTCATCGTCCTAAAGTATTTCGTGGCTTACTCTGGAGCATGACGAAGAAACTGCTGAGAGATAGAATCCTGCAAAACACGATCACTGTGGCTGCAGACATTCGCAAATCCCCTATGATTAAACTGCGTTATTGTCATCCACCAATAAATAAGTCTACTCCAATCATTGTCCTGCAGTTCAGTCGATGTAAATTATAAACGGGTATCTGTTTTGTATTCAGCTAACTACTATGAGTCGTTGGTCTGTGGTACAATGTTGAACTCATCCGGGTATCCCGCGCAGCATGGTTTCACAAGACTGTGCTACTTCTGGACGCCGCTGACGGACACAGTTGGACGATCCACTGAGTGTCGTAACACGATCCAAGGAATTCCACTCTATTACGACTCCACGGCGGAAACTTCGGATGCATCGTCAGTATGGATTACCCGTATGACTTAGCGGCAACGAGCTATATATCGTGTGCGAATGATTACCAGCAGGATGTGTCGATCGGCAGCGTCAAGGAAAACGACCGTCTTATGGTCTGCATTCGATATCCGTACGAAGGATTTCCAGGTGGAAAGCAGTTATATTAATTTTTCGTTAACGAAAACTAAAATTAGAAGTAAAAATAAATGATTTCGTTAACGAAAACTAGAAGTAAAATTATGAATTATTTCAGCAGCAAAAACGAAATTAGAAATTGAATTAGGAATTATTTGCTGAACTAAAATTATGAACGAAATTAGGAATTATTTTCAGAAGTAAAATCATTTTACTTCTTGTGGCGCTTAAGTTGAGACGAAGGCGAGTAAAATTGCACGTGATCTAAACACATTATCCATTGGAAAACTTCGGTTGAGATGAAGACGCTGCGCATACCATTCTTGATGTAGGCTACAGTTAGCCCTAATCTGTCTTTGGTTTTCGTTATCTAATAATTGTCCCACTTAATTGCATACCAACGACCTCAATTTCATACGCCATTTTATTTCGGGTTTGATCATTAAATTGTAAAATTAGGCCTATGAGTTTATCGAGAATGTTGGCCGGAAGGAAGCGAAATAGCCCGATTTGGGGTTTATCATTTTGACGAAGCTACAGGCAGATCTATATGCCAAATAGGCCTACTAAGCGGGAAAAGTGATGGAATTTGTGGAAAATCACTTGCTAGAGAAATATGAGCAATACAAGTCTTGGGAGGGGGATAGATGAATGGTAACACGCTGGCATAAGAGCATTAATCACTATACATTGTTAGACTAACGTTCACCCATTGTTTTACTTCAGTTTTTTCTTTATTGAGACAATTAAGTTCGGTGTGCTTCTCAATGCAAGCATTGCATACTTTTACAGTGCGGAAATAAATAATTATTTGGAAAACTAAAATAAGAAGTAAAATTATCTGGGAACTAAAATAGGAATGAGAAGTAAAATTATTTGAGAAGTAAAATTAGAATTAGAAGTAAAATTAAAGAGCTCAGAACTGAATTAAAACTGAATTAGGAATTATTTTCAGCAGTAAAATATCACTGGTGGAAAGTAACGCTAAGAGCCATAAATACTATGGAATCAACATCTGTGTATTTCTTTACGTGTTTATCTCTCTTTATGTTCAAGGCTGACATGACTAGGCAAAGAAGACGGCGGGAGGGGAGGGGAGGGGACATGACTAGGGAAAGAGCAATTCAACTACATACCACTTGATGCGACCGACGACTTGAGCTGTCGTCATGATAACCATTGTACTTTTCTCGACAATACATACATATATACATACCAAAAATACACACGTACGCGAATCCATGCATATAAGCCTATACATACCTACTAAACAGAGATACAAATAAATGCCGACTATTGATTATGACGATGACGTATTCTCAATGAGGATGTGGTGTTGTTAAATCGCCGACGTCATGCTATCATGCCAATGTCAGCTGCCAATGTCAATGTCACATCCACAAACATGTCATTCGCCGAATAGCTTACACTTGATAGCTTTAGATTTTTCGAAGGCTTTCGACCCCGTTAGGCATGCTTACTTGGCCAACATTTTAGCAAATATGCCAATACCAGATAATATATTTAACTGGATTATTACCTTTTTAGATAGACGAAGTCACTATACCAAATTTCAGGATAAAATATCCACACTCATTGAAATCAACGCAAGCATTGTTCAAGGCTCAAGCCTCGGACCCACCAATTTCATCACAACCATTTCCGGCCTTAAACTAGTGCATTCCCTAAACCTTCACTTAAAATATGCTGACGATACATATATCTTAATACCTTCGTCAAATAGTGCAACAATACCTACAGAAATGGATTACATAACCCAAGGGGCTTCCAGGTGTAATCTGAAATTACACATTAAGAAGTCCTCAGAAATCTAATACGTAGGCCAAGAACGGGTCTGGATATCGACGCAACTACAGCCGAGGTGCAGAGGCTCCTTATGGTCGCTAGTATGACAATTCTGGGTGTTTTCTTCACGAAAGACCTTAATTTTAGAACCAACATTCACCATATATGTGCCCGGGCTCACTAATCGTCCTTTACATTTCGAACCCTATCGGTCCATTGTCTGAGAGGGCCAAGTATGTATGACGTTGTCAAAGCCAAGGCGCTGTCAAGGTTGCTCTACGCATCCCCGGTATTGTGAAGCTTCACAACCCAGAGTGAGCGTGAGAGGCTGGGAGCCATCCCTAGGCGCTTGATAAGGAGTGGTTATATCCCCGATGACTCTCCGTCCATCCAGCAGCTGTGTAGGTTGGCCGACAACCGCCTTTTCTCGGCAGTTCTGGGTAATGAAGGGCATGTCCTGCATAGTCTGCTTCCGCCTGTAAAGGTGACCGGATACGCACTCCGACCCCGAGCCATAACCGAGCCATTCCTTCGGCTGACAGTCTCATAAGAAAAACATTCTTAACTAGGATGCTGTACTCATAACTTGATGAATAACTCTCTGCTAAACACTATATAGGTTTGGCGACTGCTAGTTTTACAGGGCTGTGTATGAACGAATGTTTTTATAAGTGTATGTACAACAAAATGAGGTTTGCAATTGCTTTAATAAAGAATATCTTATTCTATTCTATTCGCCATGAGTTTCTCTGCTGTTATAATTATAAATCTTTTCATGGATACCAAGGCAGCAACTTCATCACAGGATCTAAATCCTTACCTTAGCGCATTCACTAAAATGTCAAAGTTCTTCACAATTATCAATCATGTTCCTAAATATTTACAATGGCTCTCTATGGAAAATGGATTCAATGTCAACGTTAATGTAACTGTTTGAATAAGAGTTGGCTCTGGACGAATTACAGTAAATTGAAAAGAATTCTTTCTCTTCAACTCCATCTTTTCGCCAAAAGATACTTCGCTGTTTGCTTTAAATGGCAGTGACGCGAGCAACACGAGTTACGGTTTATACAGCATTACAGCGCTTATGCTGGCATTTCTAAAAGTGTTAGAAAACCCTGCCCAGGCTTACGGCGTTGACCTGTTACAGTGCATTTATTCTTTTCATAAGCTGTCTCTGTACATCTCTCTTAACTAACCTAAACTGGATGTCTGGATAGGCGTTGATGCGACTTCGATTCATACTTTTGTACATTTTGTAACGGCTTTACATAATTTACTAGACTATTATTAATCAGGAAGATCACTGTCATTTGTTTTCGAATCGTTTCATTAACTGATAATTTGATAGAGAGAGCATTAATTGCAGCGAATGTTCGAGATGCATATAATTGATTTCTCTTGCCCTTATAGACATTTGCGATCCCAACCCTTGTCTGAACGGCGGGACTTGTATCGACAACGGCGACTCGTATACCTGCACTTGCCCAATAGAGTGGACCGGAGTGAGATGTGAATCACGTAAGTTCAGATCAGTTGACAAAAATTCTATAGGCAATAAAATGACCATGTTCGGTCGTGGGGTTTGATGGGTTAATCTAGTCCATCATTTACATTTATTCATTGCAAAAGATCTCAATAACGAAAAAGCACTTATCAAGCTGAAGTCAAGTATTTTACTGTCAGAGGTTTCGGATTCAGAGTAAAATCACCCTTATGTCATAAGATAAAGTAAGTTGTCAATAATATTGCCTCTCAGGACAGTGGCAATAGGTGAGACGAAAATGTTTTGTAAGGGCCATCCATATATTACGTTCGCAAAAAATCATATTTTCATACCCCCACCCCCGTTGCACCTCTTTCATTTTGTGGACTCCATGCGTAATTACAGCTTTCTCTAACCTCCCTTACAAAAGTTAATTAGCTAATGTCATCTATGTATAAGACATTTATTTTATCGTAGGCTACTACTTATTGTTGTTAAACATCATATTTGCTAGCTAAGATTTGTTAACTGTTATGAAGAAATAAAATACTAACAACACTAACACTTATGGCCCTACATTTAAAAAAGTTTCAATACCACATAAATTTGATAAAGCAGAAATACAGTCAGTAGATCTCATAATTAGAAATTTATTTGCGTACGTACACATTTTGTCCAGACCCCTCCCCTCGCCATACGCACCCGTACGCAAAATCGCCTAAATCCGATCAGACCTCATGGCGTACATAATATATGGATGGCCATGGGCGGCGATCTAGGGGGTCGAGGGGACATGTCCCCACCTTTAAGAGTGGGGGAAACACGCCATACATTTGTCCCCCCAAATTTTGAAGAAAAACCCAAAAAGGGCAAGAAAAGTAAGTGTGTGTGTGTGAGGGTTTTCAGTGCTTTTTTGACCAGATGAGGTAAAAAAATTTTTTTAGGAGAAGTGTCCCCCAAAATTTCAGAGAAAGTAAGAAGAAATTCCGAAAAAAGGAAAAAGTAGAAAAAATATTTAGGGAAAGAATTTGGATAAAAGAGAAAAGGCGAGAAATTGAGCTATACGAATTACATTGTGACATTGGGATAAAAAAAAGATCATCAACTTTTTTCGGAGATGAATTGTAGAAAAGTCACCAAGATTTTGTTTTTGTGGAGATGATTTTTTGGGGACATGAATTCCTATAAAAAGGTCATCGATCAGACCATGACCGACTTTGTCCCCCCCCCCACCTCTCAGACAAGATCGCCGCCACTGTGGATGACCCTAAGACATGTCATTGTAACCTTTAGCAAGGCGAACATTTGTTGTAGTAAGCTAACTTGACTTTCAACATACCAGGTCAAACTTTGTGATATGTTAACAGACAACATTAAGGCTATGTCTTGGTGGGAGTTACTGCTATAGGCCAACTTAGCCAGAGCTCATCCCGAATTGCAATTGGCTGCAAGCACTGCAAGGCTTGTCATGAAGGACATGGTAAAGATTGTGCAGGGTATCACTCAGAGCCGGAGACTTAGAGGAAAAGGGAGACGGTCCCCGAAATTTGAGGTGGAGATGGAGTTGCTTATACCCCCCAATATTAGAATATTTCATAAATATTTTCATAAATATTTCATAAATATCATTAGAAATTTCTACAGTATTTTCCATTATTTACTCTTTGTTTAAAAAAAGTCGATTGAAGGCGTTGTTGCCGTTTTGTTGCCCAGACCTGAGACTGGTCTCATGGTTTATTTTGAAATAATGTTACAGTTGTTCGTAAAACGAGCTTGGTGTTTGCTTTTCCCATTCTCACAATCCCTCCAGCGTGTGCACAATGGCCGAAATGTAGAGCATCTTTTGCCAGGATTGCATAATCCGATCACGGCATTTCTAGAGTTAAACAAATCCGAATAGTTTATCTACCTACTTTAAAAATACAGAAATTTCATTTCCCATTTACTCGGTTTTCTAAACGGATTTAGATCATTTACCTACCCATTTCTCTGTATGTTCTATATTGTATTCTGTCTGTTTCCATAGCAACTCCATACCACGTTTCACATTGACAGAACAGCACTGCTGTTCTGTCAATGTGAAACGTGGTATTGTCGCCAGATGTTCTGCAAAGAACGCAAGGAACTAAGATAGAGAGAGAGACAGACAGACAGATAGACAGACAGAGATAGAGACAGAGAGACAGAGAGACAGAGAGAGTAAATGAAATTGTCATTTGACATCTATCCACCGTACCGAGGATTTTAAACTTCGACCTCTCGGTTGAAGTTCGTGCGCTAATCTTTAGACTATCCCCAGTGGGATAGTCTAAAGATTACAGCAGTTTACTTTTCTGTGTCATATTGCATTAGCATGCCGTGGTGCGTGTTGGTATGCTTGGAACTTGCGTACTGCACATGTATGAATACACTTTATCACTGCTAAGCGGTGAAATAGCAGCTACTAGCTCCTGTGTTGTGTACTCATAAAGTTACAATATTAAGTGGGAAGTTGCCTATTGTTTCGTTTCTATTTATATTTTGTTCAAAGAAATTCAAAAACACTTAATTGGAACTAGTCTGACTTACATAGGCTTAGATATAATTTTTCTCGACCTGTTCCTCCAAACCCAAAACAAAGTCTCTGGGTATGGTTTCACTTATCTCAAAATCCAATGGTTCGTCTGGGACAAAGGTACAGGGCCAAACAGAAATTTCCAGATTACACGAGCTCCACCTGAGGAAGGCCATAGAAGATCCCGGTGCATCAAGGCCCCCTAAGGACTGGAACAGGTCGCGATCACTAAAACGTCAAAGTTCTTCATAATTATCAGTCATATTCTTAAATATTTACAATGGCTGTATATGAAAAATGGTTTAATTTCAACATTGATGTAACTGTTTGAACAAGAATTGGCTCTGGATGAATTGCAGTAAATTCAAAAGAATTCTTTCTCGTCAGACCTCATCTTTTCGCCAAGGGTTCTTCGCTGTTTGCTTAAAATGGCAGTGACACGAGCAGCACGAGTGAGGTCACTGACGGTATATATGTTACAGGCAATTCGTAAAACCAGGGATTTTGTAAAATGCCTGAAATTTTTAGGCAAGTTGTAAAATCCCTGATTCACTCAGGCACTTTTCAAAATCCCTGAAAAAAAACAAGGATTCAATTATCCTGCAACTTCAAAGTTCGCTGGGCACTGCAAGACAAATAGGTGCAAATTTTTCAAAGCGAAAATGAAGTTGTCGAGAGGTTTTGTTAATCCGGCTCGACAACTTCAACTTCACTTTTCCTTTGAAGAAATTAATCTGCCAATTAATAATTAATAAGTCAAGTGTAACAGTCTAGTATGTTGTGTGAAAACAGAAAAACTGCTGTAGCTTTCGAGAACTTAACTTAAAATATATGATCATACCTTGTACAAATGTTAAACCTTTCAAAATAAGCTTTGTGTGCATAATAAACTTCCATTATATTCGTCAATTTCATTTCAGGCAATCTGTCAAATTTTCGTCATCAGATTTCAGGGATTTTACAAAATCCATGTTTTTTCAGGGATTTTGTAAAGTGCCTGAGTGAATCAGGGATTTCGCTCTAAACTGAAAACTTTCCTCTTCCAGTCTGCCTATGGCTCTTAATGGTTGCCTGGCTTCAATGTGCACTTCTGAACTTTGTAAGGAGGGCATTATCAAATTCCAGTTGTATTGTATTGTATTGTTAACTGATTATTTGATATGGAGAGCACTGATTGCAGTGAATGTTCGAGATGTATATATGATTGATATCTGTTGCAGCTAAAAGCACTTGCGATCCCAATCCTTGTCTGAACGGCGGGATTTGTAACGATCCTAACGGCGACTCGTATACCTGCACTTGCCCAATAGAGTGGACCGGAGTGAGATGTGAATCACGTAAGTTCAGATCAGATGACAAAAATTCTGTAGACAAAAGAATAGCCACATTCTGTTTGTTGGGTTAATCTAGTCGACCATTAAATTTATTCTCTCCAAAAGATCTCATGAACTAAAGAACACGTATAATGAAGAAGTCAAGTGTTTTACTGTCAGAGGTTTCGGATTCAGAGTAAAATCACTTTTTGTCGTAAGTTAACGTTAGTTGTTAATACAAATATTGGCCTCTGAGAACAGTGGCAATGGGTGAGTAAAACCTTTAGCAAGACGTACATTTGCTGTGGTAAGCTAACGTGGCTTCCAACATACCAGACCTAGTCTACAGATGTAATCCACTGATATGTTAACGGACACCATTAAGCCTCTGTCTAGATTGGAGATACTGCTATAAATCAACTTGGCCAAAGCCCTCCCAAATTAGAATAGGGTGCAAGCACTGCAAGGCTTGTCATCAAAGACATGGTAAGGATTGTGTAGAGTTTCACTTATCTCAAAATCAAATAGTTCATCTGAGACAAAATACAGGGTCAAACAGAAATTGCCAGGTCACTCGAGCTCCACCTTAGGAAGACCTATATAGGAAAAACTAGCCTTTGACTACTTTAACATTGTCGTTGGAACAGGTCATATGATTAACGAAGTCAATTATGAATAGATCAATTGAAATGTATTTAAAATACGCTGTGATTGTGTACACACATAGCGTACAGAAAGGTTTAAGACAAGATGTGTGGCGTCATAGCGTGGATACGGCTGCACTCACTTGAGTGATTAAGTGAAAGATAGAGAAAGAGAAAGAAAGAGAGAGAAAGAGAGAGAAAGAGAAAGAGAGGGAGACAGATTTACATCGTATGAGCCACCCACAATTTTACTGAACAGCTTTCTGATTCATTGAATCTCTTGCCTCGAAAATAGAAAGTTAATGAAGGAATTGCCACTACAATAATTTTCATAATTTATTGTGATTCGAAATTTATTTGCGCCGCTTCTTTTAAATTAAATAAAGACGAAACCTAAACCATGTTAAATGCCATTGAGAACCAACAGTTCAAAAGTTTTCAAGTAATGTTTCGACCTCTAGAAATGTTACCATACCACAGGTATGCTTCTGTAGAAACGCAGAGCCCAGCCAATGTATTTTCACTAAAAGTTAAGAGTTGAAAGCATGTTCAAAGTTCATTAATCCAATTGCTCGAAGACAGGAACGCCAATAGGATCGGTTGCCTAAACAGCCAGAATACTCTCGCAGACGGATAAAGTCTCTCGAACCACCACATTGGCGCAGGACAGGTATTCATCGCTCTTCATAGAGTATTTCGTGGTTTACTCTGGAGCAAGAGAAGAAATTGCTGAGAGATAGAATCCTGCAAAACACGATCAATATGGCAGCAGACATTCGCAAATTCCCTATTATTGCATTGTATTGTTGTCATCCACCAATACATAAGTCTACGCCAATCATTTGTCCTGCAGTTCAGCATTATTATGTCCATTTAAGCGATGTGTTTGTTTTGTATCCAGCTAACTACTATGAGTCGTTGGTCTGTGGTACAATGTTGAACTCGTCCGGGTACCCCCCGCAGAATGGCTTCACAAGACTGTGCTACTTCTGGACGCTTCTGACGGACACCGTAGGACGATCCACTGAATGTCGTAACACGATCATCGGAATTCCACTGTACTATGATTACATCGGTCTGATGAATGCCGGCGGAAACTTCGGCTGCTTCATCAGTGAGGATTACCCGAATGACATAGGGGCAACGAGCTATCTATCGTGTCAGAATGGTTACCAGCAGGATGTCTCACTCGGCAACCTCGCCGGAGACGTCCGTCTTATGGTCTGCATTCGCTATCCGTACGAGGGAATTCCAGATGGAAAGTAACGCTAAGAGCCATAAATACTATGGCATGTGACATCTACAGTTTAGATATAGAAGTAACAATTAAAATTACTCTGGTTGTTAATTTTACACTTACCTAAAATACAACCAGTGAGAAGGATGTTGTATCACAGGTCACTGGTGAACATTTAAATAGCAAAGTGTGAAAATGGAAATGACAAATCTTTTGCCACGTGAACCAATAAAAATTTAAAAGAATAGAGAGTGCTTTTTTCATATAGCTTTTATGCCCTTCTAAGAGTTACCATGATTTTTCTGAATTTATCAAAGCAATTAAACTTAAACCTGGTAACGAACAAGGCTTATCAAATGACTTTAAGTAATTATGGCTTAGAATAACCAGTCTTGTTGTCCTCGAGACCAAGGTCTTGGTCTCGAGTGCATTCGAGTTCGTTTTAAAAGTCTTGGTCTTGGTCTTGAGGTTCAAGGTCTTGGTCTTGGTCTTGGTCTTGAGGTTCAAGGTCTTGGTCTTGGTCTTGGTCTTGAGGCTCAAAGTCTTGGTCTTGGTTTTGCAAGACCAAGACCAAGACTTTTGACAATATGAACAGTCATTTAACAAAACGCAAGGATTTTAAATATTTATCCAATAATTACTAATACAATTGCTTCAGTATTTACACGGTGTGAGTGAGGCTCTACTGTAATTTTGGACATTTATTTTGACATCCGGTTATTTACAATGGAATGATTTCAAAACAGACTCACAATTTGTACATTTACATCCGGTACTTGAAAAGCTGCCCTGTGTGCCAGTGTAGAACGTATTTTTCACATGGCAGAATTTTTATGAGGCCCCACAGGTCACGTCTTCGTCAGAAAATTCTGAGCGAATTGGTTTTTATAAAATGCAACAGGCATTTGGAATAACATTTCGTATGAAGGACTTTTGTAAATACGAATTCAAAATTCTCTGCGATCTGCATTTGGAGTTGTTTTGTTTGAATAAAATAAACGATTCATGTTTTAATTAAAATAGCGAGTAGTCCGACTTGACAATTTTTTAGTAAGGAATAGAAGTCTGGATATGGTTGTGATTTTTTAGTATTTTACTCGGTTTTGGTCTTGAGTTTCAAAGTCTTGGTCTTGGTCTTGGTCTTGAGGTTCAAGGTCTTGGTCTTGGTCTTGGTCTTGAGGTTCAAGGTCTTGGTCTCGGTCTTGAGGTTCAAAGTCTTGGTCTTGGTTTTGAGGTTCAAGGTCTTGGTCTTGGTCTTGAGGTTCAAGGTCTTGGTCTTGGTCTTGGTCTTGAGGTTCAAGGTCTTGGTCTTGGTCTTGGTCTTGAGGTTCAAGGTCTTGGTCTTGGTCTTGGTCTTAAGGTTTAAGGTCTTGACAACAAGACTGAAAATAACCTAATCAATTTGAGTGGCGTTTAACTAGAAAGAGTGGAGTCTTAATAGCAGAGAGAGACTTGAATTATTGAGCAAGGACGGTGATCGGTTGGTGGTGATCCAACGTGAAATTTGAAGTAAAGCAACCATTGTACCTGTGAGTAAATGAACGGATTTTTATGTTGTAAGTCTACGGGCTTAGGCGATAGGCGGATCGTATTCGAACTTATGAGTAAGATCGTGAGATTGTTAAGATGATCAGATAAGTTACGCATTCTGCGATCGTGAAACGTTGGTATATAATTGCGATCCACAGACGATTCTTCGAGAAGTATTTTGAGGGATTGTCAGAGATTTGTTCAATTACCTACCTGTGGAAGATCTGGATTTACCTTGGTCCAGTCAATTTGGTGAGTTAACTGATTCTGGGCCTATCATCAACGTCGGAATAGCTCGCGAGCCGTATACAATTGAACTCGTAAGAAAGTGAAGAGAATCGAAGCTAGATTCTACAAACTTTCCTCTGCTATCCACGGACGAGAATCAGCCACTTGAATACTCTCGAAAGATCCAGATAAGCCAATAATACATATATACAGGGTGGGCCATGTTTTTGCTAATATTTCGGCCAAAAGTAAGAATTTTGTATATCAAGTTTCACTGGCTTAAAGGTAATTCATATCTACATACAAAAGCCAAATTTCACCAAAATAGTTCAAAGAGAAAAAAAGTTATGTCACTTTTACTGAGTCCACCCACTGTTTTTTGATGGTCCAAAAAAACATTTAACGCAACAAAAAACGATTTTATTACGTCACATCTAAAATAATTGGTAATATTTCGGCCAAAAGTAAGGATTTTTAAATCATTAAATGTAATTATTATTATTATTATTATTTAGAAAAGAAACGGGGCACCATGCAGCGTAGTTGCAGGTCACTGTGACATCATTTAGCAAGACTTGATCGCTTGATCGTTGAACGCGAGAAGTTCGCTCCACATGTTATGGTATCGGCTGGTATTTGTTTTTGTGGCAAAGGTCGACTGCATTTTGTTGATGAAAAGGCGAAGGTGAATGCTGCATAATACGTTTGTCGACTGCTTCCAGAATAAATTTCTGATTGCGTCTGCTGCCAGCTGGATTCATCTTTCAGCAAGACGGCGCACCAGCGCATAATGCTCGTCTCACGCAAGATTGGCTCAATGTCAATTACCCTGGTTTAATTGAGAAGGACCAATGGCCCCAAGCTCTCTGGATTTGAACCCCCTGGATTAGCACATGTGAGGAGCTATATGCTGGACAAATACCACAATCTGCGACCAAAGCCAAAAACGATGAGAATTGGATATCGCATTGGCGTTGATATGGGAAGGTTAAATTCTATAAACTATCAACAAGGCCATCAAATCTTTACAAAGAGACTCAGAACATGTGTGGGTACTAGTGGTGGACTGGTGGACACATTGAACACAAGTAGTGAAGTAATATCAAGTTTGTTTGATGCCAATTATTTGAGATGTGACTTAATAAAATCGTTTTTGTTACTTTTTGTTGCATTGCATCTTTTTGGACTAAGTAAAAGTGATATAACTTTAGTTCTATTTGAAATATTTTGTTGAAATTTGGCTGTTTTACGTAGATATGAATTACTTTTAAGCCAGTGAAACTTTATTTAAAATTCTTACTTTTGGCCGAAATATTAGCAAAAACCTGTAGGGGTTACTTTTTGGCCCATCCTGTAGATCTAATAACGCCTCTCGTATGTATTTTGTTTTATTTATGTCATGGACGTTAAATTGTCTGATTTTTAATATAATTGCAAACTTTTTACAAACACATGTCTGGAGTTCACAGCATAGCAACAATATTTGAGGTAAAGCAATATGTTCCACTCTGACAAGTTCGACGCAGCCAGATAGTTTTTCTTTAATAATAGCATTACAGATCTATATAGGAAAACTAGTCGTTGACTACTTTTACTGCCTTAACGTCATTTAAAGACTTTATCAAGCATCATGAAAAACAGGAAATTGCGAGGAGACTTAGGTCTAATGGTTGAGATGACTTCGTCCAACTACACGAAGCCGCGCTTGCATAGCTTCGTGGGGGAATAAACGATCTTCGCCTTCTAAAAACTGCGTTGTCTACGATAACTCCTTGAAATGATGATGAATAGAAAAGTAGAAAATAAACTGTATGCTACACTTTATATCACAGATGATTTGGTCTAGTTCGCAAAGGCATTCCGTTTTTAATCCAGCTGTCCTATTTTTCCCTATCTTCGTCCTCGTCATTGTAAGTGGTGTAGAAACGTCCACTCTCTATAGGCTCTGGTAGATATGGATTACATGTGTTTCCTATACTTCATCTTCCCCAAATTCAACATTAACTACCCGCATGCGCCATAGTCTTTAATGGATTGGAATGTATACTTCAGCCCAATCTGCTCCAGCTGACTGTATGAAAGCGACATGTGACGTAACTACTAGGTTCTCCTTAACTTTGTGCGGACTTTGCTCGATAATTCTTTTAGATTCGGACTTAGCTGTGTCTGAGCATGAGTTTCGCAGTAACACATTGCTTTGAATATCGCGCGTCCTAAACGGCATTTGATTGTTTATCACTGAAGCCCCAGAGCAAGAGATCGTGAAAGGTCGAGTCCTAGAATTCCTTGTGCCATCTGCGATAATTTAACATTACTTAGGCAGCGTTTTAAGAATACATATGTGAATACATATGTTAATTATGTGAAGTGTGTGAATTTATACATACATCGAACAACCACATCTCAAATCAGGCATTGAACTGAGATGTGGAGATCTGTATTGTATCTACAGATTTATAAAGAGCCTCTCACAGTTCAGTCTAATCAGAGGCGCTCCCAGTGCCAAGAACCCAACGAAAAAGAAAAGTCTTAAGAGAGCGAGCAGAAACAGCAGTGCCCCGACAAAATAATAGAACGAGTCAAAGAAGGAAGATCATCCCAGAGCAAAGACCTACAGACGCAAAGGCTCTATACTGGGAAGCAGCAGTCTGAGCCCGATGTAGCCTATAGACAGGTCTTATCGGCCTAGAGAGCGGTTAGGGCGGTCAAAGGCCGTCGAGACAGAACAAGAAATGAAGTCACAGAGATAGTGCAGAGCTTGACCCCAAAACCGCTCTGGATATAAGAAAAAAACTGTAAATTGAATACGGGCAATATAGGGAACCCAGTGTAGCTGCACAGTCATGTAAGTCGAAATATGCGAGTAGCGCGGTAGACGGGCGATGAGGCGATGCGCTGTACTAAGCACTGATTGAAGGCTTTGAATTTCCTTGAAGACCCAGAGACAAACGAGATTACGGAAGACCAATAAGTAGGGGGTGACAATATTCAATGCGTGAGAAAATGAAAGCGTGAACCATAGAGGAAAGGGTAGAAGAGGGAACTGATCGCCTAACAGCTCGGAGACGTCGCAAGTCATAGTGCGAGAAAGGTTAGAGATATTATCAGCAAGGACACCTGAGGGCGAAAGAGGCCTTTAAATCGACCCACCGGCTTCCTTACCCTGCCAGAAGAGGAATGGTCACCCCTGGCATAGGACCAAAAACCCTTAACATGATGACGGATGCAGACGTCATGTTGAGGCCTCATCTATCGTCGGTGCACACCTGACGGAAGAGAGAAAAGAAGAAGAGAAGAAGAATACGTATGACGTTTTCAAGTTATGTACATGAAATTGCTGTGGTTTTTAAGTTCTTGGACGGTTTTCTTTATTGCTGATTAACGCGCTTGTGACCTTGGAGTGTATCATCTCTAGTCAAGAGGGTCGAAATGGTGTCGTCGAAAAATGAGCAGAGGCACAAAGGGTTCCTACATTAATCAAATGGCTGGTGGCTCGAATAAGGTCTTCTATGATCTTCAGGGACTCCGTTAGACGGTGGTGCCATCTTGCGACGCGATTGTCGTCCGTCGTGTTCTGATCTTTGAGGCTGCTCGGTCTAAGGACTCTGAGCACGGTGTGACCTGTCAACTGTAGATAAGAACCCGTCGTTGGTTGGACTCAGTATGTGCACGCGAGTCTGCCCGTTACCTGAACAATACTTTCTAACTGATTAACTTTTTATTCCTAATGACAAAACATGGCGTAGAGAGCAACTCTGATTTGAAGGGGCCTTATATAAACGTTCAATTACAATCATAATTCTACAGCAGATCCTCGGTAAGCATTTCTATTCAAAAAAGTAACATGACTGTGGCATTTCTAATCTTCGTTAATGCAGGCCTACAGACACAACACAGATTAGACGACGGCCACAACACGAATGGATGGTGCGCAATCAATACAAACATGAACGAAATGTCTGAAACTATTCTCAACAATAATAAATCACCCAGCCAGCATGTCATATTTTGGCATATTAGTTACAGCCATAGCCAAAACCTCTAAAGTCTTGAAGTTTCATCATATTTTACTTTGAGGGGGGGGGATAGATGATTGGTAATACTCTTACATGAAGAACATCAGATCTTGAAAGACGCGGTTCGAGATCCGCAAATCCCTTTTATGTCGACTCAGCCTTCCACTCCCTAGGTGCAGCAGTAAGATGAGCGTGCGCTTAACAGGTAGCCAAGACGTGTGGCTAATTCTAAGCTAATTCAGCGTTTGTCACGAATGAATTAAGCCATCCAATTTGCTATGAAATGCCCTGTAGTCGATATTCAATGTCGATGGATTAAGGTGGAGTTTTTTGCCAGCATTCTAGACTTCACCTCCTCTTGAAGAGCAGTGGACAACAGCTGCACAGACGAGTCACACGAGAAACTGTCAAATGAAATGTGGATCAACAAAGATATAATGATATCCAAGTTCAGCACTATTCGAAGTGGTGTGGTGTACAATGTAAGCAAAAGAATACCAAGCATGGAACCCCACGGAATTCCAAATGTCAACTAAGCACTTGACGATAAAATAACAATTGAATCAATTGCATTGCAATTAATAATATTCGTGCGTTTTGGGAATTTAAGTGTTGAAGAAAGAATGCCTGTTCTGCCTATTATCTGCCTGTTTGTTATCTATAGATATGCACTGGGGTGTTAAGATCCCAAGCTCTTCCTTCTATGACCTTGCATGTAGTGGCCTAAATGACGATCATTGCATAACTAATGTAGACTTATGCATCGTCTCCTAACGAGGAGAACCTCCAGATCCTCGTTGAGAAACATCCAGTTGATCCCCACACAGATGGTGTGTAAAAATTTTCCAGACACTTTTTTTCAAGTTGCAGAGTCTGACGTGCCTGATGCCATTCGCTCGTTTCCCACGGGTTCTGCTGGGGGACCACTGACAAGATGATCTCGTCCTGGACACCTTCTGGAATTGGTGAACTATCGCTATCGCTGACGACTGTCGCATTAGTGAGTGCTTTGACCGATTTCGTCATTCTTCTGCTGGGAGACGGGTGCTCTTCTGAGGTGAGGTACGTACTATTCGGTGCTACATCGGTGGCAACCATATTGCGATTTCACCAAAATCAGATCCATTGAAATTCCCTACATGTGCCATGTGGAGGTGAATTGCGGAAAAATTTACAAATAAGTATGCAGTCACTAATTTCCCATCAGTTTTGCCTCGCTTCAAAGTCGGCATTGCTACCTGTGCGAGCTGTGAGGCGGCAGTACCCACAGCGCGCATGTGTATTATCGCTATGCGAGAAGATCATGTTTTTGTTACCTTGACTTAGTAAATGCTTTCAACAGTTTACGACCCCATGTCATGCTTAAGCCTCTTTTAAAATCATCAACGACCTATTCCGTTTTCTCCATCAGGTATATGAGACTGTTTCTGTTACTTGGTTTAGTCGGTTTTCAATTTCTTCACCAACTGGGCCTCCACTAATTTTTTGCCTGCCTCTTCGCTCTCTGAAATCGATAATTCGCGTGGGATATCTGGATGACCTTACTTTGGAAGGTCACCAGGCCGCATTAGGGTAACGGGGAAATAGCTCGCGATGTCGATTCTAATTTTGGATCCACCGTGAATCTGAATCGCAGTGTATACGAGCTGTTTTCGTCTTGAGGATGTCTCCTTCTGATCTGATTTCTAACTCCTTGATTGCTATTCAATTACTTTACTTTTCAAACGACAGGCTTTAGACGAGACTTTTAAATATTACTGCGAGATTTTGAGTTATATAAATCAGAACCTAATCCGTCTGCCTTCCCTAAGCGCCCTCAATTAACTAAGATCACTCACTGGCATTCGCATTGTTAGTCACCCTACTTTGGAACGGCTTGCCAACACCAAGCGTGGAGGCCTTCAATAAAATCGACTTGATAGCACCCAGCGGTTGCAGTCTACACTGCCCATAAGACATTGTGGTCTTGTTATGAAGAGGGTTGTACCGCTGGCTGCTTCTGTCTATTCGGCTTCAGCTCCTGTTATCCTCTAACTCCAGTTTACCATTCTCAGTCCTTGCCCTGCGGCTGCTGATACCTGGGTGATTTCTTAATGGCTCGCAAGGAAACACATTCCTCTTGTGTTGACCCAATGTCAACAAAACAGGCGACTTGTGACGTATCCTTCACTCTGAATGAGAACTCAATTTCAAATTGCACCCTTTTAAGACAGCACAGATGGTTCTGCTGGTCTAGAGTTTCGTACAAATTAAATCGCAGTTCATATAAAAATCAGGAGAGCTGAAGTATAATCTACTTTCTCATTGAAGAGAAAAAAGGCGAGTTAAAGGAGTTGCTGATCTTAATTAATCAGCGAGTTAAAGGAGTTGCTGATCTTAATTAATCAGCGAGTTAAAGGAGTTGCTGATCTTAATTAATCAGCGAGTTAAAGGAGTTGCTGATCTTAATCAATTCTATTATCTTTTACGCTAACAGAAATGTCAAGTATGAACTTGACATTTTGTCATTAGATTTTCTAACATTGCCTAGTTTGCGTCCGTGGAGATATTTCTCTGTTTGCGCTCTTTCTGGTGTATTTGAACGATTTTCGGAGGCTTACCATCGAAGCCGTGCACGCGTCACAGACTGACAGAATAGTTTCGCCCGGTGAGGGGTTTCAGGTTGTTACCTGACCAACAAAGTCTTTGGCTCTGGCGCCCACTGTTCTACATCGGTGACACAATTAGACCATTTGCCGGCTACTACGAACGTCGTCCTCTGCAGATCCAGTGCCGGAGGGATGCCTGCCCGGACGCAACGTCTTCTACCACCAGCGACGAACTGTCATGGTGCCGAGGTGCGCGTGTCGCCAGTCGTCGTTCCTCTTCTTCGACGCTACCAAGACCATGAACTTCGAATGACATGCCAACCATCAGTTCTGGATGAGAATCCGTTGACTGGAGTCCAGTGGCGTACGGAGCTGAAATGCCGCCCGGGGCGAGGGCCCAAAATGCCGCCCTTGACCACTTAATTTTCTATTTGCTATTTCTCTAAGATATTGCATAACGATCATATTACGGTACATATTCAATTTTATATTATGCAGTTTATAGCCTTTCTGGATTTTTCACTTTTCACTCTATTTATTTTGTAATTATCCGTTTTAGCTATACATTTCAACTTACTGAAATTTATTTTATTATATAATTTAAAACATTTTATTGCATGACTTGCGACTGTTGCTGACTCACTGTGATGTGTACACTACATACATAAATACATACATAGATAATACACATCATATTATGTTATAATTGCCATCATTTTTTATTTTCATGAAAGCAGCGTAATGATTGTGTCCGCTATGAAAACGGCAAAACACAACGTTGCATTATAAAAAGATTAATAATGAGGGTGTAAACACGGCTAATTGTGCGCAGTAGGAATTTAGGCCTTAAGTTTAATAACAATCAAATTAAACAATGTATTTTATTTAATGGATAATAATATAATATTCTCCTAGTTTAGTAAACATGGCCAAACAGCTGCAGTCTGCAGCATCAATGCAAAACCGCCAGAAGAAAAATTAAGAACGTTTAACCGAGTTACGAAAATAACTGAATGCTATTTCTGTTAAAGCTAGGAAAACATTTTAACATTAATTTTAAAAAGAGGCTGTGGTGTCGATATTGATAGTTTGTGATTACATTTTTATTCTAAGTAATAATTCGTGTAGATACCTATACATATGATATATATATATTATGATTATGAAGGGCGGCATAATAAGAATATATGCTTTAAAGTATGCTCTATGTACGTAGTCTGTTGCTCTGTTTAATGGGATTCCGGTTCCTTTACTGCAATCCTGTTTAGTGTTTACTGTAGACCTCTGAGAGTGATGCAGCCCCTAACGATCAACGGAAGCCAAGCTGACTTGACTAAAGTGACGGTTTCTTTCTGTCCTTCTTTTTCCTTCTTTCTTTCTCTCCAACTTTTTCCTTTTTTATCCAAAATTCATTCTTTTTTCTTTTTCTTTTACCCTATTTTGCCGCCCCTGGAAAAGTGCCGCCCGGGGCGACTCGCCCCCCTTGCCCCCCTTCGGTACGCCACTGCTGGAGTCTTCGTGCTTGCGGGACCTTGCCAGTGGTGACTCTTCTAGTAATCTGTTTTTCAAGCTGTGTTAGTTTTTGACTGACTGTCTGGTCATCATTGGCGAAGGGAGCGCCTCTGGGTAGTAATCTTGAGGGGCGCTATATAAATGTATGGAATAAAAATAAAATAAAAAAATAAATTTGATGTTTCAGTCATAATATGCTTCAAATTCGACAAGGCTATTGACATGCGGTAGAGCATTAATATTTGTATCGATCGGCCTTGCGGATTTTTGTGATTATCTCTAATTGAGATTTCCAGGTAATAGGAACCATCTTAATAAAGTACCTCGTTAACTGATTCCTCTGTTAGTTAGACTGTAGTAAATGATTGGATCACCAACCTTTTCTGATGTCCACTTTCCACAGCGAAATTCACCCCAATAATCAATTGCTGCATGCCGGCCGAGGTCGCATTAGGGTAACGGGGAAATATTTAGCGATTTCAGTGACATCTAAGAGATTAAAGAAAGCCAGATATGAATCCCATTCAGCTCTGTCTCTTCTTTTACATTGTTCCTAATAGGATCATTTTGGTCCTACGGACAAAATCGATTAGTTTTTCCGATTTGTATTTTTGTTTTACCGCCGTTAGAATCTGCACCCTACCGATCAACCTCCTCCTTTTTTCATGGAGAGGAAATGTTTTAGGCATGGTATTTTCAATAGTTGATCGTCAATCATCAATTGTTTTTTTCTGCTATTCTAATGGAAGTGCGGGTTCTCGAACTTAATCTAATAAAGAATTATCTACAGCGTCGTTATCACAATGAACAGAACATGCATTCGCTTGCCATTGCTAAGGCAAGCTGCATTCCAAATCACAATTCTTTGGACAAAATTAGTAAAAGTCCACGAGGCTTCAAAGACAGATAAAAGAAAATAAGCAATCGGAGAAATAATTTTAGTTCAGGCAATAAATTTAGTTCAAACCTTCCGAGATGACAGTAACGAGTTTTTGATCGTTCTATAGCAAATTTCGAAACGTTTTTGATTGAATGGAATATTTGAGAGTTTTGGGTTTAGGAACTCGGAAGGCGGTATATAGTAAGGGTCTAGATGGATACATACCTACATACACAGAGTCCAATTAACAACATGTCAAATCATGACAGACTGAGGCATTTAAAACATGTTTCACTGTTAACAAGGTTTGCATATTCGCCAGCCATATATTATTTTAAATAATTGGCAGAGCGCTAACGAGGAAAGTGATTACGGCTGCTCAAGGCAGGCACTTGCTCAAAGTTGTTGGAGGCAAAGTTCACAGAAATTGAACGGTAGTTAAATCAATCAATACTCTTGAGATTGGCAAAGCAGCTTTAAACGGTTGATTAGAGAGTGGGCCGTCACGATTCTCAGAGGACCATGTAGCCTGTTCCAATGGTCCTGAAGCTCCTCTGCAGTTGCAGGTGAAACCTTAGACCAGGGGTGGGCAACATACGGCCCCTGGGGACCTTTGGACCGGCCCCCAACATGTCTTTTATATTAACATTGTATCTGGCACTTATGTCTGGATTTCTGTATGTAAGCCGACATTAAAACATCTGTTTCTTATTTATTAAGAATCTGCAGCCTCTAGTCTAGTCAGCTAGTTTACTACTTAGTCATCAATGTAACGACTCTGCATGAAACAAGACAACACAATTTTTGGATCTCCATTTTCCATTAATGCCATTTCAGCACCAGACTCCATGCACGTGGAATTGATTGAACTCCAATGCAACAGTAAGTTGGAAAGGAAATGTCATGAGGTACCTCCGATTCAGTTCTACAAACTGTACATTTCTCAGGATTCGTACCCTTCACTTAGATTTCATGCCCTGAAAGTGGCTGCTCTATATTTATGAACAGTTCTTCTCAAAGATGAAACTAACAAAATGCAAAAACAGATGCAGACTAACAGATGACAATCTCTCCAATGAACTTCATTAAAGCAAAAATTCCGGATTTGTGTCGTGAGAAGAAGTATCAGATCTCAAATTAATCATTAAATATAGTGCCCCAAGCAAATGGATGGGCCCTACATTGTACAGTTTTATGTAGGCCTATTTTAAACTTTGAGAAATATTAAAACTATGGGCCTATTTGCGTTTATTGTAGTGTCGGGCTGTAGGTATTAGGATAATTATGTTTTCAGCATAAAAATTACCTTCATTTTCGTTAAACTTAAAATTTAACCTTAACGGTTATTCTGCAATATTTGTTTTTAATAAAATTAATATTGTCTCATTTTCTTGGGGAAATGAATCTGGAAAAATTAGCCCGCGATTGGCAAACGGCCCCTGAGCTGCCCTTCAAATCTTATGGCGGCCCTCTGTTAAAAGAAGTTGCCCATGCCTGCTTTAGACCATCAACCACCCTAAATCAGCAAATCTCGATTTTACAAATATGAATTCACTTATAACTAGGTAGTAGAGACCGAGATTTGTACTTGTACTAAGTATTAGTAGCTCTTTATTTCTCTTTCTTTTTCTCTATTCTCTATCTTTCTCATTGTTTCTCCCTTTCTCTTTCTCTTGCTCCCTTTCTCTCTCTCTCTCTCTCTCTCTCTCTCTCTCTCTCTCTCTCTCTCTCTTTCGTTGTCTCTCTATCTATTTATCTTTTATCTTTCTCTTTATATATATATTTTTCTCTGTCACTGTCAAATATAGCTGTATATTTAGATATAATGAGGGAAGGAAAGGATGAAGTAGAAATGGCACGAAGTGCTCAATAGGCCTACTCACCTTGGACGTGTTCTTTTCGTTATCTTGGTTGAGGCTTCATGATGAATCGGCTGCTTTGTAAGATCGCTCGCTCGTCTCACTTCCCGCTTCCCCCGCCTCCGATTAAGGTTAATTAGGTCAACAACGTTCATGCACTCGATCGATTGCGCTCAACGAACAAATGACAATACACTTGACGCGTTTTAAAGTCGACTGATTTTCCAGATTGAAATTATTCGATACAATGGCTACCTTCAGTGCTAGAGGTCTGCTCGGATTTCTGTCTCTGGTGATTGTTACGTCGATTACTAAAGCTCAAGGTAAGTCTAGTCGTCATAAATGAGCAACTAGTTCCATACGGAAATCGATAAATGGATTAATAGAAGAAGAAAAAGAAGAAGAAGAAGAAGAAGAAAAAGAAGAAAAAGAAGAAGAAAAAAAGGAGAAAGAGAAGGAGGAGGAGGAGGAGGAGGAGGAGGAGGAGGAGGAGGAGGAGGAGAAGAAGAGCAGTCCCTTAAGCTAGCCCTGAAACAGCCATGGTTGTGAAGTGTTAACGACTTCAGTTTAAGGCCTCGGCATATGAGGGCGAGCGGCCAGTCCTTTCCCTCGCCGTCTCATCTTCCCACGGACAGTGTACGGTCAGTGCACGTGCACTCATCATAGCTGATTTGGCTTAATAATGGATTAGAAATGAGACCTAAAATATCTATAAAGATTTATAGTATAAGAAGCTCAACTCGGCAACATGAATTGAGTGGCCAAACTACGAGAAACGGTGGCTGCTGGCAAAGAGGCTTTTGCCTGTAATGTGGAGCTTGCAGACGACCAGCACTGAAGAAGTCCTCAATGCATATTTATTTTTTATATAGACTGATAAGAACCTGTTCACTTTTTAGTTTGGCTCGTCTCGAGCTGCACGGTTGAGAACAGACACCTAATAGTGTATTATCTAACAACTTACTCTAAAGAATTTCATATATCATTGTCTCATTGGTAATAGTAATGGTAAATTTGTATAGCGCCGCTTCAATATAAACTCATCAAAGGCCATCCCAACGTAACAAGGGAAGACCAAAGTCGAACAGAACGGTTGTCAAGCGATGACAGATTAAAGGCAGAGAAAGACAACGGAGCTCATGTCACAGGTTACTAGGCAACCTATTGCAGATTTAATATGGCCCCACAAGCAAAGAGGCTTCGATGTTGTACTGTTGAAGTTCAGGTTGGCCGATGAACTTAGTTACCGCATGCATCATAACGAATTAGAGCCCTGCGCCGGCCGCGCCGCGCCGCCGCCACCGCCACCGACATTTCGTCGACGCCGCCGCCGATTTCTTTTCGGCCTCCCGCCGCCGCCGCCGCCGCCGCCGCCGATTTCTTTTCGGCCTCCCGCCGCCGCCGCCGCCGCCGCCGACAATATGTCGGCGCGCCGCCGATGCCAGTTTGATATGCTTAATTATTATTGTTGCATTTTACATGTTTTCCATGATTTCGCGATAAAGTGTTACTTTAGTGCGAAATAGAAGTGGACATCTTGTACTTACTTACTTTTTTTATTTTGGGGGGTTTCTTTGCGAAACTTGATTGGCAACACGAATTGGTGTCGTCAATGCTATGAGAGTTTGATATCACCAATTCGTGTTGACATTTGCAGCTATGATAGCACACATAGGTTCACTTGCATGCTGGCAATTGTGAAATGGAATGTAGGGCTTGTAGGCCTACTAGTTTCTTTGTAGATTGGAACCTTTTCACTTTTGTAGTTTGACTGGTATCGAGCTGCACAATTGAGAACAGGCTGAGAACAGACACTTAATGGCGTGTTAACTAACAACTTACTCTAAAGAATTACATATAATTTAATTTATCATAGTCGCATTCCTAATCGTAATGGTAAATGAATACAAAGCCACTTCAATACAAACTCCTCAAAAGCCATCGCAACGTAACAAGCCAAGACCACGGATTAAAGGCAGAGAAAGCCAACGGAGCTCATGTCACAGGTTACTAGGCAACCGATTGCAGATTTAACATGACCCAACCACAACGAAGTTTCGATGCTGTACTGTTGAAGTTCGGGTTGGCCGACCAACTTAGTTACCGCGTGCAGCATAACGAATTACGATCTAGGAGAGGTATTTATGAAATCGAGACACCTATAGCCCCTACGATAAGACAGAGCTCTTAACTTTGATGCGTTTATGCATAATAAACCAGTCAATAAAAAGAAATGCATTCGAAGCTCTGAAACATTTATTAATTTATTAGACGCTGTTTTAGCTGGGGTTCGAAATAGTACCACTCGTGGCAACTGTGGATCAGCTACTAGTCCAATCTTAGAGCAACGAAGGTAGCTGTCAGGATGGTCTAAAGATTAGCTCACTGGACGTCAACCGAGAGGTCGAAGTTCACATCCTCGGTATGGCGGATAGATGTCCAATGACAATTTCGTATGCACTCCTAGCGAAATCAGCTATAAAATGAAATTGACCGTGCGCTATCGGTGGCAAGATCAGATGGTGAAGTAGAGGAATGGCCACCCGCCCTCATAAACTGAGGGTATACGGAAGTGAGGTCGCTAACAGCGACTCTGCTTGCTAATCATGGCTTCCCCTTGGTATAACTGAGACTGGTATCATTGAAATATCCTTTGCTAACACAATGTTCAATTTAGCTTAGCCTAATAGCAATGTTGCTGTGCGTTATAGCAACGACAAGTTCACTTTGGCTTTTGTCGATGCAGGTTCAAATTCCTGTATATAATTATGCGATATCCGTTGTAGTCAGATTCGCTGGAATGATGGACAAATTATAGGAGAATGCGACGCTTTTTCTCAGCCACGTGTCCCACTGACTAAGCTTATCAACCGTCGCCTAAGAGAGATAACCACCTTAACCAAGGCACAAATGTGATGGATAAACTGACAATGATTCTAAAACAAAAGAAGCAATCTACAGCTGCTGCTCTAAACGACATTTTGGTAATTGTGGTTTATTTATAGCACCTATTGACTCTTGAGAACATTAACAGAGATGCTGCAGAATCAACCGTAAAAAACCTCGATTGAAAAGATTGTTTCCAACCCCTTGCGAAATTCTTCACTCATTAATTTATTCAGAGGCGCTCCCTACCCAACCTTGGGGATGGACAGACCTTTACAAGAACATTCAAGAGGGACATGCTTCACTGTCAGCAGAATGTCTGTTATGTAATTAATTTAGGGTTTAGAATAAGCTTGTTAATTTGCAGTGGCGTTTAAAATACTATAGCATCACTAGAGAGAGTGGTGCTATAGTATTTTTAAGTCTTGAGAGAGTCGCTGGTATTTGCTTATCACGTGATTCACTATATCAGATGAGTTTCCATAGCAACTGCGGATAATAATAATAATAATAATAATAATAATAATAATAATAATAATAATATTCGTTTAATTTTCAAACTGACAATACGCAGTATGATTACAAATCAGTATGAATCGAGAAAGATGGCGTCACTGGTCATACGAACCTGCCCAAGGGCAGAGAACATAAAGAAGAAGAAGAAGAATGAACGGATGATCACAAGTTATTACAGGAGTCGAATTTAACTGTATGCGGCAGCCATGCAAGGCGCCCATCACGTCCTACATCTCATTTTTAACAACGCGCCATCTCGCGAATGAAAATAGGCTGAGTGGACCTTTTTGAGAGGGTTGCGGGAAGCGATCCCGCTACCGCTTGCTCTTCACGCCAGTGATGTTACCACTACTCTATGGACCCCCCGGCGAATGGCCGCAATTTAAAGGACAGTATTGAAAAATCGAGCAAGGAGTTCGACCGGTTGGTTGCGACTCAACGAGAGATTTGAAGCGAAGAAACTTCTATTTCTGAAAATAAATCGATATATTTATGGTTCGGAAGTCTAAGCACTTAGCCACTGAGTCATAGCATCGTTTTTCGGATTTTGTGCGAACGAAAGAGTAAGATCGTCGACGATTGAAAAACCGTTAGGACGATTAGATCTGTTGCGCATTCTGCTGTTGTGGAACATCTACATAATTATCGCAACCCATGGTGCACGGCTGCACGGACGTTTGTTTTTAGAAGTGCTTCGATGGATTGTACGACATTTCTTTCAACTACGAACGAGTGGGCGAAACGGATTAATCTAGTTCCGGTCCACCGGTGAGCTGACGAATGCTTCACACCTGTCACGGACGATAAACTGACTGCTGATCACACACGAAGGCTTAGATAAGCCAATAATATATATTATATATATACACTGTAGATTAATCAACGCCACTCATAGGCAGATACTAGAATGGATTATTTGTGCTATGAATTTTGCATTGTCTGATTTAAAAAAATATATATAGACTAATTTGCAAACATTCTACAAAAACATGACTGATGTTTATGACATAGCCATCTTACGTGATGTGATGTAATAATATTACATATTAAGTTCATCTCAGTCAAGTCAGACGAAACTAGATGTAACGTCTAACCGTATACGAGTATTTGGTTATTATTTCCTTAGGGTCTGATACTGATCATGTATCCAGTTACTTGTTATTCAATCCTACCTCCTATTCACATGCAAGTGGGTCAAGCGACCCCAGATAGTCAACCAATGGAGAGATATCACTAAGAAACATGTTTGAATATGTAATCAAGATAAACATGAAAATAGTCAATGATATTATTCAATACAGAGTATTAAGGTTTCTTAATAATATCAGTTTAAATGGCCTTAGTTCCTACCTATGACCAGCACTATTATTGTACGTTTTAAAACATACCTAAGCTAACCTCCCCATGTTGAATGGTTTCTGTAAGACTGTAGATTGTAGAGATTCAATCGTTCTTTCTGTTCGCAAAGTTTATCGACGGCTGTATGTGACCATCTTCGTAGAGCGGATGGTGGATAATGACGCCGAGGTGTCTACTCGTTTTGTAGATATTTAGATCCACCGATATTCCAGCGATGAATATTCGAACAACGTTCCTTTATTTATTCGTATAGGATTCACTCCTCGAAGTTCGTAGCGCTTCTCCACTATTTAGGCCCTACTGACTTTCGCTATGTTCTACTGGGAACATTCGCCGTTACGACCTCTTTGGCAAGGTCCTTCGTTACGCACCGTTCGTATTTGTCTTTCGTTCGACAAGTTATATAACTACCTCTTCTTCGGATGAGTCCACATAACTCCCTTTGACGACCGCTCTTTGAATGCCACCGTTCAAAACGATAGTCAATTCAACTTCTCCTACTGATAAGGAGTTAACCGACGCAAATAAATCGACAGCACATCCAGTGACTTCGAACGCCACGTATCAACTGAAGCCTCCTTGCTCCATTGGTCCTCATTTACATATCCAGCAGACGACTGTTGATGAAAACGGTTACAGTTTGATTCTGGCCTATGATCGTTCGACAACGAAAGGTAAATAGTCTCGCCTCTCGACAATATCCCTGAATCTTAGTTAAATTTTAATGCCCTACTGCTGGTCATTGTGCTGGCCAATTAATTAAAATTAATGACTTTATCTAACTAGTGGCTAATGACACCTATCCTACATTGTCACTAAGCATCAGATAAGTGTATCTGTGTGGTCAGAGGAATATACTCGTTACACTAGATAACTATTGAATACAGTGTTACACAAGGAGACATCCCTACGGCTGGTCTATGAACGTATGTGCCGTGGTATTATCTGCATATTGATGAGAAGAAACCCCCAAAGAAGGAAGGAACTGATTTAAGTTGGCGGTGTAGAGAGGCCCTAAAATGGACCAGTGAGATTGTGTTAAATCAGAAACCACAGCTTGCGTGCGCCCAGAGAAGCATAAACCCAAGAGCGAGCACGACCCACGACACCGAACCACCTTTCAAGGTGCTAGAATGCCGTGGTCAACAATGTCGAAGGCCGCACTCACATCAGAGAGAGCGAGGAGGGTCACATGCCCCAGAATAACAGCTCCAAAATGTCAGCCAGATGCGTTTTAAAAAAGATCCGGTAGATTGAAACTTTCTGAAACCGGATTCCTTCTTAGGTAGAAGGGAGTTTGCCTCAAGGTAACATGTGAACTGCACAGACACATGTTTCTCAACTACCTTCGACAAGAAAGATAAGTTAAAAACAAGTCGAGAGTTGGCCATATCATTGACATCAAGATCGCAGCGCTTAAGCGAAGTCAAAACCGGAGCCCGTTTCTGAGAGCGGGAAGCGACCCTCTCCCGCGGAGGTATTTGTGTATATAAATTCGGTCACTGATCTCTGCTTTCAACAGAGTAGGCCTATGATCGTAATCGTAATCTTCAATTTTCTAAAGCGCCACTGTAAAGCTGAACGCAAAGCACCAGCTTATTCACGAGCGCTGCGACGTATCCGAGGGGTTGTCCAGAGATCGATGTCCGTTGGTGGTCCGAGTCCGGTTGCCAGAGAGACCAGAGAGAGGCAGAGCAGCTGTTACGGAGGGTTTCGTTGAGAACGAGATAGCTTGGAGGGCAGAGAATCAGATGGATTTGGATAGGAAATCTTGAAGAGGTGAGTTTTCAGTTTGGAGTGGAAAGTCTGTGGGGTGACGAGTAGAGGAGCACCATGGAAGATGACAATGAGTGAGTGGCGGTATTGGTGGAGAAACTGAGAAAATGCGGAATTCAGGAGGAAGTTCGTTCCAGAGTTTAGGTGCAGTTTGGGATATGGATTTGTTGGAGAACTTGAAGCGAGTAGTGACTAGGGGACGGGAGAGAGTGAGATATATGGATGAACGGGTAGACCGGCGTGGCTGGATAGTGAAGAGCTCGCGAAGGTACTTTGGCTGGGAGTATTGTAGTGTGTTGTAGGTCAGCGACAAGACTTTGAAGTAGATGCGCTCAGGGATTTTCAGCCAGTGGAGCGATTTAGGAACAGGAGTGATATGGTGATGCTTAGGTGTCCTGGTGCCGGCTCGGGCGAGATAATTTTGGATGAGTTGCAGACGCTCTATTTGGGTGGATTCGAAGTTAAGGAAAACAGAATTGCAGTTATCAAGCTTAGAGTGGACAATGGAGGTAGCGATAGTGGATGCAGTTTTCAAGTCAAGCATAGGTCGGATGCGGCGGAGGTCACGAATTAGCATGAAGCAGGTGCACGAGAGGTTAGAGATGTGATTAGAGAAGGATAAATGTGGATCAAAGGTAACGCCAAGATTGCGAACAGGTAAGTCGGAGGTGAAAGTGAGAGATGAAGAGCTGGTGGATAGGCGGACCGTGACAGGCTCGAACGATTTCTACAAAGAGCAAAAAATGCGGGCTTTTTGCCCGCAGACTCGAGGTCTGTCACTCAGTTGGATAGACTCCTACTACTACAGGCCGTGAAATGGAATCGGAACCACGTTCTCGCACGCCGTCTGGAGTCGGGCATTCGTCTTGGTCGGAGATAAGCGACGCGGGTCTGAGGAGTGACATCGATCGTCAGTCACAGGTGGCGCTTCTATCAGTCAAGCGCAGTCTGCTAATCGTGCATTCTGTGATTCGATGTATGGCGTGCGTCATCTTCTAGCGATAAGAGACTGCTGGGCGGTGGTACTATCGTGGGTCGCGGACGCAACCGCCTGTTGTCGCTCCACATTTTCTACGTATTTTGGTGAAGAGACTCTGAAAATGATGCTGTCAACTTTTAATCCGATTGTTAGGGTACATGTGTGTGCGTGGGCAATCCACTGGTGATTCTTATAGTTTTCTGTGCGCTGTTTTACATACAGGTAATAAATAATCTGCTATTAAATTTGACAACAATTAGAATAGCGCAGAAAGCGCCTTTAATTCCAGGATCGACTTTTGAAATGTCATTTAATAGGGGTACAACTTATTATTTACGTACTAGAGTATTTGCCCGTCATATTATGACGTCAGTGTATAATTATAGGCCTTTATGTATCGTTGGTTAAAATGCTCTGATCGCTGACGTCACAAACGGTTTATGTTTCACAATAGAACAGAACCCGTTTGTGACGTAGCGTCCCCCGACAGACGGACACTATATGGATATTATATGTATAGATTAGAATTACGCTCAGATTAGGCCCTACAAAGTGACAGATTTTAATGTCAAGTCTTTAAAGTTTAAGAATGGGTTTAAAACACAAAATGCAAATGACATGAAAACAGTAAATACTGAGCGCAATACTTTCCAAATTTAGCTGCTGGGGCAATTCTCCAGCGGTAGATTTATAAGTATTGGCGCTGATTTTTTCTTTAGCCTATAATATTTGCTTTCTCTACTTTATTATCGTTAAGGCTTAAAGTAGTTTCTTTAGAGCAGTTCAATAAAATAACGCGGCCTTCCGTAAACTACAACGGTTGGTTTTTATTTCTCAATGGCTTCATTCACCGACGCATCAGTTGAGTCAGAATTTATTGCCGTGTAGAAGGCACATCTCTTGCACTTAGCCTTTGTATCTAGTTATTCTTTTTTGATGCTTCAAACTGTACCTCGCATGATTATTGACAAGTTCCACTTGCAATATAATAAAGGCCGATATAGAGATATTTACCTGAGATACTTTTAGATCTGGTTTTGGATTGAATTTTGGGTGCTACATGTCTTACAGATCCGCCTCGAAGCTGTGTAGATACTGGACTGATGTGTATCGAAAGCTGCGTGGGACTTACAAACGGAGGCTACCAGTGGTGTGGAAGTTGTCAGTGGTTTATTCAATGCGATTAAGGGATCGTCTACTTCCAGCCGTGTCCTGAGAATCTCTACTGGCACGATGACGTCAAGGACTGCGTCTCTGTGTCCAACACCTGCACAGAATGTGTCACCGATACCTCGCCGAACAGCGTGACCCAAACTACGATCAGGATGACCACAGATATCGGTAAGATGCGATGACGAAAAGTGTCACAACCCACAACATTCATAATTCGAATACGATGAGCTCAACAACAGTATGTAAGTAAGTATATTCTTTAATAAACGCTAGCAAACGCACATCGCTTTACATACAATATTACACAAAGAGGAAAGAAAATAGCAGTAATGATAACGTTAGATCAAAATTGAAATAATAGCAACAGAGCCGAACTGTACAGCATCCTACCCAGGAAACCTCGTCGGGTAAGGGAGTCAAGTCTAGGGAGAACCAGGTTATGAGAACGTGGGCGCAATCATACCCGGTCTTTAGAACAGGAGGTAGAAGGTCATGAAGGAGGTGATTAGGGTTTTAACAATGTTATCGAAGAGATCACGATCAGCTTTTTTGCAGAGTTCCTCAAAGTTTGGAAAAGAAGGACGGAGGTAGCCAAGACTTACGAATAATTGCGCCCAAATGATCTAGTTTCTGCTTGTTAGCAAAGCCTAACCATACGTGGGCACAGTATAGCATACAGTTGACAGTGGTGTCCCGTATCACGATATGGAGCCTGCGGCCCGAGAGCCCATGTGAAATCAAGAAACGATCAGTCAATCAATCAATCAATCATAGAATTTATATAGCGCCTCTCTTCAAGGACTCTACTCAGAGGCACCCTAAGCCAGGCCTGATCATAGAGAAAAGTCCAGTCTTGTTGTCCTCGAGACCAAGGTCTTGGTCTCGAGTGCACTCGAGTTCGTTTTTAAAAGTCTTGTTCTTGGTTTTGGTCTTGAGACCAAAAGTCTTGGTCTTGGTCTTGAGGTTCAAGGTCTTGGTCCTGGTCTTGGTCTTGAGGCTCAAAGTCTTGGTCTTGGTTTTGCAAGACCGAGACCAAGACTTTTCACAATATGAACAGTCATTTAACAAAACGCAAGGATTTTAAAAATGTATCCAATAATTACTAATACAATTGCTTTAGTATTTACACGGTGTGAGTGAGGTTTTACTATTGTTTTGGACATTTATTTTGACTTCCGGTTATTTACCATGGAATGATTTCAAAACAGACTCACAATTTGTACATTTACATCCGGTACTTGAAAAGCTGCTCCGTGTGCCAGTGAATTCAACACTGCAGAACGTATTTTTCACATGGCAGAAATTTATGAGACCCCACAGGTCACGTCTTGGTCAGAAAATTCTTAGCGAATTGGAATAAGTTTCAAAGTTTTGGTCTTGGTCCTGGTCTTGAGGTTCAAAGTCTTGGTCTTGGTCTTCAGGTTCAAGGTCTTGGTCTTGGTCTTCAGGTTTAAGGTCTTGACAACAAGACTGGAAAAGTCTTCAATAGAGCGTAAAAGGAAGACGGGTGAGTACGAGGAGATAGTTCCTACGAGTACGACGAGCGTAAAGAGATTGCTTATCCTGTATCCTCAGTTTTTGGATATAAGAAGTAAATCGGTTATCTCAATGCTTAATATTTTTTAATGAAGGACACATGAGATTCCGTATAAATAGGTGGTGGACAGGATTTAAGGTTCGCCTTGGGCTTGGTGAAGATAGCGTCGGTGGATTTTGAATGGTTAAGATGAAGATTGCATCTCTGGGCCCAGGTATTTATGTGATCAAGTTCTGCAAAAGTGGTGGGGATATTAGAACCCAGTATGAGAAGATAGCAGTCGTCTGCATATTTGAAGATGCGATAAAAGTGGTAGAGAGGTTTTACACCAGAAATGGCTACAACAAAATTGGAAGGACCCATGTCGGAGCCCTGTATGATACATGCATTAATCCTGGCCAGGGACGATGTGATACCATGGAACTCAGTTCAATGACTGCAATTACTAAGGAGGGAATCCAATTATCAATATTGATGGGGATGGGTAGGAGGGCTATTCTACAGTAGCTATTATGTTAGGGAATGTTATTATTTATTATAAAAGCAGCATTTGATTAATTTTGTAGCAGTTTGTTCCACATCCCACTGCCTATTTCCTATTTTCTCTCTTTCTTCTGCTTTGCACCCGCGACCTCTCTGATCTCATCCCACGTCACGTGCGATTTACCCACCGTGACATAATATACTGAGATATTGTTGAGAAATTTACTCTATGCATGGACGTCGGGAGCAATAGGTCGCCATGACAACCGCTTTTGGTCGTCGATTGTATGCCGGCGTCTTCTTTCAAGTTCACAATCTCCAGCAAGTCTCCCCTCCCTCCTCCGGTACCCATGGAAGACCTATATAACGGCGCAGGAAATCTGTGTAGAGAAATACATGGAAGGTAAGATCGTGGCAGTGCATTTAAGATTGTGCAGTGACGAGTCTTTAATTTCGATGACTGTCTGAGGTCGCCGAAATCGTCGGTCAAATAAACGTTGAACTGTTGAATTGTCGATCAGTACATGTAAAATAAGTCCTCTGATAGACCACGCAGACCGAACCAACGTTCCTTTAGGCAGCTGTTGACAACCCCGTCGATCCTTCTTACGAACGACTCGGCCTGGCAGTGGAAGGAGAGGGAATCGTTTGCGACAATATCACATGACGATATTTCCAAATTTGCTTTGACCTTCAAGTGTTTTCTACGACCTTCAGGGTCTTATTCGTGACAGACGTCACGTGTGGTCTACCGAAATTTACCTCACGGTCTAACAATTTACCGAGATATCTGTACCATATTCACGCGCCCTCTATATACGAGGTAATCGTAATCTCCAATTTTCTAGAGCGTCACTGTAAAGCTGAGTGCAAAGCACCAGTTTATTCACGAGCGCTGCGAGACATCTACTCGCTTGCACCGATATCGTAATCTCAGTATTTCTACAGCGCCCTATAAAGCCAAGTTGCGGAAATAAGCTTATTTACAGGCGCTCAGTCAAAACAAAACGAATAAGCAGGTTGTGCCAAAATCGGTTCCAGGTCAACATCCAAAGGGACCAGGCAGGCAGACGGCTAAGGTGGATGATACTTAGAAATGAAAGGGCGAGAGAGATAAAGGAAAGAGGATGAATCAGGACAGGATTTGTAAAAGAGCAGTGTTTTCAGTTTTTAATGAAAGACCTGTGGACAGAGAGAGAGAGAGAGAGAGAGAGAGAGAGAGAGAGAGAGAGAGAGAGAGAGACAGACAGACAGACAGACAGACAGACAGACAGACAGACAGACAGACAGACAGACAGACAGAGACAGAGACAGACAGACAGACAGACAGAGACAGACAGAGACAGAGACAGAGAGAGACAGAGAGACACAGAGAGACAGAGAGAGAGACAGAGAGACAGAGAGACAGAGAGACAGAGACAGAGAGAGACAGAGACAGAGACAGAGACAGAGACAGAGACAGAGACAGAGAGAGAGAGAGAGAGAGAGAGAGAGAGAGAGAGAGAGAGAGAGAGAGAGAGAGAGAGAGAGAGAGAGAGAGAGAGAGAGAACGACTACACGAGGAGCCGACAACTCGGAACTGCATCCGAATCGGACGGAGTCGACGACAACGCATCAACAACTGAAAATCTCTGCTAAACTCGGCAAATACATGTACAACGCTGTTTGAGCCATTTAAAAGGCGCTATATTAAGTGTCTTGAAACATACTTACATACACATCAGTGGAGAAACAATTTGTACCCTCTCTAGATCCAGCAACTACCAAGGTCGTGGTGGCAACCATTCTTTTAAAATATATGCGACCATCAGCTCTATTTCTAGTGACTTTTCTTCAGTTCTTTACGACGGACCTAACATCTGGTAAGTTTTTACCTCAGAAATTGTTGTTCTGTAGGGCCTAGTCTCTGCGGGTTAATTTAAACTTTCAAAAATAAATGTTGTCTTTAACGTAATTTCAGTAATCAAATTCGGTGCAATTCAAACACTTAAAAACAGCTCAAGCTTTCGGAATCATTAAGGGTACCGGTAGGCTCATAACAATTTAACTGAAAACTGATTTTCAACACTTAGATATAAGTCCTAGATCAGGCCCGTGTTAAGGGGCCCCGGGGCCCTGGAGCACTTTGTCATGTTGGGGGCCCTCGGTCCCTTCCATCCTCCTCTCTTCCCTTTCTCCTCCCCTACCTCTCCCTCCCTCCAGGGGCGTAACTTTGGTCTAAAAAGTGAGGGGTACTAATTTCTTACATACACGAAGCAAGGCCGAGACTGCGATCTCTGGGAAGGCACAATGATAAAAATATTGAATGGCATAGTTCAAAAAGTGGGGAGTACGGTACCCCACAGTCCGAAAATTCCGGATACGGGTACCCCTCGTACCCCTCCTAATTGCGCCCAAGGGTAACGGGTTATGGATACAGGCAGCAGGCTACAGCGACCCTGCCATTGCATTAGTGATCATATTAGCACCTAAGTTCAACTCACATAAGACTCACAACTAACTAATTCAAACTGTAGGCTCATATTGTGTGAACAGAATTGAATGAATCACATAATAAGAAAGTTATCAGAAATGCAAAACACTAAAATTTATTTATGGCTATTTTAGGGTTTATACTGACAGTAGGCCTACTGTCACTGTGAGGCAAGGTAGGCCTAATTTAGATTTGCAAAAGTAGCCTATTTTACATAAATAAAAATATAACAGACTGACACAGGTGACAGATATAATCTCGAAAATACAATATTACAATAGGCCTACTTTCGAAAAGTATTTGAAGATTACAAAATAGAATTGTAGGCCTACTTTGTATTTTACAGAATGAAACCGTACGGTCCGTACTCCGTACCTTGTTGTATTTTCACAGCAACGCAATTCCTTTACATTGTATAATTAGTATTATACCATTAATAATAAATTTTAAATAAACCGATATATTTCCTGCAACTGCTTTGTCTTCAGCCTGTTCTGATGAGTAGCTCTGAGATTCGTAGCCTGCCTGCAGTTCTGATTCTGCGGCCTCATGAGGAATAGACATTGTTTCAAAAATAATCGTCGTTGTTGATAGACTGAATTGCACTTGCACTTGCAGACATCTCATTTTCATGTAGCCTAGGCCTACGCTGTTCTTAGAACTCAAAACAATTAGCCAACGATCGATCTGCCGACTATTTCCGGCTCACTACCATCATAGCCTACCCATTCACAGTCACAGGCACACTATCAGACACAGTACTACTATTTTGGAAAGAACGTTGTCAGTAGGCCTACTGTTTTGGGGAGCTAGTTAACACTTCGAGATTTTGCTTCACTTTTTCACGCTTTGCAAGTAGCCTTCTCGACATTATTGAATGATTATTCAATACTTTAAGTTATAATGAATAAAGCTACAGCAAAGTTACCGTAGTTAGTTAGTATACGCACAAGTCGGCACAACATGTCAACAAGACATGTTGTGCCGACAACATAGGCCTAACCATAGGGATAATTAAAATATATAGTCTTGACATTGCTATCACTCTAGGGAGTCTAGGCCGAGTGCAGAGTAATGTGACTTGTCGCCGCATTTTAATCAAAATGAATTCCATTTTTTTCATCAAAGTGAATTCAGTTTGCATTTTGATACGCAGAAAAAGACTCATATCATTTGGGGCCCCTTGGTCGTCGGGGGCCCCGTAGCACGTGCTCCGTGTGCTCCAATGATTAACCCGGGCCTGTCCTAGATTGTTAAAAGTATTCTTCACTTTTTATAAATGTAAGGCAATTTCAGCTAACTCGAACCTATACTATAGTTACCAGACGAGTGCTTTGACCAATCAGCTACCGTGTAGACCTAATACCATCAACGTGTAGAATATCACAACGTCCATCTCAGTGGCGTAACTTCATATTCTGGGCCCCCCTGCAAGATTTTCAAAATGGGCCCCCCTCCATACAGCCGATGACAATCTGATAGACAATTTTATGTTTCAAATTATCGACTCACTTTTGAGGCATACATTTTAATGATTTTAATTTATGATATTTTATTTTATTATTAATTTGTAATCTTATGCCACAACTAAAAATTGTTTTCGATTTGCATTAAAATTGATTAAATGTTATAAATGAAATGTTACTGAATATTGTTTTATTCAATGTTACGAAATCATAAATCAAGAACAGTTTTGTATCTATCTGTAGTTCACTGACTTCACTGCCTCTGGTATCCTCCTGAGGCTCCTGCTCATTTTCTTCATTACGTACATTTGCAACAGATTGTGTTTCTTCCTTTTTAGTCTGTGCCGGTAACAATGAGTCAATTTTACATCGTTTTTTAAGTTCGTTTTGTAAATCCTTCTTTTTCCGTCGTTTAGCTGCTCCACTTAGAGGCTTGCTAGCCATCATTAGTACAATTTTTTATTTTTAAATCTTAAATTTTGTATTGTAAATTGTAATCCGATCTAATCTATTTAAACAAACTTTTTAAATAAATATCAACAACGATGGCCGACGGAAACTTGGCAATGAGACTAATGACGTCAGCATAAATCAAAGACGAAAAGTGAAACTAATTGAGTGAATTAACTGCAAATTTCAGCGTCATCTGGCGATTATAGTTTGCCTTCGAGTCACTGTTCACTAGCTTAAATCAAAGCCTAGAAAAATATGCGCCGACCGCGCATCAATAGTAATATTCCACATCATCTGCCTGCCTGCATGATTTATTGATTTTACAAGGCTAAGGAGTTTACAAGGAGTTTCGGTTTCCGGCTTTCTGCTGTGCATTTATTAATTAAAATAGTTCATTTTTTCAGGTTTGAAAATGGGCCCCTTTTACCTGGGCCCCCCCGCAGTTGCGGGCCCTGCGGGCCCATAGTTACGCTACTGGTCCATCTACGCCTTTTTATCGTCCTTCGTTTTAGCCAGAGCTGAGAACGATCAATTTACAGTTGTTTCAGCAGCATAACATAATTCTTGCTCAAAATAAAACTTAACTCCTTCGTTTAACAGGCAATGTTTACGGTAAGCAACAACGGAAACGCTTTAGCAGCAATTACAACAGCGAGGAGCCAATACAGAAGCAGTCCAATTCTTGGCAGTTTCTTCGTGAATGAAGGTCGTTCAAGCCCAAGAGTTGTATTTTGTTCATTTCTTTAAACAAGACTAAATTTGTAGCAGCGCTTCATTGTTGTTGAAGTTGAGTAGGCCTACCATCGATTTAGCATTTTCTCGGGTGTAATGTACCTATGCCTGGCGTTTGATCTTACGCCCGTTACTTTAAGTTCAAATCGTCCCAGGGTTACAATGATAACAGGCCATGCTTGAATGTCAAAGGCATCCACATTGTTCATTTCAATTGTATTGTCAAAACAAGAATAATGCTAAGAATAAAGTATCAATTAGTTAATCACCTTCAAGCTAATGTTACAAGTAGGCTACTTAACTGAGCAGCATATTCTATTTATACATACACCAGCATCTTTGACATTTAAGCTAAATATCGTAGCCTATTATCGCCTAATTCTAAGCTTCCACGACAATAAATTCTTTGCCGGTGTCCCGTGACAGAGTCCCCTCCCCTAAAAGTCTCCCCGGAAACTCTATTTCGAAGCAGAGAATCCCCGGCGGATCTGTTTCAGAATAAATTCGCCCCCGGAGACTATATTCTGAAACAAAGTCTCCGGGGGAGAGAATATTTCATCCCCCGTTGAAATACTCTCCCCTGTGGATAGTTTATTTCAACGCGAGATTCAGCGTTTATTTCAGCCCATTTGGTCACGTATTCTGTCGCAACTACTACGTACTTTTCCGCGAGTAGGTCTTTCAGAGGCCCGACGAAATCGATCTCCAAGCGAAGCAAGATATGTGATACCTTGATGGAATGCAATGTTGCTGGTGCTGGCTTGTTTGAGGGATTCGCCTTCTGACAACATCGATAGTTTCGAAGAAAGTCTCTAACAGCATTCGCAATTCCAGGCCACCAAACCGTTCGCTGGTCGTGTGTATTGTTGGATTCTGACCTCAACCGATTCCAATAAGATGTTTCTTCTCTTCGTTCTCTACAATAACTCGAGTTCTCCTGTCTTTAGCGGCAGTGTGAACTTAGAACTGTGAAGCAAGTCTCCAGTTCTCCACTATTGACAGAGAATGAAACAGAATTTTCTCTCGTAGACGACGTTTCTCATCTTTAGTAGGCCTATATTCTGCTGGATATTTTTGAAATTTTTGAAATTTTTGTTTTATTTCAATCGCTAGAATTGGCTAGATGGCAGCATGAAACTAGTAATATGCGGACTTAATGCAAAACAAATTTCTTTAGTAGGGCCTATTAATTTGTTTTTGGCACATTTTTAGTGATGGTCCGCGACCGAGACACACAATTTATAAGTGGTCCTTGAGTCTGAAAAGGTTGAGAACCGCTGATCTAGTATGACTAGAATGCTCACTCGGGTATGATAAAAGTATTTTAATATTTACAAGTCAATGTAGAATTATACCAGCTCGAAGCCACAGCGAACAAAACTAACACCAAGAGTCTTCAACAGTAGAACGACTCGGTAGAAACAAACGTAATAACATTTGCTCTGCACCTTAACGAATATGATCTGAGACATTAAACAGAAATACGAAAAGAAGCAACTAGCTACGGTTCTTACTTAAATAAATTAACACTTAATACTTAATAAATACTTAAACAAGTTAGACTTGGTGTCCTAACATAGCAAGTGATCTCGTCAGAGCCTATTCTAATCACCAAGATCCCCGACAATCCTACTACAGTCCCTTTTACATAATTCACATGACCGCCAGATGGCGCTAGACTCAGTGAAAACTCGTCAAGCAGAACTAAACGAGAATGTTCCATATCAACACTCTTCCAATGTTCAACATCGTCCAGCAAACCTTAACTAGAGACATCTAACATACCCCCACCCCATCAAATAGAAGAGGAAACATTAACGAGTTTTCGACAAAGAATAAACTTGATCATGAATACAACACACATCGACATAATCAGGTAGCAAGCAAAAATACAATCAACTCAAAGCAGGACGACTAAGCAAATCGGGCAACAGGTTAAACTTTTCCGGCCGATGTCGAATGTCCAGCGTGAACTGTTGAAGCTCCAAACTCCATCGTAGGAGCTTTTGATTAGAGTTCATCATTGAATGGATAAACTGCAACGGACTATGGTCCGTGTAAACGACCACAGGCGCCGAACCGAAGTAAACACTAAAGGCTCGTACAGCGAGAACCAACGCAGAGCCTCCTTCTCGAATTCGAATACTTCTCGAAGTCGAATACGGCAGTTCGTGCGCTTTAACTTTCAGCTGAGGTAACAAACTGGATACTCCAGTCCATCAGAAATCGGAAACAGACAAGCTGTCAAACACGATGAGAGGCATCAACAGCTTCCAAAAACGGGGTAAAAATTTTTCAGGCGGCTTAAATATAGGTCTTGACGCCAACCTAGATTTAAGATCAACAAAGATCTAAGAAGAATGTTCAGATGGTCACAAGACTGGCAAATGCTCTTCAATTTGGAAAAGTGCTCAGTGATGCATATGGGGAAGAGAAACAACGAGTTTTCATATGAAATGGGGGGCACGGTATTGAAAGTGAGTGATGAGGAAAGGGACTTGGGAGTGATTATGCACAAGAGTGCAAAACCTTCAAGGCAATGTGCTGAAGCATCAAAAAAGGCTAATTCAACTTTAGGTATGATAAAAAGGACAATAGTCACCAGAGACAAAGATACAATAATAAGGTTGTACAAATCACTGATTAGGCCACAGTTGGAATACTGCATCCAGGTATGGAATCCATACCTAAAACAGGACATTGAAAACTGGAGAAAGTGCAAAGAAGGGCTACAAAAATTATTTGGGGCTACAAGGATCTGAGCTACGAAGAAAGGTTGAAAAAGTGTGGACTAACAACATTGGAGAGAAGGAGGAGCAGAGGAGATCTAATTGAAGCTTATAAGATTATCACTGGAAAGGAAGCACTGCAGTGGGAGAGGATCTTTGAATTAGCACCAAACAAGGCAACAGATATAAATTATTTAAGAAGCCAAAAGGAACATTAGGGCAGAAATTTTTCAGTGCAAGAGTTGTAGACTTGTGGAATGGTTTGGAGGATAGTACTGTCTCAGTAGACACAATAACAGCTTTTAAGAAGAAGCTAGGGAAATTGGGCTATTAAGCGTTCGAGATTTATTTGCAGTGGTTCTAACACAGACTACACGTCTTCTGCACCACTTAAAACCCTTGTTATATTATATTATATAAAAGCCCTTTGAGTTTCATCTAACCAACAAAACTTACGATCCTTCTTCAACAGTTCCGTTAACGGAAAAGTCAAATCGGCAAAAATGTGGCAAATAGCCTACCTTCGATAATAGCCAGCAAGACCTAGTAAAGACTGAACTTGTCGCTTATTTTGAGGTGTTGGAAAACGTAGCAACACATCCACCTTCTGAGACTGAGGTCCGATAGCATTCAAACCTACATGGTTGCCCAAAATATCAATTTCCGCATTTGGGAAAACACACTTCTAAAGGTTTAAGGTTAACTGAGCCAACTTCACCCTTAACAAAATCCAAATAATTATCTCACGAGACACTGAAAATTAACATGTAGTTAAGATAAGCACCGGTAGTCTAGTGGTTAGCGCGCTGGACTGTCAATCGAGAGGTCGGGGGTTCAAATCCCCGCCAGGGCAGAAATTTGGTTCGAGATTTCTGTTCCACTTGCACCCCCTAGCCAGCTCAGCTATGATGAGTACACTGACCGTACACTGTCAGTGGGAAGATGAGACGGCGAGGGAGAGGACTGGCCACCCGCCCTCATATGCCGAGGCTAAGAAAATGAAGTCGCTAACACTTCATACCCATGGCTGCCTCAGGGCTAGCTTAAGGCACTGCTCTTCTTCTTCTTCTAAGATAAGCATAAAATAAAGAAAAAATAATTGAACTAGCGTTTTCATCTCAACCGAAGTTTTCCAATGAATTACCGTATGCGTTTGGATCGCGTGCAATTTAACTCGCCTTTGTCTCAACTTAAGCGAAAGAAGAAGTAAAATGATTTTAGTTCTGAAAATAATTCCTAATTTCGTTCATAATTTTAGTTCGGCAAATTATTCCTAGTTCAATTCTCAATTTCGTTTTTGCTGCTGAAATACAGGGTGGGCCAGCATAAATGAACCGATTTTGCATGCATATAACTCCGCCAATGTTTTAAAGCTATTTATGCTTAATGCATCAAATTAAAGATATTTCACTCTAGTATTAGCTTTTAAAAAGTCGAACTGGTACTATTTAAAACTTTAAGGAAATGTTTAGAACAGCCCTAGCTACCATATTTTGTTGTCATTAGTGACGCAATATGGCGCCGTTGACAGACGATGATCAAGTTTCGATCCGAATTTTGCGAACTGACAAGGAATTTAGCCTATTGCGTTTCAAATGATTAAAGAGTTTCCTAACAGAGGATGGAATAAAAATTCGAAGTGACTAGCGGACCGCCAGGCGGCCCGCAAGTTTCGAAAAACTAGCGGGCCGCCAGTCACGTGTAAGACGTCACGTCATTACAGAACGTGGCTACTTTCATAAGCAACATGGCGGACGTAACGGACAGTTTCATTTCTGTTGGTCAAATATTCAGCTTTAACGACTTAGAAAATTCCAAAAAACTGTATGAACCGAGTAAGTTTAGTATACTTACAATGCGTGACGCCATGACGTTATAATCGAAGAAAAGTATGCGCAGAAGAAGGCTGCACGTGCCAAGAACGAACTGCGATATTCCTTGCTGCGATTATGCTGCACGAAGCGGGGCCTATGGCCGCAGAAAGTACAAAAAACGAAGGACAAAGCAACTGTCCCGACTGGGTATCTTTCAGTGACAGGTGTCAGACGTTTAGGGTTAGTCTTAGGGTTAGTGTAGCCAATGTTTTGGCCCAAGGATTCGGATTTGAAAGGGCTTCTGGCGGAATCACGTTACTGGCGGCCCGCTAGTATTTGAAATTTCAGGGCCGCCTGGCGGTCCGCTAGTCACAAAATATCGTATTGACTAGCGGACCGCCAGGCGGCCCGCAGGTTTCGAATACTAGCGGGCCGCCTGGCGGTCCGCTAGTCACAGCCATAAAAAATACGTTGATACGGAAAATTGATGAAACAAGAACTTCGCGTCGTAAACCACGCGAATCGGTAGGCTACGTATGGCGCGCGCACCCGCTAACATTGCTGGTGTGTCCGAGTTAATTTGCAGTCAAGAAGATGACCCGGGTACAAGCATTAATTAATAATTACTTTTGCTGTTCAGTTCAAATTTCTGACTATATGGTTTAATTGTTTTGTGCAGTTACTGTTAAAATTGTCATGAATTTTTTAATAGCTTAGTTACTGCTAAAGCGATGATTTTTGTTTTATCACGATCTACATCAGGTAGGCTAAAGCTACAATAAAAAATGTGCTTGACTCTTAATACTGAAAATTAACACGTAGTTAAGTTATCTTTAATTTGACGCATTAAGTATAAATAAGTTTTAAAAATTGGCGGAGTAATATGCATGCAAAGTCGGTTCATTTATGCTGACCCACCCTGTAATTCCTACTTTTACTTCTAGTTTTCGTTAACGAAATCATTTATTTTTACTTCTAATTTTAGTTTTCGTTAACGAAAATATCACTGGTTTCAGAGTACGATCCTTGCAACAGTGCGCCCTGTCTCAACGATGGATCATGTATATCCGGAGGCAACAGTTACACCTGTTCCTGTTCTGATGGCTACACTGGATATCGCTGCGAAACATGTAAGTTTGAAGAATATTATAGAAATAAATGCGGTTATGAGCTCTTAGGTTGAAACAAACTAAAGTACCTCTGCGTTCAGTCGATCAAACCTAACTTTAATTGCTTTAAACTCCTGTATATATTATACGAAGTGATTTAGTGGACGGCTAGCAATTTTTGAAGTTACCTATTACGTGTCACGTGATTCCAGGACGTGGCTACTTTCATAACTATGTTAGTTATGAAAGTAGCCACGTTCTGGAATTACATAACTGTCCGTTACGGCCGCCGTAGCGGAGTTTCTTTAATATTGGTCAAGGTTTTTTAGCTTTAATCACTTGAAAAGTTCCAATAGGCCTAAATTGTATGAAACGAGTAAGTTTAGTAATCTTTCAATCCGTGATGGGAAGACGTTAGAGATATGTAAGATTCTCGTTTTAGTTAGTGAAAGTTAAATACAAGCTTACGACTGTGAATTCCTTTTGTTCTCTGATGTGATAGCGTTCCCAAGCGACGCCGTTATTAATTATCATGGACATCAACATTGACATTAACATCATGATCAATAATATTCCAAATGGTCGGCGCGCATTTCTAAGCCACGAGTAATCGAGCTTCAAACGCATGCCACTCAATTTGTAGTAAAACGTAAACTCGAGAAAACACATTCCTCTAGATTTCTTAGTAAACATTTTGATGAACTGAGGTTTGAACACACGAATAGTCGAGCTTCAAACGTTCTGTTTGAATATTGCCAACATAAAATTGCGAACGGACAACCACAGAAAATCTTGAAGAACAGAGTATGGTCAAATTTTCGCGATGGTTGTCGTATAGCACAGCGGTTCTCAACCTTTTCAGACTTAAGGACCACTTATAAATTTTGTGTCTCGGTCGCGGACTATCACTAAAAAATGTGCCAAAAACAAATTAATACTAAAGAAATTTGTTTTGCATTAAGTCCGCATATTACTAGTTTCATGCTGCCATATTGCCGATTGTAGCGATTGAAAAAAATTTTTCAAAAATTTCAAAAATTTGTCTGTTTGCATGGTTTAATGGTTGTTGTCCTCGAGACCAAGGTCTTGGTCTCGAGTGCACTCGAGTTCGTTTTTAAAACTCTTGGTCTTGGTCTTGAGGTTCAAGGTCTTGGTCTTGGTCTTGGTTTTGCAAGACCAAGACCAAGACTTTTGACAATATGAACAGTCATTTAACAAAACGCAAGGATTTTAAAAATTTATCCAATAAATTGCTTTAGTATTTGCACGGTGTGAGTGAGGCTTTACTGTTGTTTTGGACATTTATTTTGACTTCCGGTTATTTACCATGGAACGATATCAAAACAGACTCACAATTTCCACATTTACATCAGGTGCTTGAAAAGCTGCTGTGTATGCCAGCGATTTCAGCACCTGTAGAACATATTTTTCACATGGTAGAATTTTTATGAGGCCCACAGGTCACGTCTTGGTCAGAAAATTCTGAGCGAATTGGTTTTTATAAAATGCGACAGGCATTTGGAATAACATTTCGCATGAAGGATTTTGTTAATACGAATTCGAAATTCTCTGCAGTCTGCATTTGGAGTCGTTTTGTTTGAATAAAATAAAAGATTCATGTTTTAATTAAAATAGCGAGTAGTCCGACTTGACAATTTTTTAGTAAGCAATAGAAGTCTGGATATGGTTGTGAGTTTTTGGGGTAATTTTCTCGGATTTGGTCTTGAGTTTCAAAGTCGTGGTCTTGGTCTTGGTCTTGAGGTTCAAGGTCTTGGTCTTGGTCTTGGTCTTGGTCTTGAGGTTCAAGGTCTTGGTCTTTGTCTTGAGGTTCAAGGTCTTGGTCTTGGTCTTGAGGTTCAAGGTCTTGGTCTTGGTCTTGGTATTGAGGTCTAAGGTCTTGACAAAAAGACTGTGTATATCTAAAAAGGTGCGTCTTAAGTTGAGCCTAAATGTCATACGTAAATATGAATTGCTTTTCAGCTAGTAAAATTTGATATAAAAATTCTTACTTTTGGCCGAAATATTAGCAAAAACGTTTAGGGGGTTACTTTTTTTGGCCCACCCTGTACATCGACGGTCATTTCGGTCTTGATATACTCTGGAGCCGAAATGACCTTCGATGAACGGCAGAAGAGGAGGATCTTGAGTGTAGTTCTCTCCTCAGCTGGAAGCCAGTCCAGTGTCTCTCCCTTGTAGTTTGAAACATGCGAGAATTTTGGTAGATTGGCCACGACCAGGGCATCGCAGGTAAGGACGGACTGAAGCTGACGAATTCTGACCTTCCATAGGCCTACAAGGACAGCTATACAAGAATCCAAGCGCGTTATGAATATTGAGTGAGCAAGGGTTGTGATAAATTTCGCCGAAAGACCCTGATCTGGCGCAGTTGGTAAAAGCAGGATCTGCTGAGAAAGTCGACGTGGTCCACTATAGATAGATCTTCGCCCAGGAGCCAGGAGGACTCGGAGATCCCAGACGACGTGTTGTTGATATATTATACAGGCCACAAAAATAGAACATTTTATTTACGGTTTTTTCAACTCATTTGTTCAAAGGGGTGTAAAGGTTTTGCCTTACTGTCACACTCAGGAGTGCCTACAGAAATCACGTTCAGTGTGAAACTGTTTGAAACATGGTAGAGCGCAGACAGTGAGAGGGAAGTTTCGCAAAAATAACGCGCGTTTCTTTGCGCTTTCCATGCCTGTTGCAAACAACACACTTCCTACAAGGTCCTGCTTTGCTTGCAGTTGCTGGGATAACATCCAGATGGCGCTGTTCACTGAGGCTCGATGGGTCCGAAGCTGAAGTCCGAAGGTGTTTGAAGACCATTGATGCGAAGGTTCTCTCTGGTCGATCTTGGCTTCCGAGCAGAGACCGAATAACGTTCGTTCTGAACCAATTCTGTCTCCTAGTTCTTCCAATATTCCTTCAGGAAAGATATGCATTTGATACAGCCATCACAATCACCTATAGGACCACCTTTCTGTACCACTTCAATGACTTTTCACAGTGGTGTGTAATAAGACAAAAGTTGATCCCATTTATAGTCTACATGAAATCATTGCAGTCGAATTGCAGTCTGGCATTTTCACAAACTGGTAACATTTGCCTATCCTCTACCTTCTTTACAACCTTAGAGATAAATGTCAGGCTGGAGATAGGCCAGTAATTGTTAATATCATCCGGATCCTTGCTTGGCTTCTGAAGAGATGGTCGCATTGTTGTTCGCTTCTGGCCGTCTGGCATAGATCCTTCTGTAATTGTAATCGAACTTTAACAAAAGCGCAACTCAACGATTCAGAGGCGCTCGGAAAGCAGTGCACAGACAACATCCTCCAGAAGAAATGTCTCCAGCTTGCACGTTATTGATGGTAAAGACAGACGTGTTATCTTAGCCCAGTTTTCAGCTGGTATCATTAGATATTAGATGTATTTCTGCGGTGATTTGTCCAAGAAAAAATGTAGCTACTTTTTAAAACTAGTTATAACTACTGGACAACTACCTTTGTAGTAGTCATAACTACTAGTTAGTAACTACAGTAATTAAAAGTACCCATCACTGCTTGATAAGGTCCGATGTGTACACTTGTCTGAGTGAATCGACCACGCACACCCTCAAAAGACTAACCATCGATGTTTCTCAAAATTTTAAGTTACTAATTGAAATAAGTAAATCAAAAGTTTGAAGCTAGTATGTTAGATATTAGATGTATTCCTGCGGTGACTTGTCCAAGGAGAAATGTATGTCGTTCGTGGTATCTCATCATATCAACGTGATTTTATGTACACGATGTAACAGCAATGAATCATCGTGTTTTAGACAGACCAGAGTCTTCCTGTATAAAGTGCGAGGGTTTCGCCAGGTGGAGTGATGATGATGATGATCTCATATGTCCGTGGAGCAAGGCCTCCGTGGTCTGCGAAGGACTTCGATGGTGGAAAGCTCACAGCCGACGACAGGCAGATTGTATCAATTACAAAGAAAAACAACTCTGAGACGTTTCCTTACTTCTATTAATACTATCTCACTGAATCGTATTATGCTTCAATAATTCAGGAGCACCGCGATTCTTGGTAACAATGAAAACCATCAAACAGCTTCTGGCCTTACAATAGTTCAGCAAATCATCCCGTAATTACAGAGAACGAAACGGTGGATATTACCAATCTTGCGACATGATAAACCGCAACCGAAAATCAATGTAACGACAGATCAATCACGCCAAAAGAACCGTCCGTGAGTCCACAAGGCTATAGCCGGTTTCTAACACTTATCTCACGTCTCTTTACTCTAGAAAAACCACGTTTAAGCTCACAACGTATCGACAGTTCCCCTAGCAGCCAATAACATGATTCTCCTCTTCTAGTAGTAGTTTCAGTTTAACGACGCTGTGTCATAACAAAGATGATTAGCGTCGCCCTCCTCCTTTATCCAGGCTTGGGACTGGCACTGTCAGAGTACGAACAGTGGCGGAGTTTCATCTTCTAGTGCACGGACTCCCCTTTATATAGGCCTCAAAACCCCCTAGAACCTGTGCGGTACCCTAGGACCTGTGCGGTACCCTAGGACCTGTGCGGTCCCCTGTGTCTTTGCACTTAATGACCCGGCTGAGGGACTTGCGCGGTATCCTGGGACCTGTGCGATGCCCTCTGTCTTTGCACTCAAATAAACCCACCGCATGGCTTGCGCAAACATAAAGACAATAATGCTTAGTCTAATCAGAACCAAAAATAGGGCGATTAAAACACAGGAGCGCTACCAAGTTCGCGACATCTTCCTCTCGTTGATTTTCTTCTTGCAGATTTTCTCACCAAAAGGCATTCAAATTAAAAATTGAATTTAGCTGAGGCACACCAGTTCGTAAAGTCCTTTTGCCGGACTAACCAATCGAATGTCAGTTCACTTATGACTATGACTCGATCGATGTTGCAATTACACACGACCTTAAGCGAAGTACTTTGCTCTTTAAATCGACCTCATCTTTAGACTCTTTATAAATTCGAACTTTAAATCGCCAAACGTCACAAATATTCCCACAAGATCTCTTCACAACAATCCTCACAACGCGACTGACCAATTGTCTTGACGTCTTTCGCACAAAGTTCGCCAAATCAGGAGTTTGATGTCAACGTTGATGTCAACGTTACCGAGCGTCTTTGCTCTCCAACGTTAAACATCTCAACTATCCACTTCATTTCAACAAATATCCCAAACCTATACTAATTTATATTCAATAAATCTGGTCACAGATGCTGGTCACTTAAATAAATATAATTGCCAATAGTTCTCTTTGGTTTGACTCCTAACTTTCACAGGCTATCTGTGGATCATTAGACCATGACTTAACTAATTGACCCCTAAGATAATAGCAGTTACGGGCCAGACAAACGGAATCACAATAGTATTTACTGTTTGCTTTGGCTCCGGGTGAAAAAAAATTACATGTACGTTGTTTTTCCTATCCGAGACACACCGACCGCAACCATGAAGCTGCGATTGAAATGTCCACGTTCACGTACAAATCTTGTTGCCTAAATGTGCTTTTTCTTTCTTGCATCAGAATATGCACGATCATTCTGAGAATTAACTGGAATGGCAGCTGTAAATGTCTTTTCCTTTTTGAACAAAATGCTTCATGCACTTCTCTCGTTAGGAAACATTTCAAGTATAGCTGCTGATCTTCGTTGCACACCTTTTAATTTGCAGCCTTCGCTTACCACCTGCCCTTGGACGCTTTAAGTTGTAAATCTTGCTTCACAATAAAGATGGCGACCAGAAGTTGACGAATTAAATTAGGCCTACCTGCGGTAAGTAAGTACATCGTAGAATAATTTATATTTTTACGATTTACTAAAAACACAATTTTGACTGCATTAAACACGATCGTAAGCGATGTTCTCATTTTTAATGGCCCACCCTAGGAAATAGAGGTGTACCGATAGCCCTTTTTGCCGATTATGCCGATACCGCGCATAGCCGATTATTGAAATAGCCGATACCGCGTATGAGTCCGATTATTTTGTTATCGCCCAAAATCTAGGCACACGACGTTGTATAAGCCTATAAGGGTTATTAAGGAGTTTCCAGTCTCGTGTATAATAGGTCCTTGGTTTCTACGGTGCCTAGTAAGTAGTGTAAGTAGTATAAAGCAATAATAAGAAACAAAACAGATATTTGTGCTAATTTTTCTTTTTGTAACGATTACTGTGCAAAAGACGTTAATTATAAAATAATTTGCATCGGCACCGATTATTTTTTGCCGATGCAAATTATGCCGATACCTCTAGCGCTTCTGAATGGCCCTCCCGCTAGAAGCGCTTTATAAATATCCAAATACAATACAATACAATACAATAATCGGCCCGATTACGAATGCTGCCGATGCATCGGTACAGCTCTACTAGGAAATCTTATGTATGTCAGGGTGAAGATAATTCTTAGCCAATATTTACGTTGGAATTATAGCTAATCGTGTTGTATTCTTAAACAGTTCTAACCTTTAAGTCAATCTACCTCAACCACACAACATAAAAATTCTTCGTCCGACTCAATAGAATTAGTGATAAAATCACTGTAAGACATACATGACATCAACATCCACCACCATTTACTGCTAGCCCTTTATAATCAATGAACCATTTTATATCTGAAAACAAACATTTTTCCAATGGGACAGTTGGAATCGTTAGGATCCAGCTGTCCTCCCCTCTCCTCCCTCCCCTCTCCTCCCCTTCCAGACTGCAGAGAATTCCGAATTTGTATTTACAAAAGTCCTTCGTGCAAAATGTTATATGCCTATATACAATATGCCTTTTGTATTTTATAAAAACTAATTCGCTCAGAATTTTCTGACCAAGACCTGTCTTGTGGTGCCCCATAAAAAATCCACAATGTGAAAAAAATACGTTCTACAGGTGCTGAAGTCGTCGGCACACACAGTAGCTTTTCAAGCACTGGATGTAAATGTACAGATAGTGAGTCTCTTTTAAATCCTCACATGGTCTATCAGACCGTCTGATACAGCATCAGTGTTGCTGCTGCCGATGGGTTTTCTGACCAACAAGACTTGTATCCGTCCATAGATATTCACATTTCTGTGTGACTATGCGCGCGTTACAAATTTAATTAATAATTATAAAAATAGATATTGGTCGTATGACGCAAGCAGGCTTGATATAATTTTAAATTCTTAAGTTTTGTTAAATGGCTATTCATATTGATAGCCGAGTCTTGGTCTTGGTCTTGCGAGACCAAGACCAAGACTTTGAACCTCAAGACCAAGACCAAGACTTTGAACCTCAAGACCAAGACTTTTGATTCCAAGACCGAGACAAAGACCAAGACTTTTAAAAACGAACTCGAGTGCACTCGAGACCAAGACTTTGGTCTCGAGGACAACAAGATGGACTTCTGCCCAGTATTCTCCGCAGCCAGCTCATTTCTGCCATCAGCAATCTCCTCTCATCTTCCCTGCGCAGGTACTAACACTCGGATCCATAAAGCATCACTGGGATGACCAAAGTTTCGTACAATTTCATCTTGGTTCCTTTCGATACGCTGTTTGTTCTCCACATCTTATTCAGTCTGCCGAACATCACCGACGCCAATCCTACGTTTTATGTCCTTTGTGCATTGGCCATCTTCTGTTATCAAACCTCCCAAGTAGGCCTACCCAAACTCTTTCACTTGTTCCACTGATTTATTTTCCAATTTGACCTCCAGATCTTCATGTTGTTTTCCAATAGTCATTGATTCAGTTTTTACGCATTGATTTTAAGTCCCAATCTGTCATCTACTCTGTCTGTCAGCTCTTGTGGTTGCTTCGGTGACTCTGCAATCAGATCGATATCATAAGCAAAGCGCAGATTGTTGAGTAACCGTCCAATAATTTTAACTCCGTCCTCCACTAACTGCCAAACTAATCGCCCGTCTGCGTCAGTGGAGGATCCAAAACAGTAGTTCAATTACTTCCACTGTGCTACAAGGATGCATGGAGACTGAACAGAGAATTAATTGCGCATCATGTATTTGCAAACTCTGGACATGTGTTAAAGGTTAGTTCGTAAAGCCATTTGTGAAAGCATGTAACATGTGTTCGAATTGTTGCAGGGGTGGATCCGTGCTCGAGTGAGCCCTGTCTTAACGGTGCAACATGTATATCCAGCAGCGACGGCAGTTTCACATGTTCATGTCTTGATAGATACACTGGAAATCTCTGCGAAACATGTAAGACACTATATTATGCGAGCACAACAGGTAATATAAAACTGTGACAATTAAATGTCAATACCCTTCAAAAGCAAATTGCGCATCATGTATTCGTAAATTCTGGACATGTGTTAAAGGTAACTTCATTAGACTATTTGTGAAAGCGTGTAACATGTGTTCGAATTGTTGCAGGGGTGGATCCGTGCTGGAGTTTACCCTGTCTTAACGACGGAACATGCTTATCCAGCATCGATGGCAGCATGATATGTATATGTCCTGACATATACACTGGACATCTCTGCGAAACATGTAAGATTTACTACATTCTGCGAGTAGGCCTACAACAGATAATATAAAACTGTGACTTACGCACTGGGAGCGCCTCTGGTGAGCAATGGGTAGAGGTGCTTAATAAGTTTTAAATACGATACAATACAATACAATGTCATAATTTCACTTGATGCAAGAAAGTCTTGGATGGCGTTTCCAGTTTAGATCTACTTCAATTTTGATAGAATTTTCATTTGCTTTTCCTGTCAAGAAATATAAAATGCAATATATGCAGGTAACGGTCCCGGAGATATCCTAAGAGGATGACGTCAAACACTTAAAAACAATTCAGTATTAATGGATGAAGAAACATCCATATAGAGCATACCTTCTTCATAAGATCATCTTTATAGTGCGTTGCAAATATAAACTCAACTAAATTAAATACGTGCAGGTAACCGACTTAACTCTTCTCTTCCTCCATAATAGAGCATAACACCTTCATAAGATCACCTTTACATTCCGTTGCAAATATCAACTGAACTAAATGAAATTCATGCAAGAAACCGACTAATGGTCTCAGCGAACTCCTAAGATCCCAATAAAGCAATGGCATTTCTATAAAATATCCATAAGATCACAAGATCTTGTTAACAGGATGAGGTTCGTCTCTGAAAGTTAGATTCTTTCGTAATCATTCTAATTCTAGCTCAAGCTGTCCATAACTCTATGAAGAATCTTCTAATAACAGTCAGGCCTACAGAGTAAGACACATGTCTATATTTCAGGCATATTAAAATACTTAACTCATACTTTCCCGATCACGTTCTGAGTGTGTATGATCAGTATAATAGGACCCAGTTGTTAGGATAATTTAGTTTCGTGTAAAACATTAATAATGGTGGTTGGCCTTTCGCTGGGTGGCAGTTGAATCTAATTTGTTCCTGCTCCAATGTTTAATTGAAGTTTTATATCTTTGTAAGATATAGGGAAATAGGAGGATGGTTTGTGACTACAATAGGAATAAGGCAAGGAGATCCAGTTTCACCTAATACATTTATTACTTACTTGGAGAGAGTCATGGATACGATCCAAGATAATGGAACTGGAATCTCGGGACAAGGAGAACAGATTAACAACTTACGATTTGCAGATGATATTGACTTGCTAGAGAACAGCTGTGAGACATTGCAAGAAAATGTTTGTGGGTTGCACATTTCTGCCAAACGTGCTGGATTAACAGTAAATGTGGAAAAAACAAAAACAATGGTATTTGACAAAGAGACAATAGAAAAGGAAATAAGAGTACAAGAGGAGGTGATTGAAAATGTAACGGAATTTGTGTACTTAGGCAGTTTGCTAACATGGAACAATGATTGCACAAGGGACATAAAGGCAAGAATAGCAAAGGCAGAGGGAGTCATGGCAGGACTAAATAACACATGTATGGAAGACCAAACAAATCAGTTACAAGACCAAATTAAATATCTTAAAAGCATGAGTGTTTAGCACAGCTCTTTATGCCTGCGAATCATGGACAATTAAAAAGACGGACCAGGATAAAATATTGTCATTTCAAATGTACGGCTATATGAGGATACTACCCTTAAATTCAGTTCTGTAATCGAGGGTATACGCGGGTATACAGCGTATACTCACCTCTAGACAGCGTATAATCACCTCTAGAGCTAGGGTATACGCGGGTATACAGCGTATACTTACCTCTGTAGAGACCGACGACCGTATAGCCATTGACTAATGAAAATTTCAAAAAAGAAGATAGGTAATGAGAGGTTTTGAGGGCGAATGACTAAAAAAGGTCATCAACTTTTTTAAGAGATGAATTCCTAAAAAGTCAAGAAAAGTTAGTGGAGGACGGAGTTAAAATTAATGGACGCTTACTCAACAATGTGCGCTTTGCTTATGATATCGATCTGATTGTAGAGTCACCGAAGCAACCACAAGAGCTGACAGACAGAGTAGATGACAGATTGGGGCTTAAAATCAATGCGTAAAAGGTCATCAATTTTTCTGAGACGAATTCCTGAAAAAGGTCATCAAATGTTTTTAAGGTGACACCAGCCCTAGTGACGCCGCTTCTCACCGGTAGCGTATATACTCACCTCTAATTTTACCATTACAGCCCTGCCTAATTTGGACAATGAAGGTGACAAATTGGGAAGTTCGAAGAAGACTGAGTACAAAGAAAGATCAAATGCAAATAGTAACGAAGAGAAAACTATGTCTATTTAGGCATATATGTAGAATGGACGACAATAGAAAAATAAAAACTGTGATGATGGGAACTATGGATGGAAATGGGCGGAGAGGCAGACTTAACAGAGAGTGGACCGACGACATCGAAGACTGGTGTAAGCAAGATCTGCACAACTTAAGAATATTAGCACAAGACCGAAGACTTTGGAAAAAAGTGATAAAACATGCATTGGACACCTACAGGCCTTCGGCTCATGGATACTGATGATGATGATGATGATGATGATGATGATGATGATGATGATGATGATGATGATGATGATGATGATGATGATGATGATGATGATGATGATTATGATGATGATGATGGTGATGATGATGATGATGAAGATAAATATTTACATGTCATAATTTCATAAATAGTCTATAGGACACTCAAATAATTAGTCACAAAGTGTTTTAAGAAAAAGATAGATAAGATTCAAAAGCTAATAATTGTTCATGGACAATCAGGACTATTATTCTCACAATATCTTTTAGTTAAGGCAAATCAAAATTATTTATTACATATTATTGTTATTATTATTATTTATTGAAAAACCAAAAGCGAACATTGGTGAACAAGTGTAGAAAAAATATAAAACACAGAAGTAATAAGAGGATAATAATATATGAAAAAGGAGTGTAAATTTAAAAAAGTAAAATATTACTTAAAATACTACGTCAAAAGCATCACTAAGACTGTAAGTATTAGCCAAAATTGGTAGCAGAATAGAAGTCTTACTAATTAAACAACATCAAAAAGCAGCCTAATAATAAAACTTTTTCTAACCAGATCGTCAGAATATGGTAAAGTAAGATTACGGCCTCTGGGGCGCAATAGATTCACTCGAAATCTACTTTCATGGTCGATCGAACCTTCTCGATGACTGCCACTGCCTTCCTAGTGTACCCCGTGATCGATCGAGTCGAACTGCTACGATCGACTTGGCTCGGCCGACGATCGACTTGATCGACTTTGTCGACTAGTCGACCTCTCGTCGACTCGATCGACTTGGCAAATAAACGATCGACTTGGTCGACTTTGTCGACTTGGACTGTATCTCTTGGTTAGGGGCCCGGGGGCCAGGGCGCAAAAGGAGCCAATGCTCACTCAAGTTTTGGCTCTGTAGCGCCAAGGCACAAGACTGCTCACACAACTTTTGGCTGGCGCATTGTGTTTGATCCTTGCTAAAGTAGTTATTGACTTATTGTGCTATAGACGCGTTTCATTTCATGAATATGTAGGCCTAGTATAATAAACTTTTCCACTGATTGTAAAGAATGACAAAATATTTTTATTGGTTATATCGGATATAATGTATATTGTATAATTCTATCCATTTTAGGTCTGTAGGCCTACTTTGCCTGAGGTTAGCTCAAGCAACTATTAAACACTTTCCGAGCCACTGCTCTTGGCCAAAGTCGAAGCATTCAGCCCCGTCCTAACTTACAGACATTCGAACGTTTTGAGATCGTCGTTAGGCCTACTGACTACCATGATGTAAAAATGACAACTATTTTTAAATCATGCTGACTACAGATCTAAAATATCCTGAAACTGGCGCATTTCTAAAGCATCTTAATCTTTCAATTTTCACCGTAAAACTGTTAAAAAAAGTATCTGCAGCTTCCACTATACGGGGCCTACGAAGTCACCAAGAGGCTCATAATTTGCACTGAACTTCAAATCAGGTTAATACGGTAGTTGTGCATTTACAAAGCCATACGTCATCACATCATGTCGGTCATTTTGTGAAGTAACAGCAAAAAATAGTAAGAAAATATTTCAAAGTCGAGTCAAGTCGAGGAAACAACGATCGACTCGACTTGTCAAAACCTATGATCGACTCGACTTGCAAGTCGATCGAGTCGAAGATTTTTCGACCGACTCGACTTGGCCGAGTTTCGATCGACTTGATCGACTGACTCGATCGATCACGGGGTATACTTCCTAGGCGCTCAGCCATAGCCACATTAATAATATAAAGCCCTATATTGGCCAAATTGCTATAGCGCAATTCAGTTGAAACCAAAAGATTATGTAGCCCATCAGGCAGCTACACATGTATAGGAGTGGGGCCAGGACAGAACCTTGAGCAAGACCAGAAGGAATGGAGGTCCAGGCGAAGCGTGTGGAACCAAAGACAACAGAGTGGGAGTGGTCCGACAGAAAGAACTGAAACCAAAGAAAGGCACTACTGGTAATATTTCAAAAGATTTATCCAGACGCCTAAAACGATAGAGTGATCCACAGTATCAAAAGCAGTGCTTACATCACACACGGCAAGAAGCGTAACCTGTCTACAGTCAAAAGCTCCAAAGACGTCGGCCAAAAGACGTGTGATTAGAGACTCGTTCAGGGGCGGATCCAAGGGGGACCAATCCGGCCATGGCCCCCATTTGATATCTAAACAGGAGGTACTCCCATCACGAAGTGGACACTATAGGTTTCATCTTACAGTTGACTAGCACCAACAATGCAGGATTCTTACTGTGAGTAACGAAAGATAGCGCTCAGGCAGGCAGATGGCAAGAATGATTTATAGATTGAACAGCCTATACCGGAGACAGCTAATAAAACTCAGGCTACGATGGAAAGTTGACTGTGTCTAGTATCTAGAGACACAGTGTTATCTGCCTACGTAGATTAGATTATGATTCGTTGTTGTTGCTATCGTATTCATCGTATACTCTCGGTGTCATCAGACATATTGTACTCATATAAGTTCATATGGATTCTGGAGACATAGGCCTACTGTATGCATGTTCAAGAACCAAATTACGATAAATGCTAAAGGAACATACATGTCCTGTTTGTGGTCCAGTGGTGCTCTTTCAAGCTGACAGGGCAACACCGCGATACATATCGGTATATAGATACACGTACCTGCAATGTCATACATACATCAGTCCGCAAAGTAGGCCTACTACTAGAAGAGTGCCTCTCATCAGTGTATGCTTGGTACTATTTCCACAGTCTTACTATAAAACATAGGTAATAATAATAATAATAATCTTCGTTTAATATTTTCAAACTGACAATGACGCAGTATGATTACAAATCAGTATGAACGGATGATCACAAGTTATTACAAGAGTCGAATTTAACTGTACACGGCAGCCATGCAAGGCGCCCATCACATCCTACATCTCATTTTAACAACGCGCCATCTCGCGAATGAAAGGCTGAGTGGACCTAAATTTGGGAGGGTTGCGGGAAGCGATCCCGCTACCGCTTGCTCTTCACGCCAGTGATGTTACCACTACTCTATGGACCCCCCGTAAGTCTGAGGCAATACATATAAGCTTGGATACACATACATACATACATACATACATACATATATACATACATACATACATACATACATACATACGTCATACATACATACATACATACATACGTACGTACGTACGTACGTACGTACGTACGTACTTACGTACATACATACATACATACATACATACATACGTACGTACATACCAACAAACATGCATACACACGTGAATACATACATATATACATGCATACTAAAGAGAGATGCATACCTAGGCCTACTATTGATTATGACGATGACGCATTCTCAATCTCGATGGGGTGGTGTTAAAATCGCCGACGTCATGCTATCATGTAAATGTCACCTGGGAATCCATTCTCTTCCGCAAATATGACATTTGGCATGAGATTGTCAAATGTTGTAATTCTCTTTCCATGAATGCCAAGACAGCAACTTCATCATAGGAATCCTTACTTTAACGCATTCACTAAAACGTCAAAGTTCTTCATAATTATTAATCATGTTCCTAAATATTTACAATGGCTCTCTATGGAAAATAGATTTAATGTCAACTGTTTGAATAAGAATTGGCTCTGGACGAATTACAGTAAATTCAGAAGAATTAATTCTCGTCAAACCACATCTTTTCGCCAAAGATTCCTCACTTTTTATTTTAAATGGCTGAAACACGAGCAACACGACTGACGATAGATACAGCGTTTATGTTGGCATTTCTAACAGTTTTATAAAACCCTGCCCTGGCTTATGGCGTTGACCTGTTACAGTGCGTTTATTCTTTTCATAAGCTCTCTCTCTGTCTGTGTCTGTCTGTGTCTGTCTGTGTCTGTCTGTGTCTGTCTGTGTCTGTCTGTGTCTGTCTGTGTCTGTCTGTGTCTGTCTGTGTCTGTCTGTGTCTGTCTGTGTCTGTCTGTGTCTGTCTGTGTCTGTCTGTGTCTGTCTGTGCCTGTCTGTGCCTGTCTGTGTCTGTCTGTGTCTGTCTGTGTCTGTCTGTGTCTGTCTGTGTCTGTCTGTGTCTGTCTGTGTCTGTCTGTGTCTGTCTGTGTCTGTCTGTGTCTGTCTGTGTCTGTCTGTCTGTGTCTGTCTGTCTGTGTCTGTCTGTCTGTGTCTGTCTGTCTGTCTGTCTGTCTGTCTGTGTGTCTCTCTGTCTGTCTGTCTGTCTGTCTGTCTGTCTGTCTGTCTGTCTGTCTGTCTGTCTCTCTCTCTCTCTCTCTCTCTCTCTCTCTCTCTCTCTCTCTCTCTCTCTCTCTCTCTCTCTCTCTCTCTCTCTCTCTACATCTCTCTTAACTAACCTAAACTGGATGTCTGGATAGGAGTTTGTGAACTGAGTTTTGTGTACAGTCTTGCAGTGCGAGATATTAGCGTATATATTTAGTGCGCTTACTTTAGTTTCACGTGTATATGTATATATGATAGATGTATAACGTTTAGTCTTAGTGACACGCGCGGCCGGCCGATATCGGCAGCGGCGCGCTATATGTATATTATTAGATTTCGCTTAGGCGCACAGAAGACAGGTGTGTCAAGAGGCGCGAAGAATAATGCTGACTAGAGAAGTTTGAATTCGTGTGTGTTCGCTGTAGTAGTGTTGCTGACTAGTTGAGTTGTAATCGAATTGAGTTCTGTCTGTTTGTTTCTTATTAAACTAAAAGATATTAAACTGTGTTGGTGATTAATTCAGGTTAAGCTACACAGTAGAAAATAAAGCTACTTATACGTAGAATTAGTGTTCAAAAGGTGAACGTTAAATAGGCGTTAAGTACAAAGAGAACAAGGATTTAATCAGAAGGATTGTCAACGGAAGGATTGGGTTGACATTATTGGTGGCAGCGACGGTGTGGATAAGAACTCACGGTGGATAAATACTCACGGTGGATAAATACTCACGGTGGATTTAAACTCACGGTGGATAAAAATTCTCGTTATCGCCGAAGGAGGTGATAAAAGAATTTACAACGGTGTTAGAAGAATCTACGACGGTGTTAGAAGAATCTACGCGTTGTTGCTGTGTGACGTGTCTACGATATCAACGACGGTGGAACACGAGAAACGGTATAAAAATTTCGTTGTTTTCCACGAACAAATATAAAAGAAATCCCGTTTGTTTATCGATTCACACACCAAGAAAAACCGTGACTTCTTTGAAAAGAGAAATCACTGAAGTAAACAAGTAAGATGGAGAAACTAAGTGCTGAAAGACAAGCAGATATTAAGAAGATGTCTACGGAAAGGCTAAAACAGCGTTTGTTGAAAGCCGGTTTTAAAGAAGAACAATTAGAAGGTATGTCACGTGGTGACATGATGCAAGAACTCGCCGAAGTGTGGGTGAAAGAAGAAGTTGAAGAAGGAGGTGCCGTTGGCGGTGCCGTAGAAAAGGCTATTGAAAAACCTCCTGCGCCTATGTCTATGGAGATGTTGATGCAGTGGATGATGATGAAAGAAGATAGAGAGGAGAAACGCAGACAAGAAGAGAAAGAAAGAGAAGATAAACGGAGACAAGAAGAGAAAGAAAGAGAGGATAGACGAAGACAGGAAGAGAAAGAGCTAAGACAGGAAGAATTACGTCTTCAGAGAGAGAAAGAAGAGAAAGATTTGCGCTTGCAAAGAGAGAAAGAAGAGAAAGCAGAACGTCTGCAGAGAGAGAAAGAAGAGAAAGCGGAACTTGCAAGGCAAGAAGAATTGCGCTTGCAGAGAGAGAGAGAAGATAAAGCAGAACAAGTGCGTAAGGCAGAACTTGAATTGCAAAAGCATCAGTTTGAGATTCAGTTAGAACAGTTGAAAAGAGATAGGGAAGATGCTGAAAGAAGAAGACTGGAGCAGATGATTGAATTTGAAAGAGCTAGAAAAAGTGATGAAGAGGTTCGTCAGCAACAGACTGAAGCAAAGAGAATGCGTGAAGAAGAAAAAGAAAAAGCGCGAACGTTAGAGTTAGAACGCGCAGAACAGATAAGACAAGAAGAACTCAAATTTCAGAAAGAAAGTTTGGAAAAGGCAGAGACAGAAAGACAAGAACGTCTGAAACTGGAGAAATCAAAATTGACATTGAAAGAAACGCAAATGAGAGAAGAACGGGAAGCAGAAAGAAGGAAACAGCAAGAAAGTGAAACTTTGGTGTCAAAAATTAAGAAAATAGGTGATGCAATGAAGCATGTATTGCCTCAAATGCCAACTGATATGATGGAGGTGCCATTATATTTTGAAACAGTCGAGAACGCATTTCGTAGCTTTGCTGTGGAAAAGCCGTTTTGGGTGAAATTATTACTACCATTGATGACGCCGAAAGCTCGAACCGTTCTGACTAGATTGTCATTCGATGATCTAGACAATTATGATAGAGTCAAGCAGCACTTATTAAAAGAATTTAAATTGACTTCGAGAGAATACAGAGCCAGATTTGTGGATGCTAAGAAGACAACGGAAGAGACTTATACGATGTTTACGGCAAGATTGAAGAACTTGCTAAATTATTACGTGAGAAGTCGAAACGTGAACAGAGAGTATGATACGCTCTTTGATTTGCTGGTAGCGGATAAGCTAAAAGAATGTTTACCGTCAGGTCCACTACAGGTTGTATTGTCGAAGGAAGGAACTGACTGTCTTCAAGCTAGTGCAGTGGCAGACCTAGCAGACATTCATGTAAACAATCGAATTGGGTTTGCGATCCCAATTATAAACAGTTATCCTTCTCAACGTTCCGTAAACCAAAGCCAGAGTGGAAAATGGAAAAGTAATCCAGAAACAGGGAATCAGTTCAAAGGTAAAGAAGTCAAGGCTAGTGTCCCTGTACCCAATGAGACCAGAGAAGTGACGTTTGGCCGTCAGGGATTTAACAAATCGTCAGCGCCGTTTGCCAACAGGGAAGGCAACACATTGTTTACGCAGTATAAGAGAAATGAAGGAAATGAACAACGAGGTATGGTTGTGAAACGTTGTCACAACTGTGGTTCAGATAAACATTTGGTTAAATTTTGTCCAGTTCCAGTGGCAGCAGCTAGTTCTAGCAGAAATCAAGAACACACAAGGGTGAATTTGATTCAAGTGGTTAGTGATACAGATAATCAAACCGCGGGTCAAGAAAACCAAGAGACTGAAGTAAAGTCAGTAATGAAATGTGGTATTCAAAAAGAAATTCTATTGGATGCTGAAATTCAGAGAGAAGTCATAGGAAAAGATGACAGTCGAATATTGAAGAAATCGTTCTTGCAATATGTCGAGGTCGAAATTCGTGGAGTAGACGGTAAAGAGCCAGTGAAAGTCAAAGCACTGAGCGACTCGGGTGCAGAAATTCCGGTGATTAGTGAAGAATTACTGGAAGGCATGAAGGTGGAACAAATTGGAAAAGTGAACTTGCAATGTGTGGCAGGAGATGCCATTCCTGCGAAGTTAGTGAAAGTCGATGTTAGACTGTGTGGTAGTGACGTGGAAGAAGAGGGATTTCCGCGTAAAATCCAGTGTTCACTTACACCTTATGTCACCTTGATGTGTGCTAGTATTGCAAAGATGGGCAGTACAGAAAGATTCTTGTTGCATCCAGAGATAATTGCCGAATTAAAAGCCGTACCACAGATGAAAGTTAAAACGATACAAGGAGATGTGAGTGTACGAGCAAATGTAATAACGAGAGCGCAGAGTCGGAAACAGGAAATGGTAGATGTTGATGAGAAGAGTGAAACTGAAAGTTCAAGTGATGAGGAAAACGAAAGTAATGAGCAACGAAGCTTATCGCGAGATGGTGTAACATCAGAGATAAACGAGCAAGAGATGGCTGCATGCGAGAATGGCACATTAAATGAAACTGAAGAAGACAATGAATGTGATGTGGGGATAGGAGACTTGTATAGAGATGAAGAGATGGACGAAGAACAAAAGGTGCAGATTGCCGATTCGAAGAAGTTCGAAGAGCAACAGAGAAAGGATGAATCGTTGAAGCCGTGGTGGAAGTTAGCACAAGAGAAAGAATCTGAATTCTGTGTGATCAACGGTTTATTACATAAGAAATATCAGATATTAGACCAGACGATATATCAACTAGTGTTACCAAAAGAGAGACGAATTAAAGTGATGGAGTTGGCGCATGAATCGGTATTTGGAGGACATCTAGGAGAAGAGAAAACAAGAGAACGAATAAAATTATCTTTTGTATGGCCAAAGATGAGAAGAGACATTGTGAAATTTTGTAAGTCTTGCGAGAAGTGTCAACTAAAGGCAAGGAGTCTGGTGATGGATAGAGTGCCTATCACTCCAGTCTCAAGAGAAGAGGTCGCCTTCAAGAGAATGACAATGGACGTTGTTGGCCCGATCGATCCGGTATCTGCTGCAGGTCACAAGTATTGTTTATGCATTGTGGACTCATGCACCAGATGGCCTACAATCTTCTTATTGAAATCGCTGACAGCGAAGGCTGTGTGTGAAGTGTTGATGGAACTATTCATGAACGTTGGTGTGCCGTCCGTGATTACAAGTGACCAAGGAACGAACTTCACAGCCAGTTTGACAAGAGAATTTCTCGATTTAATGGGCTGTAGTCCACGATTCGACACACCAGGACACCCAGAAGCTGCTGGATTAGTAGAAAGATGGAATCAGACATTTAAAAAGATGATCCATCATGTGATAATAGACAACCCGAGGAAATGGCACAAGATAATTCCTTTCACAGTGTGGGCATTACGAGAAGTGCCGAATGCAACTACTGGAGTATCACCATATATGCTTGTCTATGGGAAAATTCCGAGAGGACCATTGGCAATATTAAAAGAGAGTTGGACTAGAGAAATAAACTTACCACCTCATATTGGAGTTAAACCAGAAAAATATTTAAAAGAACTCAAAGAAAATATGGAGAAAGCATTATTGTTTGCAGAATCCTACTCTCGAGAAAAGCAATTACAATACACGAATCAGTATAACAAGAGAGCAAAGCACAAAGAATTTGAAGCTGGTGAGAAAGTCATTGTTTTGTATCCAACGTCAACGAACAAACTTATTTCTCGATGGCATGGTCCATGTACGATCATACATCGAAGATCAAAGTACACTTATTTAGTCGATATGGGTGAAAATGGTCGAAAAATAATTCACGCAAACAAGATCAGAAAATATGTTACTCGAGCATTAAGTTGTGGTCTAATCGTTGAAGAAGATGAAGATTTTGGTTCAGTGGTTGAATTACCAATGAGGAATGAGGTTCAAGATGACAAGAATTCACTTAACCTCGATCCTGAACAAATTAGCCATTTGACAGTAACTCAGCAAGAACAGTTGTTGAAAGTCTTGAACAAATACTGTGACAGATTTTCAGAAAAACTCGGATTATGTACATTGGTTGAACATGAAATTGAACTAAAACCAGGATTTCATGGAAAGGAATTTGCAGCATATCGAATTCCTTTGATTTATCGAGCAGAAGTGGAACGTCAGATCAAAGAAATGTTAAAAACCATCATCGAGCAGAATGGCAAGCCCTTTGGTTATTGTTAAAAAGAAAGACGGATCTTTAAGACTTGCCTGTGACTACAGATACATTAACTCATTCACAGTGGATTGTAAATATCCGATGCCGATTGTCAGAGACGTTTTGAACAAAGTTAGAAAGTCTAATGTGATTTCTATTTTGGACTGTCGGAAGTGCTTATTGGACTTGTCCTGTAAAACAATCTGATCAATGGAAGACAGCTTTTGTAACACATAATGGACTGTATGAATTTACTCGTGTTCCTTTTGGAATGATAAATTCAGGCCGAACTTTTGTTAAGGCGATAAATTTAGTTTTACAGCCTATAAGCGACTTTGCAGAACCGTATGTTGATGACATTGCTGTGCATTCTGACAGTTGGAAAGTTCACTTGCAGCATCTAGATGCATTTTTGATGCAAATGAGATTGCATAACGTTACTTTGAATTTGAAAAAAATGCATATTTGGTAAGAGTGAGGTAAGGTTTATCGGTCATGTGGTTGGGTCTGGTAAGATAAAGATGAATCCAGACAGAATTGAAAGTTTGAGTAATTTGAAGATCCCAGAAACTAAGAAGCAAGTTAAGCAACTGCTTGGATTTTTTAATTATTACAGACAGTTTATTAAGGACTTTGCACAGATTGCAAAACCTTTATCTGATTTAACTAGTAAACGTGTTTCTGATAAGATTGATTGGACTGTTGAACATCAGCAAGCATTTGATTTACTTAAAGAGGCTGTGCGATCCAAAGTAGTATTATATGTTTTTGAAGTGGGAAAACCATTCAATTTGTACTGCGATAGTAGTGACTTTGCAGTTGGGGCTCTTTTAACACAGATGGACGACAAGGGAATAGAACGCCCTGTGTCATTTATCAGTCAGAAATTAACTGATACCCAGAAGAGATGGGCTACTGTGGAAAAGGAAGCCTATGCTATTGTTTGGGCTTTAAACAAGTTAAAAGAAATTATAATTGGATCAAAAATTTTCATTTTTACTGATCACAATCCTCTTACATATTTGACTGAGTTAATGTCTAAGTCTGCTAAACTTGTGCGTTGGGCGTTAGCCTTACAAACTTTTGATGTTGAGGTGAAGTACAAGAAGGGCAGATTGAATGTTATTGCTGATTGTTTGTCAAGGTTATAAGTAATCGTAAGACTGTTTATTAATTAGTTAGATATATATATATGTTTCATGTATTTTGGTAATTTCGCAAATTTTGAAATTTAATTTGCTCAATTCCAGAAAAAGGAAGGAGGTAATGTGAACTGAGTTTTGTGTACAGTCTTGCAGTGCGAGATATTAGTGTATATATTTAGTGCGCTTACTTTAGTTTCACGTGTATATGTATATATGATAGATGCATCACGTTTAGTCGTACTGTCTTAGTGACACGCGCGGCCGGCCAATCTCGGCAGCGGCGCGCTATATGTATATTATTAGATTTCGCTTAGGCGCACAGAAGACAGGTGTGTCAAGAGGCGCGAAGAATTATGCTGACTAGAAAAGTTTGAATTCGTGTGTTCGCTGTAGTAGTGTGGCTGACTAGTTGAGTTGTAATCGAATTGAGTTCTGTCTGTTTGTTTCTTATTAAACTAAAAGATATTAAACTGTGTTGGTGATTAATTCAGGTTAAGCTACACAGTAGAAAATAAAGCTACTTATACGTAGAATTAGTGTTCAAAAGGTGAACGTTAAATAGGCGTTAAGTACAAAGAGAACAAGGATTTAATCAGAAGGATTGTCAACGGAAGGATTGGGTTGACAGAGTTGATGCGACTTCGATCCATACTTTTGTGCATTTTGTAACGGCATTACATAATTTACTAGACTATTACGCTGTCACGTCTGCTGTATGCCGCACCGGCATGGTGGGGATATGCTGGACAACAAGAAAAAGGAGGCTCCAGGCAGTTGTAAATAGGCTATTCCGACAGAGGTGCCTCCCTGCTGATTGCCCAAAGATCAAAGAGATATGCCGTTTGGCCGATACCCGTCTGTTTTCGGCGGTTCTCGAAGAGCCGGGACATGTCCTTCATGGGTTGCTCTCCCAGTTAAGCCAGCGGTTTACAGCCTGCGCCCAGACGCCATGACCGGGTGCTGCCAAAAGCAGACAATCATATGAAGAAAACATTTATAGTCAGAATGTTTTTCACATATTAATTTATCCTGATGTATGCTGATGCCTGTTCACCAGAGTGCTGTTTGGCAGCTGGTTATATTAAAGAATATACTTACTTACTTATTATTCATCAGGAAGATCATTGTCGTTTGTTTTCGTATCGTTTCATTAACTGATAATTTGATAGAGAGAGCATTAATTGCAGTGAATGTTCGAGATGTATATATGATTGATATCTGTTGCAGTTATAACCGCTTGTGATCCCAATCCTTGTCTGAACGGCGGGACTTGTAACGTTGTTAACGGCGACTCGTATACCTGCACTTGCCCAACAGAGTGGACCGGAGTGAGCTGTGAATCAGGTAAGTTCATATCAGTTACAAAAATTCTATAGGCAAAAATATGGAATATTTCGGTCGTGGGGTTTGGTTGGTTAATCTAGTCAATCATTTACATTTATTCATTGCAAAAGATCTCTTTAACGAAAGAACACGTATCAAGAAGAAGTCAAGCATTTTTCTGTCAGAGGTTTCGGATTCAGAGTAAAATCACCCTTATGTCATAAGTTAAAGTAAGTTGTTGATACCAATAATGGCCTCTCAGAACAGTGGCAATGGGTGAGACGAAAATGTCTAGTAAAACCTTTAGCAAGACGTACATTTGCTAACGTGGCTTCCAACATACCAGACCTGGTCCACAGGTGTAATCTACTGATATGTTAACAGACACCATTAAGACTATGTCTAGGTGGGAGTTTCTGCTATAAATCAACTTGGCCAAAGCCCCTCCCAAATTACAATAGGGTGCAAGCAATGCAAGGCTTGTCATCAAAGACATGGTAAGGATTGTGTAGAGCTTCACTTATCTCAAAATCCAATAGTTTATCTGAGACAAAAGTACAGGGTCAAACAGAAATTGCCAGGTCACTCGAGCTCCACCTTAAGAAGACCTACATGTATATAGGAAAAACTAGCCTTTCACTACTTCTACATTGTCGTTGACTACTTTTACATAGAAGACCCATGTGCATCAAGGCCCCTAAGGATTGGAACAGGTCACGTGATTAACGAAGTCAATTTAGAAACAGTTGAACAATTGAAAAGTATATAAAATACGCTGTGTTTGTGTACACACACAGCGTACAGAAAGGCTTAAGACAAGATGTGTGGCGTCATAGCATAAATACGGCTGCACTAACGTTATTGATTAAGAGAAAGAGAGTGAAACAAACAGACAGACAGACAGACAGAAAAAGAGAGACAGGTTTACATCGTGTGAGCCACCCACAATTTTACTGAACAGCTTTCCGATTCATTGAATCTCTTGCCTAGAAAATACGAAGTTAAGGAAGGAATTACCACTACAGTAATTTTTTTATTTCTTGTGAATCGAAATTTATATTGCTCCGCTTCTATAAAAATTATATAAACGATGTTAAATTCCATTGAGAACCAACAGTTCAACAGTTATCAAGTAATGCTCCGACCTCTAGAAATGTTGCCACATACGCGTGGTCTCTCATTGATCCTGTTGATCGACGACAGAGAACGCCAATTGGCCAGGTGGATGGGTTGCCTGATCAGCCAGAAACCAGAAGCCTCTTGCAGACGGCCAAAGACGCGGAGTCCCTTGAACCGCCGCATTGGCGCAGGTAAGGTATTCATCGCTCATCGTGGAGTATTTCGTGGCTTACACTGAAGCAAGACGAAGAAACTGCTGAATTACAGAATCCAGCAATTCACGATCAATATGGCTGCAGACATTCGCAAATTCTCTATTATTGCATTGCATTATTGTCATCCATCAATAAATAAGTCTTCTCCAACCATTTTGTCCTGCAGTTCAGCGTATGTGCATTATAAGGGGGTGTTTGTTTTGTATCGAGAAAATTACTATGAGGAGTTGGTCTGTGGTACAATGTTGGACTCGTCCGGGTACCCCCCGCAGAATGGCTTCACAAGACTGTGCTACTTCTGGGTGCCTCTGACGGACACCGTAGGACGAACCACTGAGTGCCGTTACACGATCCAAGGAATTCCACTGTACGATGAACACATCGGTCTGATGAATGCCAGCGGAAACTTCGGATGCATCGTCAGTATGGATTTCCCGAATGACATAGGGGCAACGAGCTATCTATCGTGTCAGAATAATTTCCAGCATGATGTCTCACTCGGCAACGCCACAGAAAACTCCCGTATTATGGTCTGCCTTCGCTATCCGTACGATGGATTTCCAGATGGCAAGTAACGCTAAGAGCCATAAATACTATGGAATCAACATCTGACTTGTGACAACGACAGTATAGATATAGAAGTAACAATGCAAATAACTCTAGTTGCTAATTTTACACTTACCTAAAATACATCCAGTGAGAAGGATATTGCATCACACGTCACCCTTGAACATTTATGTAAATGTGAAAATGGAGATGACAAATCATTTGCCACGTGAACCATTAAAAATTTAAAGGAATAGCGAGTACTGTTTTCATATAACTTTTATGTCGTCCTAAGAGTTACCATGATTTTCTGATTTTATCAAAGTAATTAAACTTAGACCTTGTATCGAACAAGGCTTGTCACATGACTTTAAGTAATTATGGCTTAGAAGTTAGAATAGTAAAGGCGATTAGAGTGGCGTTTAACTAGAAAGAGTGGCGCCAAAATAGCAGAGAGAGACTTGAATTATTGAGCAAGGAGGGGAATAATCGGTTGGGGGCGATCCAACGTGAAATTTTAAATAAAGAAACCATTGTCTCTGCAAATATATCAACGGATTTTTGCGTTGTGAGTCTACGAGCTTAGGCATTAAGACATAGCGTTGATTGGCGGAGCGTATATGAACTCATAAGATCGTGAGCAATTGAGAGAGATTGTTAAGACGATTAGATCAGTGAAGCATTCTGCGATCGTGGAACGTTGGCATATTGCGATCCACAGACCATTCTTCGAGAAGCATTTTGAGGGATTATCAGAGATTTGTTCAATTACCTACCTGTGGACGATGTGGATTTTCCTTGGTCCAGTCCATTTAGTGAGTTGAGTGATTCTACGCCTATCATCTACGTCGGAAGAGCTCGAGAGCCGTATACAATTGAACTCGTAAGAAAGTGAAGAGAATCGAAACTAGATTCTACAAACTTTCCTCTGCTATCCACGGGCGAGAAACAGCCACTTGAATAAGCTTACTCTCGAAAGATCCAGATAAGCCAATAATACATATATATACAGGGTGGGCCAAAAAAGTTACCCCCTACAGGTTTTGGCTAATATTTCGGCCACAAGTAAGAATTTGTAAATCAAGTTTTACTGGCTTAAAAGTAATTCATATTTACATATAGCAGCCAAATTTCACCAAAATATTTCAAACAGAACCAAAGTTATGTCACTTTTACTGAGACCACCACTGTTTTTTGATGGTCCAAAAACATGTAACGCAACAAAAAACGATTTTATTACGTCGCATCTCAAATAATTGGTAATATTTCGGCCAAAAATAAGGATTTTTAAATCATTAAATGTAATTATTATTATTATTATTTAGAAAAGAAACGGGGCACCAGCGTAGCTGCAGGTCACTGTGACATCATTTAGCAAGAGCTGATCACTTGATCGTTGAACGCGAGAAGTTCGCTCCACATGTTATGGCATCGGCTGGTATTTCTTTGGTGGCAAAGGTCGCCTGCATTTTGTTGATGAAAGGGCGACGGTGAATGCTGCTTATTAAGTTTGTCGCCTGCTTCCAGAATTAATTTTTGATTGCAAGCGTCTGCTGCCAGCTGGATTCATCTTTCAGCAAGACGGCGCACCAGCGCATAATGCTCGTCCCACGCAAGATTGGTTCAATGTCAATTACCCTGGTTTAATTGAGAAGGACCAATGGCCCCAAGCTCTTTGGATTTGAACCCCCTGGATTAGCACATGTGAGGAGCTATGCTTGACAAATACCACAATCTGCGACCAAAGCCAAAAACGATGAGAATTGAAGGTCGCATTGGCGTTGATATGGGAAGATTTAATTCTGGAAACTATCAACAAGGCCATCAAAACTTTACAAAGAGACACAGAACTTGTGTGGGTACTGGTGGTGGACACACTGAACACAAGTTGTGAAGTAACAGGCATCTGTTTGATGCCTATTATTTGAGATGTGACTTAATAAAATCGTTTATCTTACTTTTTGTTGCATTACATCTTTTTTGACCATCAAAAAACAGTGGGCGGACTCAGTAAAAGTGATATAACTTAGTTTTGTTTGAAATATTTTGTTGAAATTTGGTTTTTAAACGTAAATATTAGCTACTTTTAAGCCAGTAAAACTTTATTTAAAAATTGTTACCTTTGGCCGAAATGTTAGCAAATACCTATAGGGTTACTTTTTTGGCCCACCCTGTAGATCTAATAACGCCTGTCATAGGTATTTTGGTTTATTTATGTCATGAACGTTGAATTGTCTGATTTTTTAATATAATTGCAAACTTAAAAAAAACACATGTCTGGAGTTCATAGCATAGCAACAATATTTGATGTAATGCAATACGTTCCACTCAGACAAGTTCGACGCAGCCAGATAGTTCTTTAATAATAGCATTACAGGAAAAACTAGTCGTTGACTACTTTTACAGCCTTAACGTCGATTAAAGAATTTTATCAAGCATCACGAACCATCGGAAATTGCGAGGAGACTTAGGTCTAATGGTTGAAATGACTTCGGCCAACTACACAAAGCCGCGCTTGCATAGCTTCGTGGGGCATAAACGATCTTCGCCTTCGAAAAACTGATTTGTCTACGACAGTGCTTCCCGAACTTTCCAGTGTGATGGACCAGCAGGAATTTACTTTCAGTGTGACGGACCGGCAGGAATTTTCCCATTGCAGCAGGATCGGGGCCCAATTTATTACGTTTTTTATTTATAAATTAATTGGGTCAAAAATGTAACTAATTTTTTAGCAGTAGCGCGAGTATTATTAGGCTATAATTCAGTACTAAATATCAACCGAATACTTTGTAGGGCCTACTGATATGATATGAATCACAAAGCTGCATTTTACTCAAAACTTTGATAAATATACATGCTAGTGCTGTTTATTAATATATTTATTATTTGAAAAAAATTTGAACGCCAGAGGTACGAAAAATCCCTAGGGCTCTAAGAAGCTAGATAATAGAAATGTGTTGAAGCTTGGAGAACGCAATCCACGTTTTCAGGTATGGTGTGGCATTTTTAATTGTTATAATTTTCAAATTTATAATATATCATACTAACAATATCGAACTATCGAAGACGTGTTTATTTTCTATTGACGGAATCAGTGACCAGGTTATTAAAGGCGAAAGATATACGTCACATCCAGTTTATAATTGCAGGTAAAAAGAAACCGCAAATGTTGCGATTAAAATTTCTAGTTAAGGCGAACAACAACTTCTAGTTGACCTGTCAGCAATTCGTCGAATAACTCAACTATTTCTTCGGCAGTTTTCGTGTACAATACCTGAAATATGTTTACTCTCAGAACAAATCTTTTTAATTTATATGGAAAATATGGTTTTGATAGCGAGACATTCGTATTCCTTGGTGATAGTTCTAAGCGAGATCCCATCGAGAAAACGTCTATCGTCTTTTTTGTCCAGTTTCTTGACTCACTCTGCGGACCGGCAACTGAGGGCTCGCGGACCAGCACCGGTCCGCGGACCACAGTTTGGGAAGCACTGGTCTACGACACCTCCTTGAAATGATGATGAATAGAAAAGTACAATATAAACCGTATACTAAACTTTATGTCACATATCTGTTTTTCCTTGCAGATGATTTGTTCTAGTTCGCAAAGGCATTCCGTTTTTAATCCAACTGTCCTATTTTTTCCCTATCTTCGTCCTCGTCGTTGTAAGTCGTATAGAAACGGTAACTCTCTCGGCTTTATCTGTCTTTCTGTCCTTCGTATGATTTTTCTCTGTTATATTTCTGCCACAGCGCATGGCTGAGCACTTAGATCAATACTCCTGATGCAGGCTTGTGGAACCAAAAAGTCAGTCGTGTAAGATTACTATGACGAGCATCTAGCATAGAGCACCAAGTTTTTAGACCAGCGTTTTATATATGTTTGGTTTTTCTTTCTCAGTTGGCATCAGTGCTTGATAGGCTGATTTTCCGATTATGGAAATCTCTTCTGATTATAAATTAATAGGGTGATAATAATGTATAATTTAATAGTTCATTCTTGCGTTGTTTTCGTTTAGATCCGTAGTTTATTGTTTCAGCAATTCATTTCTCATCTTCCAGCATGAGCAAAATTAGCCATAAAAGGCGCTTTTTGTTAACTACTCAGTTAATAACTCGCTACAAACTAGGTTTACTAGTCAAACTATACATAAAACTAGTTAAAGAGTAGTTTCAGTTAAACTACTTTTAACGTACCTTATGCCTATCACTGTGAATTCGGCTAATTGACATTGATTTTACTTATTTTATTCATTGATTTTATTTATTTATATGACCGATATGACCGATCAGCCTATGACCAATGGTCCGTATACTTTTTGGTGACTAGATCCTTCCAGTAGGCGGTTTCCTTCTGGCGATATAGAGTAGATGAAGGGAGCTTAGGCTGATGATGTCAGTTGATGTGATGGAAGTAGGCGACGAGCCAGCTGTAGAGTCGAGAAGGCTATCCGGCTTAGATGTAAGAATGGACAGAAAGTCCTCGGCAGAGAATGAGGGAGTCGTCGTTGTTCGAGAAGAGCCACCCAGAAAGCCCGACATGGCCGACCAACGGCGTTTTGGGTTATCGAAGTTTCTTGTGACTAGATCCTTCCAGTAGGCGGCTTCCTTCTGGCGATATAGAGTCGATGAAGGGATCTTAGCCTGCTCTCTTGTCTGCTCTCGCCTCGATTATGCAAACTCTGTGCTTTCAGGGATGTCAGATCTTCAAATCAACAGGCTTCAACGCATCCAAAACACTCTGGCTCCCGTGGTGCTGCGTGCATCTTCTCGTTCAAAACTCATTAACTCTGCTCCATCAGAATTCAGAATTAGATTTCAACTGGTTTATTTGACCTATTTTCCACCACGCAGTCAAATTCTTTTCATCTGGCTCATTTTCTGTTCGATTCCTCCGGTTCGTGTATTATGACACACTTATTAAGCGCCACCACCTAATGACCAAGCATCAGTCGATGGCGCTGAGCAACAGTGAAAGACTTGATCAAGGTCTCTATACAGTATCCGTCTCAGGGAAGACTTGAACCCGTAGTAAAGTAAGTAAGTAAGTAAGTATATTCTTTATTAAACCAGCTGCCAAACAGCACTCTGGTGAACAACGTCTGTTAAATAGATCTTCTAAAGTTAATAAACAAACATATATCGGTATATATATTGTAACGAGTTCGCTTTAAATCCCGGACGACGCTCACATATGTAACGAGTTCATCCTAATAAAAGCTCAAACACTCGTGTCTAGTTTAAACAGGTATAATTCTCCAAACAAATTAACGATACATTACCCAACCGTAGACTGACGGTGGAAACGGTTCGCTCATCACTCACGAAAGAACGCCAAAGAAAACCTGGTCTTCAATGCAGCAACAGGCTGACGACCAGAAAATAGACGCGTAGAAAGACGTCAAACACCACAGGTGTAAAGCCTCACGAAACTAGCTTAACTAGCATGCAAACAGGAAGTACTCGGACAAGACTAAAGCCAGTCGGCAGTATCATCAGAGACTTCTCCCAAGAAGTACTCGGACAAGACTACACCCGTCGGCAGTATAATCAGAGTCTTCCTCCACACACATCCTCCACACTCCGCCACTGTTCGTACTCTGAGAGTGCCAGTCCCAAGCCTGGATAAAGGAGGAGGGCGACGCTAATCATCTTTGTTATGACACAGCGTCGTGAAACTGAAACTACTACTACACACCCTATTCTCTATCCTTATATAGTAGATCTTTCCTCGGTAGAGGTCTCTTATTAGCCAAAGGAAACCAGTCAAGTAGAACCCTTGCCCATCCTAGGACTAGTCAGTCGTGTGACCCTAACAATATATACATAGCATCAACCATAATATGTATATATTGTTGGGAGTTGGCCTTCAGCCATCCCGCCATTATCATCCTCACGTGCACTTACTAACCTTAGTTAAGACGCACCTCGTTTGAAGCTAAATGTAGGATGGTCTCGTTGACTATATATAGCAGTGTTCTTGTGTCTACAGGGAGACCGGTTTTAGTTAAGTAAGGCGTAAGACGTGCACTGGTTGTGTCACGCATTGTAAGTACCCTTTTGTGGTCATTTTCAGAGAGTGTACCCTGCGTGGTCGCTACTCATGTTTAATTGCCGGTTCTCGAGTTGTATCTTCCTTTGTGGAGTTTGTGCAGGCGTCTTCTCGGAGAGTCTGACTTTTGACGTTTCGTTTTGTCTCGTATGTGTGAGTATCGTTTCAATTATGTACATAGTGTAAATATACGTTTTATCAATATTGCGAAAGTCTTCGTTTTTCTTGTCATTTCTCGTATCATTCTAACTCGCATTTCACCTCTAGACTAACAAGCTAACATATGGGGCCTCGTCCTTAAGAATTTACCGTTTTCAGTTTTGTAAAATTGGAAATTGGAATTGCGTATTTGACGGTCTAACATTTGAGCTCGTCCTTAAAATTCACCGTTTTCCGTTTTGTTATATTGGAAATTTCAAAATTGGAAATTGGGTCCGCGTATTTGCGTATTTGACGGTTTCTTTGGAAGTTGTACACGTTTTTGTGCATACGACTTTGTATCATGGCTACATTTGGGTCTGATACATCGGCAACCGCTTCTCCGGTTGGGAGTGTCCTTCACTCTCCGGTGACTAAGCCTTTGAGTTTGTACGACATCTTCGATATGTCGGCTGACGAACTAAGATATGAATTAGAGAAAATAGACCAGGACACTAGAGGCATGAGTAAGCCTCAAATGCAGAAAATTCTTGCTAAATTGAGAACGCAGGAAAAGGAAGTGTTCGATTTTGGAGTTAGACCGCTAGAGATTGGGTCTCGGGAAGCGGTAGAAAAGACTGAATTGACGAAGTTAGATAGTGACAGAGAATTTCAATTGGAGAAATTGAGAATAGAGAGTGAAGACAGAAAGCGAGAACGAGAGGCTGAAGACAGAAAGAAGAACGAGAGGCTGAAGACAGAAAATTGCAGGAAAAATTGAAGATGGAAGAAAGAGAACGAGTAAGGAAAGCGGAAATGGAGAAAATTCAGGCTGAACTGCAAGAGAAAGAGAGGCAGAGACAATATGAGTTAGAGCTAAAGCGCATAGAGGCTAAGGTTTTGAACCCAGGTCCCGAACAGGACAAAGATGTGTTTCGCATAGCTTCTGCCATTAAATTGGTCCCTAAATTTGAATAGACGAATATAGAACATTATTTCGTTTCCTTTGAGAAGGCTATGACCATTCATAAATTTCCAAGAGATAAATGGACTGCTTTGTTACACCCTCAATTAACTGGTAAAGCTCAACAGGTTTTTTCGGAGTTATCTCTGGAGGGCTGTAAGAATTATGACACCCTAAAACAGGCTTTGTTGACTGCATTTGCTAGGGTGCCGGAATTTTATAGGAAGAGTTTTAGAACTTTGGTTAAGGGTGCTCAGGAGACTTACTCTGCTTTCGCTTTCCGCTGCGTTACCTTTTCAAAGGTGGCTGGAAGGTGAAAATGCGTTCAATGACTTGACTAAGGCCTTTGAAGTCTTTAAACTTGAGCAATTTGTGACTTGCTTGCCTGTCGAAATCCATAGATGGATAATTGACAAAAAGCCCGCCACAGTTTCAGCCGCCGCGAAGTTGGCAGACGAATTTGCTATTCTATATAAGCCCTTCCCTGCGCATGCTTCTGTCTTGCATTCGAATGATGACAAATGGGAAAATTTTGGATTTGGTAGTGATTCGGGTCGTGGAGCTAAAACTCATTGGTCGCCGAAAAATTTTCGTAAAGACGGCCAATTTCACAAGTCATGGGAGTCCCAGATTGTTTGTACTTACTGCGGTAAATCTAATCATGGGGTTTCTTCATGTTACAAATTACATCCAGAATTGAGGCCAAAACGGGATTTCGCTGCTCAGCAGAACACCAGTCCTAAGAATGTAGGATTGGTCACGGGTGTAGATATGTCTGTACAAGTGAAGGATGGGCCGATTAAAATGGTCGACGCTGGCTACTTGTCATTCTGTTCGTCTGGCTATGTGTATACGCCCACTGGACTTTCTCGCAATATTGTTGTGTTAAGAGATACTGGTTCTTTGCAAAGCTTGGCTAGCAAGGAATTATTGCATGCTAATGAGTTCTGTTACACCGGTGAGGTTCGCCTTATTAGAGGTATCTCGGGTGTCACGCTTCGTGTTCCTTTGGTTGAAATTCGAGTTGAGTCTAAGTTTGCTAACGGCACTATCTTATGTGGGTTGGTAGACCATTTGCCACCTGGCATTCACGTTCTAATTGGTAACGACTTGGATAGTCCACAAGATGAGATAAATGTGGGATTGACGACACGCGCTCAAACTAAATTGACCGATTCTGGCTCATTACCTGTGTCGCATACTCAATCTGTAGAAGATAAGCCTGCTGATATAAATGTGCAGTTGGACGTAGACTTGAGTGCCTTATTCAAAGAGTCTACTGCAGTGCATGCTGATTTAACCAATGTAGTGTCGCGCGAGAATTTAATTAATATGCAGAAAGCCGATACGTCTTTGCTTCCCTTGTATCAGCCGGTTGAGCGAAGGGATGGTCAATATATGGAACGCCAATCGTATTCGATTGTTAACGGAATTTTGGTGAGGCAGTGGAAGGATTTAGATACGCCTGATGATTTAGGGTATACGCAAATTGTTGTTCCTACGCAGTCACGTGCTAAGTTATTGTACGTTGCTCATGATATGCCTGCAAGTGTGAATGTGTCTGAGTCGCCTAAATTAGAAGAGGTGGTCGCAAATAGGCCTTTGGATTTTGTGCAACGGGATGAATTGCTGGGCATGCTTAGTACATCTAAGGGTGTGTTTAGCGATGTACCTGGCAAGACTTCACTTATTGCACACCGTGTTGAGTTAATACCTGGTGCACGACCAGTACGGCAGACAGCATATCGGTTGCATCCTGAGCGTATGGCACAGGTAGACAAAGAGATTAAAGGCCTAATTGAAGAAGGCATTGTAGAGGAGTCCGAAAGTGCGTGGGCTTCGCCTATTGTACTTGTACCTAAATCGGATGGGTCTCTGCGGCTGTGCACAGACTTTCGTAAATTGAATGCGCTTACGGTAGCCGATCCTGAAAATAAGAAGCAGGTTCAATCTTTTCTGGGTTTGCCTGGTTATTACCGCAAGTTCCTGCCGCATTACTCTCAGTTAACGTTACCTCTTACTTTGTTACTTAAGAAAGGTCACAGGTTTACTTGGTCTCCTGAGGCTGAGAATGCATTCATTGATTTGAAGTCTAGGATGGCTTCGCGGCCTATACTTAAACCGCCAGATTTTGACAAACCCTTTTATTTGGCTGTAGATGTCTCGTACTTTTGTTTGGGAGGTTGTCTATTTCAGATAACGGACGAGATTGAACATCCGGTCTGCTACCTGAGTCGGAAGTTGAGTTCGGCGGAAGTACGCTATTCGACAATTGAGAAGGAGGCACTTGCGCTGGTGGTCGGTGTACGCGCGTTCAGCGTGTACTTTGGTTCCGCTCCAGTGGTTGTCTATACGGACCATAGTCCACTACAGTTCATAAATCGCATGGCTCCTTCGAATGCGAAACTTTTGCGATGGAGCCTTGAACTCCAACAGTACTCGTTGAACATTAAGCATCGACGTGGTCGAGACAAAATATTAACAGACATTTTAAGTCGTCCCTCAGTTTATTTCTACGGACTGTCAGTCTCTTTCATTAAGCCTACATAGATGATTCTCTTTTTGTGCTGTAAACGTTTCTAGTGGACTGTTATGTTGAACTTTCGAGTTAGTTTAAATTCATGTACATTTGTAGTTTCTGCATGGTCAGAAACACTTTTAATGTTTCCTCTTTTTCGTTGTCGGGGGGTCTGTTGGGAGTTGGCCTTCAGCCATCCCGCCATTATCATCCTCACGTGCACTTACTAACCTTAGTTAAGACGCACCTCGTTTGAAGCTAAATGTAGGATGGTCTCGTTGACTATATATAGCAGTGTTCTTGTGTCTACAGGGAGACCGGTTTTAGTTAAGTAAGGCGTAAGACGTGCACTGGTTGTGTCACGCATTGTAAGTACCCTTTTGTGGTCATTTTCAGAGAGTGTACCCTGCGTGGTCGCTACTCATGTTTAATTGCCGGTTCTCGAGTTGTATCTTCCTTTGTGGAGTTTGTGCAGGCGTCTTCTCGGAGAGTCTGTCTTTTGACGTTTCGTTTTGTCTCGTATGTGTGAGTATCGTTTCAATTATGTACATAGTGTAAATATACGTTTTATCAATATTGCGAAAGTCTTCGTTTTTCGTGTCATTTCTCGTATCATTCTAACTCACATTTCACCTCTAGACTAACAAGCTAACAATATATATATATTACTATATAGCATAGGTTCAGTTGGTTAGTAAGTACAGCATTCTGACAATAAAGGTTTTTCTCATGCTGTTATCGGCTTACGGTAAAGCCGTGTCATGGCTTTACCGTAAGCCATAAACCCTCGGCTTAACAGGTGGAAGCAGCCTGTGCACGACATGACCTGGATTGCAAAGGACTGCCGAATACAGGGCAGCATCAGCATGACGGCAAAGTTGTTCCATTGTTGGATTATTACATGGGAGGTATCGCTGGCGGGTCAGCCTATCCATCACGGACTGGAGCCTTCTCCTTTCTTGCTGACCAGCTTATCCCCATCGGCCACCGTGGTTTTGCGCACCACGTCGTGGAGTCTGGGGCCAGATAAACCATGAGCAGTTAGAATGCGCAGGGCATGGAAAGACTGCCTTGCCCGACAGCATATTTGGTCAATGTGCTGACCGAATCTAAGGGTGTCCGAGAGCGTAACTCCCAAAACCTTCATTCTGCTTACTCTGGTCACGCCAGGAACAACAGGTGGATCAATCACGCGCCTCGCCGGCCCACAGTCCCTCTGACAATCATCTCCTGTGTCTTTGTTTTATTAAGTTTAAGGTTGTATGAAGCAGCCCAATTTGTTACATGGTCCAATTCAGCTGTTACGGTGTCACTATTTGAGGCGGGAATCATTAAGTAGCTCTCATCTGCATATTTTGGGATCCTGTTTCCAGGGTGGATCGTCCTGAGTTTAGAGATAGAAATGATGAAGAGAATTGGGCCAGTGCCAGTTACCAATTTTTATGATTGTTAGGCGTGAACTCAACTATTCTCTACCGCGTCCAACATCTCCTGTGAATTCTATTGTGCTCTGTCACTCTGTGACCAGTTAGTAATCAATTCTCTGTTCTCTCACCGGTTCTATCTCTGTGATGCTCTATGCCCTTGACTCTAAGCCATACAAGTCCAGACTTGTTTGATAAGCAATCCATCGGCCTACACATCACTGCGTAAAGTTAGCTGATAAGAGTAAATCTGTAAAGAATATGAAAGTCCTCAGTAAATATCATCACCGCTTTAATGCATTTCACTACATCTCATAAACTTAACTATATCTCCCATTCCAAAGCCGGTTGTGACTGTTAGCTGACAGCATTTTACGGCAGATATGTCCAAACTCAAGTTTAAGAAAGAACAGTCCTATCTCTTTGAATAACTGGCACTGTAGTGACATTCAACATAAACAGAGTTACAGTTTCCCAAAATATACCCGCTGATTTAAGAATTATCTAAGATTGTTTTACAGTGAGGCATGTTAAATCAGCTGAAGAGACTTCGGTACAAAAAGTATCTATCATACTTTGATTCATCTACCGTCTGAAATATCTATTATAGGGAAAGCTCCTGGCTGCACATGCGGTTCTGAGTCAGCAATATGCTGACGATATTCAAGCATACCTGCATTGCCTCTCTACCAATGCCATTCCAACAGTCCGGGTAATGAGTGGGCCTTTAGATGCCCTGGAAGCGTGGATGTCGTCAAATCGACTACGCTTGAGCTCGTCCAAAAGCAAATTTATTTGGCTAGGCACGCGACAGCAACTCGCTAAACTTGACCTCAATGTTCTTGCAATTGAATTCCCCAACTATACTTTCTCAACTGTTGTCCGTGATCTTGGCATGTGGCTTGACCAGGAGCTTACTTTTGCTCCACAAATACACCGTCTTACTAGGGACTGCTACTACCAACTGCGCCAGCTTCGCACTGTTACTCGTTCGCTAACGCCCAGTGCCACTGCTACACTGGTTCACTCCTTCGTCACAGCCCGCCTTGATTACTGCTCATCGCTTTATTTTGGTCTTCCATCTAGTCGCATAGTGTGTCTACAGCGAGTTCTGCGCTCTGCAGCCCCTCTCATTGGGCAAATTCCTAAACATGGCCAAGTCTCTAGATATATGCTGGCTTCCTATGCGCTTACGCATAGAATATAGGATCGCTGCCTTAGTATGGCGATGTTGTCAGGGCCCTGCCTCTGCTTACCTTCGAGAGCTTTGCTGCACATTTTCAAGTGCCCAAGGCCTACGTTCCCTCCGCTCAGCGGGAAAAGGGATACTTTTAGTTCCATTTGCTCGTTCCACGACTATGCAAAGTCGAGCTTTTTCAATGGTGGGCCCAGTAGTCTGGAATAGACTTCCCTAAGAGCTCCGCATGTGCCCTGGGGTCACCCCTGGCCTATTTCTTTCAAATCTTAAAACTGTCTTATATGAACGTGCTGGTGTCGGGAGCGCCTCTGAGTAGTTCCCTTGAAGGGGCGCTATATATAAATCTTCAAATGAATGAATGAATATATATGACATTTCCAACTAATTTACATGAAATTGCTGTGGTTTTGAGTTCTTTAACGGTTTTCTCTATTCCTGATTTACATCCTTGTGACCTTTGAGTGTATCACATCTAGCTAAGAGAGTCTAAATGGTGTCGTCGAAAGGAAACCCAGGGGAATTCAAGTGCCAGAGCCTCAAGGTTAATTTTTGCAATAATTTCGGTGTTGTCGGCAGGTCGGCAAAATGCACAAAGTCTTCCTACATTAATCAAATGGGTGGTGGCTCGAGTACTGTCTTCTACAATATTATAATTTTCAAAGGATCGTGTTAGGCGGTGGTGCCATCTTGCGCCGCGATTATCGCCCATCGTCGTTCTAATCTTTGACGCTGCTCGGTCTAGAGACTCTAAACACGGTAAGACCTGTCAACTGCAGATGACAACCCATTGGTTGGGCTCAGCATGTACGCGCGTGTCTGCCTGTTACCTGAACAATACTTGCCAACTGATCAATTTTTTTTTATTCCTAATTACATAACAGCGTAGAGCGCAACTCTGATTTGAAGCGGCGTTATATATTCATATATTATATATATCATATATATATTATATTATTCAAATTCAAAATTCAAATTCAAAAAATTCAAAATAGTTTATTGCGACCAATAACAACAAAATCACAATTCCAACTTTTAAACACAATTAGACTTATACTAGCTATTGGTAGCAATGGGCGGCCCCAAAGGGATACAATCCCGCTAAGCGGGGTCACCCCAGTATCCAGGTAACAGCTTCTAGATGTATGGCCGAGTTTCCTTGGATTAATTCTAGGAAAATCTTAACTATTCTTAACTAAATTCCTTAACTAATGCCTCCTGGCCCGGCCCCGGTGCGTACACACTCCAATGATCTGGACCCTTATATATATAACGTCACTTTAAAATTAGAAATGCTCTCTACGCTATGTTATGTCATTATGAATAAAAATGCTATATATATATATATATATATATATATATATATATATATATATATATATATATATATATATCATATATCAGATAACAATCATAAGTCCATAGATCATTCTCAGTACTTAAGCATTTCTATAAAAAAAATGACTATCATTTATAATCTTCGTTAATGTGTCATCATTAACGCGAATGACGTATTTGCAGCACATTTCTGTTAAAATAATGTATCGATGGTCACAAAAAAGTAAGTAAGTAGGTATGTATGTCCTTTACTGATCCAACTGCTAACCGCATTTTGGTTTACACGTGTATATCGACGGGTAGACGACTTCACAATATGACGAATCGACGATGGAATAGGTCGTCATTGGAGGCGATTAGCTCTGAAGTCCTTTTCTATAAAGTCATCATTCGTTAAATGTATTGTAAATTAGTCTACCACCAAAGAAGAATTAGTGTTGTCAGCAAAACAATCAGAATATTTCTATAGTAACTCAAGTAATTTACTTACGCCGTTTACTTTTAGGTTCTGTGCTCGCTTGTAAATAGCTAGTTAACAACCTTTTACTAAAGCGCATGTTTCTTCTTTGCCATCTCTTGTCTGAATTGATTTCCACAATCAAAAACAGTAATAAATCACCCAGCCAGCAGCAGCTGGACTGGTAAGTCTATTGGGAGATGCAAAGCTTCAGTTTCGATTCTCACAAAAATCTTGATGACTTAACAGATAACAAAATTTTGATGAGTTGCTTACTAAACCCGAAACATAGTCACAAACGTCTGGATCTGCCACCAGTTAAGGTGATATCACATTTATCAGCAGCACAGATATAAAAAAAAGTGTTTGTCAAAAAACGGATGAAACGACACCCTGTACGAGCTAAAGCCCTCAAACTAAGAAGTGCAGGCCTACAGAAACTCAATCTCAATAAGGAAGTGTAGACCTACAGAAACACAGCCCCTGTAATGAAATTATGAAATGCAGGCCCACAGAAACAGTCCCGATAAAGAGGTGTAGACCTACAGAAACAAAATTTCGATAATGAAATGTAAGCCTACAGAAACAACACAGGCTGGTCAACGGCCACAACACAAACGGTGAGCAATCAATACATACATGAATTAAATGTCTGAAACTTATCCTAAAAGCAGCAGAAAAAGGAGAAGATGACAAAAGTAGAAAATCGTAGTTAGGCTAACGCCGATAATTCAATTGTTAAAAGACTTAACATAAAGATGCGAAACAATTAAAACCAGCGTATTAGAATAGGCTGCATCTATGCAAGTGATAGGGATATCATACTGGTTGTGTCGATTGTAAATTTCTTGTGTTTATGCGTCAGGAAATTTACAATAAAAATACATAAAATAATTTGCAGCTGCTTCGTGATTATACGTTTGCGGCACGTAGTGTTGAGTCAGCGTTTGTGTCTCAGAATGTGCTTGGCGGACGTTGCAGCGTTGAGGAGGTCTGACGTCAGCGGTGTATCATTTCATGCTCATGTATTTTTTTTCTTTCCTAAGAATCAGCCCATGTAGAAGAGAGCGTGCTTGATAAGTATGAGAGTAAAGTTTTCAAAGTAGAGAGACACACAGAGAGACAGACAGACAGACAGACAGACAGACAGACAGACAGAGACAGAGACAGACAGAGACAGAGACAGACAGAGACAGAGACAGACAGAGACAGAGAGAGATGTGGGGGCCAAATGCGCAACTTTATGGGGCTCATATGGGCAGCCCATTATGGTCAGCCCATAATGTCAATTTTGACGTTGGTCCTAAGTGAGTAGCCCTCGAATTAGCCCACACAGGTTTTAGTACTAAAAGAAGATTTAAAAGAATTTGGGTGTTTTCTCAGTGACTGGTAACAAATTGGACTGATCTCCAGGTTTCGAAGAATTGTGTGGTCGCTGTCATTATCATGGCATGACATAGATAAATAAATCAACGCCCTTTTCAAGTACTGACGCTTCGACACGTTGCTATCTATATAGGACTGTTGCTTTCTTCAAGTATTAATAATGGCTAGAAATCGTGGACTCGAAAATAATGTTAATAATAGAATGTAGGCTACTGATCACAGTCATTTAATAGATAAAAGCAGTGTCGTACCTTGTACGACAAGGCTTTTTGAACTCTGGATGACCTTCTATATCGAACATAAATTAATCATGCCTAACGATCGATGACAAAGATAATTTATATATTTCAAACAAGGTAAAGAAGGCAAACTGAAATAGGTCATCAGCAACTAACACTTGGAAGTTACCGATAAAAACACGCATCAAGTAAGGTAAAGATTGTCAGCGCAATTTTGAGAACAGCTGTAGATCATTGTGAGAAATTAATTCGCTTTGCAATAGTGTGGTGTGTGTGGTATATATATATATATATATAATAATCTTTTCTTTATTTAAGCGCCTGCTAACCGCACTGCGCTGTACAGTGAACATACATATAGTAGAAACGGCAGCCACGCAGGGCGCCTTACATATATGCATACAGTAGAAGCACATGATAACAGTTTTACAGGAGTCGAATATAACTATATATTTATACAGCAGCCAACAGGGCGCCAATCACGGCCTACTATTCATTTAACCACAGCCGCCACCCAGCGAGTGGAAGGGTGAAACCTTACGAGGTGTACGTATTCGATCTTGGTACCTACTGCTCTTCACGCCATCCATTACTCTACGGGTGAAGATATATATATAACGCTTAGAAAGTGTTAACTTGGATAGGCGCTGGGCTGGCGATATGCCGTCAGTTCTAATGAACTGACACCCACGCTATGCTTTCAATTGAGCTACGTAGATATAATAATAATAACAATAATAATAATAATAATAATAATCTTTTTCTTTATTAATTCAAACCGACAAACGCAGTAAGAATGCATTGAGACATGACAGTACAATTATAATCAATATCTTAACTAAACACACTTTATGACAGCCATACAAGGCGCCCGCCCGAGGGTGTTGCGGGAATCGAACCGCGTACTGCTGCTCTCCTGATGCTCTCCTGGCCATGAGTGTTACCATTACTCTATCCCCCCCTTCCCAAGAGAAATCAGTGTAGAGTTAAGTAGGTGAAGTATTGACAGTGTAAAAAGAAGAGAGAGTGTTGACAGAGCTCTTAATGTGTTCCATCTTATCATTGTCTCGACCTCATCGACAAATGTATTGTATAATACAATACGGTACAGCCTTTCACCGTATTGTGCAGAATTACTTAGTTGTCTTATCAATCTGAATCTGAACAGTTCAGGCTGAAAGCTTTGCTTTTGGTCAGTCTATCTTTCTGGACTACAACAGAAGCACATGATAAACCACAACAGAATCATTTGTTCCATAAGTGTTTCAAACTGATTTGATTCATTGTGATCTTCAGTTGTCGGCTTGTGATTAGTCTACTATAAGTAGTCTCTCGAAGCGGAGCTATAAAAATTCGTGATTACGATTACGATTATAGGCCTACGTGATTCACAGTCTGGTTAACCTGCTGCAGCTTGATTATAATGCCTCTTCTCGGTTTGTTAGTAGAAATTGGTGACTTTGACCAATTCAACATCAAGGCCGAGGTCAGCACCCATGAGACCAAGGTCAGGGGCTCAAGGACAAGAGTAATGTAATCTTATCTTATGTAATCTAATGACCTCCATAGCACCGTTTTCAAACGCAATGAATAGGGTGTAAGAATTATTAGTTTCAAGATGTTGGGGTTCAGCGCAGCGTCGATCTAGGTTTAGAATTGGAGATATGAGAGTCTGATGAACATACCTAACAGCCCAAGTCATAAGAAAGCATGTCAGTGAATTAGAAGCACGCTGCTGGATAAGGTCATAGAGATAGGCTTTGAGAAACATGAGGAAATTGAATCCACGCCATATTTAGTCGAACTAAATATGCCTAGTTAACTGGAGTACTTACGTATGAAAGTGAGCAGAAAATATGAAATATTATCAGAATTGCAGCAAGATGAAGTGTAGATAGATAAAGGTCCTATTCGTTTATTCATGAGAGCATGGTGTCACACCGCACCATGGTACAGGTAAAAATGAGGAAATTAGAGATAACAAATATAATGGACTAGGTGAATAAAAGTTGGAGATGAATGATGTGGAGAGAAAACGCACATACGTATTGTGGCTGTCTGTGAGGCGCCTAACTCTCAAGCAACCTCTAACTTTAAAAGTCAGCAGCTGGCCTAAAATGTATCCGTTATAACGGATATATTTGAGTCTTTAGGGAGAAGCAAAAGGCAGTAATCAGTGGACACGTCCGAGACAAGCCAGGCCACATGATGGTCCGGCAGGCAGGCTCCTCGTTGAAAGCTGACGTTGGTATGGTTCTCTGAGATCATGGCCGAGCAGAATCCAGGACGCCTAGTGTGAGTAGTTGGAAGCTTTCCAAGCGCTCCTGTCGGGCGGGTGTTGATGTCTGACTTGGTTGCATACTTCCTGAAACATATTGCTAAAGGAGCATGTCCAGCCTGCTCGCAGACTTTGACTGAAGGAGTGAAGGTCTGTGAAACTGTTAGAGTAGTCAAAAATACACTAGACACTTAGCAGTTGCTACTTTATTTTTGCCTCATGTATTTTAGCTCAGTCATCTCGAACGGGCTGAAGTTGGGATTTGGCTAATGTCATCAACAGCCGATTTGATGACAAGATTGAACCAGCTTTTAGGCCCTTTGGAAGTCGGTGCCACATTTTATGACAGTGCAGATGACTTCGTTGCAGCCATTAACTTAAAACTGGAGGATGGGACATTCATGCAGCTGTCCGCATCTAATGCGACCAAAGTCACCCTGCACCGCCAAGGGGGCAATGTCACCCTTAATGATGAGAATCTGCAGATCCTCCTCAAGAAACATTCAGATCGTCTCCTAAGTCTTTCAGACCCAGTGGCCATCACTCTTTTAGAAGTTACAGAGTCAGATGTGCTGGATGGCATTCGCTTGTTACCCACGGGTTCTGCTGGGGGACCAGATGGGTTTCGTCCGGGACAACTCTTGGAGTTGGTGAACCATCGCGAGACGTCTGTCGCATTACTTAATGCTTTGACCAACTTCGTCAATCTTCTGCTGCGAATCTGGTGCTCTTCTATTCGGTGGCAACTTTATTGCGCTTTCCCCAAAATCAGGGGCCTTAGACACGAATGGGTACATCTCGAAGCGCACTGCGATAAAATGTGCAAATATGTATGCAGTCAAGAATTTGTCATCATTTTCGCCCCGCTTCACGTTGGCATTGCTACCTGAATGAGGGATATTTACCCCCTGGACATATTCCCTCGGACATATCCCCCGGGAAATATGTCCAGGGGGGGTAAATGTCCGTTCACCTTGCTATCTCTGCGGGCTGTGAAGCGGCAGTACACGCTGCGCGCAGGTTTATTATCGCTATGCCAGAAGATCATGTTTTAGTTACCTTGACTTAGTAATTGCTTTCAACAGTTTACGACGCGATGTTTTGCTTAAGGCCGCTTTCAAAACCATACCCGAGCTATACTGCTTGTCCATTAGGTCCAAGGGACTATCTCTGTTCTTTGGTTTGGTCAGTTTTCAATTTTATCAAAAATCCGTCCTCAAAAAGGAGGCCCAACACTTTTTTTCTTCCTCTACAGTCCATTGGTCGCTCCCTACAATCGACATTTAGGTTAGGATATTGACTGTGACCGTACTCATGGATGACCGTACTCTGGGAGGTCACCAGGAGACAGTAGCTCGCGATGTCGATCTAATTTCTAACCTTGGATCCACAATGGGCCTCCATCTAAACCGCAGTGAGTGCGAGCTCTTTTCCCCTTGAGGACTTCTCCTTCTGGTCTGATTTCTAATGCCTTGATTGCCATTCATTGATTCATCATCATCATTAACCATGGGTTCATCGCCCGTAGGTGCTTGATGCGCTCTTTATCACTTCCTTCCATGTGTCTCTTTCTCTTGCTATGTGGCTCAGGTGCTGTAAAGAATCGTTTCTGCACCATGTCATGATATCGTCTGTCCATTCTCTGTTAGGGCGTCCTCTTTTGTTCTTCCCCTCCATCATGCCAAAAACTAGCGTCTTGAGTTTCCTGGAGTCATTCATTCTACATATATGTCCAAACAGTTGTAATTTCCTGCAAATTACTTTTTGTAACAGAGTTTCTCTTGGGCCAATTTGACTGTACAGTTCTTCATTTGTCATCTTTCGTCTCCATCCGACTCTCAGCAGTTTTCGATAGCACGTTCGTTCAAAAGCCATTATTCGTCTTTCAATTTCCTTGGTTATCACCCACGTCTCACAGGCGTACAAAGCTCCACTGAACACACAAGTATCCAGGACTGCCAGCTTGGTCTTCAGCGCTATCTCTTTACTTTTCCAGATCTTGTCTAAAGCAGCGAGAGCAGCTTTGGCCTTGGCATTGATTGGGGAACCACTTTTCAAAGAACAGGCATTAGTTGCGGCTCTCGAGCTGTGGGCTATTGAGTGATACCATTCAGAACTTGTGTACCGTCGGCCCTCTCAAAGAAGATCATCCTTTTGCGCTCCCAGGATCAGTCACCTGCGTCGATGTTCTTCGTGTTTTGACCATCCCATCCAACTTTGGAACAGCTTGACCATGCGGGGAGGCCTTGAATCTATCGTGAACATTAAAGTTGACAACATGCACTGATTGCAGGCCACACTGCCAATGCCCATAATACATGGTGGCCTTAGTATAAACAGGGTTGTGCCGTTGGCTTCTTTTGTCTATTTGGCTTTAGTTGCTACCACCTCTAACTTCATCCCGCAATTCTCCAGTGGCTGCTGAGTGATTTGTTGATGGATCGCAGGGGGACAATTAAACCCTGTGCCGACCCAATGCCAACAAAACAGAACACTTTTGACGGGCTATTGATTGAAGCACCGTAAATTAGAACTCAGTTTCAAATGACACCCTTTTAAGACAGCAATCTGCTGTTCTAGATTCAGGTAAATTAAATCGTAATTCATATCAACTTAAGCAGAGCTGAAGTATGAGGAATTTACTTTCTCATCCTAGAGAATGTAAACAGCGAGTTAAAGAATGGGTTGAAAAGCACTTAGAAGTTCTTTGACACTACATAACAATTAGTTATTACTGATATCTAAATCGCACTCTACAGGCCTGGTGTATGTCCTTTGTAATTTCAGCTCATACTTGACATTGATATCGCAGCCATATATGCTTCACATTCGACGAGGCTATTGACATGCGGTAGAGCATTAATATTTGTATCGATATTTTGATCCGACCGGCGGATTTTCGTGTTTATCTCTAATTGAGATTTCCAGGTAATATTAACCATAAGAGAGCTTATCTTAATAAAGTACCTCGTTCAGTGAATCCTCTGCTCTTTAGACAGTAATAAATGGTTGGATCACCAACCTTTGCTGAGGTCCACTTTCTACAGCGAAATTCACCCCCAACAATCAATTTACTGCCGCAGATGTCATGTTTGGGTAACAGAGAAATATTTAGCGATTTCAATGATCCCGACATTTAAGAAACCCAGATATAACTCCTGTTCAGCTCTGTCTTTTCTCTTGCATCGTTCTTAATAGTACAATAATTTCGGTTCTACGGACAAACTAGAAGAAATTTAGTGTTTTTCTGTTATTATAGTTGAGAGTGCAGATTCTCGAGCTTAATCTAATCAAGAAATATCTACAGAGCAGTTATCATAAATGCACAAGACATGCATTCGCTTGCCATTACTAAGGCAAGCTGCATTGCAAAATCACTATTATTTGGACAAAACTAATGAAAATCCACGAGGCTTCAAAGACTGGAAGACGGGTGGGTGACATGTCAGTATAGGCCTATAAGGAATCGGAAAATTAATTTTAGTTCAAAGCTTAGCTATATCAGAGAAACCTTCAGAGATGCCAGAAACAAGTTTTGGATCGTCTTATTGCAACATTCGAAGTGTCTTATGATTGAATGGAATATTTAAGAGACTTGAGTTAAGAATCTGGGAAGGCATTATAGTAAGTGTCTAGATGCATACATACCTACATTCACAGAGTCCAATGAACAAATCATGACAGACTGAGGCATTTAAAACATGTCCCGCAGTTAACAAGGTATGCGTATTCGCCAGCCATATATATATATATATATATATATATATATATATATATATATAACAATTGACTAGCGAATATGCATACCTTTTTAACTGTGAGACATGTTTTAAATGACTTAGCCTGTCATGAATTGACAAGTTCTTAATTGGACTCTATGAATGTATGCATGTATGTATTATGTATGTATCTAGTGCCTCACAAAAGAGGAAAAAGCGTAAATGATGTTAGAGTCAATAAGAACAAAGAGTTAATTAATAAACAAACTGTGCTTAAGTAACCTAAAGAGTCAGCACTGGCAAGCCCCCGCAGACACGCAGAGCCCAACCGATGGATTACCATTCAGAGCCCCCACAGACACACAGAGCCCAACCGATGGATTACCATTCAGAGCCCCCGCAGACACACAGAGCCCAACAGATGGATTACCATTCAGAGCCCCCACAGACACACAGAGCCCAACCGATGGATTACCATTCAGAGCCCCCGCAGAAACGCAGAGCCCAACCGATGGATTACCATTCAGAGCCCCCACAGACACACAGAGCCCAACCGATGGATTACCATTCAGAGCCTCCGCAGACACGCAGAGCCCAACAGATGGATTACCATTCAGAGCCCCCGCAGACACGCAGAACCCAACCGATGGATTACCATTCAGAGCCCCCGCAGACACGCAGAACCCAACCGATGGATTACCATTCAGAGCCCCCACAGACACACAGAGCTCAACCGATGGATTACCATTCAGAGCCCCCACAGACACACAGAGCCCAACCGATGGATTACCATTCAGAGCCCCTGCAGACACGCAGAGCCCAACAGATGGATTACCATTCAGAGCCCCCACAGACACACAGAGCTCAACCGATGGATTGCCATTCAGAGCCCCCACAGACACACAGAGCCCAACCGATGGATTACCATTCAGAGCCCCCACAGACACACAGAGCCCAACCGATGGATTACCATTCAGAGCCCCCACAGACACACAGAGCTCAACCGATGGATTACCATTCAGAGCCCCCACAGACACACAGAGCCCAACCGATGGATTACCATTCAGAGCCCCCACAGACACACAGAGCCCAACCGATGGATTACCATTCAGAGCTGATAGCAGAGTCGAAGAAGAGGAGCGACGACAGGTGACGAGGCTCATAGCACACGAACTTCAACACCATCTCATCCATTCCTGGTCATAGGTTTCTTCGCTCTGCTGTGCATGGTGACCTGGTTGTTCTCCCAACCAGAACATCCAAAGTACAGCACAGAAGCTTCGCTGTGTCGGTCCAACTTTCTGAAATAGGCAACCTAGTAGGCCCCTATTTTACGACATGAGCCTCTATAAGTCTTTCTTTGCTTCTGATCGGTAAGCGCTTCTGCTGATCCTGGTTTTCCGTCGTTAGCTCGAGTGCACCTCTGATGAGTTCCACTTGAAGAGGAGCTATATAAATCTGTGATTATATTACATTAAATACAAGGAGTCTCGCAGTTGGTAGAATACGCTGTGTCCGGGCATCCATCTGCCACTGGGTCTGTGGAGGACAACATTCCTGGCAGCCGGTGTCACGAAATAGAGTATCCCCATACATGCGTATCCCCCTTAGCGAAATGGAGTATTCGGTTTCGTTTGCATTTTTGGCGGTTTCTAAGTGTATTCAGTCGTACTGTTTGGATTTATTGCACACATAAAATTTTTGAATTGCGTATCTTTAGTTTGTACGTCGACCTGAAATCAATTTACTTTGTTTTTGGTGATTTTGACTGGAATTTCGTCGAGGCTATCGTGATGCGTATGACGAGGGGGGATAGAATGGTTCATCCCACCGGATACTCTAAACCGGTTTATTTCATCCGGCGGGATACGCTTTAGGGGGGATAGAATATCTCGGGACACCGGCTTTCGTACTGCCTTTGATTAGGAAATTTTGTAGCTTCTATAAGTTTGTTTTTCGACACCGTTTTAAACCAACATGCAGTAAATAAGACGGCTAGAAACTAGAGCGCTAGCGAGTGAAATCTCAGGTACCTGCTCCTCAAGGTATGTACCTGTTCAAAGCTGTTGGAAGCAAAGTTCAAAGATTAAATGAAGCGGTCATTAAATCAATCAATACTCTAAAGATTGTCAGAGCTGCTTAAACGTCTTTATTAGAGTATGGACCGTCAAAGATTGTCAGACGACTCTTCCAATGGTTCTGAATCATCTATGCAGTCGCACGTGCAACTTTACTCCATCAACTCTGATGAAACCACCTTAAGTCAGCAAACCTCGGTTTTGCAAACAAGAAAATCTCCCTAACTCTGTAATAGAGACCGAAATTTGCACTTATCGTATACTAAGTATTAGTAGCTCTCTCTCTCTCTCTCTCTCTCTCTCTCTCTCTCTCTCTCTCTCTCTCTCTCTCTCTCTCTCTCTCTCTCTCTCTCTCTCTCTCTCTCTCTCTCTCTCTCTCTCTCTCTCTCTCTCTCTCTCTCTCTCTCTCTCTCTCTCTCTCTCTCTCTCTTTCTGTCTCTCTCTCGCAGGAAGTCCTCAATACTTACGCTGAACCTGTTTTTTCGTTATCTCGGCTTCATAATGAATCGCCTGTGCTTTGTGAGATCGCCCGTGGCACAAGTCATCGCCGCATTCCCCGCCTTCGATTAAGGTCAATTAGGTCAACAACGTTAATGATTGCATGCAGCGCTGCACTCGATTGCGCTCAAGAAACACACGATATCGCACTTGACGCGTATTAAAGTCGACTGATTTTCCAGATTGAAATCATTCGATACAATGGCTACCTTTAGTGTTCGAGGTTTGCTCAGATTTCTGCCTCTGGTGATTCTTGCGGCGATTACTCAAGCTGAAGGTGAGTCTAGTCGTCAAAAAGAGCAACTAGGCGCCATACTAGATTAATAGTGAGACATAAAATATCTAGTAGGATTTATAGTACTGTATAACAAGCTTTAGTATTGTGGTAGCTCAACTCGACAAATTGAATTAAGTGGTCCAACTACGAGAAACGGTGGCTGCTGGCAAAGCGGCTCTTGCCTGTAACGTGGAGTTTGCAGACGATCATCACTGAAGAAGTCCACAATGCATATTTATATTTATATAGATTGGAAGCTGTTCACTTTTTAGTTTGGCTGGTATCTAGCTGCACGGTTGAGAACAGACTGAGAACAGAATAGCATATTAACTAACAACGTTATAGCAACGGCAGGTTCACTTTGGCTTTCGTCGATGCAGTTTCAAATAGGCCCTATAATATATAATTATGCGCATGGGCGGCGATCCCGGGGGGGGGTCGAGGGGGACAAGACCCCCACCTTTAACAGTGGGGGAACACGCCATACATCGGACCCCAAATTTTGCAGAAACACCAAAAAAGGTCATCAAATTTTAACGTACTCAAGTTAAAATATTTTTAGACCTCTTTTTTGACAAAATCAGTTCAAAACTCTTTTTTGACCAGATCAGTTCCCAAATGTCCCCCCACCTCTCAAACAAGATCACCGCCACTGATTATGCGAGATCCGTTGCAGTCACATTAGCTGGAATGAAGAACGCATTTTTACGAGAATGCGACGTTTTTCTTAGCCACGTGAGTGGTGTGAAGATGACCCACTGACTAAGCTTATCATCCGTCGCCTAAAAGAGATCACCACCGTAACCAAGGCACAAAATGTGATGGATAAACTGGCAGTTGTACGAAAGCAGAAATTATTCTACGACAAAAGACGAAACTTGCAGCTGCACTAAACGACATGTTTGTAATTGCAGTTGTAGGCCTAGGTGTTCATTTATATAGCACCTCTTGAGAAAATCATAAGATATGCTCGCGAACTAACCATTCAAGACCACGATCGAAAAGATTGCTCCAGAATGAAGGGTTGGTCGTTACCAAAGGTATGTGGAAAACGTTCAAAGGATTCATATCCATCTCACATTCATAAAACACTCAATCTGTTCGTACAGCTGAAACTTCGAGGACCGATGCAGGCAATTGAAAGAGGTCAGTAGGTCCACTCATCCACGTCAAAATTGATACGCTTCTGCATAGCCCTGGTGAGAGAAGCGTTTTATAAATGTTCAGATAAGATAAGATACAAAAGATGTTTAGGTCTCAGCGTTTCTGGATGCTGGTGACGTCATGAGTATGCTCTCTCTGTTGCAGTTCTAGACCAATCTAAATGTTCTTCAACCGACAGACATAATCAGCACAAGCGGAGTAAACTTTGATTAACAGATAAGTCTTAAGTTTAGCCTGGAAGGACTCAACCGAGTTAGCAGAACGGATCGCGGAAAGGAGATAGTCCCAGCATCTGGGACCGGCAGCCGAAAAGGCACGGTTGCCAAATCGTGTCCTTATCCGTCGAACACAGAGTCTCTGCCATGCTTCACATGATGGCGTCTCCCTGCAGTAGTCTCGATGCAGCTACATGGAGTGCCTTGCAGACGAACAGAACAGAACTTGTAGAACTTGAATGCGCAGCGGAACGGGAATACAGTGCAGAACATCACGAAGGAACAGCGTGACGTGATCGAATCACCGCCTGTTACAGATCAGTCTCGCTGCCGCATTCAACACATATTGTAATCTGTCAACGAGAAACTTAGGCTCTTCTGCCAACAGGCAGTTGCAGCGGTCGACCTGCCATATGACGAAACCGACGACCGCCGTTCTGCACCTCTGCCATACGAGGCCCCGTTCTGGCGGCTTCGAATGGCAGGGACTTGATGCAGCTCCTAATGAGGCATTTTATATAGAACATACTCAAGGTGCTCCAGTCCTGACAATGCAAGACCAAGATAGAAAAGAATGTCTTCAACAGCTTGCTAAACAGACGTACAGAAAAGATGCATAGAACCTATTCTAGAATGAAGTAACCTATAGCGATCATAATAGCAAACCCACCATGTTACATTGCAGCATTACTACAGGACTGGAACAACCAGATTAGCCTATAATGCAGAGCGAAGAGATTTACGACCAGGTAATGGAATACTTAACTCTCTAAGGCAGGATGTAACTCAACCAGCCAGGTAGGCCAGGCAGTTACGCAACAGCATAAGGATCTTAAACTCTGCAGCTTAGCCATAATGTATGACTGAGTATCATTAGTATTCTGGTGATCCGCAATTCCCATGAAGGAAAAGAAATGGCATATGCCTGCAGTGCAAATTATGGACAGCAAAGGATCTAGGATGGAACTCTACCGCAATCCAAATGAGAACGGGGGCCAGGTTGAGCAGGATGAACCAGAGACTGGATGCGGTCAGAGAGGAACGAACACAACCACTTCAGAGGACAATCCACGAGAAGAAGCGGTTTTTTTGCGATCTAAGAGAAATCCACGTACGACAGTATCAAAGACTGCGCTCACATCAAAGAGGCGAAGCAGAATTATCTGACCAATGGAGGCAAAGAAATCAGAATCAATCGGGTTAGCACAGACTATGTGGAATGAAATATCCTGAAACCTGATCGCTATTTAGGTAATAGGGAATTCATCTCCAGATAACATATGTTAACTCCATCGACATAATCTTCCTAATCACATTCAATAGAAGAGATTGTTTATATATATTGACAATGTCATCATCCAGCCCGTCGTCGTCGGTGTTCCCTTCCAGCCTCTTGTTCACGGACGCTGGAAGTGACCCCTCAGACAAAGTGGTGTCTGAACAACACTAAATGGAAACGCAAAAAGCATCCACAGAATTCTTAACACGTGACTTTGAATGCGGCGACAAGTGCAGCAGTAACACTTTTCATTCATTCATTCATTCATTCATTATTTATATAGCACCTCTTGAATGTGGGTGCTCAGAAGTGATCCCGACTCCATCGTGGCCGAACAGGAAAGTTTTCAATCTGGTGTAGTCAAGTCAAAGTCAAGTCAAGTCAAAGTAGTTTATTAGAAGAAACATACACTCTATTCAATCAATGCTGCATCGACAAAAGAAAAAACCGTCCTGTGAACAAAACATAATTGAAACAATACATTGAGTTACGGTGGGCAGGAAGGAATATAATCTGTATGTGCAATTCTAATAGGATGCCACTAAGGGCAAAAGCCCGCTAAACTGTGGCACCCCATGGATCGCTAGCTATATATCGAGTTAATAGTACTACAAAGAGACTTGAAACGTAAGCTTATTCTTAACTAAGACTTAACTAAGTAAAATTTAAACACAAGATCAGAACTTTTTTGTGAGAGAGGTAATTGAAGTTACCAGTTCTCACTGTTATCAGTATGATTTTGTGCCCTAGCATAACCAGTAGAAATCATAGTACCTAGTATAGGGGCTTGTTTCTTTAGGTTTATTTTTACCTAGTCGAAGTAGATGAGATACATGGAAACAAGAAAATGATAGATCTAGCCATTTTCTATAAGGTGTGTCTTGATTTTTCTTTTAAATGTATGAAATTGGCGTATCTGGGCCAATTCTTTAGGAAGTGCGTTCCAGAGAGCAGGGCCCATACATTTGATAGAGAAGCGTTTTGGGTTTATGCGAGCAGGCTCTGCACGATATTCATTAGCCTTGCGAGTATAATGGGAATGAACGGAGAAATCATTGAGAGTGGTAATTTGTTGTTATGAAACCTATGCATGAATATAAGACATAGGTAGTCGTTTAATTGAGATGGGGTTAAAATATTATGTTGAAGAAACAAATTTTCTGTACTACATTTCCATTGAATACCAAAGATCACACGAACGGCTATTTTCTGGAGCCTTAGAAGGGGTTTTAGAATAGTCTTATAGTTTGAGCCCCAGGAGATATTGCAATATGATATGTATGGGAATATCAACGTGTAGTATAATTTTAATAATATTTTGGGTGGCAAGCAGTGTCTAACCCTTTTTGCTATATGCCTATATTTTTTGCTATTTTGTTTGAAATTAACCTAATATGTGGGATCCAAGTAAGCTGGGAGTCAATTTGAACACCGAGTAACTTAGTGGAAATGACCTGCTCGATGGGTATATCATTAATAGAAATCGTTAAGTTAGGTGGAGGGGGTGTTTTCCGTTTAACATGGAATAATATGTAATTAGTTTTGCCGAGATTCAAGGTTAAGTTGTTAGCCCAAAACCAATTAGCAATTATTTTTAACTCATAATTTACTCTGTAAAAAAGGTTGGTGATGGACCTATCAGTTAGAAACATATTCGTTAGGGACTGCATCAATTTTTCCAAAATCTTGGAGAAGGATGGGAGTATGGAAATTTAAGCTGGTGTAGAACATATCTGGGGCATGCGCAGCCCGGGGGAGCTCGTTCAGTGTCGTCGAGCCCACCACTAAAAACGCACGGTTCTGCATGCTGAATGCGCAGGCAAAAGCCATACTGAGTACCTCCCTTCCCGAAAAGCGGAGGTGGCGGCTACTCTGTACTGCTAGCACGGGACGGCAAAGAACCCGCAGAGAAGCTGGAGCGCAGCCCAGATGGAACTGCCAGACATTTGAAACAAGCCATAGTATTTGACCCAAACTATACCATTACACAGTCACACTAGTGACCATTACTTTTAAGAGTGACTATGCTACTATCAATTCCCAAAGAACAAGCGTGAAATGTATTACGTATTCACGTGTCTATGTAGTATTTCCGAAATGTCATTTTAAAACGACTACTAAATCTTCATTTGATCATTCTGCGCATGTTTACCGGTCGGTCGTTCCTCCTTCTCTGTCACTACAGAGGAATGTTTCGTCTAACTGCAGAATTTTATCCGTAATTTCTAACATGGAGTCAACTGACACTAAGTTTACGTACCGGACTATTTCTTTGTTTTTGATGTCGATTTTGTGCGGTCGAACTATTTGCTTCACATCTCGTCTTGGTCGATGAACGGTCGGGTCTGGAACGGTGAACCGCGCACGCCGTCTGGAGTCGGGCATACACGATTACACGTGTCTTGATCGGAGAATACTGCAGAAAGCGCCTTTAATTCCAAAATTGACGCTTTAGGAATGACCTTAATAAATAAATACTAAAATAAGGAGACAGGCATATTAATGAGTGGACTTTTGCAACTTAATTTTATAGGCTTATAACTTATTATTTACGTATCAGAATTACGGTTAGAGTAGGTCCAACAAAGTAACAAAATGCTAATGTCAAATTTTTGCAGTTTAAGTATAGGTTGGAAACACGAAATGCAAATGACATAAAAACAGTAAATTATATTGAGCGCAATACTTTCAAAATTTAACTGCTTGGACAAATCACCAGCGTAGATTTAGAAGTATTGGCTATGATTTTTGTTTCTCTACTGTATTGCCGTTGAAACTCATTTTTAAAGTAGTTTCTTTTCAGCAGTTCGATAAAATAACGCGGCCTTCCGTAAGCTACAAAGGTTGGTTTCTTCTTAATGGCCTCGTGCACCGATGCATCAGTTGAGTCAGAATTTATTGCCGTGTACATCTTCTGAACCTAGCCTTTGTATTTAGTTATTCTTGTTTCAGACTTCAAACTGTACCTCGCACTTAGGCTTACTATTAAGTAATTATTGACAAGTTCCACTTGCAATATAATAAAGGCCGATATAGAGATACTTTCAGATCCGGCTTTGGATTGAATTTTGGTTGCGACATGTCTTACAGATCCGCCTCGAAGCTGCGTAGACACTGGACTGGTGTGTATCGAAAGCTGCGTGGGACAACCAAACGGAAACTACCAATGGTGTGGAAGCTGTCAATGGTTTATTCAATGTGACCAAGAAATCGTGTACTACCAGCCGTGTCCAGCGAACCTCTACTGGCACGATGAAGTCAAGGCTTGCGTCTCTGTGTCCGGCACCTGCACAGAATGTATCATCGATACCTCTCCGAACAGCGTGACCGAGAATACGATCACGATGACCACAGTTATCGGTAACCAAAGTGTCACAACCCACAGCATTCATAATTCCATTATGATGAGTTCAATAACAAGAGCTATTCTATATGTTAGGGAATGTTATTAATTATTAGAAGAGCAGTATTTGATACATATTGTAGCAGTTTGCAACATATCCCGCTGCCTCTTTCCTATTTTCCATCTGTTTACTCTGCTTAGCACCCGCGATCTCTCTGATCGTCCTACACCACGCTCGATTTACCAACATAATTGACTGAGGTTTCACTTCTTCATGCGTCATCTGCGACCTACACGGGTCTTATTCGTGACAAACTCACGTGTGGTCTACCGAAATGCACCTCACGAGACGTTAGGTCTAACAATCTACCGAGATATCTCTATATCCAGTGAATATCCAGTGATATTCACGCGTCCTCTACGAGCACCACAAATCCTTTAGGTGACATCTACAGCTTACACCGCTATCGTAATCTCGAGAATTCTACAGCGTCCAAAAATCCAAGTTGCGGAAATCAGCTTATTTACAGTTTACAGTTTGTCACGAATAAGACACGTGTAGGTCGCAGAGGACACACGAAGGTCTAAGAAAATGTGGAAAACAAAACGAATAAGCAGGTTGTGCCAAAATCGATGCCAGGTCAAGATCCAAAGGGACCAGGCAGGCAGACAGTCAGACGGCTAAGGTGGATGATACTTAGAAATGAAGCGGCGAGAGAGGTAAAGAAAAGAGGATGAATCGAGATAGAATTTGTGCAAGAACAGTGTTTTGAGTTTCAAGTAAGTAAGTAAGTAAGTAAGTACGTATATCGTTTATTGATCCAACTGCTAACCGCACTTTGGTTTACGCCTACACATGTTAATCACGTCCGTGGCTAAACTTTTAAAGTGCATCCATATTCCAATGAAAATCATTCTGGGTATGAAAGATTTGCGAGCCTGACTATCTGCCATCGGGAGAACACGGTTATGAGCCGCAGATTATAACCACTAACCAGTGCGCTGAAAGGGAAGTAAAAACGCAAGGAGCACATGCATGGTGAAGTTTATTCCAGAGAGGCGCAGCAGGCATGGCTATGGATAATGGATCGATATGTAAAAGTTTAGTGATGAGGTGACGGAACGGCGGAAAATGTTAGGGTGAAACAGGAGAGGACTGAGCTAAAAGATTGGATGGTGAATAGAGATGAAGATAGGAGGATTCGGAGAACTGGAGCGCCACGTGACTATTTTCCGTGTTTGGACATTAGCAAATGTTAGCAACAGGCTCCATGTAGAAGATCTGAGTTTATAACCCGTGAACGATGAAAGGAGAGAGAGAGACAGACAGACAGACAGACAGACAGGCAGACAGACAGACAGACAGACAGGCAGGCAGACAGACAGACAGGCAGACAGACAGACAGACAGACAGAGACAGAGAAAGAGACAGAGACAGAGAGAGACGGAGATACGATACGAGGAAGAGATAACACAGAGCAGCGACCGAATCGGTCGGAGTCGACGACATTGCCCTAACAACTGAATATCTGCAAAAATGGGCTTTTCAAAAGGCGCTATATTAAGTGTCTTCAAACATATTTACATACAAATCAGAGTAGAAACACTTTCTACCATCTTTAGATCCAGTAAACTACAAAGGTCTTGGTGGTAACCATTCGTTTAAACTATCTATGGGGGGGGGAGGTCCATGGAGTGGTAACATCACTGGCGTGAAGAGCAAGCGGTAACGGGATCACTTCCCGCAACTCTACCAAAAAGGTCCACTCAACCTATTTTCATTCGCGAGATGGCGCGTTGTTAAAAAATGAGATGTAGGACGTGATGGGCGCTTTGCATGGCTGCCGTATACAGTTACATTCGACTCTAGTAATAACGTGTGATCATCCGTTCATACTGATTTGTAATCATACTGCGTTATTGTCAGTTTGAAGATATTAAACGAATATATATCTTCGAATATCAGATCATAGAATTTCTAGTAACTTTTGTTGGCTTCATTACGAAGCAACTAACATCTAGTAAGTTTTTTGCCTGAGAAATTCTTATTTTGTAGTCTCTGTAGGTTAATATAAACTTATAAAAATAAATGTTGTCTTCAGCATGATCTCAGTAACCAAATTCTGTGTAATTTAAGCAACTTAGAATAGTTCCAGCTTTCGGAATCATCAACACTAAACTTAAAACTTGTTTTTCAACACTTAGACTGTTAAAAACATTCCCCACTGTATAAAAATGTAAGGCAAATTCAGCAAATACCTCGAGGCTATACTCTCCACGTCACCAGGCGAACGCTTTAACCATACGTGTAATAATCTACATCATCCATGTCCTTCATTTTAGCCAGCGCTGAAAACGATCATTTGCAGTTGTTTCAAATTTCTTTAAATTATGTTAAATTTGTAGAAGCGTAGAATAGTGGGGTTCCCGGACACTCAGTCGTTTCAAATTGATGTGAAAGTTTCGTTTTCATTGCTAATTTGAGGGTAAGTGTATGTAGACCAATATTGGTCCGAGGGGAAAGAACTCAGATGAAAAATGGGTATTTTGGTCTAATTTTCAAAATGGCCGCCATTAGAAAGCGTGAAGTAGGTATACACTTTGTTTTTTTTTGAAAAAGCTAATGTCTATTAAAACTTTTATTGGAATTTTATAAGGCTGATACTGAATAAGGAACCACATGAAGTCAAAATTTTGATGTTTCTGGTATGCCAAAAATTCCAAGATGGCTGTCAATTTTTTTAAGCATTGTGCCTCGTAACTGAAGTGTCTATTGAAATCTCTCAAATAAATATCTCTGCTAGTTTTCTTCCTCTGGTATTGTTGGACTGCGAAAAAGATGAGCTTTATATTCCAAGGATTCAGATGAGAAACGGGTGTTTTGGCCTAATTTTCAAATTGCCGCTATCGGAAATCGTGAAATAGGTATAGGCCTACACTTTTTTTTAAAAAGCTCATTCGTATTAAAACTTTTATTGCAATTTTATAAAGCTAATACTGAATGAGGAATCAAATGAAGTCAAAATATTGATATTTTGAATATACTGGTATGCCAAAATTTCAAGATGGCTGCCAATTTCTTTTTTTAACATTACGCCTCATAACTGAAACCGTAAAAACTTTTTAGTGCAATCGATTTTGCATTTTCTCGGGTGTAACGTACCTATGCCTGGCGCATGATCTTACGCCCGTTACTTTAGGTTCAAATCGACACAAGGTTAAGATGATAATGTAAGTTCCACGGTACCCCGACCTGGTCGCTAATCCAGGTGGTTTGTGTTGGGACCGTTTGGCTTCTCCTCATGAAACACTTTGTGGTTCTAACTTCCGGCTGCAGAGGTTCGACTCTTGAGTTCATTAATTTCTTCGGCCAAAGTATAGCTTGAGATCCTAGTCCAATCGTACGATAATCTTGGCGTGGCTGATCTATTAGGCGCTCGCTGTGTCGAAGAATGAACGGGACTGGACTGGCTTCCCGAGCATTTCTTACATTACTCATTTCTGGAGCTCCCGAGGTGTCCAATGTGACAAGAGCGGCGGCAGGGGTTGCGTCAACTACAGAGGGCTTGTAACCAGGGTTCAAATTTGGTTTCACGGAATCTCCTTCCTAACCGGAAGTTGCTAAACTGTCTAAGCGCTGTATAGCTTGTGTATGACTATACATTAGTTCAGCCTGCTGGCAGGTTATGTCATCTAGTCGATTTCTTATCTGTCCCGTATCAGAGGGGCTTACATCTAGGTTATCTAAACGGTTTCTCATCAGTCCAATGTCGGATAATCCTACCGCTAGATTACCTTGTTCGGCCGCTAGGGTTTCTTCTTCGACAGTTCGACTGCTAGGTTTCTTAATCATTATCGGATTCATTCCTGAGACCAAATGTAAACTAGGACTGACAGGCATTAAATCCAACAGGATACATCCAAGAATTACATCCATCTTTAATCGAAGAGGTGTTTCATCCAAGAGTTATATCCAACTTATAATCCAAGTCGTACGAATCGTAAAACAGACATGTAACAACCGCATAAATCCAAAGCTTAATATTCTTCGAACATATTTCTCAAGTAAACGCTTTACAAGATCGCTAACGATTGCACTTCTCGCTAAGATCCAGACGCAACTTTCCTATACTTAAATTCTAACTATTTCTGTGCAATCGATTCAACTGACTAGATCTCGGACGAACTGGGCGACTGACTGTCCTGTTCTGGCCGATCTGAACTCCAATGCGCAAATAGCTTCAGTTTAACGACACTGTTTGATAACAAAGATAATTAACGTCGCCCTCCTCCTTTATCCAGACTTGGGACTGGCACTGCCAGAGTACGAGCAGTGGCGGCGTCCTGCAGTGCGCAAACTGAGCGATTCGACTTCTATAGGCACCTCGTCCTTTAGGCCGGAATATGCTAACAAATTGGCGGAAACTGCTAGTAATTGGCGAGAACTAAGACAGGGTTGGCATCCTTTCTAAGAGCTATAGATGTGTATGGCTCTTGCATCAGAAATCATAGCAAACTTAAAATATTTGGATGTCATATAAATTATATACTATTGATCAAAATTAGCAATTTAAGTCTGTCCAATTACTACTACACGTAATGACTTATAGGATATTACAATAACAGGCCATGCTTGCATATCAAAGGTATCCAGATTGTTCTATCTATCTATCTATCTATCTATCTATTTATCTATCTATCTATCTATCTATCTATCTATCTATCTATCTATCTATCTATCTATCTATCTATCTATCTATCTATCTATCTATCTATCTATCTATCTATCTATCTATCTATCTATCTATCTATCATCTATCTGTCTGTCTGTCTGTCTGTCTGTCTGTCTTTCTGTCTGTCTGTCTGTCTGTCTGTATGTCTGTCTGTCTATCTATCTATCTATCTATCTATCTATCTATCTATCTATCTATCTATCTATCGATCATCTATAATAAACTTATATAGCGCCCGTTCAATAAATCTACTCAGTGGCGCTCGCGACCCAGGCCCGGTCAAAAAGAAAGGTCTTAAGAAGGCCATAGAAAGTACCTGTGAGGTCCTTAGGAAGGGAGATCGTTCCAGACGGTAGGACCCACCACGGAGAATGCCCTACGCTGCGCCATAGCAGTACGAGCATAGGGGACAAAAATCACCCCGAGAGGCCGAGCGCAAGGCACGGCGCCCCGGACAAGCGGAAGTTAAAGTAAAGAGCTCGCAGCGGTAGGCCGGGGAAACAGTACATATGGCAAAACAAACTATACATCCGACAGAAGATTGTTCATTTCAATACGAATGTCAAAGAAGAATAATGCAAAGAATGAAGTATCAATTAGGTCTAGTTGATCAACTTTGAGTTAGTGATACAAATATTTAACTGAGTATTCTGCCTACCGAAACTAGCATCTTTAATGAGGAGCCTGAGGCGGATGATGGAAGACGAGTTGCAATGATGATGGAGGAACAGAGAATTTGCGGAATTCAGGAGGGAGATCGTTCCAGGGTCGTGGTACAGTGTGGAATATGGCTCGGTTGGAGAATTTAAGATGAGTAAGAAAGACTGAGATGGGGAGGTTGAGTGTGGGGACGAAGCGGAGTGGCTAGATGATGAAGAGTTAGCGGAGATACTGGGAATATTGTAGAGAGCTGTAGGTTAGTGATAGGACTTTTAAGTGCATTCGCTCTGGGATTTACAGCAAATGGAGTGATTTTTACATTGTTTCTATCATGGGTTAGCGATACTGTAATTTGTAATAATATCATTTCTAATGAGAATTTTAAATTTTTTAGCCCGCCTTTGTGAAAGTACTGGACCTGACTGTATATCAGACTGCGATATTACACTTAATGGCGTCTACCAGTGGTGTGCCAGATGCGACTATTTTGTTCAATGCTCCGGAAGTCAAGCATTTATCCAGGCCTGTCAACCTGGCCTGTATTATGATCATACAGTCCAGGCCTGTGTATACGAAACGACCACCTGCCATGACAGTCCATGCTATGAGGACCTCATCAGCTCAACTACGACGAGTAAGTATGGACTGCAAACCATTCAATATCGTCTTCGTTTGAGACACACGGAATTTCATTAGTTTTAGTATCTAGACATGCACAAATTGAACACGAAATTGATATGAAAAAAAGTAAAAGAAACCAAAGCGAATGGAAAATCTACAAAATTCAGGCTTAGTAATATCTGCACATATCAGCCACATCCATTACTCTGGTTGTTTCGCTAATACCCCATTTTAGTATCATAAACACTTGCTTGCATATTTACTTATTTTATAATTTTTATTTCGAATTATTACTTCTATGTTTTACAGTCAGTGCTTCTATCTACTGTCCCATTGTGCATTTGCTAATGGTGTAATAAAGAATATACTTACTTACTTACTTACTTAAATATAATACAAATTGGTAGTCGACGGCGGTTGCCTTAATTCGTAACAATATTAAATCAGCATTCAGAACTCATATTGTTGGTCTATAAAACGATGACTCGTGCAAATCCGAAAACTTGGAACATTTAGTAAAGGTAAATCCATTGTTAATGAAAACATGTCTTCGAATTGTTGCAGAGTTGGATCCTTGCGCAAGTTCACCTTGTCTGAACAGTGCAACATGTACATCCGGCGGCAGCAGTTACACGTGTTCCTGTCCTGATAGATACACTGGAAATCGCTGCGAAACATGTAAGTTTGAACAATACGTACTATAGAAACATATGCGGTTATGAGCTCATAATAATAATAATAATAATGATGATGATGATGATGATGATGATGATGATGATGATGATGATTATGATGGTGGTGGTGATGATGATGATGATGATTATGATGATGATGATGATGATGATGATGATGATGATGATGATGATGATGATGATGATGATGATGATGATGATGATGATGATGATGAATGTGATGATGATGATGATTGATGATGATGATGATAATAATAATACTAATAATAATAACGACCACCTGTATTAGACCGTCACCTCACCGAAGCAACCGCCGAACCCAGACAGACCAGCTTTCTGTTTCAGCAACTCTCTATAAAAATTCATCGCGTTAATGCGGTGGCGTTCAACGGTTCCTTTGTCAAAGCTCTTTCCGAAACTGAATAGGTGTAGCCGTACCAGAATTATCACACTAATAATTTCTAAGGCCTTGGAGAATGAAGTGCCTCAGGGCAAAAATAATAATATTAATAAAATAATACTGGCGACAATTTATATGGTGCCGTAACGCGGCCATACAGCTACAAGGGCGCCTCACAACTACTAGCGCGCAGGATACGCCTTGGCGAACAGGTGGGTTTCAAGCCTAGATTTAAAACAGTCCACTGAGTCGGCCAGTCTGATAGCGGGTGGAAGACTGTTCCAGCAAATGGGACCGCGGCCGAGAAAGCGCGATCACTTCATCCTCCGTACGCGGAGATCGGTCTTTTCAAGTGAGCTAAGTTGCAGTCGAGACGCAGAGGAATGAGTCACAGTGCAGAAGCCACGCAGATACTCGGGAGCTGCTGCCCGGTGGAGTGATTTAAACACCAGCAGATAGATCTTGGACTCAATACGGAGCGGGACAAGCAGCCAGTGCAGAACGTCGCGCAGGAGCGGCGTGACGTGATAATATTTCCTTCTGTTACAGATTAACCTGGCCGTAGCTTTGAGCACCGACTGGAGTCCGTCCAAGAGACACCAGGGCCCGCGCCAGCCAGGAAGCTGTTGCAGCGGTCCACTTTAGAGATGACGAAGGCAGCTGCGGCTGCTCACGCAGCCTCGAAAGACAGGGACTTGATACAGCTCCTAATGAGACGGAGCTGACAAAAGCAACAGATGACGGACTGCGCGGCCTGGCGCTTCATGGACAAGTCAGACACCATCACGACACCAATATCGCGCACGAAGATCGAAAGCGCGATTGAAGCCTCAAAGATGCTCAATGAGCCGATGTCAAGGTAGAGGCACCGTCTGCTGATCGTACACCACATGACGTCCGTCCTCTCGGGATTACGCCGCAGTCTGTTTGATCACATCCACCCGGCGATCCGCTCAATGCCAAGCTCTATGCGCTGCCACTGGTGTACGACCGTTGGTGGAGGTCCAGACGTGCTGAGCTGCGTGTCATCGGCGTAGAAGTGGGATGACAGACCGAGGGTCGGGGCTAGCTCTTCCACGTCGGTGGTGTAGAGTAGAAACACCAGTGGCCCAACACAGAACCCTGAGGAACGCCACAGTGGAGGAGGCTGCAACGTTACTACCGCTAATAACCTTATTAGCAGATAGACCCCTTGTTTGGTTATCTCTTAGGGACTGGTATGGATCTAATACCTCGTTGCTTTTATATTTTCATTTGCTCAGAGCCCCCATCAACAATTCACAACATACATCATTCAATTGTAGAGTCAATTACAAGACCAGTGCTTGTCGTTATATGTATTACAACGATATAATCACTTCAAGTTATTTCACAGTTCAATAATAGGTCACGCCTAAACAAATCCTCTAGTCTAGACTAAGCCTATTTTACCTAAGACCAGCACGTATGCATCTTGAATATTCTAAATATCTAGGCTAAATATAAGCATATTAAATTACCCTCCCGTGGTAGTGCACCATTGGAGTTCCTTCTTGGCATTCGTATGACGAGTTCACCAACAATGTCCTTCGCCCGTTTATCGAAGTCTTATTTGAAGAGTTATCTCCCGATTTTCTCGTCCGTACTCAGAACAACACGGGTATGTGCCGGTCTGATCTTTACACGTAGAATTCTTTCTGGAGGTTCCCAGAAAGCCAATGTTCGATCAAGTATTTTTAGTCTCTTTATTTCGAAACTACTTGTCGATCCGAAGTTCAATCGTTCGTATCACAAGCTCGTAGTTATACACGTATCGAACTGCAGCTTGAAGACGCTATGTTCGCATCTTCGCTCGCAAACTTCAGTTTTTAATCGTTCGATATTAACTTTGTTAAATGTCGACCGATTTCGATCCCAAGTTCACCGTATCGTAGTATGAACTCTGTTCTACACGACTAACGTGAACATTTGACGATTTCTATCACCAATGTTGCCTCTTCCTGAGTCAAACGTCGTAGCTTCACCACGACCAACTATCGCCATCAGCGGCGATTAACCGACTCTCCTCTGCCACGTCACCAGCAGACGATCGACATTGAGTTAACCAGTAATTTCGTATTGGCCAATGAAATCTTGACAACTTGCGGTTGACGACTCTCAAACCCTCTAACTTGTCCCCTAACTCTATATTATTAATTATCCTTATTGTACTGGTCTTACGTACTGGTTAATTAATTAAACAATTAATACCAATTAATAACTATGGTAAATCATTTGTATCATAGACACAAATCATATAGCGCTATTCTATACATTCAGTGTATTTGGGTGATGAAAGGACATCTGCTACAGAGGCGAACAGTTGAAAAGACCCCATCGAAGAGCACGGTGTGACGCGACCGCATATGTAGGAGCGGAGTCACTCGAGGGCGACTGACCGGATCCCTTACGTTCTCCAGGATATTGTGGCCGACAGTGTCAAATGCAGCCCAGAGATCCAACAGGCCACGTAGAGCATGGTCACCCGCGTTGATCGCCTCGATGAGGTCGGTGACCACTTTCAAGAGGGCAGTCTCGGTCGAGTGGCAGCTCCGATAAGCAGATTGATAGAACGGCAGAAGGCCGTCTACGTCACGTACTCAGACAGCTGGAGTCTGGCTACTAGCTCCAGAAGCTTTGATAATACTGACAGGTTGGAAATCGGTCGATAGCTCGAGAGTTCACAGCGAGAAGGCGCCGACTTCTTTAGGTGAGGGGTGACGTATGCGTCCTTGTAACTCGCCAGTGGACAGCGATAAGTTGAAAGTCGACGCGATGTATGGAGCGCGCAGGTCGACACAGGATTTGAGCAGCCACCTGGGCATAGGGTCCTTCATGGAGTACTTGATGGAGTCCACGGCGTCATTGACCATCCGTTCTAACCCTGACACCATCGATCACAGCCTCCTTCTTAAATGACTATCTTCTTGATTTGGCGTCCTGTCGTGGTCTACGCGGGTGCATGCATCAAGGGAAGAAAACCGACGCGTCAACAAGCTTGTTTACAACGCACGGAAAATTCTGCAGCAAGCTGTCAACATTAGTTCGGTGCATGCAACAAGGATATACGTGTTCAGTAGGACTTTCCAGGGAAAAGTACAGTGACGTCACAGAACGTTCTGGAATCCGGGAGAACTCTATATAAGATAGACCTGATGTACATTAAGGGCCTTTTGACGAAGATTTGTAAACGTTGAAACATTGATCGTATAACGTTCAATCGAGACCAGCCAACCTGTGTGCTGTCTACGATTGTGATATTTGATAGACGAGTTGACTTACTCTACACTTAATCGACTTTATTTTTAAATAAAGATCTTTTAATAGTTCCTTCGTTGGTTCGTCGTTGCGATCGAAGGAGTCGACCGCGACATTATTGGTGGCAGCGGTGGGATCATCGGTGTTGGATCCGGTGAAGAAGACGCGAGCCGACGGAGGAAGGAGTCAACCCGGAGGATCAAGAGACGGTCTGTTCCAGACAGCGAGCGGATCGAGACGCCTTTCTACCGTGGGAGACGGGTGAATCGGCATACGACAGTCGGACGGACGAAGTGCGTCGTTCGGCTGAGACAGCAGAAGACAGCAGTCAACATACGGGTAAGATCCTAGGTGTTGTCGTGGCTGAGAAGGAGAAAAGAGAGTGGAGTTGCAGCCGAGTGGGAGGCAGCCATTATTTCTCTTTCAATATCTGCTGATTATTTCTTTGAAATTTGATCCATTGTTGTGATCGAGGCCAGACTTGCGTGAGCTTGTATAGTTTTTGCGTACTTGGCGAGTGTACTTCTTTGGATACTGCATAGTTGCACTTTGGGTTGTGGAATTTTCCTTTTGTGTGGCGGGTTTGCCGCGTGGTGTCTGTTTTTTTTGTTGATTGTTGTTGACTGACTGTTTGTAAAAATGGAAGCGTTGACAACAGAGATGCAAGCGAATATTCGCAAAATGTCGTCTGAGCGCCTTAGGGCGTATCTTATGAAGGCAGGAAGGGACGATGATGATGTTATGTCACGGGATCGAAATCAATTAATGGAAGAATGGGCCATGGAGATTGGAAAAGAGGAAGAGGAATTTAAGGGTAGTCCAATATCTCCAACAGGAGTGGATTACGAGCTGCAGAAGCGCCGTCTGGAGTTCGAAATCCGTAAATATGAAGAACAAAAGAAAGAACAAAGGGAGAAGGAAGAAAGAGAAAGGGAGGAACGGAAGGAGAAGGAAGAAAGAGAAAGGGAGGAACGGAAGGAGAAGGAAGAAAGAGAAAAGAAAGAACAAAGGGAGAAGGAAGAAAGAGAAAGGGAGGAACGGAAGGAGAAGGAAGAAAGAGAAAGGGAGGAACGGAAGGAGAAGGAAGAAAGAGAAAGGGAGGAACGGAAGGAGAAGGAAGAAAGAGAGAGGGAGGAACGGAAGGAGAAGGAAGAAAGGGAGGAAAAGAGGAGAGAGGAAGAAAAGAAGGAACGGAAAGAGAAAGAAGAAAGAGAAAAGAAGGAACGGAAAGAGAAAGAAGAAAGGGAGAGGAAGGAAAAGCAGGAAGAACGAAATGTTAGAGATTCTTTAGCAAGTCGTACTAAGCGTTATAGTGATGCCCTCAAGAATATTCTTTGGAAATTTCCTTCCGACCCTATAGAAATTCCAGGTTTCTTTGATCACTTGGATGGTTTGTTTAATGTGTATGAGGTGGATGAAGATGTTAGAGCAAAATTATTGCTAGCCATTTTAAGTGAAAGAGCTAAGGCATTAACCATGCGCCTTACTGAGGCACAGCTCCATGACTACAAATTCCTGAAGGAGTTTTTGCTAAGGGAGTTTAAGATAAGCCCTTCAAATCTTAGAGCCCGATTTTGGTCGTTGCACAAAGCATCGGACGAATCATTTACGATCTATTCATCCAAATTGCGTGTGGCTCTTATGTATTATTTGAAAAGTAGAAAGATAACTGATGAGTTTGATAAACTTGTAAGTTTATTGGTTGCGGATCGGCTTAAGGAGTCCTTGTCGAAGGCTTGTTTAGATTATATCTTGGCCCAAGAAAAAGAGGAGTGGTTGAGCTGTGAAGACATAGCTAATGCGGCTGACATTTATGTAGCGTCGCATGATGGTGGGAATGACTTAGTATGCCGTAGTCATCCGACACCGAAGTATAACAATTGGACGAAAGGTCAACCACATGTTCAAGTCAATAACCAGACAGCTCAACCCAAGTCTCCCAAACCGGAAATAAGGGGTGAAGCCAAGATAGGTGCGAGGGTGTCTCAGGAGGAGGCCAAGGTAAAGGGTCTCTGTTTCCTATGTCATCAGAAGGGTCATATGGCAAGGGAGTGCCAGACCAAACCAAGTTCTAAAAAGGTGAGTACTTGTATATTTGGGAACCCAACTGAAGAAGTGATCGACTTAGTTGTTGAGAAGGTCAACGTGTTGCATGAGATACCTGAACAGGTAAAGCAAGGGAATTTATTGGATAATTCTAAACCAATAGGGTTGGAAACTGCTGTAAGGGTATACGAGAATAGTATTGATGGATTACACGAGAGGTCGTATATCAATGTACAGATTGAAGATCTCCCTTCTCAGCCAGCATTATCTGATTCAGGAGCAGAAATTTGTTGTATTGATAAGAAATTAATTGAGTCACTAAACTTACCCGTGATTAAACGGATTAATATAATTGGTTTTCATGGAGAAGGATGTAAGGCAGATGTAGTATACCTACAAATGAAATTAGCTAATTCAATGGAAGGAACGACAAACATTGCGCCATCTTTGTGCGTCATGTTCGCTGCAGTCCCTGAACTAAATGAACGGGTTATTTTGACACCCCATGTTGTGGACCTATTAAGGGATAGTTCGCAATATGTAGTGATGGTAGCTGGCGTAGATCGATGTGTACAAATAAATAAAGGGGCAGAAGAAGATAACTTAGAAGTTAATATCGAGAAAAGTAACAGCAACGAATCCTTGCCGTCAGAAGTGAATGAATATTCTCAGGAGCAACTAGTTGATGATTCAGATAATTTTCTTGATGTTGAGTCAACAGAGTTCAAGTCTGATGAGGGAGTAGCGAATAATGATACTTTATTGCGTGAGCAACAGAATTGTCACAATCTTATATCTTGCTGGCAACAAGCGAGACAGAATAAAAATAATTTCTTTATAGATAATAACCTCCTGTACCACAAAGGGGAAATTATGGGACATAAGGTTAATCAATTATGTTTACCGGAAGATAGAATCGAGGTTGTCTTGCGAGTAGCACACGATGCCCCATGTGCTGGGCACATGGCTTTTAAGGCAACGAGAGCCAGGATCAAATTAAATTTTTGGTTTCCAAGAATGGATGAGAGGATTCGCGAATATTGTGCGTCTTGTCAAATTTGTCAACTAAGAACTCCAGTTAAAGTGGCAGATCGAGTCCCGATCACTCCTATTCCGAGGGCGGATGAACTCTGTTTTAACCATCTAAATATGGATTGTATTGGCCCTATGGTAGTGACTGGAGAATCCAACAAATCGAAACCCCAGTACAATTATGCTTTGGTTCTGGTGGACAAATTTTCTCGTTGGCCGATGGCGTATCCTCTTAGATCGCTGAATGCAAAGGGAGTTTGTGAAGCTCTGTTGCAAGTTTTTACAACTTTTTCTATTCCAAGGATCATCAGTTCTGATTGTGGTACCAACTTTACCAGTCGTTTGACGAAAGAATTCTTGCGGCGAATGGGTTGTAGTCCCAGATTTAATACCCCTGGACATCCTGAGGCAGCTGGATTGGTTGAAAGATGCAACCAAAGCTTGAAAACCATGATCTTTAAGCTTGCTCAATCTGATCCTCGTGGATGGCACCAATTGTTACCGTTTGTTCTGTGGAGCCTTAGAGAAAAACCTTCAGGCACGACTCATATTTCGCCATTCACTATGGTTTATGGAACTCTTCCTCGGGGTCCACTTAGTGTGTTGAAGGAATCGTGGGCTGGCGAACGAAAAGTACCTCTTAACTTAGGTAAATCACCCGAAGAGTATCTCCAATCACTGAAGGAAAACCTCGATTTCGCGAAAGTTTATGCAGATTACTATAGTGATATAGAAACAAAGCGGTATGCAGATTATTATAACTTGCGTAGTACTGACAGAAAATACGAAGTTGGAGATAAAGTAGCAGTATTAGCACCAGATTTTGGTAGTTCTAAATTTTATAGTCGATGGCAAGGACCTGCTACCGTAGTCAAGGTTAAATCCCCATATTCTTATATAGTAGAAATAGAGGGAAAACAAAGACATTTACACGCAAATAAGATCAAGCGATACCATGAACGACTCGAACAAGCGATGATCAATAGCTGTTCAGTAATTGTTGATCAAGATGAAGAATTTGGTATAGTAGAGGTTGTAGATCAGGAAGAACGTGAACAAATAAGCCCGAGTAAGCGAATTGATCCTCTGATTATAGCGCATCTTTCGCAAGAGGAACAGAAGCAACTTTTTGAGGTTTTGGATCGGCACTCGGCAGTATTTGTGGATAAACCTGGGTATTGTCCAGTATTAGAACATGAGATTAAGATAACTCATGATTTCACTCCTAAGCGTTTAAGGGCATATAAAGTACCTGAGCTACTTAAACCTGAAGTACAACGCCAGATAGAAGAAATGTTGGCATTAGACATCATTCGACCATCGAAAAGTGAAATGGCCAGTCCGGTAGTTTGCGTTTTAAAGGGACCCAAAGGTCAAAATGGCGTTCGATTGGCAATTGATTATCGCCATGTTAACAAATATTCTCTAGGTGATTGTTACCCGACCCCAGACATTGCTGACGTCTTACAAAAGGTGGGACGGGCAAAGTTTATTAGTGTTTTCGACGCGAAATCGGGGTATTGGCAAATTCCAGTTCGGAAAGAACATCGATGGCTTACGGCATTCGTATGTGATGCAGGACTTTTTGAGTTCACAAGAATGCCGTTTGGACTCAAGTCCGCTAGCAATACCTTTATTCGTGCTATGACCCAAGTTTTACATCCAGTGCGAAGTTTTACCGAACCATTCGTCGATGATATGGCAGTGGTTTCAATGAATTGGAATGACCATTTAGAACATCTAGAGAAATTCTTGCAAACTATTGAGGAAGCAGGACTCACTTTGAATTTAAGAAAATGTAATTTTGCACAAAACAAAATAAAGTTTGTTGGCCATATAGTAGGGTCAGGTTGTATTGAACCTGATCCAGGTAAGATCGCTACGATCAATGATATCCATCCTCCAACAACAAAGAAAGAAGTTAGAAAGGTTATGGGTTTTTTCAGTTACTTTCGAAATTTTATACCTGCTTTAGCTGAAAAAGCACGGGTAATAACTGATTTGACACGAGATAACATACCTACGAAGGTGCCTTGGGAGCAAAAGCATCAAGAAGCACTAGATAAGTTAAAGGATGATCTCAGTAAAGCTACCCAGTTGCATACCATTGATTTCACTAAGGAATTTGGTTTAAGTGTTGACGCAAGTGCCACCGCGGTCGGGTGTTGCTTGTTTCAGTGGACCGAAGAAGGTCAAGAAAAACCAATTGCTTTTGCTAGCCTTAAACTTACAGATACACAGATGCATTGGTCTACAATTGAGAGAGAGGCTTTCGCAGTAATTTGGGCACTTAAACGATTCAAGTCATGGATATTTTTATCAAGGATAATCATTTATTCAGATCATAATCCTTTGTCTTATCTCACAGATGCAAGCCCTAAGAGTGCGAAACTGACTCGTTGGGCGTTAGCATTGCAAGAGTTTAACGTGGACTTTCGATATCGTCCTGGACGTCAGAACACGGTGGCTGATTTCCTCTCTCGGTTGTGACTCGGAGGGTGAAGGGGGGAAATAGCCCGACACACAAGGATCGAGCCCGCAAATTGTATAGATAAATTGACTAACTGATGTGTTTTGTTTTGTTTGTGTATGCTGTGTCGAGATGGAGTCTGGAGGCCCGGCTTGATCGTGATGACCCGTTCGGGATGGTGCTGAAGACGTGTCATCATCTGAGGGCGGAGGGAATGTCGTGGTCTACGCGGGTGCATGCATCAAGGGAAGAAAACCGACGCGTCAACAAGCTTGTTTACAACGCACGGAAAATTCTGCAGCAAGCTGTCAACATTAGTTCGGTGCATGCAACAAGGATATACGTGTTCAGTAGGACTTTCCAGGGAAAAGTACAGTGACGTCACAGAACGTTCTGGAATCCGGGAGAACTCTATATAAGATAGACCTGATGTACATTAAGGGCCTTTTGACGAAGATTTGTAAACGTTGAAACATTGATCGTATAACGTTCAATCGAGACCAGCCAACCTGTGTGCTGTCTACGATTGTGATATTTGATAGACGAGTTGACTTACTCTACACTTAATCGACTTTATTTTTAAATAAAGATCTTTTAATAGTTCCTTCGTTGGTTCGTCGTTGCGATCGAAGGAGTCGACCGCGACACGTCCACTTCTCTTCATCCTGTATATCACACCTTTAAGCCATCTCATGAAATCCTCCTCTGCTGACCACCATCTCTACGAAGACGACACACAACTTTAAATATCCTTCTCCCCAAGATCTTTTTCCTCCTCCATCACACGATTGCTCAACGTGGTTAACCTAATCTCACAGTGGATGTAATCCAATCTTCTCTGCCTTAACCCTTCCAAATCTGAATTCATCATTCTACGCCTTCCTGGTCAAATCAAGAAAATCCCTGACCCTTCCATACACCTATCGACAAACTCACGTTAAACTCAACGTAGGCCAGGGTCGATATAATTCTTATTCATTATCTACGTTACAAATGTAGCTAATCGTGTTGTATTCTTAAATAAGCAGTTCCAACTTTTAAAACAATCTACCTCAACCACAAAACACAAAAATTCTTCGTTCGACTCATTAGAATTGATCATAAAATCATTGTAAGACATACATGACATCAACATCCGCCACTATTTACTGCTAACCCTCTATAATCAATGAATCAGTGACAAAAACCTGACCATAAATATTTTGGTAATGTGACAGTACTGTTGGAAAAGTTAGGATCAAAATGGTATTCAATTACTCTCACTGTGGTTTAAGTCTACATGGAAGACTGAACAGAGAAGTTCATAGGCAATTTGCGTAGCATGTATTCGTAAGCTCTGGACACGTGCTTAAAGTATGTTTATTAGGCTATTTATGAAAGCGTGTGACATGTGCTGGAATTGTTGCAGGGGTGGATCCGTGCTGGAGTGTACCCTGTCGTAACAACGCAACCTGCACATCCAGCAGCAACGGCAGTTTCGTATGTTCATGTCCTGATAGATACACTGGAAATCTCTGCGAAACATGTAAGATTTACTAAATTCTTGGAATGCAACAGTTAATATAAAACTGTGACAATTAAATGTTAATACCTTTCAACACTTTGCTTCTGGTCACCAAACCCATGACTAGTGTTCTGCGCTCAATGTCAAAATGTCACTTGATGCAAGAAAGTTTTGGAAGGCGTTTCAAGGTTAGGCCTACTTCTAGTTCGATATAATTTTCATTTGTTTTGCTGGAAAAGAAATGTTAAATGCAATGTAATGGCTTTATTCAAAGTTCATAAATACCAACAAAAGTTGTCACTCAAAATTTTAAGAAAAATCGCCAGGTCACCGATTCGTGGCACATGAGTGACGAGTGTTGCGCCTCTGGCGTGTGAACTCTAGCTAGCCACGGCTCTACTATTAGATCAAGTTTCTTGTTTTTCGGTTTTTCAAAGCGTGCTACATATACTTTGTCGAGTAGTATTGTATTTCTGGATTTGAAATTACTGGTCGTATCGACTTTTACAAGCTGTTTCGTGGATTAATGCAGTGTTTTCCGCTGGGCTGTAGCCATGTTCAATGGCAACGCCCCTCGGAGGGCTCTTCTTCGAACATTTCCCTTACAACCCTCAATGTCCGTTCGTTGAGGACCAAATATCCCGGTCGCAGACCTGATCGCTGCCAACGATCTAGACGTTCTGGAAGTAACTGAGTCCTGGCATATTGCCTCAGAGGATGTCTCGTTTCGACACTCGGCCTCTCCCGGTTTCTCGTTCCTCGATCGATCGAGGTCCGACTCTCGTGATGTTGCTGTGCGAAGAGGTGGCTTTGTCGTCTAAAACAAGAGCTCTCTGACTACAAAGAAGATCGCCCTCCACCAGGTGCAGTCGACGTTCGAAGCGCTCGCAGTCATTTCATCTAAGCACGGACCAGTCACGCTCTTCGCCATCTACCGTCCTGGATCTTCCGCTCCACCTTCGGCTTTCTTCGATGAGCTCTCGGCCCTGCTGGAGCAGTTTGCGGTGTACAACTCTCAGCTGGTCCTAACGGGATATCTCAACCTCCATCTTGAAGACTCCTCCCGTCCGGAGACTATGAAATTCACTGCTCTGTTGGATCAGTTTGGGCTGAAGCAGCACGTCTCAGACCCTACACACTGCCACGGTGGATGGCTCGGTATTCTGGTGACCAGAGACGATTGCCGAGTGACTGACGTCAAAGTACACCCACCTATCATCTCGGACTTGTGGCTGTTGCCATTCCGTTTATTAGCTCGCCTTCTCACTTCATCACTAGGCAAATCCGACACTGGAAGAACCTGGATCGAGTGGCTTTTGGATCTCCTCTACGCGACCATCCTCTCTTTAACAACGTCGAGGAAAATACTGAGCGGAGACTCGCTGAGTTATTCAGCTCCTACGATGTCAGAGCTACTCGACACATTCATTCCAGCTCGCTCGGTCAGGACGCGCTGCTGCCCTCTGTCGCCATGGTTTAACACCGAGTGCAAAGCCCTTCGGCGCCGTGCTCGGCGTCTAGAGAGGTTGTAGAGACGAACGCGATCTCCGAAGAACCGGATTGACTGGATTCGTTTCGTCCGGAACATGCACTCTTCTACCGGAGCAGGGAGCAGGAATACTGGGAAGCCATCAATAGCCGGAGGTCGGGCGAGCCGAAAAAGCTCTGGACTGCCTTCAATGACCTCCTTGGTCGCCAGTCGGGTAGTCAGCGATCACAGGCGCCACTGCCATTTAACGACGATGCATTTCTTGAGAAACTGACTGCTAAGAGGCAACCTCTTCCGCTTCCCCGTCAGACTTTCCGCCTACGAACTGCAGTCTCTCCGTCCTTCACGAGGTCACGAGTGCTGAGCTGCGAGCGCTCATTATGACCTCTGCTTCAAAGACGTGCGAACTGGATCCTGTACCTACGTTTCTGGTACAGGATCTCATCGACGTTCTACTCCCATTCCTCAATATGATGTGCAATCGCTCGATCCGCGAGGCTCATCTACCGGCATCTCAGAAACGGTCCATTCTGCACCCAGCAGTGAAGCGGGATGGACTTGACTCAAGTGATTCGGCAAATTATCGCCCGATAGCTAATGTGTCATTTCTCTCCAAGGTTTTGCAGCGTATTCTAGCAAATCAGCTGATTGTTAATTTAGACAAGAATTGTTTGCTGCCTTCTCAACAATCTGGATTTCGCAGGAATCACTCTACGGAGACCCTCTTAATCCGCCTTTTGTCTGATCTTTACGGTGCCATGGTTGATCTCTCTTTTGGCCCTCTTTGACGTCAGCTCGGCCTTTGACACTGTTGATCATCACATTCTCCTCCAACGCCTCTCTGTTTCTTTTGGACTGACTGGTGGGCCCCTTGAGTGTCTTCGCTCCTTCTTGTCAGAGCGCACTAACTGTGTAGCTTTGGCTCTTCTAGATCTGGCTGGGTCCCTGCCTTTTATGGCGTTCCTCCGGGCTCAGCGCTAGGCTCTTTGCTTTACATTATTTATACCGCTGGTATTGGCCCCTTGTTGGAGGCATGCTTGCTTCTTCACCAGTTATATGCTGATGATGTTCAGGCATACGTTCACTGTCGCCCTGATCGGGTGGTAGCTGCTGTACAACAGATGACTAAAGCTATGGAGGTCCTTCTTGCTTGGTAAGCCTCCAACGGCTTGCTTTTAAATGCATCTAAAACTCAATTTATCTGGCTGGGTGGTAGTAGGGAACTAGCGGGTGCTAACTGGCCCTTGGTGGCAGGAGCCTTTCCGTATATCACCTTCCTGGATGTGATTCCTCCTGGATCGTACTCCTAGCTTCTCCCAACATGTTAACCAGCTTACCCGTAGCTTTTATTGTCAACTGCGCCAGTTACGGCTTATTTCTCGTTCTCTGTCTCTTGATGCTCCTGTCATTCTTATACATGCTTTTGCAGCAAGCAGGCTGGATCTCTGCCGCTTGGATTGATTGGCCGCCTCGACCTGGTTCTTCGGTCAGCTGCTCGACTCACTGGACGCATCCCTAAATATGCCCCTATTTTTACATACATGCGTGATGTGCTGCATTGGCTCCCTGTTCCGCAGCGTATCTGCAATAGAGTTGCTGTACTGGTTTGGCACAGCCCCGGCCCATCTGGGTGAGCCCTGCCGCTCGGTCTCTGATTCAGTTGGTAGGGCTGCTCTTCGGTCAACTTCTGGAGGAGAACTTTTAGTTCCCCGAGCTAGCACCGCAATTTGGAAACGCCGGGCTTTCTCTATTGCTGGTCCCTCCATTTAGAATGGTCTTCCATTAGAGATTCGCCTACTCCCCAGTGGTAACACATCTGCTTTTTACAAGCTGCTCAAGTCTAATCTCTATTGCCGTGGCTGGGCTGGGAGCGCTTCTGAGTAGGTATCTTGAAAATGCGCTATATTAAATTTTTCAATGAATGAAGGAATGAATGGTGTGATACCCTGACGGTGTCGATGTGCCTCTCAACATCGGAGTCAGGCTGCTGTCACATTTATTACAACAATCAGAATGTCTATTTATGATGGTTTCGATGATGAAAGTGTGCTTGTTTATCAGGCTTCTTACATTCCACGTCCCTAGTCGTAAACTAGTTTGCAGCTTATCGTTTGGATCCAAATTAATAGAGTTGAATTACTTGCATTGTACCTCAAGGCTGAATGGAAGATTGAACAGAGAAGTTCATAAGCAAATTGCGCATCTTGTAGGCTTATTCGTTAACTTCGGACATGTGCTTAATGTACGTTCATTATGCTACTTGTGCAAGCCTGTAACATGTGTTCATACTGTTCCAGGGATTGATCCGTGCTGGAGTTTACCCTGTCTTAACAATGCAACATGCACATCCAGCAGCAACGGCAGTTTCGTATGTTCATGTCCTGATAGATACACTGGAAATCTCTGCGAAACATGTAAGATTTACTACATTCTGCGAGTGCAACAGATTATGTAAAACTGTGACAACTCTATAACTTTCAAACTTTGCATTTGGTCACTATATAGTGTACTGCGCTCAAAGTTAACATATCACATGATGCAAGAAAGTTTTGAAACACGTTTCAATGTTAGACCTACTTCAAGTTTGATAGAATTTCATTTGTTTTACCGAACAAGAAATCTAAAACACAATGTAATGGCTTTATTTAAAATTTATAAATACGAACCAAAAGATGTCTATCAAAATTTTGAGAAATATCGCCAGCTGACCGCTTCAAGGCACATCGATGGTGTGATGCCATATTTCCAACAATACCCGGAATGTCCAAGTTACGGTTTATTATGGTTTCGATGATGAAAATGTGCATGTTTGTCAGACTTCTTACATTCCATGTCTCCAGTTGTAAATCAGTTTGCAGCCTATCGTTAGGATCCAAAATAGTAAAGTTGAGTTACTTTCATTGTTCTTCAAGGCTAAATAGCAGATTGAACAGAGAAGTTGCGAAGCTAATTGCGCATCTTGTATTCGTAAACTCTGGACATGTGCTAAAAGTAAGTAAGTTCATTATGCTACTTGTGAAAGCGTGTAACATGTGTTCATACTGTTGCAGGGGTGGATCCGTGCTGGAGTGTACCCTGCAGTAACAACGCAACCTGCACATCCAGCAGCGACGGCAGTTTCGTATGTTCATGTCCTGATAGATACACTGGAAATCTCTGCGAAACATGTAAGATTTACAAAATTCTTGGAATGCAACAGTTAATATAAAACTGTGACAATTAAATGTCAATACCTTTCAAAACTTTGCTTCTGGTCACCAAACCCATGACTAGTGTTCTGCGCTCAATGTCAAAATGTCACTTGATGCAAGACAGTTTTGGAAGGCGTTTCAAGGTTAGGCCTACTTCTATTTTGATATAAGTTTTATTTGTTTTGCCGGAAAAGAAATGTTAGATGCAATGCAATGGCTTTATTTAAAGTGTATAAATACCAACAAAAGATGTAACTGAAAATTTTAAGAAACGTCGCCTGCCGACCGCTTCGTGGCACATGAATGGTGTTATACCCTGGCGGTGTCGATCTTTGGAACTTAACACCGGTGTCAGGCTGATGCCACATTTCCACCAACAATCAGAATGTCTATTTATGATGGTTTCTATGATGAAAATGTGCTTGTTTCTTATGGTTCTTACATTCCACGTCCCTAGTCGTAGACTAGTTTGCAGCTTATCGTTTTGATCCAAATTAATAGAGTTGAATTACTTGCATTGTACCTCAAGGCTGAATGGAAGATTGAACAGAAAAGTTCATAACCAAATTCGTTAACTTTGGACATGTGCTAAATGTACGTTCAGTATGCTACTTGTGAAAGCGTGTAACATGTGTTCGAACTGTTGCAGGGATCGATCCGTGCTGGAGTGAACCCTGTCGTAACGCAACATGTATATCCAGCAGCGACGGCAGTTTCGTATGTTTATGTCCTGATAGATTTACTGGAAATCTCTGCGAAACATGTAAGATTTATTACATTCTGCGAGTGCAACAAATAATATTAAACTGTGACAATTAAATGGAAGATTGAACAGAAAAGTTCATAACCAAATTCGTTAACTTTGGACATGTGCTAAATGTACGTTCAGTATGCTACTTGTGAAAGCGTGTAACATGTGTTCGAACTGTTGCAGGGATCGATCCGTGCTGGAGTGAACCCTTCAAACTTTGCATTTGGTCACCTACCCCATGACTAGTGTACTGCGCTCAAAGTCAACATACCACTTGATGCAAGAAACTTGTTTTCAATGTCAGGCCTACTTCAAGTTTGATAGAACTTTCATTTGTTTTACCGGACAAGAAATCTAAAACGCAATGTACATGTAATGGCTTTATTTAAATTTATAAATACGAACCAAAGATGTCTATCAATATTTTGAGAAATATCGCCAGCTGACTGTCTCGAGGCACATCGATGATGTTCTTCAAGGCTGAATAGCAGATTGAACAGAGAAGTTGCGAAGCTAATTGCGCATCTTGTATTCGTAAATTCTGGACATGTGCTAAAAGTAAGTAAGTTCATTATGCTACTTGTGCAAGCCTGTAACATGTGTTCGAACTGTTGCAGGGATTGATCCGTGCTGGAGTTTACCCTGTCTTAACAATGCAACCTGCACATCCAGCAGCGACGGCAGTTTCGTATGTTCATGTCCTGATAGATACACTGGAAATCTCTGCGAAACATGTACGATTTACTAAATTCTGGGATAATAAGTTCCCTTTAAGAGGTGCTGCATAAATATTCAAAGGAATATAAAAATGTAACAACTAAACTTTCAAACTTCGCTTCTGGTCACCAAACCCATAACTGGTGTTCGTGGATAGTTTACTCCCTTTCCTGACGGTCCTCTGCAACAGCTCCCTTCGTGAGGGCATCCTGCCTGTCTCACAGAAAAGATCCATCCTCATCCCGGTGCCTAAACGCGAGGGATTGGATTTGGCTGACCCTAATAACTTTAGGCCTATAGCTATTGTGTCTTTTATCTCTAAAATTATTGAAAAGGTACTAGCTAAACAGCTTACTGTCCACCTCGATAAGAATGACCTTTTACCAACTTACCAGTCGGGCTTTCGAAAAGGCCACTCTACTGAGACCTTGTTGGTACGCCTCCTCTCGGACATTTATGGGGCCATTGATAAGTCACAGGTTACTCTATTGGCACTCTTCGATGTAAGCGCTGCATTCGATACAGTTGATCATATTATTCTTTTGACACGCCTATGGTCTCTCTGGAAATTTTCTTGACTGGCTTACATCATACCTTCAGGACCGCTCTTGCATTGTGTCTTGTGGGTCTGCTAGGTCACCCTGGGTTTCTGCTCCGTTTGGCCTGCTCCAGGGCTCTGTTTTGGGTCCCCTATTGTACATACTCTATACTGCTGACCTTGGTCCCCTCTTGGCGGCCAGTGCAGTCTTAAGTCAGTCCTACGCGGATGACCTCCAAGCGTATGTCCACTGCTCACCATCGGCTGCTGCTGCTGCAGTTTGAGAGATCGCCCGGGTCGTGGGGAATTTGGAGGCCTGGATGTCCTCAAACCGTCTACGGTTAAACCCGGCAAAGACCCAATATATCTGGTTTGGTACGCGCCAACAGCTTGCAAAAATTAACCTTGAGGCTCTGGCACTAGAGTTCCCCTGGGTTTCCTTTGCCTCCTCACTTCTCAGTACGAAATCTTGGTGTAATTCTGGATCAAGAGCTCACATTCATGCGACATATTAATTTACTTTGTCGGGACTCTTCTTATCAACTTCGTCAGTTAAGGGTAGTCTCCCGCACTCTGACGCAGGCGGCTGCTTCCACCCTTGTCCATGCGTTTGTGGTTTCCCGTCTGGATTACTGTAGCGCCCTTTACGCTGGCCTCCCAGCTGCCCGCCTTGGGTGCTTGAACCGGGTTTGCGTGCAGCCGCACGTCTTATTGGTCGCATCCCCAGATTTGGCCAGGTTTCACTTTACATGCGGGATGTTCTGCACTGGCTCCCTTTCCCGCTGCGCATTGCCTACAGGGTCTCTGCACTAGTTAGGCGTTGTCTGCAGGGACTTGCCCCCTCATACCTGCGGGAATTGTGTTGCCCTACCTGGGGGGTTTTTGCGGCGATCGGCTCTTCGCTCGGCTGACCACGCCGAGCTCTTGGTCCCTCGCACGCGGACAGCCATTATGAAGCCCGTTTTTTTCGGTCGCTGGTCCCGCAACCTGGAATGGCCTTCCTGTTGCACTTCGCCTGGTCCCTATGACTCACTCTACCTTGTTTCTTGCAAACTTGAAAACTACTTTCTTTAGCCGTGGTTCGACTAGGAGCGCTCCTGAGTAGATCACCTTGAAGGGGCGCTATATAAAAGCTCCTTAATAATAATAATAATAAAAGTGTTCTGCGCTCAATGTCAAGATGTCACTTGATGCAAGAAAGTTTTATAAGGCGTTTCTAGGTTAGGCCTACTTCAATTTTGATAGAATTTTCATTTGCTTTACCGATCAAGAAATCTAAAACGAAATGTAATGGCTTTATTTAAATTTATAAATACGAACCAAAGATGTCTATCAAAATTTTGAGTAATATCGCCAGCTGACCTCTTCAAGGCACATCGATGGTGTGATGCCCAGGCGGTGTCGATCTTTGCAACTCAACATCGGTGTCAGGCTGATGCCATATTTCCAATAACACCCGGAATGTCCAAGTTACGGCTTATTATGGTTTCGATGATGAAAGTGTGCTTGCTTTTTGTCAGGCTTCTTACATTCCATGTCTCCAGTTGCAAATCAATTTGTAGCTCATCGTTAGGATCAAAAATAGTAAAGTTGAGTTACTTTCATTGTTCTTCAAACCTGAATAGCAGATTGAACAGAGAAGTTGCGAAGCGAATTGCGCATCTTTGTATTCGTAAATTCTGGACATGTGCTAAAAGTAAGTTCATTATGCTACTTATGAAAAAGCCTGTAACATATGTTCATACTGTTCCAGGGATTGATCCGTGCTGGAGTGTACCCTGTCGTAACAACGCAACCTGCACATCCAGCAGCGACGGCAGTTTCGTATGTTCATGTCCTGATAGATACACTGGAAATCTCTGCGAAACATGTAAGATTTACTCAATTCTGGGAGTGGAACAGACAATAGCCCCCCCTTTAAGAGGTGCTGCATAAATACTCAAAGGAGTAGAAAAATGTGACAACTCAATGTAAATACCTTTCAAACTTTGCTTCTGGTCACCAAACCCATAACTAGTGTTCTGCGCTCAACGCCAAAATGTCACTTGATGCAGGAAAGTTTTGGAAGGCGTTTCTAGGTTAGGCCTACTTCAATTTTGATAGAATTTTCATTTGCTTTACCGAACAAGAAATCTAAAATACAATGTAATGGCTTTCTTTATAATTGATAAAAACGAGCAATTGATGTCTTTCAAAATTAAGAAATTTGCCAGCTGACCGCCTCTTTGAGGCAAAGTTAGGAGCTGTGATATAGGCCTACTCATATAGACCATTTATTATATTGTATCATATTGCATTACATTATATTAATGCTAAATATCAAATATAAATATAATTATCATTGATAATTTTGATTCAAATATAAATACTTTCAGTGAAACATATATATTGAAGATGTATATTAAACTTGATATGTGTTAACGTGTATAACATGTAATAGTTATTACATTCATATTAACATCAAATGTAATATTAATTCCAATATTAATATTCCTGTTTACTGTTAATTTGAAGACGGCCTCTATACAAGCCAGAGGATTTGCCAGAGATGGCTGATAGGTCGCCTCATAGTTCCGATTGTTAAATTTGTTAATATTCTAAAAAATATGTTAGGGGCCTGCCTTGAGTAATAATAAGATCTTCTGAATCGTTTTAGATGTGGATCCTTGCTCCAGTGTACCCTGCTTTAACGGTGCAACATGTTTATCCAACCCGAGCAGTATCACATGCACCTGTCCTGACAAATATACGGGGAATCTTTGCCAAACATGTAAGATTAACGTTTCAGTTATTAAAACTGAAATCAAGTTTACAATGTATTATTTTACATTATTGTACAGCACTGTAGGCCTAGAATTAATAATAATATTCTGGTATAAATATTAATGTTATCAAATTATTAAAATTAAAATTAAAATATTTAATAATGATATTATTATTAGACTTTGGCATTTATTGACGCGACTAACCCGTCAAAATTTAACGCGATGTAATTTTTGTAACGCAACTAAAATTTTTAACGCGATACAATTTTTGGCGCCACTACATTTTTAACGCGATTAAAATTTGCAAGACAGTAGCGTAATTTTAAGCAAAAGCACCTGCAGATAGGCACCTATGCGAGATAACAATATTATTGTATAATTAATACACGCGCATTTCTACGCGTCTTTTCTGCGACAGAACCATCAACATAACCATCGAACTATATTGAATAACTGCTGTTGATAAACGAATCGTATCTCGTTGCAATAATTTCGAATTTAGTTAGTTCAAGGGTCTACTGTCTTTAAATCGTGTGAAGTGTCAATTTTAGTAGGCCTACTTAATTTTTGCAAGGATTTAAATGACAATGGATGCCAAAAAGTATTTGCTACATAGGCAATTTCTTTTAAAAGACAAACATGAGGGCGTTTGTAAGTAGGCTACTTTGGTAAACTATTCAAATATCGGAGTCTCACCATGCTACATTATCATCTTAGAAACAAAACATAAGTTTACTCTGTTTTCAAGTACAGATAGTTGAACTGCGGCACAGCCGAACGTTGGCTGCCTTTATATAATACCACAGAACCTATAAAAAATTGCTGCCTTCGTCGATTCATTGGGAACGCACCGCATAGTCATCGGGTGAAGAACTAGCACTTGTTTAATCTTCTGCCAAACTCAGCTGATGAAGAAATGGGATCTGAAGACAGCTATGATACAGAAATATCACATTATCGATCAGTACCAGTGTTCCATGGAGAAACAAGGGTCTTAGATTGGTAGAAAGGCCGAGTTCTCCCAGTTTCCAAGCCTTTTCATGCTTGACAAGAAAGTAACTTGGAACACTGGTAACAACAGTAGACTTACCATGTGAATGTTTGTTTTCTGTGGCTGGCCATGTGCTTAACAAACGAACTGACCTCTGATTAAGCTAATGAACTATTGTTTCTTCATAATTGGCTGAATACTAAACAGAACTTCAACGAACTCTTGGGAATTTCTAAGTTGTAACAGTTTCTCTATAACAAAAATTGACGTTGTCATTTAGAAACTAAACTGTATGAATGCTGTCATATTTATCTCTCCTATTTTTAATTATTTACCAGACTCTTTTAGGAATAATATAACTCGAAGAGTCTGAAAATTTTCAAATAATTATAATTTTGCGAAATGCAACTAAAACATAATGCCATTAAATGCGATTAATCGCGCGTTTAAAAGTTTTAAACGAGGGACTAATATCGATTAAAAATTTTAATCGATGTCCATATCAAATTATTATTATAATGCAAAATAAAATACAGAAATAATAAATAGCAATAATGGGTACAAAATAATAAATAAAAATATAGAATAAATAAATAAGTAAAAGAAATATAAATAATTATATATAACTATATATGCATATTTAAGTATAAATATGATGTTTATACTTATATAAATATTTTAAATTTAATTAAAAATATCAATATTATTATTACAGAGGTTTTATATAGCGCCCCTTCAAGGATATCTACTCAGGAACGATATATATATATATATATTAATGCATTTTTCTTCTTTAAGTTCTCTGCTCTTCGGCAGGTTTCCACTTCCAGTGACGCCATTCATTCGTCATTTTGCATGTATGTCTTGGGAAGTTTAGAGAGGTGGTTTCCCGTTGCCTTCCTCTCGGTGTTTTTAAGGAGACACAATCTCCGGTGTTTTTAAGGAGACACCATATTAATACATACAAAAATATAAAAAGTGTATTGTGGCAAATTAGTCTAAGAGGAATAATAATGCGCCCGAGGTTAAGATAAAACAATTTAATAAGCAAAGTACAAGCAAAACTGGAGAGCAGCAGAACATCGACAAAATTCGCAACATCAGCCACATAGCACAGAACATCACCAACGTAGAACCAAACCAAAAAGTCTAAACAATATTTCTAATACCGAGTTCTCTTAACGATACAAATGTCAGCCACAAAGGCGACCAAAAGCTGAATTCTCCACACGATTCAAATGTCAACCACAAAGGCGACCAAAAGCTGAGTTCTCCAAACAATACAAATGCCAGCCATATGGGGGACCAAAAGCCGAGTTCTCCCAACGATACAAATGTCAAGCACAAAGGCGACCAAAAACCGAGGTCAAAAAAGGATACAAATGTCAGCCACAAAGGCGACCAAAAGCTGAATTCTCCACATGATACAAATGTCAGCAACAAAGGCGACCAAAGCTGAGTTATACAAACGATACAAATTCCAGCCATATGGGGAACCAAGAGCCGAGTTCTCCCAACGATACAAATGTCAGCCACTAAGGCGACGAAAAGCCGAGTTCAAAAAAGGATACAAATGTCATCAGCCACAAAGACGACCAAAAGCTGAGTTAACCAAACGATACCAAATGCCAGCCATATGGGGGACCAACAGCTGACTTCTCCAAACGATACAAATGTCTGCCACAAAGGCGACCAAAAGCCGAGTTCAAAAAACGATACTACTGTAAGCCACAAAGGCGACCAAAAGCTGAGTTATCCAAACGATACAAATGTCTGCCCCAAAGGCGACCAAATGTCGGAACAACAAATCAACAACAAATCAGACTGACGTTAACATCGAATCTAAATTCAATCTGAACCAACTACGCACCAACACCAAATTTATAGTCAGTTGCCACTCCTAGTACAACAATATGTAACCCATCCTATCTAAGATAGTCCTTGCTCACACATGCCTACATGTAACAATATCTATGAAAATATAGATATATTTACATAGATACATATAAATATATAAATATAAAAATATATCAATAAGTAGATATAAATATATAAATATAAATGAATGAATATAAATATTAAAGAATAATTATAAACAAATTTTAAAAATATAAATAACAAATTTAAGAAATAAATAAATAGAGGCTCTATATAAAATTCGATCTCGGAAGTCTAACATGACACTGTCCGTGCCTTTAATTGCTGCTACATTTGAACGCAACCCTGATCGCTGAGAGCAGCTTGTGGAAAAGTCGTACAAGTATTTCTGCTCTGGGTTTCCCAGATGCAAGTCATGCGATATATATATATATATATATATATATATATATATATATAATTTCTAATACCGACAAATGTCAGCCACTAAGGCGACGAAAAGCCGAGTTCAAAAAAGGATACAAATGTCATCAGCCACAAAGACGACCAAAAGCTGAGTTAACCAAACGATACCAAATGCCAGCCATATGGGGGACCAACAGCTGACTTCTCCAAATATATATTCGAGCTCGACCTTCGTCTTTTTCAGTAGAGCGTCCCAAAGAGAGAAGTATGCATGGATTGTGGTTTTCATGTTGTAAAGGCAAGAATAGTGTACGGTAAAGTCAAAGAGTAACGAGATGAGAGGAAACGCCTATCATCGAAATTGCTCGAGAAGGAGGTCTAAACAAGGAGGTCTCTCTGTCTGTCTATTCTGTCTGTCTGAACGCAAGGCGTCTGTCTCTCTCTCTCTCGCGTCAGGGTCTTGATCCCAGTGACATCTCTAATTACCCTCCTATCTCTGTCTCTCTCTGTCTCTCTCTCTCTGTTTGTCTGTCTGTCTGTCTGTCTCTGTCTCTCTCTTTGTCTCTGTCTCTGTCTCTGTCTCAGTCTCAGTCTGTCTCTGTCTCTGTCTGCCTGTCTGTCTGTCTCTCCTCTCTCTCTCTCTCTCTCTCTCTCTCTCTCTCTCTCTCTCTCTCTCTCTCTCTCTCTCTCTCTCTCTCTCTCTCTCTCTCTCTCTCTCTCTCTCTCTCTCTCTCTCTCTCTCTCTCTCTCTCTCTCTCTCTCTAGCTTCAGGGTCTTGATCCCTGTGACATCTCTAATTACCCTCCTATCTCCAACTTCTCCTTCCTCTCTAAGCTTCTTGAAAGATGTGTGTCCTTCCAACTTGTTGATTATCTTGATGTCAATTATCTTATGCCCCCCTGTCCAATCCTGACTTAGATTGGAGAGGGGTCTCTTATCACACCTTTTATTGGCGGACGTCTTTGGAGCTTTTGACCGTAGACAGGTTAGTGGTTACACTTCTTGACCTCCGTGATGAAAGCGTTGCTTTTGATACTGTGGATTACTCTGTCATTTTGAAACCTCTGGATAAATCTTTTGAAATTACCAATCTTGCCTTTCTTTGGCTTCAGTTCTTTCTCTCGGACCGCTCTCACTCTGTTGTCTTTGAGTACACACGCTCCGTCTGGTACCCTATTCCTTGTGGCCTTCCTCAAGGGTGTGTCCTGGTCCCTCTCCTATACATTCTGTACACTGCCGACCTGGAATGGATTGTCCTTTCAATGGTTGTTGCTGTCCACCAGTATGCAGACGACACCCAGGCCAGACAGCAAGAGTGACTTATAAAGAAAGGACAGATTACCGGAGACCAGCTAATTAAAATCCGGCTTCGATGGAAAGTTGACTATGTCTAGTATCTAGAGACACTAATGTCACCTGCTTAGGTAGATTAGATTATATTTCGTTGTTGCTGTCGTATTCATCGTAACTTTCGCTATCATTAGACCTATTGTAAATATATATATATATATATATATATGTATATATATATATACATATATATATATAAGCCCATTTGGATACACGTTCGAGAACACAACAAGCAATAGCTCGAGGTGCCTAACTGGCTGTCATGCAAGCCGCACTAGTTTCGTATATGTTTGCTTGCTTTTCTTTATTTTGCGGTGGGATTGAGGGTCGTAGTGCAAGCCGGAACGTACACAAGCTATCGTTTGATAATAATAATAATCTTCGTTTAATATTTTCAAACTGACATTTACGCAGTATGATTACAAATCAGTATGAACGGATGATCACAGGAGTCGAGTTTAACTGTACACGGCAGCCATGCAAGGCGTCCATCACGTCCTACATCTCATTTTCACAACGCGCCTTCTCGCGAATGATAGGCTGAGTGGACCTTTGGGAGGGTTGCGGGAAGCGATCCCGCTACCTATTGCTCTTCACGCCAGTGATGTTACCACTACTTTATGGAAGAAAAGTTTTCACTTTGGTTAAATTTTCGATGGTTTATGTCAGGGATTAGCACGGCCAAGTGAAGTGAAGCCCAGATAATTAGGGCTTCCTCCGTCTGTATACTGCTGGGAGTTCCATACCAATGACGTCAGGTCTACTCTCGCCGCATGACACTGCCGAGGGGTATGGGTCGGTAGGCCTTCCGACCTAGCCTGCACTTGGAATGTCAAGTCCATTGTCTCCTCGTTCCGAAGGGGTGTGGCGAGCGAGGCCCTGCATCGCCAGAGCATAAGGACGTTGCCACGATGCCGTGGAGAAAGTACAGCCTCTGACGTCAACATATTCGTCGGCAGGTGCTCTCTGTGGCACCTTGCTATTGCCCTTCAGCGGTGCTTTGTTGTCACCGACACTGTTCCACCTTATAACTTTTCGCCCTATCCTACGGTTAACACCCGAGTCAGAGGTTTTGGTCGAGCTCATCGCCAGCCACATAATGTTCTTCGTTTTATTTTGAGTTGGTTAATAGCAATCACCGAACTATAATCCTGTTGTTGTATGCCAATAAAGTTTTGACCATTGTCTCGGTTCGACAGCTGTTTCTACACTGATCCTTTGTAATTGTAACCGCCTGCGGTGCGACGGACGGAGCATTTATTAAACGAATGTAATGCTATAGGAACATACATGTCCTGCTTGTGGTCCAGTGGGTACTCTTCTAAACAGAAAGGGTAAATCTGCGATACATAGAGATACACATACATACATACAAACATACATATGTACGTACGTACGTATACATATTGATACGTATTGATTCATACATACACGTACATTGCACACACACTTATATATATATATATATTATATATATACATACATACATTCACTTCCACAAATATGACATTCGACATGAGATTGTCTACTGTTGTAATTCTCTTATATATGGATCCAAGACAGCAACTTCAGTACAGGTCCTGAAATCCTTACTTTAGGGCAGTCACCAAAATGTCAAAGTTTTCATAATTATTAATCATGTTCCTAAATATTTACAATGGCTGTCTGGGGAAGATGGATTTAATGTCAGAATTAATGTAACCGTTTGAAGAAGAGTTGGCTCTGGACAAATTGCAGTAAATTCAAAAGAATTCTTTCTCGTCAACTCCCCTCATTTCGCCAAAGGTTCCTCGCTGATTACTTTAAATGGCTGTAATACAAGCAACACGCGTCACGGTATATAGCCTACAGCGTTTACAGTGACATTTCTAAAAGTTTTATGAAACCCTGCCCTGGCTTACGGCGTTGACCTGTTACAGTGTGTTTACTCTTTTCATAACCTATCTCTCTACATGTCTGGATAGGCGTTGATGCGCCTTTGATTCATCCTTTTGTGCATTATCCTATGTAACGGCGTTACATAATTTACTAGACTATTATTCATCCGAAAGTGTCGATCACTGTTCGTATCGCTTCATTAACTGATTATTTGATATGGAGAGCATTAACTGCAGCGAATGTTCGATATATATGCATATGATTGATTTCTCTTGCAGTTTTAAGCACTTGCGATTCCAATCCTTGTCTGAACGGCGGGACTTGTAACGATGTTAACGGCGACTCGTATACCTGCACTTGCCCGATACAATGGACCGGAGTGATATGTGAATCACGTAAGTTCAGATCAGTTGACAAAAATTCTATAGGCAAAAATATGGCCACATTTGGTCGTGGGGTTTGATGGGTTAATCTAGTCCAGCGGTTCTCAAACTTTTCTGGGTCGCGACCCACTTGTGAATATCTTGGCAGTCTCGATACCCACTGTATAAAATTAAGCATTGTGTACTAGAATTTGCTTCGTAAATTATTATCGAAATATGCGGATTTACGTACAGCGCTTAGAAATTTAAAGCATTAAAAGGAAATTTAGGTAAAAGCAGTTTACAATTTATTGCAACCCAGCTTGTTATAGCCCAATTATAGTCAAATGTTGTTCCTGCAAAAAATAAATGTTTCTCGAAAATATTTGGCGACCCACTTACCAGAGCTTCGCGACCCACATTTGGGTCGCGACCCACAGTTTGGGAAACTATGATCTAGTGGATCATTTACATTTATTCCTTCCAAAAGCTCTCATTAACAAAAGAATACTTATCTAGAAGAAGTCAGAGGTTTGCTGTCAGAGGTTTGGGATTCAGAGTAAAATCACCCTTATGTCATAAGATAAAGTAATTTGTTAATACTAAGAACAGTGACAAACATGTATATGTAATCTTACTGCGTAGGTCAGTTTGAATTAATAAATGAAGATTACTATTATTATTATTATTTTGCTCCGAGGTAAAAATGATCCCTCAGGGACTTTAATATTAGTAAAACTGCTAAGGGTCTGGAACGGCTAATTATTATTATTATTATTATTATTATTATTATTATTATTATTATTATTTTTATCATTATTATTATTATTCTTATTATTCTTCTTCTACTTATTATTATTTTTGTTTTTGTTTTTTTATAAATAATTTTGCCTCGCGGTATCAAGAATCCCCAGGTAAATTATTATTATTATTATTATTATTATTATTATTATTATTATTATTATTATTATTATTATTATTATTATTATTATTATTATTATTATTATTATCATCATCATTATCATTATCATTATTATTATTATTATTATTATTATTATTTTTTTTAACGCCCGAGGTAAAAAGAATCCCTCAGTCTCTTAGAAACTATCCCTTAATACGCCCCACACTGGAGTTAGCTGTCCTCGTCCTCGGTGACTTGCGTAAACGTGCCTCTGAAGGCTGCTGCGTTGAATCGCTGCATGCATTATTATTATTATTATTTTTTTTTTTTGGCCCCAAGGTACATATGATCCCTTGGGGACTTAAATATTAATTAAAATAAGCTATTATTATTATTATTACTATTATTATTATTATTATTATTATTATTATTATTATTATTATTATTATTATTATTATTATTATTATTATTATTATTACTATTATAGTAAAACATTTCATTGTACGCTCTAGCAAGACGTACATTTGCTGTGGTAAGCTAATGTGGCTTCCAGCATGCCAGTCCTGGTCTACAGGTCTAACCTACCGAAATGTTAACATACAGTGGATGTTCCATTGTCCATAGAGAACCATTGTAAATATTTAGGAACATACATCTGTCTAGATGGGAGTAACTGTTATAAGCCATCTTGGCCATAGCCCCTCCCAAATTCCAACTGGGTGCAAGGCTTGTAATGAAGGACATGGTCAAGATTTGTAGAGTTTCACTTATCTCAAAATCCAGACGGTTGCCAATGGTTCCTCTGGGACAAAGGTAAAGGGCCAAACAGAAATTGCCACGTCACTCGAGCTCCAACTGAGGAAGACCCCGATAAATCTAGGCCCCCTGTCCACAGGCCACGTGATTAACGAAGTCAATTAAACACAGAACAATTGAAAAGCATTTAGCATACGCTGTGCTTGTCTGCACACAGCCAACAGAAAGGCTTAAGACAAGATGCGTGACGTCATAACGTGGATACGGCTGCACTCACTTGAGTGCTAAGTGAAAGAGAAAGAGAGAGAGAGAAAAAGAAAGAGAAAGAAAGCGAAGGGCAGAGCGAGAGTTTTTGCATCGTGTGCGCCACCCAAATTTTCACATCGCGTGATCGCATAACCTGCTACATGTTTTAATTATTGAACAGCTTTCCGATTCAACGAATCTCTTTGCTCAAGAATAGGACGTTAAGGAAGGAATTGCAACTACATTTGACAGTTTATTGTGATTCTAAATTTATATTGCGCCGCTTTAATTGGAATCAAATAAAGGTGCTACGTAACAATGCCATAGAGAACTTAAAGTTCATCTGATGACCCAGGGCCGCCGACAGAAATTCCGGGCCTCTAGGCAGAGCAGTCACGGGGCCCCTAGGCAGAACAGTCACGGGCCTCTAAACTATCTTTAGGCTTTATATAAATATAATATCGTACGGTAGTACGAAAAAATAAAAAACACAAATTGAAATAATAAAAGTGCGTGTACGACAGTACAATATTATATTTATATCTACAACTATGATTTTATTCAGAAGCTTGAAGTAAACTGATTGCAGTTAAGCGTCAGGTAATATAGTTAAAAAGGCATAGATCATAAACTTTGTATAACTGATTATAATATTTCCATAAGTTGATTGCGGACCCCTAAAAAGTCGCCGGGCCCTTGGGCATTTGCCTCCTGCCCACCCCTCTCGGCGGGCCTGTGATGACCCGAAATGTTACCATAGGCCCTACGAGAGGCAGGTTTTCGCTCTGACCCAGAGCCCAATCAAAGTATTTTCATTCAAAGTTAATAGTTGAAACCATGTTGAGAGTTCATTAATCCCATTGCTGGTCGACAGAGATCGACGATAGGCCACGTGGATCGGTTACTTATAACCAGCCCTGCAGAAGCCTCTCGTAGACGGCCGAAGACGCGGAGTCCCTCGAACCCACGCATTGGGCAGGACAGATATAGGTCGCCCGTCGTAATGTATTTCGTGGTTTACTCTGGAGCAAGACGAAGAAACTGCTGAGTAATAGAATCTGGCAAAACACGAATGCAGACATTCGCCAATCCTCTAGCATTACATTGCGTTCTAATGTGGTGGCTCAGTGGTAGCCTAAGTTCGGCGCCTTGTGACCGGAGGGTTGCAGGTTCGAATCCCACTTTAGTCGCTGCGTACGGACCTTGGGCAAGTCCTTCACTCGCAATTGCTCGTGGCGCTTCAGCGTGAAAATTCCGGCACAGTATCAAATGCTGTAGTCGGGAGCGCCTCTGAGTAGTAGTTGACTTCGAGAGGCGCTATAGAAATATCCGGAATAAATAAAATAAAATAAATAATCATCCACAAGAAAATAAGTCTACGCCAATCATTATGTCCTGCATTTCAGCCAATGTCCATCATAAGCGGTGTGTTTGTTTTGTATCCAGTTAACTACAATGAGTCGTTGGTCTGTGGTACAATGTTGGAATGGGCGCAGTACAACGCGGGGAATGGCTTCACAAGACTGTGCCAACTCACGGCGCCTGAAAATGACACCGCAGCACGATCCACTGAATGCCGTTACACGATCCAAGGAATTCCACTTTACGATGAATACACCGGCCTGATGAGTGCCGGCGGAAACTTCGGCTGCATCGTCAGTCAGGATTACCCGAATGACTTACCGGCAACGAGTCATCTATCGTGTGCGAATGATTACCAGCAGGATGTGTCAATCGGCAGCTACGCATCCGCCCGACTTATGGTCTGCCTTCGCTATCCGTACAGAGGAGTTCCGGCTAGAAAGTACAAATAAGAGTCATACATGCTACAGACATCTGACATGTGACATTTACAGTCTAGATATAGAAGTAATAGTGAAAATAACTCTAGTTGCTAATTTTATATTTTCCTAAAATACAATCAATGAGAAGTATATAGTATCCAGTGGCGTCACTAGGGTTGGTGTCACCCAATGCGGTAAGTCATAGTACTACCCCCATTAGAAGTAACAAAAGTAAACGAGCGTAGAGTTTCAGCTATAGGTAAATTGATACTGATACAGCACATGTAAGCTGGGCTTATGAAAAATGTTTTTGTTGTTATCTGTTATTGTTAATTTAAAAATAACAAATTTCTGCTTAAACTCAGCGCTCAAATGTTTAGACAGTCATTTTGTCTTTTGGTGTCACCCCTATAAAGGTGTCACCGGTGCGGCCCGCATTCCTCGCACCACCAGTGACGTCACTGATTGTATCTCACGTTATACGTGAACATGTACATAGCATTAGTCAATGTGAAGAATGAAATGCAAATCATTTGATGCGTGAACCAATGAAACGTAAATGAATAGCGTGTTGTTTTCATGTAGCTTTTATGACCTATTCTCCTGATGCAAGCTTGTGGAACAAAAAAGTGAGGCTGTACGATAACTATGACGAACATCTAGCGCGGAGCCCCAAATTTCTAACCAGCGTTTTATATCTGTTTGCTCAAAGCCTCTTCGTGCGCTAAATACATTCACGTTTTTGGGTCTACATTAAGTATGAATCGCTCAGATGTATTCGCAGTGGTGGGGAGTAGGCAGATATTGTTGTTGACTACTGGTACTTGAACTACTTTCCAATTAGTTTAAAAGTAGTTGACCATGCACTTTCTCCGGAAGTAATTGTAACTAGATAAACTACAATATCTCAAGTTGGAGTTCAGTACTTTTCTGTGAGAACTTTAAGCAAGAGATTCTTCACTTGCAAACTTTAAACTCTTCATCAGCGAGGTTTTTCCTTCTCAGTTGGCCTCAGTGTTTGATAGGCTGCTTTTCCGATTATGAGAGAGTGTTCTGATTATAAATTAATAGGGTGATAATAAAGTTAATTTAACAGTTTTTCTTGCGTTGTTTTAGTTTAGATCTGTAGTTTACTGTTTCAGCAACTCATTTCTCATCTTCCGAGAGAGGCAAAAGTAGCCATAAAAAGTGCTTTAACAAGCAGTTAACTACTCGGTTAAGTTAACAACTAGCTACCAACAACTAGCTAAACAACTTTAAACAGTAGTTCAGTTAAACAACGTTAAAAGTACCTTATGCCTGTCACTGTGAATTGTTTTTTATTGCTCAGTGTTTCCAGAATGTCTCTCTCCCTCCTCTCCTCTCCTCTCTCTCTCCCCTCTCGCTCTCTCCCCATATATATATATATATATATATATATATATATATATATATATATATATATATATATATATATATATATATATATATATATATATATATATATATATATATATATATATATATATATATATATATATATATATATATATATATATATATATATATATATATATATATGCATGCATATATATATATATGCATATATATATATATATTTTCGTGCAATATACATACATATGCATTAGGCCTACATTGCACAATGTTTCACAATTAGTAAATGTGAAACGAAGGATACTGTACTGTGACCTACACCTGAGGTTCTTAACCTTTTTTGGCACACGACACACCAAAACAGGCAACCGAATTTAGCGACACACCATGCAATCGTCGTACGTGAATATTGTGAAAAATGCTAAAGTTAAACTAGTTATTTATTTAAAATGCTAAATTGTTAACATTTTTAACGAATGAAAATGTTCATATTGGACCCTTTCTAGTTTCTACTTTGACTTAGGAACAGTTAATGGGATTTTTGTTCCAGGATATTTCTTAGGGTCATAAAACGAGGATCCACGATATTTCAAGTAGTCATCGTTCCACTTTCGCACAACAGATTTCTTCTTTTTCATGTTTTTCTTGGTTGGTTTACTAAAACTAGCAGTGGCAGCAGCATCGCTTTCGTATTCACTGCTGTTCGTGCGAGAATCCGTCTCATTGCTACCAAAATCTGATTCCGCATCATCAGTTGTAGATTCGCAAAATTTTCGTTTGCTTTTGAAAATTTATCCATTTCGATTGTACGGTAATGGGTAAAAGTTTACATCGTGGCGGTCGCAAACGTGGACACTGTACAAGCATATTATCTTACATTATGTGTATAAGGTAAACATTATGGTCGACTCTGATTGCGATATAACACAATGGATATATAGAGTGATACTAATTCTCACAGCCTACGTCCGCTACAGTAAGTGTAATGCAAGAATGACGGACGTAGGCTGTGAGAATCCGCGACACACCAATTTTTCGCGACACTCCAACGACACACCATGTCCACGCGACACACCGTCCGTCGATTCGCGACACACTAGTGTGTCGCGACACACACGTTAAGAACCTCTGACTTACACCAACAGTGTTGTAGAGAACTGCAAATGGAAAATTGATGGGATTAAGAATGAGCGCTAAGGTCAACAATTTAGGAATGGCGCGTGTATAACGTAAAAAATTCTAATGCGATACCTTTCAAACAAAGAGGGACAGACAGACAGACAGAGACAGATAGACACATACACACAGAGAGAGAGAGAGAGAGAGAGAGAGCTATTAAATAGATAGAGCAAGAATGGGACAATGTCATCTAATGTGTCTACAATAACAAACGGGGAAAGCGGGTCCAGGTCACATGACTTTATATTAGAAGACGAGAGTAGACGACGTAAATCAGATTCTTGGATAGGTTGAAATTCCTTGAAGACTGAGTCAGTTGAAGTGAAGGAAGGAGGCGATGAGCCAGCTGCAGAGTCCCGAAGGTCATCCTGCTGAGATTTAAGCTGGGTCATGAGAATGAAAGACTCGTCGTCGTTCGAGAAGAGCAGCACGGAAGAACCAAGATGGCCGACCAACGGCGTTTTGGGTTACCGGAGTTTCTTGTGACTAGATCCTCCCAGTAGGCGGCTTCCTTCTGGCGATATAGAGTCGATGAATGGAGCGTAGCTAAGCAACCCAGGCGAGACGATCAGCCGGATCCTTAGCGTAAATCTCACTACAATCAGATTGCTGTGGTTGGTCTGGTGTGATTGGAGTAGACATTTTCAGCATCTGGTGAGGGGTCTTCAAAGAGTGGATTCATAGAGACTTCAGTCAGATTTCCTTTTATCAACCGTGCATACAACTTATTCACAACAAACCCAATTCGGAGCAACACATTTTGGATTCGTCCCGTGCTTCAAAGTCTGTAACTACGATCAAACATTCATTGCATATGGAAGGTCGATTTAAATCGAGTCTCTCTATGCTGTTTGTTGACAGTCGTTTGAACAAATTCCTTTTGTTCGTGTATTATGACACACTTATTAATCGCCACCACCTAATGACCAAGCATCAATCGATGGCGCTGAGCAACAGTGAAAGACTTGCTCAAGGTCTCTATACAGTATTCGTCTGAGAGGATACTTGAACCCGTAGCCTCCGCGTTACAAAGCGTGCACTCAACCAATAGGCTACCGTGTCCCACATCTCCTATGAATTCTATTGTGCTCTGCGAATAGTTAGTTTCTCTGTTCTCTTACCGGTTCTATCTCTGTGATGCTCTATGCCCTTGGCTCTAAGCCATACGAGACAGTTCAGACTGTTTTGATATGCAGTCAATACACATCGCTGCATAAAGTTAGCTGATGAGAGTAACTCTGTAAAGAATATGAGAGTCCTAACTAAATATCATCACCGCTTTAATGCGTTTCACAACATCTCATAAACTATACTATATCTCCTATTCCAAAGTAGTTTGTTACTTTTAGGTGACAGCATTTTACAGCGGATGTGTCCAGAACTTCAACCTAAAGAAAGAACAGTCCTATCTCTTTGAATAACTGGCACCATAGTTACATTTGGCGTAAACAGAGTTACAGTTTCTCAAAATATACTCAATGAACTAAGAATTATTAAAGGTTGTTAAAGTGAGGCATGTTAAATCAGCCCAGTAGACTTCGGTACAGAAGTGTCTACACTGCTTTAATCTGAGGTATCTACAGTAATATAACAGAATTCATTCTAGGTATGTAGGCTAAGGTAATTTTGGAACACAGTAGACACATAGGCGCCTTAGAAACTGTAGGAGTTCAGAATAGGATTCGTTGTTGTAACTTCTCAAGATTAACTGCATTCACCTGGCCAACTTTTAGAGAGCGCCTAAGTTAAGCTACATCGAGAACTTCACATCACTGGACATTAGATAGCTCCAAGAAAACAGATTATACAGCAGCTTGCACATTCTAAGAGCTTCTAGAAGGTAATCCATCCACGTCAAATGTTCAATAGGCCAAGAATAATTAAGTAGGTTGGACTAAGGCCGCCCTATTTGTAGACTTATAATGCCACTCTAAGAATCTAAGGTAGAAGGCCATATGGGTTGCTGAACCAATCAGAAGTACACCTTTACCAAAGAGATCAGAATTACTTAGGATACATAAGTCCGTAGACAGGGAGTCAGAGAGTCAGAGTCAGTCAGGAAGTCGTTCAGTGAACACCGATTTCTACTAACTAACCGAGAAGAGGCATTATAATTTAAGCTGCAGCAGGTTAACCAGACAGTGAATCACGTAGGCCTATAATCGTAATCGTAATCACCAGTCTTGTTGTCAAGACCTTAAACCTCAAGACCAAGACCAAGACCTTGAACCTCAAGACCAAGACCAAGACCAAGACTTTGAACCTCAAGACCAAGACCAAGACCTTGAACCTCAAGACCAAGACCAAGACTTTTGGTCTCAAGACCAAGACTTTTGGCCTCAAGACCAAGACTTTTGGCCTCAAGACCAAGACCAAGACCAACACTTTTAAAAACGAACTCGAGTGCACTCGAGACCAAGACCTTGGTCTCGAGGACAACAAGTCTGGGTCTAGAGACTCTAAACACGGTAAGACCTGTCAACTGCAGATGAGAAACCGTTGGTTGGGCTCAGCATGTGCGCGCGTGTCTGCCTGTTACCTGAACAATACTTGCCAATTGATCAATTTTTTACATAACATAGCGTAGAGCGCAACTCTGATTTGAAGCGGCGTTATATACATATAAACGCTCAATTACAATCATAATTCTACAGCAGATCCTCAGTAACTTACTGAGAATCTGCTGTAGAATTATGACAGTAAGCATTTCCATTCAACAAAAAATAAAATGACTCTTGCATTTCTAATCTTCGTTAATGTGTCATCATTAACACATATGACGTATTCGATCGCATTTCTTTTAAGGTAGGCCTACTGTATCTATAATGACGTCTATTTTTTTAGCATTATTAAGAAGCTAAACTGCTGGGGAAGGAAAATTGCTCACGTATGAATGACATATGACAACTGATATTCTAGTTATGATGAAAACTGTCTGATTCTAATAACGTTACTTAACCTGGAAACTAGTCACAAAGAGAAGAGAACTTCGTGATTAGAATATAAAAGTAATTTAAGGAAGAAATGAATTTCAGTTACAAACAATTAAAAAATAATAATAAAATGTAAATGTAAACCCATAATAAACATACCACAATGAAGGAGCTTCCCATACCAAATTTAGGGAACAGTCACCAGCCACGCAGCGATCCGGGCAAGACACGTTCTCCTGCCCGAATGCTGCGAATCCAGAATTCAAGGCTCACAAGATGTGGTCACGTGTTCCATCGAGGCTTCTCGACAAGGGAGCAAAAGATAGGACAGCAATTTGGCAGAATCGACCGAAGGGACCCCTACCCCGGTTCCATGGGCCCCCTACCCGGGTACCATGGGCCCCCTACCCCGGTACCATGGGTCAGGGACCTGTCAGGAAGACCGATTGCTTCAGCCGGGACCCATAACGAGTTCAACTGATAGGATTCACACTCTGTCGGGGATTAAACACATATGCCGCACATACCAAGGAAGAAAGTCATTCACATTGATTGCCCAACCATTTATGTAGCGCCACGCGTATCTCCTCTATATGACCATTACATATCGACAGTCAAAGATGGTCGAAGAATTCGAGCTCGCTTCTTTTCAGTGCTAAGGAAACTCACCATTCGAACTCAATTTCTATGAAGTTATTATTCGTTAATGTTAAAGGTTCATCAGTCACTCTGTTTCAGAGTAAAGCAGGGAGGTGACCTGACCGACGTCTCTTTGAGCGTAGACTCGGGCCCGACCTGGGCTGGTGAACCAAAGTCCTCCGTGCCCACCTTCACGTGGTGCGGACCGTTAATACCCTCCCATAGGAAGGGGAACGAACGGGCACGGCAGGCAAAACCAGGGGAAGGCAATGGCAAACCACCCCTGTTAACATGCCAAGAAAATCGTCATGAGACACAACAAACCAAAAACGCCGATAGTCGCAGATGGTGGGACTCCCAGGCCGGAGCGCGACTCAAAAGCTACTGGGGAAGAGCAAGACGGTGAGTCAATGACCCTTCGGTCTAATGAAGCAACAGGACAAAAGCCGAAAGGACGTTTTGAGGTGGATCGTATTGAGGGGAAAAGACTCAACCTGAGCTGCAGTCAAAAGATGAAATTGGGTACATGGAATGTACGTACCATGCAAACCGGAAAGATGGATGTGATTCAAGGAGAGATGAAAAAATTGGACTTAGCAATATTGGGATCAAGCGAGACAAGATGGAAAGGACAAGGACATTTCAGCTGGAATGGGTACAAGATAATAATGTCAGGACAAAAAGAGAGAGGAAGAAATGGAGTTGCAATCATGTGTGATAAGACAAGTACAAATGCGATAATGGGTTATGATACGGTGAGCGATAGAATCTTGAGTGTAAGATTCAGAGGAGAAAAGGTAAACACAACTATTATACAGATACATGCTCCAACATCGATAGCAACTGAAGAAGAACATGATAGTTTCTATAATGATTTGCAGAGTACAATGGATAGAACTTCGAAAGGAGATGTACTGATAACCATGGGGGACTTTAACGCGAAGGTGGGGCAATGCAAAGGAGATGATAGAGGAACAATGGGTATTCATGGACTGGGTGAACAGAATGAAGCTGGGGAAAGACTTGTTGAATTCTGCAAAGGGAATGACTTGAGAATCATGAATGCATGTTTTGAACAGCCAAAGAGAAGACTGTACACATGGACGGCACCGAATGGGAAATATAGGAATCAGATTGATTACATTTTGGTTAATAAAAGATGGAACAGTACGATAAGAGATCTGAGAACTAGACCAGGAGCGGATTGTGGTACCGACCATGAGCTACTGGGAGCAACACTGAAAACGAAATTAAAAAAGCTGAAGAAAGGAGATCGAATGACTAGATACGACTGCAAGGGCATTACACCGGAATACAGGATGGAAATAAAGAATCGATTTGAAGTACTTGAGAGAGATGAGATAGAGGCAGAAGATGATTCGAACAATACATGGGAGAGAATGAAGAAAACCATAGTTGAAGTTGCTGAGAAACATATCCCAAAGAAGAAGAAAATCACAACTACAACTTGGTTGTCGAGTGAAGCTGTGGGCATAGCAGCGGACAGGAAGGCTGCAAAGAAAGCAGGCGACAAAGATAAGGTAAGGGCACTGAATAGTGCCTTCCAAAAACAAGCACGGGAAGATAAAGAAAAACATTTAAATGAAATGTGCAAAGAAATGGAAGATGAAGGAAGGAAAGGGAGAACTAAAGAATTGTTTTCAAGAGTAAAGGAAATAACGGGAAAATTCACACCTAGAATGGGCTCAATGAAGACAGGAGATGGAAACGTAATATGCGATGAAGAGAAGATGAAGAAAAGATGGAAAGAATACACAGAAGAGTTACATAGTATAGATAAACGAGTCAAAAAAGAGCAAATTGATGTTACAGGGTATGAAAAGGAACCGGAGGTTATGGAAGCAGAGGTAGAATGGGCAATAAAACAACTCAAAGATAATAAGGCGCCGGGTCATGATGGAATACCTATAGAACTGATAAAAGCAGGGGACGATGCAATGATAAAAACAATAACAAAATTATGCAATCAAATATGGGCAACTGGAGAATGGCCGAATGATTGGAAGAAGTCGATCTTCATACCGATATTCAAGAAAGGCGACGCGAGGGAATGCGAAAATTACAGGACGATAGCAATAATATCACACACTAGTAAAATATTACTGAAAATAATCCACAAAAGAATGGAAAGCACAATAGAGAGGGAACTTCCGGTGAACCAGGCTGGTTTCAGGAAATCTCGAGGAACTAGAGACCATATTGCCAACCTAAGGTGGATAATGGAACGGCAAAGGGAGTATGGACAAGAGGTGCACATCTGCTTCATTGATTATAGTAAGGCATTCGACTGCATTAACCACGATTTAATGTGGAAAACTCTACTTGAGATGGGAATTCCGAAACACTTGATATGGCTATTAAGGGGACTATATGAAGATCAGATAGCGGTGATAAGAACAGAATACGGAGACACTGATAAATTCAATATTAAGAAAGGGGTGAGACAGGGATGCATTTTGTCTCCATTCCTGTTTAACTTATACGCTGAAACAATAATGAGAATGGCGGAAATGGAAGGGGCAAAAGAGGGAATAAAAATTGCGGGAAGGACATTGAATAATCTTAGATATGCGGATGATACAACACTAATGGCAAAAAGAAAAGATGAGCTGATAGATTTAATAAGAAGGGTAAGGAGAGAAAGTGAAAAAGCTGGCTTATACTTCAACATAAAGAAGACAAAGGTCATGACAACAGCAGAATGGGATACTTTTGAGATTGACGGAGAAGAAATAGAGGTGGTAGAAAGCTTCACTTTCCTGGGATCATTGGTTGAAAAAGAAGGAAAATGTGATACAGAAATAAAACGAAGGATTGCGATTGGGAAAGCTGCAATGATAGGACTGGAAAAGATATGGAAGGACAAGCATGTGAGCATAGATACAAAAAAGCCTCGTGAGAGCCCTAATCTTTCCAACGGTTTTGTATGGTTGTGAGTCGTGGACAATGACAAAGAACATGGAGAAAAAGGTCAACGCATGTGAAATGTGGATATGGAGAAAGATGTTGAGAATATCATGGACAGAGAAAAGGACGAATGATTCAATACGAGTGGAGATTGGTGTCGAGAATGAAGAGTCATTAAAACAAAAGGCGACAAGATTGAAGCTAGGATTCTTTGGTCATGTTATGCGATCTGATGGGCTAGAAAAGGAAATGATGTTGGCTTGTGGTGAGGGAAAAAAAAGACGGGGTCGACCAAGGAAGATATGGATGGATGAGATTCACGATGTAACTGGCATGAACTTGGAAGAACTAAGAGACCTGACTTCGAATAGGAAGTAATGGAAAATGTGTATCATGACGGTCGCTAGAGCTCCAGGAGTTGACAGCACAAGGTGACAAGGTGAATGTTATGTAATTTAGTCTACAACCGGAGAATAATTAGTGTTGTCAGCAAAGCAATCAGAATATTTCTACTGTAACTCAAGTATTCTTACATCTGAAGAATTGGATACTATGAGCTCAGACAGATTAGAGTCATACGAAGGACGCTTTCGAGGGATGCTGCGGCTACACTGGTGCACTCCTTTGTCCTGTCGCGGCTGGATCATTGTAATGGGGTGCTGCTGGGCCTACCCGGATATCGACTACATCAGCTTCATTGGCTTCCCCTTACTGCTCGGATTCAGCTGAAGGTTCTCACTTTAGTCCTTCGGTCCTGTACAGGCTTAGCACCCAAGTACCTCTGTGACATTGTTCGTCTGCCAATTTCAGCTACTTCCTTCCGTCCATTGCGATCGCTTAATCGCCATGATCTTCTTGTACCACGAGCCAGGACCACTATGGCCAAAATTCGAGCCTTTTCTTGCACTGGTCCTGCTCTATGGAATGAACTTCCTCCATTGACACGTGCTTCTTTACTAGCTGGTGGCCCAAGTGCCTCGTTCCACTGTCTTAAAACCACTTTCTATTCACTGGGTCTTTCGCACTTGGAGCGCCTCTGATTAGCGAATACTGTGAGAGGCGCTTTATAAATGTTTAGATACAATACAATACAATACAATACAATACAAGATCACTACGCTGGTCTGGAAAGCTATGACTGGAGTTGTTCCGGACTACATCGCCGAGCTGTGTCAGCCAGTCTCGATACAGCAGGGGCGTCGGATGCTTCGATCGGCTGCAAAGAACGACCTGATGGTTCCACTGTTTCACCATTCGCTCGTTTCCCACGGGCTCTTCGGGTGGACCAGAGGGGTTCGTCCGGGACACCTCTTGCAGTTGGTGAACCATCGCGAGACGTCTGTCGCATTACTTGATGTTTTGACCGACTTCGTCAATCTTCTGCTGCGAGTCGTGTGCTCGTCTGAGGTGATCACGTAATAATCAGTGGCAACCATATTGCGATTTCTCCAAAATCAAGGGCCTCAGATTCATTGCCACTGGCTACATCTGGAGGCGTATTGCGGCAAAATGTGCAAATAAGTATGCTGTCAACAATTTACTATAAATTTCACCCGCTTCAAGTTGGCATTGCTACCTATGCGGGCTGTGAGGCGGCAGTACACGCAGCATGCATGTTTATTAACCCTATGCCAGAAGATCATGTTTTTGTTACCTTGACTTAGTAAATGATTTCAACAGTTTAAGACGCCATGTCATGCTTAAGGCCGCTTTAAAAACAATCAACGAGCTATACTGTTTTGTCCATCAGGTCTATGGGACTATCTCTGTTCTTAGGTTTGGTCAGTTTTCAATCTCTTCACCAATTGGTCATCCACATTCAGAACAACTCATTTTTTGCCTGTCTCTTCGCTCCCTACAATCGATAATTCGCGTGGGATATCTGGATGAGCTTACTTTTGGAGGTCACTAGGAGACAGTAGATCTCGAATTCGATTCTAATCTTGGATCCACCATTGGTCTCCATCTGAATCGCAGTGTATAGGAGCTGTTTTCCTCTTGAGCACGTCTCCTTCTGATCTGATTTCTAACTCCTTGATTGCTATTCAATGACCTTCCTTGGGTCACCACTTTTCATAGGACAGGCATTAGACGCGACTCTTATATATAACTGCGAGATTTTGAATGAAACAAATCAGAACCTTATCCGTCTGCCTTCCCTAAGCTCCCTCAATTAACAAAGATCACTCACTGGTACTCGCACTAGTAGGCACCTACTTCGTTGCGCTTCATGTTTTGACAACCCTACTTTGCAACGGCTTGACAACACCATGCGTGGAGGCCATGAATAAAATCATCAACATTAAACTTGAAAGCACCCAACAGTTGCAGTCTACACTGCCCATAAGACATGGTGGTCTTGTTATGAAGAGGGTTGTACCGCTGTCTGCTTCTGTCTATTTGGCTTCAGCTCCTGCTATCCTCTAACTCCATTTTTCCATTCTCAGTTCTTGCCCTGCGGCTGCTGATACGTGGTGATTTGTTAATGGCTCGCCAGGAGACACATTCTTCTTCGGTTGACCCAATGTCAACAAAATAGGCAACTTTTGACGGACCAATGATTGAAGCTCAGTATCCTTCACCCTAAATTAGAATTCAATTTCAAATGATCTACTTTTAAGATAGAATAGGGGGCCTTGACAATTCTGCTGGTCTGGAGTTTCGGATAAATTAAATCGCAGTTCATATCAAAATCAGCAGAGCTGAAGTATGAAAAATCTACTGTCTCAATGTCGAGAATATAAAGGGCGAGTTAAAGGAGTTGCTGTTCTTAATCAATTTTGTTATCTTTTAGGCTAACAGAGGATGTCATGGGTTCATACTTGACATTTGATATAGCAGTCATATATGCTTCACATTTGACATGCGGTAGAGTATTAATATTTGTATCGATATTTTGATCCGACCACCAATTTTTCGTGTTTATCTTTAATCGAGATTTCTAGGTAATATTGACATAAGATAGCTTATCTAAATGCACTACTTCGTTCACTACTTCGTCAGTTCGTTAGACAGTAGCCTAAACCTTTGCTGGGGTACACTTTCCACAGCAAAACTCACTCCAGCAATCAAATTACTGCCGGAAAAGGTCATATTAGGGTAACGGGGAAATAGTAAGTGATTTTAGCGATCCCCGACATTTAAGAAACCCAGATAAGAATCCCAGTTAGCTCTGTCTCTTCTCGTAACTCGCTCCTAATTGGATCATTTTGGTCCTACGAACAAACGCAATTACTTTTCTCGATTAGTATTTTGTTTTACCGCAGGTAGAATCTGCACCCTACCGATCAACCCTCCTCCTTTTTTCATGGGGAGACATGTAGTATTTCAAGCATGGTATTATCACTAGTTTATCATCAATCATCATTTTTTCTGCTATTCTAATGGAGCAAGACATGCATTCGTTTGCCATTGCTAAGACAAGCTGCATTCCAAATTACAATTCTTTGTACAAAACCAATAAAACTCCACGAGGCTTCAAAGACGCATAACAGAAAATAAGCAATCGGAGAAATAATTTTACTTCAAACCTTAACTACATCAGAGAATCTTCAGAGATGACAGGAACAAGTTTTTGATCATTCCATATCAAATTTCAAAACGTCTTTTGATTGAATGTATTATTAAGAGTCTTTGGTTAAGAAACTCGGAAGGCGATATAGTAAGTGCTGCATACATACCTACATTCACAGAGTCCAATTAACAACATGTCAAATCATGACAGACTGAGGCTTTTAAAACATGTCTCACAGTTAACAGGGTGTGCATATTCGCGAGCCATATATTATTTCAAATAATTGGCACAGCGTTAACGAGGGAATTCGATAAAGGCAGCTCAAGGTAGGTACCTGCCCAAAACTTCTTGAGTGCAAAGTTCACATAAATTGAACTGTAGTTAAATCAATCAATACCCTAGACATTGGAATAACAGCCTTAAACTGTTGACTAGAGTGTAAACCACTGTAGTCTCTCTCTCTCTCTCTCTCTCTCTCTCTCTCTCTCTCTCTCTCTCTCTCTCTCTGTCTCTCTCTCTCTCTCTGTTCCTGTCTCTCTCTCTGTCTCTGTCTCTGTCTGTCTCTCTCTGTCTCTCTCTGTTTCTCTCTGTCTCTCTCTGTCTGTCTGTCTGTCTGTCTGTCTGTCCGTCTGTCTCTGTCTCTTTCAGTCTCTCTTTCTCTCTCTCTCGTTCTTTCTCTTTTTATCTCATAGCTTTCACTTTATATATATATCTCTCTCTTTTTTCCCTGTCTCTCTCCAATATAGCTGTATAGTTAGATATAATGAGGGAAGGAAAGGTTGGAGTAGAAAGTCCTCAATACTTACCTTGAACCTGTTCTGTTCGTTTCGTTATCTTGTTTGAGGCTTCATGGTGAATCGACTGTACTTTGTGAGATCGCTCGTTTCACAAGTCAGCTTCCCCCGCCTCCGATTAAGGTTAATTAGGTCAACAACGTTCGTGCACTCGATCGATTGCGCTCAACGAACAAACGATGAGGCACTTGACGCGTATTAAAGTCGACTGATTTTCCAGATTGAAATTATTCGATACAATGGCTACCTTTAGTGCTAGAGGTTTGCTCGGATTTCTGTATCTGATGATTGTCAGGGCGATTGCTCAAGTTGAAGGCAAGTCTAGTCGCCAAAAAAGAGCAACTAGGCTCCATACGGAAATCGATAACTAGATTAATAATAAGGCCTAAAATACCTAGAGGGATTTATAGTATAAAAAACTTTAGTATTGTGGTAGCTCAACTCGACAACATGAATTAAATGGCCCAACAGCGAGAAACGGTGGCTGCTGGCAAAGAGGCTCTTGCCTGTAACGTGGAGTTTGCAGACGATCAGCACTGAAGCAGTCCTCATGCACATTTATTTCTATATCGGAACCTGTTAACTTTTTTAGTTTAGCTCGTCTCGAAGTGCACGACTGAGAACAGGCTGCAAACAGACACTTGATAGCGTGTTAACTAACAACGTACTCAACAGAATTTTCATGTGATCATTGTCTCATTGGTAATAGTACTGGCGAATTTGTATTGCGTTGCTTCCATATACATAATAGCCATGTCCAATCCGATTTATTAGAACACACGAACAATGAATTTAACAGGCAGATTAACAACAAGGTGTTAGCATAGGTGTATTTAATGGGATGCCCCTAAGGGAGGAGTCCCGCTAGTCTCGCCCTCATGAATGAAACCGAGTCACATTGCCTCCTACGACAAGATGGATCAGAGCATGCAAGACAGATGTGCATAACTTTGATGCGTTTATGCATTGTAAACCAGTTTACAAAAAGAAATGCATTCGAAGTTTTGAAACTCTATTAATTTACAAGACGTGGTTTTAACTGGGGTTCGTGATAGTTTGTACTCATTTCGCCACTGGTGGCAACTGTGGGTCAGTAAATAGTTGAGTCTTCGCAACTCTCTCTCTCTCTCTCTCTCTCTCTCTCTCTCTCTCTCTCTCTCTCTCTCTCTCTCTCTCTCTCTCTCTCTCTCTCTCTCTCTCTCTCTCTCTCTCTCTCTCTCTCTCTCTCTCTCTCTTAACCGTCCTCGATACGAGGGTTGGTCGCATTGTAGACGATTCTTCTCCATCCTTTCCTGTCTTCGGCTACTCGCAGCAACCTCTCTGTTGATAATCCCAACCATTCTGTAAAAAACCGTCCATAATGCTCATTGGGAAGAATGAGGTGGCAGATTCCCCTGCCTTTCCACCTCGCAGTGGAGGTCCATCGTGTGTATACCACCATAGACCAGCCGTTCGTTGATCAGCCGTTGTCGCTTACGCAATCCTCCGCCTGATCTCCGATGCAAGACCCGCTGCTGCCCAGGCCTTCGCCGCCCACGTTAGCCAGCTTTTCAGGGTTCCTGCAGAGCCTTCCCACCTCGCGAAGCGCCCTAGGTGGTACTTCAGCATACGCCTTCACCACTGATGGTATAGCCTCTGCAGGCAATCCCCTACTTGGCTGTTTACACCCCCTCACCACTTTGAGGTGTGGGTCGGACTTTGAGGCGGCTACCACTTCGCAACTACCACTTTATAAATAGGGTAGGCCTAGCAGTGGGGATAGTCTAACGATTAGCGCACTGAACTTCAACCGAGATGTCGAAGTTTCAAATCCGCGGTACGGTGGATAGATGTCAAATGACAATTTCATTTACTCTCTCTGTCTCTCTGTCTCTCTGTCTCTATTTCTGTCTGTCTGTCTGTCTGTCTCTCTTAGTTCCTTGCGTTCTTTGCAGAACATCGGGCGACAAGATTTCTCTTGTCGTTTCTGTAGCGAAATCAGCTATAACATGTACATTGTCGGTGGCGGGATCAGATGGTAAAGTAGAGAAAATGCCAACCGCCCTCATAAACCGAGGCTAGGAAAGTGAAGTCGCTAACACTATTTCATAATCATGGCTTCCCTTCGAGGATAGCTCAAAAGACTGCTCTTCTTTTCCTTTTGCTTCTTTTGAAAGAAAATTTTTCAGTATTAATTTTTTTAGTTTATCATTTTAAATATACTTTACAAACATAATGTTCAATTTCAAATATTTAAACTAGCTTAATAGAATAGAATAGAATAGAATAGAATAGAATAGAATAGAATATTCTTTATTGGAACCAATTGCAAACCGCATTTTGGTGTACAGCAACTTTAAAGTGTTTATACAGATTATATACATCTAATAATAATTACGTTAATATTGGCTGCTAATATAATACCCCCAATTTATAGTGTTTTTTTTACCCATTACGTATAGTAAGCCGCTTCATAAACCATCCTGATGATGAATGTTGTTCTAGCCAAGCTATCAGCGGTCGGGATTTCCACGTCGTGAGGTCGTGGGTGCAGGAAGTGCCCTCTAACAGTAATGTTGCTGTACGTTATAGCAACGACAGGCCTACTTTTGGTCCTGTCGATGCAGTTTCAAATATAATATAATATTGTACAAGCGCAGATCCGTTGCAGTCAGATACGCTGAATGATGGACAAATTATAGGAGAATTCGACGCTTTTCTCAGCCACGTGAGTGGTGTGCAGATGTCCCTCAGAAGATCAAACGTCGCCTAAAAGAGATAACCACCTTAACCAAGGCACAAAATGTCATGGATAAACTGACAATGATTCTAAGACAAAAAGAAGCAATTTACAGCTGCTGCTCTAAACAACATTTTGTAATTGTAGTTGTAGATGTTCATTTATATAGCACGTCTTGCGAAAATCATAAGATATGCTCGCGAACTAACCATTCAAGACCACGATCGAAAAGATTGGTTTCCGACCCCTTTCGAAATAAAGGCATAGAAAGAAGAAGTTCATGTCGCACATTGCGTGGAAGACTGCTCCAGAATGAGGGCCAACCACTGCGAATCTTCCATGTTGCATTGTACACTACACAATGGGTAATGACAAGGTTACCCTGTGTTGCAGAACGAAGAGATCTAAGACTAGGTAATGATGACACAGGAATACATAGCAGCTCTCTAAGGTAGGATGGAGCACAACTGGCCAGGAAGCTACGTGTCAGCATAAGGATCTTTAACTCAATGCAGCTTTGCATGGACAGGCAATGCAGCTCATCCTGCATGTAGTTATATATATGACTATACTTCGGAATCTCATCAATTAACCAAGATGCAGAGTTTAAAATACATTGAAGTTGATTAAACTAAGACAGAAGGAGGTCTGCATAAATGGCATTACCATAATTATGAAGTGTAGGCCTACAGAAACACAGTCTCAATTATGAAGTGTAGGCCTACAGAAACACAGTCCCATTAATGAAGTGTAAGCCTACAGAAACAAAATCTCGATATTGAAGTGTAACTATGCCTACAGAAACAACACAGGCTGATCGACGGCCACAACACAAACGGTGAGCAAATAATACAAACATGGACTAAATGTCTGAAACCTATCTCAACAGCAATAGAAAAAGAAGAAGATGACAAAAGTAGAAAAATCGTAGGTAGGCTAACGCCCATAATTCAACTGTTAAAAGACTTTACATAAAGATGCTAAACAAGTAAAACCAGCGTATTAGAATAGGCTGCATCTATGCGTCATGTATAAGCTCACGACGTTATATGCATAACGCTTAGAATGTGTTAACATGGATATTGTAAATATTGTATTCTATTTGGATATTTATAAAGCGCTTCTAGCAGGAGGGCCATTCAGAAGCGCTCCCAGTGCGAGAGAACCAGAGAGAAAAAGCAAGTTTTAAGAAAGGTAAAAGAGGAAGAGACGTTACCTGAGAGAATACAAGAACGAACGAAGGGAGGAAGCTCATTCCAAAGAGCAGGGCCAATGGAGGCAAAAGACCTAGATTGAGCCAGAGAAGTCCTGACACGGGGAATGAGGAGGTCCAAACGGTCAGATGAACGAAGAGGACGAAGAGAAGCAGCAGAGTGAGGGCGATGAATTAAGTCACATAAATATTTTGGCGCGAAACCAAGTTGAGCCTTAGAGACAAGGATGAGGACCTTAAATTGGATGCGGGCAGAAAGCGGGAGCCAGTGGAGTTCTTCTGCCATAAAGGTGGTGATATGAGAGAATTGAGGAAGATGGGCAATTAATCTAGCAGCAGCATTGAGAACGGACTGAAGAGGAGCAAGACGGACTTTAGGAAGACCAATGAGGAGGGAATTGCAGTAGTCAAGTCTAGAGCAGACAAATGCATGGACAATTGAAGTGAAAATTGGAGATGAGACAGAGCGACGGATAGCTTAAGGCGCCTTAGGTGAAAATAGGAAGTGCGAGTGAGTTTGGAAATGTGTTCAGTAAAGGTGAGAGAATTGTCAAGGGTCACTCCTAGATCACGAACGCTAGACGAGAAAGTGAAAAGCGGAAACCTTTGAGACAGTACAGCAAAGTCGAGTTTTTGAAGTTGCTGAGGAGTGCCAAACCAGATAAATTGGGTTTTGGACGAATTGAGGGACAGGCGATTGCAAAACATCCAGGTATGAAGATCATGAGAAAGAGCTTCGATGCGCTGAGCAAGAAGAAGTTGAGAGGAAGGAGGCCCATGGACATAAGCCTGGACATCGTCAGCAAAGACATGGCCTGAAGCCCCATGGATGAGGAGGAGAGAGGGGATACCGGCCGTGTACAAAATAAAGAGGAGAGAGCCTAGAACAGAGCCCTGCGGAACACCCAGTTTAATAGGGACCCACAGAGTTCTAGATTCGCCAGAGATAACCATCTGAGTGCGATCAGACAGGTATGACCGGAACCACTGGAGAGGGGGGCCCTTCAGACCGAAAGAGGTCTCAAGGCGCTGTAAAAGAATGGTGTGGTCAACCATGTCAAAGGCTGCGGAGACATCATATAGCGCCAGAAGAGTGAGTTCGGACCTATCAACAGCTGAATAAATTTCAGAAACCAAAGAAAGGAGGGCAGTTTCAGTGGAGTGGTGAGCCCTAAAACCTGACTGAAAGGGAGGTAGAAGCCCAGATTGTTTCAGATAGGGAAGAAGTTGAAGAGAGACAAGACGTTCAAGGGTTTTGGAGAGAAATGATAGATTAAAGATTGGACGGTAGTTTTGGCAGAGGTTTCTGTCAAGATTGGGCTTCTTGAGTGAGGGAAAAACAATGGCCCGCTTTTGCGAGGCGGGGACACAACCTTCGGAGAGGGACCTATTAAAGAGATAAAGCAGAAACGGAGCAAAATCGTCTAAAATGTCACTAAGAATGAAAGGGGGAAGAGGATCTAATTCACAAGAGTTTAAATTAACTGATGAAAGAACTGTACGAAGGTCCAAGTCCAATATGGGTCGGAAATCGTCAAAAGCAGATAACGTTGTGGTAAACGTCGGTGGAGGAGCATCCGATGTGGAGGCTCTGAGTCGATCTGTCTTTTCCGTGAGCATAGTCAAGAATTCATTTGCGGTGAAGGCAGGAATTTCTGAAGGGCGAGAAGGCCGGCCCGTCAGACCCGAGATGGAAGACCAAAGGCGTCTTGGGTTTTTGAGATTGCGTGAGACCAGCTTCTCCCAGTGAGCACCCTCCTTGCGATGGTAGAGACGATGAAGGGCACGAAGCTGGGCTGGCGATAGGCCGTCAGTCGGCAGTGCAGATATAAGTAGTTACTTACTGAGGTGTTAGGAGGCTCACGTGCTAGAACGCGCGAGAAAGATTTGCTGATAGAGTTTGTTTTAAGTTTCTGAAGAGTGCCAACTGTACATTATAAGAGAACACTGATTGTGTATTAACTGCAAGAAAATATTGTGAAAAACTGTTCGGACTGTGTACTTTTAATTGAGCTACGTAGATATAATAATAACAATAACAATAATAATAATAATAATAATAATAATAATAATAATAATAATAATAATAATAATAATAATAATAATAATAATAATAATAATAATAATAATAATAATAATAATAATAATAATATGCCACGGAATGTGCCACGGAATGCCATCGCATTCCATGGCACATTCAGGGACTCAACGGAGGACGAGGCCTGATCTCCTGGAAATAACATAACAACAAAGTAATATCTAAGTCCCCAAGGGATCATATGTACCTTGGGGCAAAAATAAATAAATAATAATAATAATAATCTTTTTCTCTATTAATTCAAACCGACAAACGCAGTGAGACATGACAGTACAATTATAATCAATATCTTAACTAAACACACCTTATGACAGCCATACAAGGCGCCCGCCCGAGGGTGTTGCGGGAATCGAACCGCGTACTGCTGCTCTCCTGCTGCTCTCCTGGCCATGAGTGTTACCATTACTCTATCCCCCTCTCCAAGAGAAATCAGTGTACTATTAAGTAGGTGAAGTATTGACAGTGTAAAAAGAAGAGAGTGTTGACAGAGCTCTTAATGTGTTCCATCATCTCGTCTCGGCCTCATCGACACATGGCGCAGCCTTAGTTATCTTATCAATCTGAACTTGGACAGTTCAGCCTCAAAGCTTTGCTTTTGGTCAGTCTATCTTTATGGACTACAACAGAAGCACATGATAAACAACAACAGAATCATTTGTTCCATAGGTGTTTCAAACTGATTTGATTCATTGTGATCTTCAGTTGTCGGCTTGTGATTAGTCTACTATAAGTAGTCTCTCGAAGCGGAGCTATAAAAATTCGTGATTACGATTACGATTATAGGCCTGCGTGATTACCCTGCTGCAGCTTGATTATAATATATATATATATATATATATATATATATATATATATATATATATATATATATATATATGCCACTTCTCGGTTAGTTAGTAGAAATAGGTGACTTTGACCAGTACAACATCATGGCCGAGGTCAGCACCCAAGAGACCAAGGTCAAGGCAAAGAGTAACGTAGTCTTATTCTTTCTTATGTAATCTAATTACCTCCATAGCACCGTTTTCAGACACAATGAATAGGGTGTAAGAATGATTAGTTTCAAGATGTTGGGGTTCAGCGCAGTGTCGATCTAGGCTTAGAATTGGAGAAATGAGAGTCTGATGAACATACCTAACAGCCCAAGTCATAAGAAAGCATGTCAGTGAATTAGAAGCGCGCTGTTGGATAAGGTAATAGAGATAGGCTTTGAGAAACATGAGGAAATTGAATCCACGCCATATTTAGTCGAACTAACTATGGCTATATGCCTAGTTAACTGGAGTACTTACGTATGAAAGTGAGCAGAAAATATGAAATATTATCAGAATTGCAGCAAGATGAAGTGTAGATAGATAAAGGTCCTATTCGTTTATTCATGAAAGCATGGTGTCACACCGCACCATGGTACAGGTTAAAATGAGGAAATTAGAGATAACAAATATAATGGACTAGGTGAATAAAAGTTGGAGATGAGTGCACATACGTATTGTGGCTGTCTGTGAGGCGCCTAACTCTCAAAGCAACCTCTAACTTTAAAAGTCAGCAGCTGGCCTAAAATGTATCCGTTATAACGGATATATTTGAGTCTTGAGGGCAGTAATCAGTGGACACGTCCGAGACAAGCCAGGCCACATGATGGTCCGGCAGGCAGGCTCCTCGTTGAAAGCTGACGTTGGTATGGTTCTCTGAGATCATGGCCGAGCAGAATCCAGGACGCCTAGTGTGAGTAGTTGGAAGCTTTCCAAGCGCTCCTGTCGGGCGGGTGTTGATGTCTGACTTGGTTGCATACTTCCTGAAACATATTGCTAAAGGGGCATGTCCAGCCTGCTCGCAGACTTTGACTGAAGGAGTGAAGGTCTGTGAAACTGTTACAGTAGTCAAAAATACACTAGACACTTAGCAGTTGCTACTTTATTTTTTGCCTCATGCAGGGGCGCCGGCAGCGTGACGCACTGGACGCACGTGCGTCCACCCACCAAATCATATCCACACAAGGATTAGGCATCGCATCGCTATTTTTGACAATTTCACTGTGTAATTTTGGTTTACCATACAGTATGTATAAATAATATCATATGATATCATACGCATGTGTTGTACTGTACTTTAATGAGTCACTCTGAGTCATTCTCAGTGTATGACTACGAGTGGCAGACAGGGAACGGGTGTGGATGGGAGGAGCTGGGAGGGGTGCGTTCAAATTTTTTAAGCCTAGCCCCTGGCCTCATGTATTTTAGCTCAGCCATCTCGAACGGGCTGAAGTTGGGATTTGGTATGTGTCATCAAGAGCCGATTTGATTACAAGATCGTCCCAGCTTTTAGGCCCCTTGGAAGTCGGTTGCCACATTTCATGACACAGTGCAAATGACTTCGTTGCAGCCATTAACTTAACACTGGAGGATGGGACATTCGTGCAGCTGTCCGCATCTAATGCGACCAAAGTCACCCTGCACCGCCAAGGGGGCAATGTCACCCTTACTGATGAGAATCTGCAGATCCTCCTCAAGAAACATTCAGATGGACTTCTAAGTCTTTCAGACCCAATGGCCACCACTCCTCCAGAGTCAGATGTGCTGGATGCCATTCGTTTTTTACCCACGGGTTCTGCTAGGGGACCAGATGGGTTTCGTCCTGGACACCTCTTGGAGTTGGTGAACCATCGCGAAACATCTGTCGCATTGCATAATGCTTTGACCAACTTCGTCAATCTTCTGCTACGAATCGGGTGGTCTTCTATTCGGTGGCAACCTTATTGCGCTTTCCCCAAAATCAGGGGCCTTAGACTCATTACCACTGGCTACATCCCGAAGCGCACTGCGATAAAATTAATGTGCAAATATGTATGCAGTCAAGAATTTGTCATCATTTTCGCCCGCTTCAAGTTGGCATTGCTACCTCTGCGGGCTGTGAAGCGGCGGTACAGGCAGTGCGCATATTTATTACCCTTATGCCAGAAGATCATGTTTTGATTCCTTGACTTAGTAAATGCCTTCAATCGTTTACGACGCCATGTTATGCTTAAGGCCGCTTTCAAAACAATCCACGACCTATACTGCTTTGTCCATCAGGTCTATGGGACTATCTCTGTTCTTAGGTTTGGTCAGTTTTAAATTTTATCACAAATGCGTCCTCAAAAAGGAGGCCCAATACTTTTTTGCCTGCCTCTACAGTCCATTCGTCGCTCCCTACAATCGACATTTAGGTTAGGATATTGACTTTGACATCATGGATGACCGTACTCTGGGAGGTCACCAGGAGACAGTAGCTCGCGATGTCTATCTAATTTCTAACCTTGGATCCACCATGTGCCTCCATATAAACCGCAGTGAGTGCGAGCTCTTTTCCCCTTCAGGACGTCTCCTCCTGGTCTGATTTCTAATGCTTTGATTGCCATTCATTGATAGGGGCACCACTTTCAATGGACAGGCATTAGTTGCGGCTCTCGAGTGTGGGCTACTGAGTGAAATCATTCAGAACCTGTGGAGAGAAATGTCCGTTCTCAAAGAAGATAATCCTTTGGCGCTCCCAGGAACAGTCACCTGCTATATTGCTCTTCGTGGTTTGACCATCCCATCCAACTTTGGAACGGCTCGACCATGCGTGGAGGCCTTGAATCCATCGTGAACATTAAAGTTGACAACACGCATTGATTGCAGGCCACATTGCCCATAATACATGTTGGCCTCAGTATGAAAAGGGTTGTGTCGCTAGGTCCTCTTGTCTATTTGGTTTTAGCTGCTGCCACCCTCTAACTTCAGTCCGCCGTTTTCCAGCGGTTGCTGAGTGATTTGTTGATGGATCGCAGGGGGACAATTCAACCCTGTGCCGACCCAATGCCAACAAAACAGAACACTTTTGACGGGCTTGTGATTGAAGCACCGTAAATTAGAACTCAGTTTCAAATGACACCCTTTAAAGACAGCAATCTGCTGTTCTAGATTCAGGTAAATTAAATCGTAATTCACATCAACTTAAGCAGAGAATGTAAACAGCGAGTTAAAGAATGGGTTGAAAGGCACTTAGATGTTCTTTGACACTATATGACAATTAATTATAACTGATATCTTAATCGCACTCTACAGGCCTGGTGTATGTCCTTTGTAATTTCAGCTAATACTTGACATTTGATATCGCAGCCATATATGCTTCACATTCGACGAGGCTATTGACATGCGGTAGAGCATTAATACTTTCGTGTTTATCTCTAATTGAGATTTCCAGGTAATACTAACCATAAGATAAAGTTAAAGATAAAGTTAATAAAGTACCTCGTTCACTGATTCCTCTGCTCGTTAGACTAATAAATGGTTGGATCACCAACCTTTGCTGAGGTCCACTTTCTACAGCGAAATTCACCCCAACAAGCAATTACTGCCGCAGAGGTCATATTAGGGTGAAAGCGTAAATGATGTTAGAGTCAATCAGAACAAATAGTCAATTAATAAACAAACAGTGCTTAAGTAACTTAAAAGTCAGCACTGACAAGCCCCCGCAGACAGTCAGAGCCCAACCGATGGATTACCATCCAGAGCCCCCGCAGACACACAGAGCCCAACCGATGGATTACCATTCAGAGCTGATAGCAGAGTCGAAGAAGTGGAGCGATGACAGGTGACGAGGCTCGTAACACACGAAATTCAACACTGCACTGAAATAAGATCTTTCTACAGTTATGGTGGCAAGCGGTGTCATGCTATCGAGCGGCTAGGCAATTTTTTCCGGGGTCTTATTAGCTGTTCGCAGGCGCCACAGATCTGGGCCACGGCTACAATCTTCTTCTTACATCACCTTCACTCCGCCTTATGGTTGACATCTTAGTCATAGGCTTGGCCTAATGGGATGTGGAGATGAAGGCCAAAGCGCAAGCTTCTGTATCCTTCATGAGTCACAAACCGATATATGGACCCACGCTCATATTGGCGGTCATCGGCACTGATATTTGACTCCTCACCCCTCTGTCCCCTCGCATTCTCAGAATGAATCTATAGGTTAAACATATGGCCTATCTGAAACCGGACAGCTGAAGAAGCTCCATCTGTTACACAATATAATTAATCAATTAAGACGTCGTTGATTTTGATATGTCGTCTTCCGATTTTGCTGATTGGGAAAATGGATAAATTTGTTTTTACACGAAAACGAGAACATGACATTATAGACGATAAAATTGCCGTTATGGAGGTAAGCTCATCGGCGTTTCACAATCTTACATTTTAAGTGCAACGAACTGAGATTGACAGCCATTGAGTTGTTCCATGGTCAACTCCGGAGAGTAAATTTTCCTGAAGTTGACTAAAGTTCCATGCCATCTGGAGAGTTGAAAGAAAAAATACATAAGTATTGTGGGTTAAAATAATATGGTTGGAAATGTCTTCCTAGATGGCTGCCGAATTGTCAATACAACTGGATATAAATGAGTAGGCCTTAAATTTAGAGCGTTTGAGTTCTTAAGAAGCGTGACAAGAATGATATAAGCCCCTATTAGGCCTAAATTCATACTGCAATTAAAAAGATGGCTTGTTTTTATAGACACAATCCACCTGATCTGATGTTCATGTGATCTGGTATGGTCATCTTGTCAACCATTAGCTGCTTCAGCCGAATAATCCTCCCAAGGAACATTTGATCTCTCAAAACTGAAAACAAATTACAGAGCACTATAGTTCCTTATTGCTATTATCTTTTTACCACTGTTGTTGCTGTTGCTGCTACTATAATTACTACTACTAATTTACTACTACTATTACGATTACGGGTAATATGTCTAAAATAGTATCCATGTGAAAAGCGAAATTGGAGAAGAAAATTGGTATCCCCCACTTTTTAGACCAAAGTTACGCCCCTGATCGAACAATGCAGTTATATCATTGTGTATACTTACGACCATTAACAGTTCTAAATCTAACAATACCGACACATTATCGCTGGTGAATATCACTTGTTCATCTGCGATGGTTAACAACATAATGCATATACTAATAATTTTATATTGCTATCATCCCTGTGACTGCCCGATTGCACTATAAACACCAAAGAGTTGCATGTCTCGGTCTCATTCATTCCTGGCCATAGATTTCTTCGCTCTGCTGCGCATGTTCTGCTGATCCTGGTTGTTTTCCCCAACCACAGTACAGCGCAGGTCGGTCCAACTGTCTGAAATAAGCTATCTAGCATCTAATGACATGAGCTTCTTAGTCTCTCTTTGCTTCTGTTCGGTAACCGATTCTGCTGATCCTGGTTTTTCGTCGTTATCTCGAGTACACCTCTGATGAGTTCCACTTGAAGAGGAGCTATATAAATCTGTGATTATATTACATTAAATACAAGGAGTCTCTTGCAGATGGTACAATGCGCTGTGTCCGAGCATCCATCTGCCACTGGATCTGTGGAGGACAACATTCCTCGCAACCGGCTTTCGTACTGCCCCTGGTTATGAAATTTTGTAGCTTCTATAGATTTGTTTTTATGACACCGCTTGAAAGTAAGTTGCAGTCAACAAGACATCTAGAAACTAGAGCGCTAGCAAGTGAAATCGATAAATGCTGCTCAAAACAGATACCTGCTCAAAGCTGTTGGAAGCAAAGGTAAAAGATTAAATGGAACGGTCATTAAAACAATCAACACTCTAAAGATTGGCAGAGCAGCTTAAACGAGTTGATAAGAGTGTGGACCGTAAAAGATCCAATGGTTCTGTATCATCTCTGCAGTCGCACGTGCAACTTTAGTCCGCAGTGATGCAACCACCTTAATTCAGCAAGCTCGGTTTTGCAAACACGAATTCACCTATTTCGGTCTCTGTAGTAGAGACCAAAATTTGCAATTACCATAATCCTAAGTTTTAGTAGCTCCCTTTCTTTGTGTGTGTGTGTGTCTCTCTCTCTCGCAGGCGGTCCTCAATACTTACGCTGAACCTGTTTGTTTCATTATCTTCGCTTCACGGTGAATCGCCTGTGCTTTGTGAGATCGCTTGTGGCACAAGTCATCGCCGCATTCCCCGCCTTCGATTAGGGTCAATTAGGTCAACAACGTTCATGAGCGCATGCAGCGCTGCACTCGATTGCGCTCAAGAAACACACGATGATGCACTTGACGCGTATTAAAGTCGACTGATTCTCCAGATTGGAATTATTCGACACAATGGCTTCCTTTAGTGTTAGAGGTCTGCTCGGATTTCTGTCTTTGGTGATTGTTATGGCGATTACTAAAGCTGAAGGTAAGTCTAGTCGTCAAAAGAGAGCAACTGGGCTCCATACGGAAATGGATAGGCTAACTAGATTAATAATAAGACTTAAAATGGCATTGTTGTAGCTCAACTCGGCAACATGAATTAAGTGGCCAAACTACGAGAAACAGTGGCTGCTGGCAAAGAGGCTCTTGCCTCTAACGTGGAGTTTGCAGACGATCAGCACTGAAGAAGTCCTCAATGCATGGTTATTTTTATATAGATCGGAACCTGTTTACTTTTTTAGTTTGGCTCGTCTCGAGGTGCACGGTTGAGAACAGACACCTAATAGTGTATTAACTAACAACGTACTCTAAAGAATTTCATATATCATTGTCACATTGGTAATAGTAATGGCGAGTTTGTATAGCGCCGCTTCAATATAAACTCCTCAAAGGCCATCGCAACGTAACAAGGCAAAACATCAGTCCAACAAAATGGTTTTCAATCGCCTACTGGTTAAAGGCAGAGAAAGACAACGGAGCTCATGTCACAGGTTACTAGGCAACCTATTGCAGATCTAATATGGCCCGACCACAACGAAGCTTCGATGTTGTACCGTTGAAAGAAATTTGCTCAATACGTTTTGTTTCTATCATTTAAATATCCTTGCTAACACAATAATCAATTTCAAATGTTTAGCTTAACAGTAGATGTTGCTGTACATTATATTAACGACATACTTATACAAGCGTAGATCCGTTGCAGTCAGATTGGCTGAATCATTCTCCCAAATTATGGGAGAATGCAACGCTTTTTGTCAGCCACGTGAGTGGTGTGCAGATGTCCCTCAGAACGTCGCCTGAAAAAGAAAACCACCTTAACCAAGGCACAAAATGGGATGGATAAACTGACAATGATTCTAAGACAAAAGAAGCAATTTGCAGCTGCTGCAATTTTGTAATTGTAGTAATAGGTGTCCACTTATATAGCGCCTCTTGAGAAAATCATCAGAGGTGATGCCGAACTAACCTTACAAGACCACGATCGAAAAGATTGGTTTCCGAGCCCTTTCGAAACAGAGGCATAGAAAGGAGAAACTCATGTCGCAGACTGCGTAGAAGACAACCCCCAGAATGAGGGGTTGGTCGTTACCAAGGCTATATCGGAAACGTTCAAAGGATTCATATCCATCTCACACTTATAAACCACGCAAGCTTGTTGGTACAGCTTAAACTTCGTGGACCGAAGATCATCCACGTCAATGTTGATACAAAGGATGTTAAGGTCCAAACGTTTCCGGATGATAGTTTCCCTGAGTTATCTCTGTTGCAGTTCTACAGGGTTGGCCAAAAAAGGTAGCCCCTACAGGTTTTGCTAATATTTCGGCCAAAAGTAAGAATTTTTAAATCGAATTTTACTGGCTTAAAAGTAATTCATATATACGTATAACAGCCAAATTTCACCAAAATATTTCAAACAGAACCAAAGTTATATCACTTTTGCTGAGTCCACCCACTGTTTTTTGATGGTCCAAAACATGTAACGCAAGAAAAAGTAACAAAACATGATTTTTATTAAGTCACATTTCACGACACGAAATGAGTGTTATTCACGGATGAGAAGAACTTCTATCTCAATCCACCAATCAGCAACCAAAACAATCGTATAATTTTGGTCTAGCGGCAAGAAATCAGATGTCAGACCTGATCACTTGATTGTTGAACGCGAGAAGTTCGCTCCACATGTTATGGCGTCGGCTGGTATAATTATGTTTTGGTGGCAAAGGTCGACTGCATTTTGTTCACGAAAGGCGAAGGTAAATGCTGCATATTACGTTTCTCCTCTGCTTCCAAAATTAATTTCAGATTGCAAGCGTCTGTTGCCCCTGGATTAATCTTTCAACATGACGGCGCACCAGCGCATACTGCTTGTCTCACGTAAGATTGGCTCAATGCTAATTGCCCTGATTTCATTGAGAAGGACCAAAGACCCTCTCCGGATATGAACCCGCTGGATTATCATGTGTGGGGAGCTATGCTGGAGAAATACCACAATCCGCGACCAAAGCCTAAAACGATGAGATAATTGAAGGTCGCGTTGAAGTTGATATGGGAAATTTACTTGTGGAACCTATCAACAAGGCCATAAAAGTTTACAAAGAGACTCAGAACATGTGTGGGTACTGGTGGTGGACACATTGAACACAAGTTGTGAAGCAATATCAAGTCTGGTTGATACCAATTATTTGAGATGTGACTTAATAAAATCGTTTTTTGTTACTTTTTGTTGCATTACATGTTTTTGGATCATCAAAATAACAGTGGGTGGACTCAGTAAAAGTGATATAACTTTGGTTCTATTTTAAATATTTTGGTGAAATTTGGCTGTTATACGTAAATATAAATTACATTTAAGCCAGTGAAATTTAATTAAAAAATTATTACTTTTGGCCGAAATATCAGCATAACCCTTAGGGGTTACTTTTTTTGACCCACCCTGTAGATAATAATAATAATAATAATAATAATAAGACGATTTATATAGCGCCGTAGCACAGCCGAGGCCGAAGAAAAGGGCGCTGTACATAAGTTACAAAAGTTGGCAGTCGTATGAAAGTTTTAAAAGATATGTCTTCAGCTGTGATTTAAATGACTCCAGCGATGGTGCATTCCTAACGTGGTCAGGAAGATTGTTCCACGCAGTGGGTCCCGTGACAGCGAAGGAAGAGTCGCCAAGTCTCGTAGAAGACTGCGGTACTTGTAATTGATTTTTTGTTGACGATCGTAGCCGACATCTGTTCTGGTTGTCTGCCACACGAACGCAGAAATCCGAGATGTAATTTGCCATGAGGTGATGCAGTGCTTTATACGTGATCAGGCACAGTTTGTACGTTATCCGCTGAGGAACGCGCAGCCAGTGAAGGTTGTCGCGCAGCAGATCAGTGATATGATCAGATGGTGTCCGGCCATATATGAGTCGTGCAGCACAGTTAAGCACCGACTGTATTCGATCTAGTTGACAAGTCGGCAGGCCCGCCAGTAGGCTATTGCAGTAGTCAACCCTGGAGACTATGAAGCTGTTGACCAAGATGACGGCCGTTGAGGTTGGAAGGAATCTGCGTATGGTTTTAATACGCCGCAGTTGGTAGAAGCAGCCTCGAACGAGTTGACTCACATGGTCCGTCATGGTCATACAGCTGTCAAAGTGGACTCCAAGGTTGCGAATGGTGTCAGCTGGTTGAATTTCTGCATCACCAAGGGTGAAGGTACTGCCGGTAAGTAGATGGCGACGCCGGAAGGTGGTACACCATAAGAACTCGGTCTTCGATGGATTGAGTTTGAGACGGTTAGACGCCATCCACTCTGAGATGCGTTCGATACACAGCAGCACTCTCTGCTTCAGCTCAGCGGTTTGTGATGGTTCACAGAAGAAGTAAAGCTGTGTATCATCTGCATAGCAGTGGTGGAGGAGGCCATGTGCTTCTATGATTCTCTCCAAATCGGCCGTATATAGTATAAACAGGAGAGGGCCAAGAACTGAACCTTGTGGAACACCGCATGTTACTAGCCTAGGTGTCGTCTCCTCCCCTGCCAAATGAACGGATTGTGTACGTCCTCTTATATATGATTCAATCCAACTGAGCGCTCTATCCTTGATTCCAAAGGAGCACGAGAGTCGCTGAAGTAAGATGTTGTGGTCAACTGTGTCGAATGCAGCTGACATATCAAGTAGTGACAAAAGCGCCAGTTGGCCTGAATCTATGGCACTGACTAGGTCCGAGAACACCTTAAGGAGTGCAGTCTCGGTGGAATGACCACGCCTGTAGGCAGACTGAAACCGAGGAAGAAGGCGAGATTCAGACAGGTACTCGATCAGCTGGTGGTTGGCAATACGCTCCAGTACTTTTGATACGAACTTTAGATTTGAGACCGGTCTGAAGTTCGCAGGTGTATTCTTCAATCTACAGACTAAATCAGCACAGTAATGGAGGGCCTGATTCCCAGTTGGAATTGTTAAAGGCAAGAGTCAGCATTACAAGCAAAATGACTGATAATTTTCTAAAAAGAAACTAAACAATTAAATTAAACAACATTCTAATCTTGGGTATTACATGTGAGTAGCTACGTATAATCTAATACCTTGAAACAATGTACAGGCAGTCACATCAGTGAAGATACCTGACGTATTCGAGAGACGTTTGCAAGCGCATTCAAGAGGGACATGCTTCACTGTCAGCAGAATGTCTATTATGTATTTATATAGCGCCTCTTCATAAAATATACTCAGAGATGCTCCCGATCCGACAATTCAAGACCACGATCGAAAGAATGGTCTTCAATTGCTTGCGAAATAGAGGCACAGAAAAGAGACATATCGCAGATTGCATGGAACCTGTTCCAGAATGAAATACCGATCATAGCCAAGCCACCGTGTTGCATTATAGCATTACGGAGGGAGGAGCAGCCAGATTAGCCTGTGTTGCAGAGCGAAGACATTTGCCACCAGGTTATGATGACAGTGGAATACTTAACTCTCTAAGGCAGGATGTAACTCAACCGACCAGGCAGGCCATGCAGTTACGCAACATCATAAGGATATTAAACTCTGCAGCTTAGCCATGAATGTATAACTGAGTATCATCAGTATTCTGATGATCCCCAATTCCCATGAAGGTGAAGAAACGGCTTAGGTCTGCAGTGTAAATGAAGGAAAGCAAAGGACCTAAGATGGAACCCTATCATAGCACAAAATGAGATTGGGGTCAGGTTGAGACAGGATGCGGTCAGAGAGGAACGAACACAACCACTTCAGAGGACAACCCACGATACCAAGCGGTTTCTATACGCATTCTAAGAGAAATTCACGTACGACAGTATCAAAGACTGAACTAGCATCAAAGAGACCAAGCAGAGTTATCTGACTCCGACAATGGAGGCAAGGAATCAGAATTAATCGGGTTAAAACAGACTATGTGGAATGAAATATCCTGAAACCAGACCGTTGTTTAGGTAATAAGGAAGTCACCTCCAGATAACATGTTAACTCCATCAACACAATCTTCCTGACCATATTCGATAGAAGAGATTGGTTATAGATTGACAATGTCATCATCATACAGCCCATTGGTATTACCTTCCAGCCTCCATGAAGTGGAGGCTGGAAGACACCCCTCAGAGAAAGTGGTATTGAACAGCACTAAGTAGAAACGCAAAAAGCATCCACAGAATTCTTAACAAAGTACGGTATAGCGGCACTGGATCCAATTCACGTGATTTTGAATGCGACGAAAGATAGCAAGTGCAGCAGTTGCACTTTTCATTCATTCATTCATTCGAGTATTTATATAGCACCATTTCTTTTGGGGTGCTCAGAGGTGCTCCCGACTCCAGCACGGCCGAACAGGACAGTTTTCAATCTGGTGTAGAACGTATATGGGGAACATGCGCAGCTCAGGGGGAGCCCGTTCCATGGCGTCGGGCCCATCACTGAAAAAGCACGGTGCTGCACGTTGGCTTCGTGGGCAAAAGGCACACTTGGCAAAGGACCCGCAGATAAGCTGACACCGGGAAACAATCTATAGTCTTTGACCCACCAGTGTCCACGTCTACCGACTTTTGAGCGTGGCGGGTCTTTGGAGTGACATCGACCGTCAGTCGCAGGTGGCCGACCGATCAGTCAAGCGCAGTCTGCTCATCGTGCATCCTGTGATTCGATGTATTTGCGTGCGTCCTCTCCTACCAATAAGAGACTGCTGGACGGTGGTGCTACCGTGGGTCGCGGACGCTGCCGCTTGTTGTCGCTCCACATTTTCTACGCAGCTTGAACAAGAGACTCTGAAGATGATGCTGTAAACTTTGAATCCGATTGTTAGGCTACATAGCCTACATGTTTATGCGTGGGCAATCCACTAATGATTCTTCTAGTTTTCTGTGCACTGTTTTACATACAGGTAATAATCTGCTCTTAATGACCTTTGACAGGAATTATAATAGCGCAGAAAGCGCCTTTAATTCCAGGATTGACGCTTTAGGAATGACCTTAATAAATAAATACTAAAATAAGGAAAATATGGAGACTAATATATTAATGAGTAGACTTTTGCAATATAATTATTGTTATTATATCTTCGTTTATTCATACAAATTCCCACTGACAGAACGCAATGAGGTACAGTTCACTTGGGTACTGATTATATAGCCATTAACCGTTTTAAAAACGTTTAATGGCTGTATGGAAATGAAGTTTATAGGCCTATAACTTATTATTTACGTATCAGAATTTCGGTAAGGTAGGTCCTACAAAGTAACAAAATGTTAATGTCAAATCTTTGCAGTTTAAGAATGGGTTTAAAACACAAAATAGAAATGACACAAAACAGTAAATATTCTTAAAGTAGTTTCTTTTCAGCAGTTCGATAAAACAACGCGGCCTTCCGTAAACTTCAAAGATTGGTTTCTTCTTAATGGCTTCATGCATACGACGCATCAGTTGAGTCGGAATTTATTGCCGTGTACATCTTTTGAACCTAGCCTGTGCATCCAGTTATTATTGTTTCAGACTTCAAACTGTACCTTGCACTTACTATTCAGTAATTATTGCCAAGTTCCAGTTGCAACATAAAAAAGGCTGATATAGTGATATACTGACATACTTTTAGATCTGGCTTTTGATTGAGTTTTGGCTGCTTTATGTCTAACAGATCCGCCTCGAAGCTGTGTAGATACTGGACTGCTGTGTATCGAAAGCTGCGTGGGAGTAGCAAACGGAAACTACCAATGGTGTGGAGGTTGTCAATGGTTTGTTCAATGCGACCAAGAAGTCGTGTACTACCAGCCGTGTCCTTCGAACCTCTACTGGCACGATGAAGTCAAAGCCTGCGTCTCTGTGTCCGGCACCTGCACAGAATGTATCACCGATACCTCTCCGAACAGCTTGACCCAGAGTACGATCACGATGACCACAGTTATCGGTAAGAGGCGATGACCAAAAGTGTCACAACTCACAGCATTAACATAACATAACAAGGGTTTTAAGTGGTGCAGAAGACGTGTAGTCTGTGTTAGAACCACTGCAAATTAATCTCGAACGCTTAATAGCCCAATTGTCCTAGCTTCTTCTTAAAAGCTGTTATTGTGTCCACTGAGACAGTACTATCATCCAAACCATTCCACAAATCAACAACTCTTGCACTGAAAAATTTATGCCCTAATGTTCCTTTTGGCTTCTTAAATAATTTATATAATATGTGCTTCCGAGTTGCCTTGTTTGGTGCTAATTCAAAGAACCTCTCCCACTGCAGTGCTTCCTTTCCGGTGATAATCTTATACGCTTCAATTAGATCTCTGCTCCTCCTTCTCTCCAATGTTGTTAGTCCACACTTTTTCATCCTTTCTTCATAGCTCAGATCCTTGTAGCCCCAAATCATTTTTGTAGCTCTTCTTTGCACTTTCTCCAGTTTTTCCATGTCCTGTTTCAGGTATGGATTCCATACCTGGATGCAGTATTCCAAATGTGGCCTAACCAGTGATTTGTACAACCTTATTATTGTATCTTTGTCTCTGGTGACTATTGTCCTTTTTATCATACCTAAAGTTGAATTAGCCTTTTTGATGCTTCAGCACATTGCCTTGAAGGTTTTGCACTCTTGTGCATAATCACTCCCAAGTCCCTTTCGCCATCACTCACTTTCAATACCGTGCCCCATTTCATATGAAAACTCGTTGTTTCTCTTCCCAATATGCATCACTGAGCACTTTTCCAAATTGAAGAACATTTGCCAGTCTTGTGACCATCTGAACATTCTTCTTAGATCTTCCTGCAGTATATCTTCTTCTTCTTCTTCATCCACTGCTCTACATAGTTTTGTATCATCCGCAAACTTAGAAATTTTAGATAAAATCCCATCGTCTATGTCATTAATAAAAAGTACGAAGAGCAGTGGCCCAAGCACTGATCCTTGCGGCACTCCACTTAGCACGGTCGTCCAGCCAGAATGTTTATCACCTATGCCCACCTTTTGTCTTCTACCTGATAACCAGCTTTGAATCCACCTTAGTACCTTGTAACTTTTTGGCCAGCCTTACATGAGGTACCTTGTCAAATGCTTTGGCAAAATCTAAGTAAATTATATCTACAGCTTTTCCCTCATCAATCCTCTCATAGACCTTGTCAAAGAACTCCAACAAATTTGTCAAACACGAACGACCTTTGGTAAATCCATGTTGACTGCTCTTTATAATATCATGCTCATTCAAATGTTTCACTATGTTATCCTTGATAATTCTTTCCATGACCTTGCACACCACACTGGTTAAACTGACTGGTCTGTAGTTATCTGGTTCACTTCTATTCCCCTTTTTAAACAATGGCACTATGAGTGCATCCTTCCATTCCCGTGGTACCTCTCCAGTCTGCATTGATTTATTGAAGATCTGGGCTAATACCTCTCCAATTTCCTCCCTCACTTCATGTACACATTTTGGATGAAGTTCATCTATGCCTGGACTCTTGTCGGTTTTTAGTCTTTTCAGTTGCTCCACCACATTTTCCTTCGTAAACAGTACCTGTGTTAATCCCTTCTCACCACAGTCTACAAATGTTTGGTTGGGCTCAGGTATATTTCCCAATTCTTCTAAAGTAAACACTGAGCTGAAATATTTATTGAGTACTTCAGCAGCTTCCACGTACATCATCCACGATAACTTCTCCCATTCCCTCTTCTTTCTTCAATGGCCCAATCATGTCTTTCCGCTTCTGCTTACTTCTGACATAGTTGTAGAAACTCTTACTATCCTCCTTTACATTCCTCGATAACTTCTGTTCAAAATTTTTTTTATTGCTTTCTTGTTTGCATTATTGCATCTATTTCTTTTATTCACATACTTGTTTCTTAAATTTTCAAGTCTGGCAACACTCTCTTGATCCAATTCCAGTCCATTCTTCGTTTCCTTCTTCAACTTCTGTAAATTCTTCTATGCTTTGTTCTTTGCCCTTCTCTTTCTTTGAACCTCACATGTTACCCAAGGCCTCTTCTTATTGGTTCTTTTGTGCTTCGGTATGTTTTCTTCGATAATCTCCCTCATAAGTTCTCTGAACTTCTCCCAAGCATTATTCCCTCCCATGCCCTTTATTTCACTTACCAAATCATTTTCCTTCAGCATTTTCCTAACTAATTCATAGTCTGCCTTAAAGAAGTTGGGTCTTGTCACATAGGCTTTTACTTCTTGGGTCTGCTCCATGACTAATTCATATATGTAATTTCGTCATGAGTTCAATAACAAGGGCTATTCTATATGTTAGGTAATGTTATTAATTATTAGAACAGCAGTATTTGAGACATATTTTAGCAGTTTGCACCACATCCCACTGCCTCTTTCCTATTTTCCATATGTTTATTCTGCTTTGCATTCGCGACCTCTCTGATCATCCTACGATTAATCAACGTAATTTACTGAGATATCACTTGACGATTTTTCCACATTTTCTTTTACATTCAAGTATCCTCTGCGACCTTCACGGGTCTTATTCGTGACAAACTCAGGTGTGGTCTACCTAAATGTACCTCACGAGACGTGCGGTCTAACAATCTACCGAGATATCTCTATATCCAGTGAATATCCAGTGATATTCACGCGCCCTCTACGACCACCACACGTCCTTTAGGTGACATCTACGGCTTACACCGCTATCGTAATCTCGAGATTTCTACAGCGTCCAAAATGCCAAGTTGCGGAAATCAGCTTATTTATAGGCGCCAAGTCAAAACAAAAGGAATAAGCAGGTTGTGCCAAAATCGATTCCAGGTCAAAATCCAAAGGGACCAGGCATGCAGATGGATGATACTTAGAAATGAAGCGGCGAGAGAGGTAAAGACAAGAGGATGAATCCAGATAGGATGTGTGAAAGAAAAGAGTTTTCAGTTTTGAATGAAAGATCTGTGGAGAAAGAGAGAAAGAGGTGAGGCTTGGGTGAGTTCATTGCATGGATCCGATATATGGCGTAAATTTGGTGGAGTTTATTCCAGAGAGACGCAACAGCCATGGCTATGCAGCGTTTTAAAATTTCAGTGATGACATGACGGAAGGGTGGAGAAGAGTCAGGGCGGAAGAGGAGAGGGTTGAACTAGGGGATTGGATAGTGAATAGCTGATGAAGACAGGAGGGTTGGGAGGATTGGTGCGTCACGTGACTATATTCCGTGTCTGGACCTTATCAACCGTTAGACTTCCTGTAGAAGAGACCGAGTCGGTCGGAGTCTACAACCTGTGCAACAAGGAAAGGACAGAGAGAGAAAGAGAAAAGGCGAAACGAGGAGCAGACAACACGGAACAGCAACCGAATCGGTCGGAGTCAACGACATCACACCAACAACTGCATATCTGCAAAACTCTCCAAACAGAACGCTGTTTGAGTTATTTAAAAGGCGCTATGTCAAGTATCTTCATACATACTTACATACAGATCAGAGGAGAAACACTTTGTACCCTCTTTAGATCCAGTAAACTTTAAAGGTCATGGTGGTAACCATTCTTTTAAACTATCTGCGACCCTCCGATCATAGAATTTCTAGTACCTTTTGTTCACCGTCTTACGACGGACCTAACATCTGATAAGTCATTTGGTGTAATTCAAACAATTCAAAAGAGTTCCAGCTTTCGGAATACTAAAGGATATGGTAGGCTAACAACAATTTAACTCCAAACTGTTATTCAGCACATAGACTGTTTAAAGCATTCGTCACTGTTTAAAATTGTAAAGCAATTTAAGCTAACTCGAGTCTATACTCTTCGCGTTACTAGGTGAGCGCTTTAACCAATCGGCTACCATGCAGGCCGAATATCCACGTCCATCTGCGCGACAGTGGTCACCAACCCGCGGTTCTCGAAGGCATTTGTTGTGGCCCGCAACAGTTTTGCGGCCTTCCATTCTTTACGCGATAAATATTGCTGTTGACTCTCAAATGGTCGTAACTTTGCAAAGTGCTAGTTTACTCTTCCAGAAGTTGTTTAACATGTAGTAAAAGTACAAAGAAATGATCCAAAACTTTCCCTTGACTAAGACATCTGACCTCTTTATGTAGATTTAGAATAACACCTTCATATTGTGTGTTAAAATCATCAAAATGAGCAAGAAAGTGTCGATGTTTCATTGCCCTGTACAGTCTCTGTATCCATAGTACAAAATAACCAAAAATCACAATTTTTTATTCAAAACAATATTGCGGACCACGCTTTCTTTGGTTTTTTCTAAGGCTGCCCTTGGCCTGAAAAAGGTTGGTGACCACTGATCTACGCCTTGTTATAGCCCTTCATTTTAGCCAGCGCTGAAAACGATCAACTTGCAGTTGTTTCAAATTTCTTTAAAATTAGGCTAAATTTGTAGCAGCGGTTCATTGTTGTAGAAGTTTAGTACAATCGATTTTTTCTCGGGTGTAACGTACCTATGCCTGGCGCATGATCTTACGCCCGTTACTTTAGGTTCAAATCGACCCAAAGTTAAGATGATAATGTAAGTTCCGTGGTTCCCGACCTGGTCGTTAATCCAGTTGGTTTGTGTTGGGAGCGTTTTGCTTCTCCTCATGAAACACTTTGTGGTTCTAACTTCCGGCAGCGGGTGTTCGACTCTTGGGTTCATTACTTTCTTCGGCCAAAGTATAGCTTGAGATCCTAGTCCAATCGTACGATATTCTTGGCGTGGCTGATCTATTAGGCGCTCGCTGTGTCGAAGAATGAACGGGACTGGACTGGCTTCCCGAGCATTTATTACATTAATCATTTATGGAGCTCTCGAGGTGTTCAATGTGGTAAGAGCGGCGGCAGGGGTTGCGTCAACTACAGAGGGCTTGTAGCCAGGGTTCAAATTTGGTTTCACGGCATCTCCTTCCTAACTGGAAGTTGCTAAACTGTCTAAGCGCTGTATGACTTCTGCATGACTATACGCTAGTTCAGCTTTCTGGTAGGCTATGTAATCTAGTCGATTTCTTATCTGTTTCGTATCAGAGAGGCTTACATCTAGGCTATCTAAACGGTTTCTCATCAGTCCAATGTCGAATAATCCTACCGCTAGATTATCTTGTTCGGCCGCTAAGCTTTCTCCTTTGACTGCTGGGTTTCCTAATCTGTCCATTATCGAATTCATTGCTGAGACCAACTGTAAACTAGGACTGACAGGCATTAGATCCAACAGGATACATCCAAGAAATACATCCAAGTCTTTAATCCAACAGGTGTTAAATCCAAGAGTTATTTCCAAGTCGTACGAATCGTAAAACAGACATTTAACAACCGCAAATATCCAAAGTTTAAACTTCGAACATATTTCTCAAGAAAACGCTTTACAAGATCGCTAACGATTATACAGTCTCGCTAAGATTCAGGCGCAACTTTCCTATACTTCAATTTCTAACTATATATTTCTGTGCAATCGATTCAACTGACTCTCGGCGACTGACTGTACTGCTCTGGCTGATCTGAACTACAATTCGCAAGTATAGTTTCAGTTTAACGACACTGTTTAATAACAAAGAACATTAGCGTCGCCCTCTTCCAATGCGCAAACTAGGCGATTCAGCTTATATAGGCAAGCGCCTCGTCCTTGAAGCGGGAATCTACTAACAAGTTGGCGGGCAACTGCTAGTAGTTGGCGAGAACTAAAACAGGTTTGGCACGCATTCTAAGAGCTGTGTGCGAGTCATTGCATACCCCACGCCTCTCTATATGGCGCTTGCATCATAAATCATAGCAAACGTAAAACACAAGAGCGCTATATAAATTATCTACTGTTGATCAAAATTAGCACAATCCCATCCAATTAATACAACACTTAATGACTTATGGGATATTACAATAACAGATCATGCTTGCATGTCAAAGGCATCCAGATTGTTCATTTCATTTTTTGTCAAAACAAGAATAATGCAAAAAAGTAGTTAATCAACTCCAAGGTGATAAAAGTATTTAACTGAGTAGCATGTTATAATCTACCTAAACTAGCATCTTTGACATTTTAATATAACTTTAGTATTATCGCCTGTTTCTAAATTTCCACAATTAGAAATTCTTTGCCGGCAGACTGTTCCTTGCACATCTAATCCCTTTCGTTCGGATAGTTTCTTCAGGTCTCCTTCGATGAGATAATTATTCTCTGGAGTTAACGTTTCACTTGCACTTTAATCAATACCGTCCAATGTCAATTCTCGTCGTTCGCTATTGCGAGAAGTTAGGAATTCTTTACGACTGGTACCTCTCAGTTATTTTCCAAAGTTCCTTCGTTTGCGTAACAACAATTTAACTTCCTTCCGAGCTATAATGTCTAGCTAATGTCCAACTGTAGGACCATCGAATGAGGACCAACCGTCTCTCATTTATACGTAATTGAACATCGTTCAATCATCACTGCGTTTCGTATAACTCCAGTATATCGCAACTTCTTCGATGCACTTCACTCTCAAAACAGTTCGATCAGTAAAGTTCCATATACAGTCCATTATTCTACAACAAAACAGATCATGTTATTGTATTAAAAATTCATCGACTGATACTCGATTGACTTCCTATCCCGTCAATAACCGATTCCCAACTGACTTCCTTTTCAGACTTTCGCTCGGCTGAGCAGACGACACCTTGCAATCCGTTGTTATTCAAATCGTCCAATCACGTTTCTCCAATAACGTTTCTCCACATCACCTTGTGTTACCTCAAACAGTAAATATCCCCGAGTTCTATCTAGATTATTTTATCACCTATAAAGCCGGGTGTAAATACCGGTTAATTAAAGCTACTACCCTATTACTTCGGCGGCACGGTGGAGCTATCGGTAAGTGCGGCACGGTGGAGCTATCGGTAACGCGTTTGGTCAATGATCATGCGGTCGCCGGTTCGACTCCGTGCAACGACTTTGGGCAAGTTGTTTGCGCACACCGTGCCTCTGCCACCAAGCAGTATAATTTGGTACCGGCGTAAGCTGGGAAGTAAACGGCAAGTCCTGAGATATCACTAGCCCCGTGTCCAGGACCTTGGGATTCGTCCATTGCCGGCTCAAGGGCTTAGAAAAGGAGATGAGCGCCTCACCTACGTCCCACTTGCGGATATGGACTGAATTTACTTTTTTACTTACCCTATTACTTGTATCCGTAACATTTAACATATCCTAATACACAATAATATATACATTGTGATGGGATAGAACTGTGTCGTTAAAGGACATCGTTACATCGGGAACTTTCCAAACTTAATAAATAAAACTGAGAATCTAAAAATGACCTCATTCACTTCCGCCGTCTTCGAAATCAATTTTTATAGTAATCGTAATCGCAAGCTCCAAACTTCTAAAGCTCCACTCAAAAGCTAAACACAGGACACCAGCTTATTAACGAGCGCGGCCTCAAGTCAGCGGGGGTTCAGATGAGCCACCGTTGGAATTCTTGAAAAGGTGAGGCGTTACTTTCGAAAGGAAAGTCTGGGGAATAATTGATAGAGGAGCCTAAGGCGGATGATGAAGGGCGAGTTGCACTGATGATGGAGGAACGGAGAATTTGCGCAATTCAGAATGGAGATCGTTCCAGAGTCTTGGTACAGTGTGGAATATGGCTGTGTTTGAGAACTTGGGTTGAGTAGTTACCGGAGCTCAAGAAAGACTGAATTGGGAGGTTAAGTGGATGGAGCGAGGTGGCTAGATGGTGAAGAATTCGCGGAAATTCTTGGACTCGGAATATTGTAGGGAGTTGTAGGTTAGTGATAGGACTTGACTTTGAAGTGCATTCGCTCTGGGATTTTTTAACAAATGGAGTGATTTGAGGATGGGAGTGATATGATGATGTTGGGAGTTCTAGTGACAGCTCGGGCTAGTGAGTTTTGGATAAGTTGCAGACGCTTAATTTAAGTGGATTCAGATTGAAGAAGAGGTAATTGCAGTAATCGAGCTTTGAATGGACAACGGAGGTAGTTTTAAAGTCGCGCAAGGGCCGGATGCGGCGCAGGTCACGAATGTGCATGAAATAATAAACAGGCTTGCGAGAGGTTGGAAATGTGGTTAGAGAAGGAGAGGTGGGAATAAAAAGTAATACCAAGATTGCGGACAAGGGAGTCGGAGGTGAAGGTAAGAGATAAAGAGTTTGTCGATAGGTGTATGCATGGAAGGTTAGGGATTTTCTTTATTTGGTCAGGGAGGCCTAGGATGATGAATTCTGATTTGGAACGGTTAAGACAGAGGAGGTTAAATGACATGTATCGAGAGATTAGGTTAAAAACCATTGAGAGATTAGCAATGATAACAATGATAACAATGGTAACAATGTTAACAATGATAATAAATGTAATGTCATGTAGTGAATTAAATGTCTACTTCCTGGTCTACTAATTATTAGCGTCTGGCATTAAACTTAAACAAAAATGCCGATTAGAACTTCAGTGAAGCATTAAGAAGGAGCTCCAATGAAAGTTGTATTGTTTCTATTTACTTGTTCAATGACCAACCTCAAAACGCCAGAATTAGATTTATTTCTGTATTGGTATCATACATGTTAGCGACACTGCCGACATAGGCCTACTGTACTGATTTTGCCCTGTAATATGTAATAATATCATTTCTAATGAGAATTCTAAATTTTGTAGCTAGCCTTTGTGAAAGTACTGGACCTGACTGTATATCAGACTGCGATCTTACACTTAATGGCGTCTACCAGTGGTGTGCCAGATGCGACTATTTTCTTCAATGCTCCGGAAGTCAATCATACTACCAGGCCTGTCAGCCTGACCTGTATTATGATCATTCAGTCAGGGCCTGTGTATACGAAACGACCACCTGCTATCAAAGTCCTTGCTATGAGGACCTCGTCAGCTCAACTACGACGAGTAAGTATGGACTGCAAACCATTTAAACTCGTCTTCGATTTATACACACGGAATTTCACTTACTAACTAGACATGAAAAAATTGAACACGAAGCTGATATAAATAAAAAGTAAAAGAAACCAAAGTGCATGTTTTTCTACAAACTCCAGGCTTCATAACATGTACACAGATCAGCTAAATCCATTACTCTGATTTCTTCGCTAATACCCCATTTTTGTATCATAAAATAAATTGGTACGATGGTTGCCTTAATTAGTAGCAATATAAAATCAGCCTCCAGAACTCATATTGGTTGTCTGTAAAAGGATAACTTGTGCAAATCCGGAAACTCCGGACAAATGTCCGGTTTTTCCGGATTTGCACAAGTTATCCTTTTAAAGGTAAATCCGTTGTTAATGAAAACGTGTAACATGTCTTCGAATTATTGCAGAGTTGGATCCTTGCGCAAGTTCACCTTGTCTGAACAGTGGAACATGTACATCCGGCGGCAGCAGTTACACGTGTTCCTGTCCTGATAGATACACTGGAAATCGCTGCGAAACATGTAAGTCTGAAGAAAATCTATACAGTTTCCCAGTTCTGTGTATCGATAAACGCTTTCTCAGACACGCCCGAAATTAGCACTACGGAGATAGACGTACACACGCAAAGCAGACAGACAGACGGATTGACACACAGACAAACAACGGTTAGTAAGTCTGTCTATGCCACCCTCCCTCCCTTCCTCCCGCCCTACCTCTGTTCCTCCCTCCATCCCTCCTTCACTCCCTCTCTCAATGCCTACCTCTCCCATTATAATGACGGGCAAATGCACTAATTATAGAAATAAATGCGTTTACGAGCTCAATGGCTTGCCGCAACAAATTAAATTACTTCTGCGTTCTGTCGACCAGACCACAGTGGCTTCACTAGGGGGATGCAGGCCGCACCGGGTGTTACCTTCAGTGGGGGTGACACCAAAATGACAAAATGATTGTCTAAAAAAAATTTGTAGAGTTTCAGCAGACATTTTTAATTTTGAAATTAGCATTAGCAGATAACAACAAAAACATTTTTCGTTAACCTAGCTTACGTGTACTGTATCAGTATCAATTTACCTAAAGCTGAAGCTTTATGCTAATTTACTTTCTTGAACCTTCTAATGTGCTCCGGTCAGTGCCGTCATTATACTGCATAGTCTGATAAGGGACTAAGGGATGAGGTCCATGGAGGTGATACCATGACTTACCGCACTGGGTGACACCAACCCTAGTGAGGCCACAGGACCAAACCTAACTTTAATTTTTTAAACTCCTATAGGACTATACATTATACGAAGTGACTTTCGAATACTTGCGGACCGCCAGTCACCTGTCAGGTGATTCCAGGCAATTCGTAAAACCAGGGATTTTGTAAAATGCCTGAAATTTTTAGGCAATTTGTAAAATCCCTAATTCACTCAGGCACTTTACAAAATCCCTGAAAAACCCAGAGATTTTGTAAAATCCCTGAAATCAGACGATGAAAATGTGACAGATTGCCTGAAAGGAAAATGACGAACATAATCGAAGTTTATTATGCAAACAAGCCCTATTTTCAAAGGTTCATCATATTTAGATGGTATTTTATTTAAAGTTAAGTTCTCAAGTTGTAAAACCAGGGATTTTGTAAAATGCCTGAAAGTTTATTATGCAAACAAGCACATCAAAGAATTATAAGGAAATAGACAATTAAAGTTCACTGTGCGCTGCAAGACAAATAGGTGCAATTTTTTTATAAGGGAAAGTGAAGTTGTCGAGCGGTATTGTTAATTAATTTGTGAGGTATCAACAACTTCAATTATCCTGCAACTTCAAAGTTCGCTGGGCACTGCAAGAGAAATAGGTGCAAATTTTTTTAATGGAAAGTGAAGTTGTCGAGCGGTATGTCATGTGAAAACAGAAAAACTACTGTAGCTTTCGAGAACTGAACTTAAAATATAGGCCCTATGGTCATTCCATGTACAAATGTTAATCCTTTGAAAATAAGGTTTGTGTGCCTAATAAACTTCGATTATGTTCGTCATTTTCATTTCAGGCAATCTGTCAAATTTTCGTCATCAGATTTCAGGGAGTTTACAAAATCCCTAGTTTTTCAGGGATTTTGTAAAGTGCCTGAGTAAATCAGGGATTTTACAAATTGCCTAAAAATTTCAGGCATTTTAATAAGTCTCTTGTTAGAAGAAGCGTGGCCTATATCTCATAAAATCACCAATTTTCTGTTCTTCTCGATGTTTATTGAATATCTTCTTTCCAATTAAGAAAGTCAGCTATCATGATTTTGTTGTCGTGAAGAATGTTCTTTCCATGACTATTTCGACCATGTCTGCAAAACAGTATACTGTCCATGCCAACCGAATCTCCAGTTTTAAGTTAAACGAGCTTCTGCTAATGACGAACTTCTTGCTCTTGCGCGCTACTTCTGTTTCTCTCTCTCTCTCTCTCTCTCTCTCTCTCTCTCTCTCTCTCTCTCTCTCTCTCTCTCTCTCTCTCTCTCTCTCTCTCTCTCTCTCTCTCTTTCTCTCTTGCTTTGTTCTCTCCAACTCCATTGCCCGTTTCATCCTTCTTTCTTTGATCACTTCTGCTTTTTTGTTTACCGTCGTTGCTCAGCTTCTGTTCTTCCTTTATTTTCTGACTTCATCTATTGCCTTTGAATTTGAATCATCTGCAGTTTACCATATCACCAGTTACTTCCTCTTCATCTTTCTGCCACTACGTTGCTAGTGCTTCTAATAGTACGACTCTTCTTTATTTCTTTGTGTTTTAAGCCTTCTAGCCATACTTGATCTAGGCCTGTTTAAGCCGCTTTCTTTCCAGTTCTTTATTTCTGCTTGTTTCTGTCGATAATCAAGACCTTTAAATTCTGAAAAACAGCTGAGTGTCGTTTCAACAGAGAACAGAAGTGAAACTGTCAGAAGCTGAGTATTTTCAGCGTACAAATGGTAATTAGTGATTGGTCAGTGAATATTGCACCAAGCAGAATAGTATAGAGAAGAAAATGAAAGGACAAATTACATAGCCCTGCCGGACGACCTAGCCCAAGACAGCCGGAATTTAGGTAAATTCCCCCTCACGTGTACTGACTGAGGGCGAGGACACAAGAAAGAAGCAAGCCATCAAAAGCATCATGAAAGCCCAAGAACAGAGTTCAAGACGATGAAGAAGTATGTCATGTCGACAATATCAAAAGCTGCTCAGAGGTCGAGAAGGATGAGAGCAATGACCACTCCTTTACCCATATAACGGATCATATACAGTTTCAGAGGAATAGTATTTAGGATAGGTTGACTCGAACGGAAGGTAAAGAGAGCGACAAATGACACCCTTGCAAGGACCTTGAAAATTCAGTTTATAGAGATTGGATTAATTAATTTGATTAATCTTTTGGAGAAATGGTGAGTTCTTTTAGAAGTAGATAGATCAAAGTATGGGCAGAGCAGAAATGGAGTAACCTTCAACAAGTTGATAACAGAAAGAAGGATAGTGCGTGAATATCATACATGTGATGGTTACATTGAAATCGACTCCAACCGACTTTTTTTAATGTTGTGGAGTGATAACTTCTTAACCAGTTCCCTAGACTACAGAAAACGTGGAGGTGCTTGATCGCTAATCCATCCAACGTCCAAAAGTTGTGCGGGGTTTTCACAGAGCCGCATTAAGGCTAGTGCGTGCCCGGGTGCTGTGATCGGCAAATTTACACAAACTTTGATGACCTTTTTGGGGAATTTTTTATGACCTTTTTGGGGAATTCTTCTTACAGAACTTTGATGACTTTTTTGGGGAATTTGTTCTTACATTAACATTTTATGTATTTCCGAAAATGCGGGCCCCAAAATCTGCGGGCCCGGGTGCTGCAGCACCCTTAGCACCCCCCCTTAATGCGGGCCTGGGTTTTCATCTCTGCGGATGAGCAGTATGTGGCGCCCTTGTAATTTCCATCATCTACTTTTCTAACGACAGCTGGGTCAACGATTCTGTAGGCTTAAAGTCACGTTTCATTAAGCTTATAAACGAGACTTCGTTGGTTTAAGTCCTCAATTCACACGCGTCAAGCTCAAATAGCCATTTGAAGCGCCAGTTCGTAACTCTGGATTGATATTTTATTTTAACTTACTTACTGCGGCGTCAGCTCCTCAGTCTGTCCCTTCCAGTTTCACAAGCGCCTGAAGTCTGTATTATTTGACAGTGATTTTACTCGTTCGGGTCGGAAGCCGCCACTGATGAGTTGTCTTCTTGAAGCGGCGCTTTATAAATGTCAGATTAGAACTACAATACTACTACAGAATTACTATAGCATCAAAAGAAGACTAACACGCAGAAGCCAGCTTATTCAAAGGCATTACAAAATCGATCGATAAGTAAAATGAGGTTTGGTTCGAGGTTGAGAAAGCTGACTATTACGTTTTGATCGATTGGACATGCATTCTCTATTGGCGAAAACGTTTGACCATTTCGGAGCGTTTAGCTAGTGGAGCTCTAAGCAGATCTTTTGTCAGTTCACCACAAAGCACAGCACACAATGCTCTTGCTCCCTGAGTAATTCTTTGAATGACAAATGATTCTTGTGACTGGTGCAAAAATTCGATCTCGGAAGTCTAACACGACACTGATCCTTGCTTTTGATTGCTGCTACAATTGAACAGAACACTGAAGCAGATTGAATCATCGTGTTTTAGACAGGCCAGAGTCCTCCAGTATCAATCAATCAATCAATCAATCAATCAATCAATCAATCAATCAATCAATCAATCAACTGAGCATTTGTATAGCGCCCCTTCAAAGAAACCATTCAGAGGCTCTCCGAGCCCAACTCCGGTGAAAGAGAACAGTCTTTAGAGCAGAGAAGAAAGCGGTGGACGAGTCTCGAGGAAGAGACCACAGCCCAGGAGAAAGCTCATTCCAAATTGTTCGTCCAACGACGAAGAAAGCGCGCTGCTGCATAGTAGCGGTGCGTGCGAAAGAAACAGAGAGGTCACCACGGGTGGCAGAGCGAAGAGAGCGGTGACCAGGTGGAACAGAGGCACGAGAACAGAGCTCGCGCAGATGGGAGGGAGCACGGCCAAGCTGACATTGCCAGACAATGGAGGCAACCCGGTAGACAATGCGTTGCGAGAGTGGTAACCAGTGCAGGACATCTCGCATGTATTCAATCAAGCGCGCAGCGGAACGCAGTTCGCGTTTGAGGCAGTTCAGTCGAGTGAGGGTAAGCCCAATATAGAGGGTGCAGAAGTAGTCAAGCCGCCAGGTAATGAATACCTGAACGAGAGTAGCACCAGATTGGGGAAAAGAGAGTGGGAAAACACGCGAAGCTGTCGCAGCTGACAGTAGGAAGCGCTGATATAACAGATTGCAAGAAGGGAGATCTGGGCGCGAACAGTGGCGCCATAGAAATCAGAGAGAAGGCGAAGGAGAAGGGCTTCCTTAGAGTGACCATTGCGAAAGCCAGATTTATAGACAGGAAGTAAGTTATTAGCGTCAAGGTATGTCAATAATTACTGACCGACTAATTTCTCGCAGATTTTTGAAATAAATGAGACGTTCGCAATGGGCTTAAAGAGTGTAGAGTCCGAAGAGTCGAGACTGGCTTGCTTCAGGATAGGAGTGACGAAGCTGGAGGAGCACCGTCTCGGAGCGAGGAGTTGCATAGGAGGGTCAGGAAAGGGAGAAGGACATCGATGTAATCCTGGAGCAAGAAAGGTGGATGGGGTCAAGCTTGCAGGATTTCGCTGCTGAGGCCAAGATGATGCTGCGCATCTCGAGACTGGAGATCTCGTGAAGAACTGTAATATAGTTTACTACGGGAAGACTCGGTGCAGATCATTTACGGCATCCATTTATGATGTCTGGTGATTTGTCTTCTTCCGTTTAATTGTTTCAATTATGGATATAAATAAGAATTCATATTTAGTAACATTCAACAACTAAGGTTCAGATAATTTGTCATTTACTTTTTATTCAAGTTTCGGGCTTCAGATTATGTCTCAATAAGTATTGAATAAAGATTATGATTAGGTGTTGCAATTATTAATAATAACTAATCAAGTCTATATATCTTAATCGTAATTGCAAATTTATGTAGCCCAACTTCTAAAGAAATTCACCAGAGCTGCTCCAAACCTAACAAAGTGAAACCACGATTGGTGTTCAAGGGCTTGCAGAAAAGATCAGAGAGGCTAGTGAGTTCATGTCGGAGCCTGTAGGCAACTTATTCCAGAAGGACGACAGCACAGCAAAACCTATTTCTATGCTGGAACATGGAAGTTAGGGCGGTGGAACAACAAAGTGACCTTGCACGGCAGAGCGGTTATATCCGTGACCAGAGAGAGAGAGACAGACAGACAGACAGACAGACAGACAGACACAGACACAGACAGAGACACAGACAGAGACACAGACACAGACAGAGACACAGACACAGACACAGACACAGACACAGAGAGACAGAGAGAGACAGACAGAGAGACAGACAGAGAGACAGAGAGACAGACAGACAGAGAGAGACAGAGAGACAGTGAGACAGAGACAGAGACAGAGAGACCGAGACAAAAAACCGTCAGTTAAGATGGACAAATAACTGTAGACTATTACTCTTAAGCATCAAGATCTTAAACTCAGTGTATGTCAGGGTCGAGATAATTCTTACTCATTATCTACGTTTGAAATTCCGCTGATCGCGTATTCTCAATTAAGCAGTTCTAACTTTTAAAACAATCTACTGTACCTACTACACCACACAACACAACAATTCTTCATCCGACTCAATAGAATTCATTATAAAATCATTGTAAGACATATAATGATATTGACATCAACATCAACCACCCTTAACTGCTAGCCCTTTATAATCAATGAACCAGTGAATACCTGATCAAAAATATTTTGACAATGTGACAGTTGAAATAGTTAGGATCCAAAGTAATAGAGTTAAATTGCTTTCACTGTGGTTTAAGTCTACATGGAAGTTTGAACAGAGAAGTTCAAAAGCAAATTGCGCATCATATATTCGTAAACTCCAGACATGTTCCACAGCTAAGTTCATTAGACCATTTGTGAAATAGTGTAACATGTGTTCGCACTGTTGCAGGGGTGGATGTAATGTCTTTATTTATAATTTATAAATACGAACAGAAAATGTCTCCCAAAATTTGGAGAAAAATCGCCAGCTCACCGCTTCGTAGCACATCGATGGTATGATACCCCGACGGTGTCGATCCTTGCAACTCAACATCGGTATCAGGCTGATGCCACATTTCCAACAGCAAACCAGAATGTCCGAGCTACGGCTTATGATGGTTTTCATGATGAAACTGTGCTCGCTTCCCAAGCTTATAACATTCCACGTTCCCAGTCGTAGACGAGTCGATATGATCCAAAATAGTTGAGTTTAATTACTTCCGTTGTGCTTCAAGGCTGCACGGAAGATTGAACAGAGAAGTTAATAAGCAAATTTGCCCATCTTTGTATTCGTAAGCTCTGGACATGTGCTAAAGGTAAATTCATTATGCTAATTGTGAAAGCGTGTAACATGTGTTCGAACTGTTGCAGGGGTGGATCCGTGCTGGAGTGTACCCTGTAGTAACAACGCAACATGCACATCCAGCAGCGACGGCAGTTTCGTATGTTCATGTCCTAATAGATACACTGGAAATCTCTGCGAAACATGTAAGATTTACTACATTATGATAGTACAGCAGGTAATATAAAACTGTGACAATTAAATGTTAACACCTTTCAAATTTTGCTTCTGGTCACCAAACCCATGACTATAGTGTGATGTGCTGAATTTTAAAATGTCATTGATGCGAGAAAGTTTTGGAAGGCGTTTCAAGGTTAGGCCTACTTCAATTTTGATAGAATTTTCATTTGCTTTACCGGATAGGAAATCTAAACTACAATGTAATAGCTTTATTTATAATTTATAGGCCCCTAAATACGAACAAAAGATGTTTCTCAAAATTTTGAGAAAAACTCCAGCTCACCGCTTCGTGCTAAGGATAAGTTCACTATGCTACTTGTGAAAGCGTGTGACATGTGTTCGAATTGTTGCAGGGGTGGATCCGTGCTGGAGTGTACCCTGTAGTAACAACGCAACATGTACATCCAGCAGCGACGGCAGTTTCGTATGTTCATGTCCTAATAGATACACTGGAAATCTCTGCGAAACATGTAAGATTTACTACATTATGATAGTACAACAGGTAATATAAAACTGTGACAATGAAATGTTAACACCTTTCAAATTTTGCTTCTGGTCACTAAACCCACGACTATAGTGTGATGTGCTGAATTTTAAAATGTCATTGATGCGAGAAAGTTTTGGAAGGCGTTTCAATGTTAGGCCTACTTCAAGTTTGATAGAATTTTCTTTTTTTTGCCTGACAAGAAATCTAAAACACAATCTAATGGCTTTATTCAAACTTTATAAATACGAACCAAAGATGTCTAGGGGAGAGTTTCTCCGATTGGACCGTTGCCTCAATTGGACCACGGCCTATTTACCCCCTAGATACATATATAGCCTCGTTTTCAATTGTTGTATTCTTGCGCACTTGAATATTGATCGTGTGGACACAGGCAGTTTGACGGAAAACTATATATTTTTAAAATTGCGGTTAAAAGTCTTTTTCATGTGGTGCTGATCTAATTTTAGACGTAACTGACAACGAGTGTACACATTTTAGCTAAGCTTTTAAAAATGAAATCATGTTTGTTTTAGCTATAGCCGGGTTTCATGTTTGAGCGACAATAAGTGATTTTACGCTAAGACTGATGAGCGTTGAACTATCGCAGTGTAAACAGAAGTAGTCCATGTTGCCTGAAATGGACCACATTCAGTGTCCTGAATTGGACCGATAATATCGCGTGGTTCATTTAGGGACACCGGCACATGCAATGTTATATTTTGATTCTTTAAATAATAATAATTACCGGTACCATTGGCTTGTATTATGTCAAATAACATTTTCTTTCTGTTGTATATGCATAACAGTATTTGTATATGTATTTGTGCCCTGCTTGCTCGTGGTTTTGTTTGGTTTATTTAATTATTTTGATTTGTTCCTTGAACATGCTACTGTCTTACTTCATTGTTGACTGTTCGTCTTTTTTGTACATCATTGTGCTTGCTGACAATAGGCCTAAGTGTTTTTGTTAAGGTGATTTTTACCACGTTTACAGTATTTTGACACTTAGCTGTTACGATTTTTGAAACTCAATCGTAAAGGTTTATATAGGTATAGGCTGATAATAATTATCGTTGAAATCAATTGCCCCTATAATTGTATTGAACTATAGTAGAGATAGTGGAAGGGCGCTATAAAAGTTGAGAGATTGCAACGTCGTTTCCGGTGAAGGAAGACGCCATTGTGAGACTGTGAAATTGGGATAGAAAATTTCCTAATGGTGGCGTTTTGAAACTAAAGTCAGTAAAGTGTGTGACACTGAAGCTGCAGATTGGTCTGCACCGTGTTTCTGCACGACGGAAGACGGAATTTCCGGTCGTCTGGTTTCCGGTTTCTTTGGCGAACGAGAGGGAACTGTTCTCTGACGGTGTCGGTCGAATACGCGCCGAAAGCCCTTTACTTCGAGTTCAGCTACGAATACGGTCTTCCGGAGGTTTACCTATTTCCCTTTCTCATTTTAAGAGAATAGATACAAGTCCAAATTAAGGGAGGGAACCCGATTTAAATTAGACGTGATTTCCTAACATGTAGATATATATATAGCCAGTTTAAGGGGAAATTGATTACACTTCTCCAACTGTTGCTTGATAGTAGAAGTAAACGGAAAAGATATATCAGAATTGGTGAAGATTATTACTAAGACATTATATCTTGAATATTGTAATACTTTAAGTGTGGATATTGTTGAAGTCTGTCATTTAATAGAAACATTAACTGTTGACTTAGATTTCATTAATCTTGCAATTGGTAAGGAAAGGTCTGTTTCCTATTGCATTGAATTCATATAGCTCCTGCACAACATGTCTTCACATAGGAGTACTCCCTTATCTAGAGTGTCTAGACCTGGATCCGCGGTGGATCTGCTATTGTCAAAGCTTGATATAATACAGGACTCTCTTCAAGAGCAGAAAGAAACCACACAAGAGCAGCTGAGTTCTGTGCAGGAACAGAACCAAGTCACACATGAGCAGCTCTTGGCTACTCATGCTCAAGTGAACTCATTGCAAGTAGAAGCCTTGGAGGCTAGACAAAGCCTAGATGAGGTAAGGTCAAGATTGGACCGAATTGAACTGTCACCGACACTAAATATGATTGCAGCATCGGATTTGAACCCTGGTTCTCAGGTATTGAGGGCTGTCTCTTGCTCAGCGACCGCGCCTTATTCACTCGGCATTGCTCATCCTGGTACCCTTATAAGAAGAAGCGAGCGATTAGGCGCCAAAGCTAGAGTAGATTATCGTGAGTTAAGCTCACAATCGTACAGATGTAATTCCCCTATTAGGGAACCAAACCTAAATTTCACTGCATCCGGTCCGGCCTCTTTTCCTTTAGCTGATCTGCAATCACGTGTGAGTCCTGTTGTCGTTGACACCGAGCTGGTGACCTCGGTCGAGACGGGGGCAAACGCGACAAATGGTACCAGCCAGTGGGATAATTTTAAAAGCCCATATGCAACAAATGACCCCAGAGCGTTGGGTACGGTACAAGCAAGAGGTCCGAAGGATGCTAATGTGAGATGGAATGAATTGCAAAATACTGCAATAGTCAATAGTGTTCAAATAGAAGGCACTAGAAAGGAAGAAGAGTTATCTTTACTGGGCGGAAGAAACTTCGCAGACGAAATTGATGTAGCGTCTATGGAATCGGGCAGTATTGATGCGGAAATTAGTAGATCTTTAAAGTTTCCGCTTAAAAGGCATCAAAGAAATGATGTTAGGCCGCTGTCAGGACAGGAGTTGGAGAAGCCAAATCGGGTGGGAGGTAAACTAATGGGCCCCGATATATCAAAAGAAAAAGTACCGCCAGCTTGGGAACTGGATTTGTCAGTAACAGCGGAAAGGGTCCCCCTAAGGCCTCCAAACCCCTCTTGTACTAAGGATCAAGAGATACGCCAATGGATAGAGGAATCACGATCAAATGTGCTCTCAGAGGGCACGGGTTTAAAAAAATCCGTGAATGCACATCCTGACCCAGCTCGAACAACAAAAGCGGTGCTATCGTTGCCAACCAATACAGATGTAAAGTATGCGTGGGCTAATATGAAGACGGTAGATGCGGCACAACAGTCAGCCAACTTTGATTTACGAAGCGCACCCCCATACGCTGCGGTGCCGATCTGCAAGTCGAGTGCGGAAGAAATAGATGTAAAGGGGAACCGTCTAACTGAGCGATGTCCCATTGCATCGGCAATTAATCCGAAAAATACAAGCCAAGGTCTGTTGGAATACGGTGTTGTCAGAAGAGAGGGATTTCAATTTTATTCGCACGCATTGAAACCAGAAACATTACGAGCGGTCCCTGGCAAGAAAAAAGAACGAGATGTTAAGCTAGAGGCGCCCAACGCGGCTACGACTGTAGCTACGCAGACTACCCTGGCAGAGGATGAAGAAAGAGGCAAAAAACAAGAAGAGTCGGAAGAAAGAAAGCCTAGTGCTACCGCATTGGGAAAAACGCAGGCGACAACAAATACCGAGAATTCGACAAAGAACCGACAGTGGATTAAATTGGGAAGCTTCAGTGGGAAAACTGAGGTCGAAATTTTCCTGAGGCGATTTACCATCTGTGCAAGACATAATGGATGGAGCGATGACGAGAAATTAGATCAGTTGATGTGTTCGTTGGTGGAACCCGCCAACCAACTGCTGTTTGAGGCCGATGCGGACCGTATAATGACGTGGTCTGATTTGGTTCAAAGGTTGAGAGATAGATACGGGAACCAAGACCAAGCGATGTTATATCAAACGCAGTTGTCAACACGCCGACAAAAGGAAGATGAAGAACTCGGCACCTTGGTGCATGATATACGGAGACTAATGGCTCTGGCTTTTCCGGGCGCACCTACAGTTCACAGTGAGACCATCGCGATACGGTCCTTCTTGGATGCCATGGCTAACAAAGGGATGGCAGCAAAAGTGAGAGAGAGGGAGCCGAAGTCGCTGGATGAGGCATACAGGATAGCCACCAGACTAGACGGATATCGGAGGGCTGATACCGACCGAGATGGGAAAAACGACCGCCGATTTGGGCGAATCAAGGCGGTTAAGGAGTCGGAACCGGAATGGGAAGCCTTATTCAAGAGAATAGAAAAACTGGAGCAACTGGTGGAACGGCCACAGAATGCGCCATCTTACCGGCCACCGACAAAAGGAGGAAGTCAACAAAACAGAGAACCTAAGAGATGGGGAAATAATAAAGGCAATACCACAACCTATTATCGGAGGAGTGGTGAGCGAAATGACCGTGAGGATTCTCCGCGCTGCTTCGGATGCCAAGCCACGGATCATCAAGTAAGATCGTGCCCGGGCCGACAAAGGACGGCGAAAGAACTAGTAGAGGAAGAGGATCAAGAAGATGTGGCCCAGAACTATCATATACAAGGAAGTAACCATGCATATCTGTCCATCCGGGTTTATGGGAAAGTAATCATGGCGCTATTGGATACAGGTAGCGAAATGTCGCTGGCGCCGGCCAAATTTGTGAAACCTAGGGATATGGTTCAGTCAAACCAGCTGCTGAAAGCGGCCAACGGAAGTTCAATCCAAGTGGTGGGCGAAACCATTCTACAGTTTCAGGCCGGAGAACTTTGCTTAGAAGCTCCTTGCTTGGTGACCCCTCAAGTCAGCGAAGTAATATTAGGTCTTGACTGGCTGGAAAGACAGGATGTGCAGTGGAGATTCGGATCGCGGGAAGTGGTGATTAATGGGATGCATTTCCCAATTTTTAGTCAGAATAATCAAGGACAATGTAGGAAGATTGCAGCGGTCAGAGACGTAATAGTTCCGCCTCTTTCAGAGATGGACATTGAGGTCTATGCAATACTACCAAGTCTTAAGCCAAGTGCAGCTCAGTGGGCTACTCGACCCCAGCTACTTGAGTCCGGGTTAGTGTTAGCCGGAACTTTGCTTCCCGAAAGAACGCTCGACCTGGCCGTGAGGGTGATGAACCCCACGAACCAGAAGATTCGTATGAAGAAGGGTACGCAATACAACTTGGAGGAAGTGGTAGTTGGGCCGACTGATATAGTCGCAGACTGCAGAGTGAATTGTTCAGCAGTCAAAGAAGTCAGCGAGCCTGTTTCGATGGAAGAAGCCGAACGGGTATTAGCCCCTCTTTGGGAAAATGTTGCAGACGACGTTCCGTCGGAAATCCGAACCCGTATAAAGTCTATGATCTTGGAGAACAAAGACGCTTTTTCGTTAAACGAATGGGATCTCGGCTTTACAGATATACTTCAACACAAAATTGACACTGGGAATGAAACTCCAGTAAAACAACCGCTTCGCCGACAGCCGATGTCATTGCTACCGGTCATAGACGATCAAGTCAAATTAATGTTGGCTCAAGGACTGATTGAACCGTCGGCTTCTGAATGGGCCAGCAATGTAGTTATTGTGACCAAGCGGGATGGAACACCTCGGTTCTGCGTGGATTATCGTGCAGTAAACGCCAAAACCCGGAAAGACGCGTATCCCCTGCCATTAATAAGTGAAAGCCTGGACTCTCTGGCCGGTGCGAAATGGTTCACCACGTTCGACTTGAGAGCCGGTTATCATCAGCTTGCAGTTCATTCTCACGACCGGCACAAGACGGCTTTTATAGAGGAATTTTCCAGTTTAAGGTGTTGCCCTTTGGAATGTGCAACTCGCCCGCCTCATTTGCACGCATGATGAATTTGGTAATGGCGGGACTGAACTTCGAGATATGCTTGATATATCTCGATGATATTATCATCTTCGCTGAGGACTTAGACACGCACTTACAACGGTTAGAACTGGTGTTGAAAAGACTAAGGGAGGTAAACTTGAAACTGAAGCCTTCCAAGTGTAAACTGCTTCAGAAGCGAGTGCTATTCTTAGGTCACATAGTCAGTGATCAAGGAATTGCTACTGATCCGGAGAAAGTACAAGCAGTAAGAGACTGGCCAGTTCCGAGGAAGTTACGAGATGTGAGAGCGTTCATTGGACTATGTTCCTATTATAGGAAATTTGTGCCAAACTTCGCACAAGTAGCCCGACCTTTACATGCTTTGACAAAAAAGGGCATCAAATTCGAATGGTCTTCGCAATGTGAGGAAGCCTTTCAAACTCTGAAGGAACGTCTCACCAAGGCACCAATCCTAGCTCTGCCTACTGACTCAGACAAATATATACTAGACACTGATGCTTCGGGCGAGTCAATTGGTGCCGTTTTATCTCAGATGCAGGGAACTGAGGAACGGGTAATATGTTTCGGTAGCAGAGTATGCTCGCCGGCTGAAAGGAATTATGATGTAACTCGTCGAGAACTTCTAGCCATCGTTTTTTTTCTGAAGACGTTTCGACCATATTTGCTAGGGCGTAAATTCGAACTTCGTACAGACCACTCTGCCCTTCAATGGCTTAAAAAGACGCCGGTGCTGATTGGGCAACAGGCAAGGTGGCTATCAATAATTGAAGAGTTTGATTTTGATATTCGCCATCGGGCAGGCTCGGCTCATCGAAATGCAGATGCCTTGTCTCGTAGACCACCTCAGATAAACATGATAGTGGAAAACGAAGAAAGTTCAGCCATTCAAAGTGACCCTACGGATGATTGGTTACCAGAAGAACTAGCCAAGGAACAGAGAAATGACTCAGATCTGGGGTGGATTATTGGTCGAAAAGAAAGAGCTTCTGAGATGCCAACTAGCCACGAATTGAGAGGCCTCAGTTCGTGCGTTAAAACTCTGGTCTACCAATGGCCCCAATTAGTTCTACAGGAGGGACTATTAAAACGGGTCTGGATAACCCGAGGAATAAAGGACGAAACTCAATACCAACTCGTTCTACCAGCCTGCCGACGTGCTCCGCTGATCCGACTCGCTCATGAGGGACTGTCCGGAGGGCACTTGGGTATTCGTAGAGCTTTGGCCCAGGTACAACGGAGGGCCTATTGGCCAGGGTGGCGGGATGACGTCTACATTCAATTACGCAGATGTTCTACATGTGCCCAGTATATCAGGGGAAAACCCCCTCGGCAAGGGCCGCTACAATCATTCATGGTAGGAGAACCTATGGAATGTTTAGCCATCGACGTTACAGGACCACATCCGGTGTCCAACCAAGGCCATCGGTATATACTTACCGTGATGGACCACTTCACTACGTGGGCCGAAGCCTACCCTATGCGGAACCAAGAGTCGATAACTGTGGCCCGCCTCCTCGTCGATCAATGGATTTCGCGGTTCGGCTGCCCCAGGCAGCTACTGACAGATCAGGGAACTTGTTTTGAGGCTGCCCTGTTCCGTGACATGTGTCGGCTGCTTCAAATAGACAAGATTAGGACCTCACCGTACAAACCGAGCACTAATGGGGCCATAGAGCGGTTCCACAGAACTTTGAATTCTATGTTAGGCAAAGTTGTTGCTCAGAATCAGAAAGACTGGAGTTTACATGTACCGTGGGTCATGGCGGCGTATCGGGCCAGTCAACATGAGGCAACGGGATTTACGCCTAACCGTCTCTTTCTCGGCCGAGAAACGTGTTTACCTATCGACTTAGTTTTGGGGGAGTGTTGCACTTCTACCACCGGAACGACGGTGAATGACTACGTTGGAGATCGAGTAGAACAAATTCAGAACACATTCCGCTTAGCCCGAGAGTGTATGAAACATCAAGCGACCAGTCGAGCTTTCCGCTACGACCTGAGAGTCAAACCAGCCACTTTTAAAGTAGGTCAATGGGTGTGGTATTTCTATCCTCGCAGACGTACCGGAATTAAGGAGAAATGGGCTAAACACTTCACTGGACCGTTTCGCGTGCAGGAGCAATTAAGCCCAGTGCTCTACAAGATACAGAAATCACCACGATCCCAACCCCTTATTGTCTACGTCGATAAACTGAAAGCGTACCTTGGAGAAAACACCAAGGTATGGGATGACCGGGAAGAGGAATTGCCGGATGGTCTTAACTCTTTAGAGACTGAGGGACCTACGGAGGCCCAGCCGGGGACCACTCGACCCCGTCGAGATCTACGGCGTCCTAGCCGGTATCTATAGCCGCTTAATTGCGGAAGGTTTTGGGCTAATAGATGAATGAATCTATGGTTATGTTGTGTTTTGATGAATGAAGAGGTGTAAAAGTCTATTCCTCTTTAAGTTTATGTTTTTGAACTTCTCGGATGGTAGTTAGTGATGAATAAAAGTTTTTAAGGTTGTCTTGCGGAAAAATTGAACGTTAAGGTTGACTCTCTTGTAGATTAGTGGTTACTAGTGCTTAAGATCGTCTTTTGAAAAGTTAACACGAGTGCTTCTTTACTGTGTTTAAATGTACTTGAACAGTGGAGTGCACTGATTACGCTTACAGGTGATCCTATAGTTTTGGTTAACCTTAAAGCAATTGCAGAATAGTAAGTAAGCTTTTCGTAAGGTCAGTGTGATGGACCAGAATTGAGAGGTAGACTTTTGCCTGGTAATTGTTTTGCTAAATGGATGATGAGAAAAACATTCTCTGTTTGATTGGCTTTTGACGAAAAACTGAAGGGAATGATATAAGGCTTTTTACAATTTTTATGTTTCTCATTTGTGTAAAGACTTTAAATCTTGCATGCAGGTTACGCAGGTCAGCCATCATTTGAATTTGGTTGTTTGACTACCTAGAAATTGTTTTGCTTTGCTAGTTGAGTAACGCACAAAACGGAATTCATGTCTGCTTAAGCACGGTATAAATAGCTACTTTGGATCAGGATATGATACCTGAAGCTATTACGTCTAATTGGCATGGCGCTATAAAAATAAACTCGACTGGACTTTGGATAAGTGCTTAGGCAACATAACTCATGGCGTTGATGCTTTATGTAGCAGAGTAAGCAGTCCGTGGTGAGTGAGAAACAGTGAAAAAGCAGTTGACTATTAGTGCTGTTACATGTTGTCCTGTGCTTATGCACCTAGTCTGACTTTTAAGATTTGCAGTTAGGTGAATTTGTGAAAATTGGCTTGAGTATTTCTTGACTGTGTAGAAATATTTGGGTTAAACCAACTTCTGAGAGCTTAACTTAGCTAAGGCTGTTAGTAACGATGGTGGTAAGTCTCTCTTAAATCAACTGAGAAGGTTGCTATAATTGCTGAAACATTCGCGACCCCAGGAAAGTAGAATGAGGACGGAGAAATGGTTGAGGCACCAGAGGTTGAATAGTGATCAGTGGATTGGTTGTGATGCTTTTCTGGAGCCCGTAGGCAAGGTTGTCTATGGACATTTTTGGAGATTTATGTAGCCTACAGGGAGGCTTGGGCCGTCCATGTTAAGCGGCGTGCCTTGGTCTTTTGGCCTGTGGTCTTGTGTTTCTAGCTGGAAGCTAGGTGGCCTAACGGAAGGCTCGGGGCGTCCATGTTTAGCGGCGTGCCTTGGTCTTTTGGCTGTTATTTGATAGGTCGAGTTTGAAGCCCAGATGCGTAGCTGTATGCCAGGTTTATAGGCGTGTTACACTCGCTAGAACTGTGGTTGGCAAATTGACATCACTGACAACCTTTCTTTGGTGTTGCAAAAAGGTGCATTTTGTAATGAGCAGAGCAGCGTCCAAGAGGAGAAGTTAGTAAGGAAGTGTAATAGAAGAGGAATAGTTCTCTTGTTCTGGAAGTCTTTCCTGGAGAGAAGGCTGGATTAAGGCAAGCTAACGACTAATAGTCATAGCTTGTGATTTCTTGATAGAACTGTGCTCAGATAACTGAGGTTATAACCCTTAGTAAGTTGGTAACCCTGTGGTTAGATACTATCGTGGATATTTTATTTCCTTGAGTTGAGACCAATTAGTTAGTTAAATACTGTTGCAAATGATACATGGTGAAAATGCTTAGGGTTTATTGTGCGCCTTTAATGTGAGTGCGATAGAAGTTGAGAAAATTGTAAATTGTGGATCGCATGCCTGCGATGGAGTTTACGCTGATATCAGTGCATCTTTATGTTTACTCTAAATGCTATGAAGTGACGCTAAAGCAAGTGTCCTATTTTATGGTTAACTTTGAAGTTTCTTGGTGTTAAGGTACCTATTTGTTTAGCGGTTAAGGTCGTTTTCAATTTGTATTAAGTGCATATTTCTGTGACATAACATACATGTTAGGTTGATAAAACTAAGAACGGATTAAGGCAGAATTAAGTCCACATTGAAAGTAGATATAAAAATAGTTCACTTCATTATACTTGGAATAAGGAAATTTGGTGACCTGGTAATTCTAAACTAATGGGAACAGAATGATTGACAGGTTAGCAATTGATGTTGAAATTTTGACTGCAGTTAAAATCTAGTGAAGAAGATGTAAGAGATGTTGAATTGCATTATAATCTAAGCAATGGATGTAACTCTGGCTGAGGCGAGCCTGTAGATAATGTTATCTGGGTAGGATATGGTCGCTAGGTAGATTGCAAACGTCCAGATTTAAGTGACGGATTGTGGTCCAGGGACCTGCGATTTTATTGCGTTCATTGTGATTTTATGGAGTTCGGATTCTGAGAGCGTAGTTGTAGTTCCTCGTAATGAGATGGTCGCACACGTTAAGCCAGAATAGCCGAGGAGAAGGGACGCATTTTAAATTGTCTTAACAGACTTGACTCGGTAATGCCAGAATGTACATGAATATGAATCGGCGAATTGATGAATGATGAACTGATGAAGGATTGGTATGAAGCTTATATGCTTTGAAGGATGTTTGTCCGAAGACATGTGTGGGACGATTAATGTGCTTTGCATAAATTTAGAACTCATTGGGAATCTCAAATTAGGCCTATGTCTGTCTGTTTGAAACATCAGCTATATTGACGTACAGCATGCTTGTTTCTACTAACACGAGCCACTGTTTATGACGTCATAATACGCGTTTACGTTGGTGTTGATTGACAGCCCTTAGAAGTTCTGTGTTAGAAAACCCAGTGCAAAGTTCTGTACGCTTATACTAACATTTCAGAGTAAGTGAACATGGTGGAAATTGTTAGGCACTATAGATATCAACAGTTGGAGCGAAAAATTTTAAAAATCAATTTTTAGCCCAGGAAATCGATTGTCCCAGTTTAATCGATTTATTAAACAAAAAGGGGTGAGGGCATTGTTACGATTTTTGAAACTCAATCGTAAAGGTTTATATAGGTATAGGCTGATAATAATTATCGTTGAAATCAATTGCCCCTATAATTGTATTGAACTATAGTAGAGATAGTGCAAGGGCGCTATAAAAGTTGAGAGATTGCAACGTCGTTTCCGGTGAAGGAAGACGCCATTGTGAGACTGTGAAATTGGGATAGAAAACTTCCTAATGGTGGCGTTTTGAAACTAAAGTCAGTAAAGTGTGTGACACTGAAGCTGCAGATTGGTCTGCACCGTGTTTCTGCACGACGGAAGACGGAATTTCCGGTCGTCTGGTTTCCGGTTTCTTTGGCGAACGAGAGGGAACTGTTCTCTGACGGTGTCGGTCGAATACGCGCCGAAAGCCCTTTACTTCGAGTTCAGCTACGAATACGGTCTTCCGGAGGTTTACCTATTTCCCTTTCTCATTTTAAGAGAATAGATACAAGTCCAAATTAAGGGAGGGAACCCGATTTAAATTAGACGTGATTTCCTAACATGTAGATATATATATAGCCAGTTTAAGGGGAAATTGATTACACTTCTCCAACTGTTGCTTGATAGTAGAAGTAAACGGAAAAGATATATCAGAATTGGTGAAGATTATTACTAAGACATTATATCTTGAATATTGTAATACTTTAAGTGTGGATATTGTTGAAGTCTGTCATTTAATAGAAACATTAACTGTTGACTTAGATTTCATTAATCTTGCAATTGGTAAGGAAAGGTCTGTTTCCTATTGCATTGAATTCATATAGCTCCTGCACAACATGTCTTCACATAGGAGTACTCCCTTATCTAGAGTGTCTAGACCTGGATCCGCGGTGGATCTGCTATTGTCAAAGCTTGATATAATACAGGACTCTCTTCAAGAGCAGAAAGAAACCACACAAGAGCAGCTGAGTTCTGTGCAGGAACAGAACCAAGTCACACATGAGCAGCTCTTGGCTACTCATGCTCAAGTGAACTCATTGCAAGTAGAAGCCTTGGAGGCTAGACAAAGCCTAGATGAGGTAAGGTCAAGATTGGACCGAATTGAACTGTCACCGACACTAAATATGATTGCAGCATCGGATTTGAACCCTGGTTCTCAGGTATTGAGGGCTGTCTCTTGCTCAGCGACCGCGCCTTATTCACTCGGCATTGCTCATCCTGGTACCCTTATAAGAAGAAGCGAGCGATTAGGCGCCAAAGCTAGAGTAGATTATCGTGAGTTAAGCTCACAATCGTACAGATGTAATTCCCCTATTAGGGAACCAAACCTAAATTTCACTGCATCCGGTCCGGCCTCTTTTCCTTTAGCTGATCTGCAATCACGTGTGAGTCCTGTTGTCGTTGACACCGAGCTGGTGACCTCGGTCGAGACGGGGGCAAACGCGACATAGCTAGAGACTTTTATTGTATGTTTGTAGACAATAAGTGTTTTTAAACGTTTCAAGTGTTTTTTTTTGCAAATTATCTTTTAAAAACATCTTTAATATGATGTGTTCCATTCAGGGCAACTGGTCCAGCCGAGGCAACCATGTGGTCCATTTAAGGCAACAGGTTGCCTTGATTGGACCTATTACAGCTCAAGCTGTTTTAGTTATTTTTCATATTTACATGAATACTATCTGTTCCTTGCTTATTAACAACATACTTGACATATTAACCCATCATGTGGCATAATTTCCTTTTAGAAATTCAGTAGCATTCATTCAGAAAACCTCAGTTTCCCTTAAGTGGTCCAATTATGGCAACTCTCCCCTATCAAAATTTAGAGAAATATCGCCAGCTGACCGCATCGAGGCACATCGATGGTGTAATCCCCAGGCGGTGTCGATCTATGCAACTGAACATCTGATGCCATATTTCCAACAACACCCGGAATGTCCAAGTTACGGCACATTATGATTTTGATGATGAAAGTATGCTTGTTTGTCAGACTTCTTACATTCCATATCTCCAGTTGTAAATCAGTTTGCAGCTTATCGTTAGGATCCAAAATAGTAAAGTTGAGTTACTTTCATTGTTCTTCAAGGCTGAATAGCAGATTGAACAGAGAAGTTGCGCATCTTGTATTTTAAATTCTGGACATGTGCTAAAAGTAAGTTAATCATGCTACTTTTGAAAGCGTGTAGCGTGTGTTCGAATTGTTCCAGGGATTGATCCGTGCTGGAGTGTACCCTGTAGTAACAACGCAACATGTACATCCAGCAGCGACGGCAGTTTCGTATGTTCATGTCCTAATAGATACACTGGAAATCTCTGCGAAACATGTAAGATTTACTACATTATGATAGTACAACAGGTTATATAAAACTGTGACAATGAAATGTTAACACCTTTCAAATTTTGCTTCTGGTCACCAAACCCACGACTATAGTGTGATGTGCTGAATTTCAAAATGTCATTGATGCGAGAAAGTTTTGGAAGGCGTTTCAAGGTTAGGCCTACTTCAATTTTGATAGAATTTTCATTTGTTTTGCCGGACAAGAAATCTAAAACACAATGTAATGGCTTTATTCATAACTTATAAATAGGCCTACGAACAAAAGATGACACTCAAAATTTAGAGAAATATCGCCAGCTGACCGATTCGAGGCACATCGATGGTGTGGTACCCTAGCGGAGTAACTCAAGATCGGAGTCAGGCTGATGCCACATTTCAAGCAGCAAACCAGAATGTCCAAGTTACAGCTTATGATGGCTTCGATGATGATTGTGCTTGTTTCTCAGGTTTCTTATATTCCACGTCCACAGTCGTCAATAGGGTTGCCACCTTTCTAAACTAGGAAGTCGGGATGCAATTTTGAAACATAGAAATCGTAAAATCGTAGATCACCTCACGATGTGGGACCATCGATTTTCAACACTGAAATGATATCGGAATGTGTTTAAAGGTCGTTATTTATGATATTTCACTTCGCTTGCGTTATAAATTTATAGTGGCGTTGAACAAATATAGTACGGGTAATGTGACGAAAGCCAAACCTTTTGTTAGTTTGGGGAAGAATTGCCACAAATCTGAAAGTAGGACAGCTGGCTGCTCCGACTAGGTCAAGTAGGGACGCAGAAGATTTACCTAGAAATCTGGACAGTCCCGACAAAATCGGAACGGCTGGCAACCCTAGTCGTAAACCAATTGGGTAGCTTAGGGCTTAGGAAATAACAGCACAATATAGAAAACTGTGTAATGAGGTAAAGACGGCAGCAAGGAAAGATAAACAGAAATGGATAGAGAAAAAATGCAGTCAAATCGAGAAGTGTACAATGGAAGAGAAAACCCGGGAGGCATACAAGTTTGTGAAGGAGGTATGTAAGAAATGGCAACCAAAACAAACAGCAATAAAAGACAAGGAAGGAAATATAATAATGAACAAAGGAAAATGTAGAGAGAGGTGGACACAATACTGTAGCGAATTATACAAAGACCAGGAAGGAGAAAGCAAAACACAACAGGAGTTAGAAATGATTAGTCCACCGTTAGTAGATGATACAAAAGATGACATACTATATGAGGAAGTACAAAACGCAATCAAAAACCTAAAGAAAAGGAAAAGTCCTGGAGATCATGGGATAACGGGAGAAATGATAGCGGCTGGAGGAGAGGATCTACATAAAGAAATACATAAATTATGCAACCAAATATGGAAGGAAGGCAAGATCCCGGAGGCATGGACCAAATCTATCTTGACAGTAATACCAAAAAAGGAGACCTGATGGAATGCAAAAATTACAGAACAATTGCACTAATGAGCCATGTGGGAAAAGTAATGATCAAGCTACTAACATACAGATTAAGGGATCAATTGGAAGATCATATTGCAGACGAACAAGCAGGATTTAGAAGAGATCGAAGAAGTACTATACAGCAAATACTGATACTAAGACTAATAGCAGAAAAAGCAAAAAGAAACAACAGAATGATATACAACTGCTTCATAGATTTTTAAAAAACATTTGACTCGGTCAAACAGAATGTCATATGGACAACACTTCGATCGTATGGAGTTGGAAAACAATTGGTGCAAATTCTGCAAAATGCTAGCGAACAGTCACAAGCAGCAGTAAGGATAGACAGGGAACTAGGCGAATGGTTTAAAATCAGTATAGGCACTAAACAGGGAGACCCAGTTTCACCGATAGAATTCATTGGATACCTGGAAAGAGTAATGGATGATATACAAGACAACGGGACGGGAATATCTGTGCAAGGCGAAACAATTAACAATCTAAGATTTGCTGATGACATAGATCTCTTAGAGAAAAATGTTGAAGCACTCCAACAGAATGTAGAATTGCTGGACAGAGCAGGCAAAAAGGCAAACTTGAAAATAAACATCGATAAAACAAAAACAATGGCATTTGGAAATGAAGAAATAGAAAGCAACATCAAAGTTGGAGAAGAAATCATCGAAAATGTCAAAGAATTTGTATACTTAGGGAGCCTGCTAACCTCAGATAACAACTGCACAAGAGAGATCAGAAGAAGAATTAATAAAGCAAAAGGGATAATGGCAGGATTCAATAACATATGGAAGAGCAAAGTAATGCCGCATACAACAAAGAAAAGAATATTGGAAACATGCGTATTCAGCACGACGCTATATGCATGTGAAACCTGGACGCTGAAAAAGGAAGACAAGAAGAGGATACTAGCGTTCGAAATGTACTGTTACAGACGAATATTACAAATGAAATGGATACAGAAAATAACTAATGTAGAAGTGCGAAGAAGACTTAACAGCAGTTCAGATATGGTAGAAACTATAATGAAAAGGAAACTGAAACTATTCGGACATATGGGGGGCCCGATAGCGCATTGGATAACATCTGGCGTAGAGTGCGAGAGGTACAGAGATCGAGTCCCATAGGCGGACATGCTTTGTAGGCTGCAATTTGCGCCGTGTATTGCAGGCTGTCTGTTCTGTTAGTAGTTAAGATTTATCGCATGACATGTACTTGTACAGCGCAGTGCGTTTGCAGGCGCTTAATTAAAGAATAAATATTATTATTATTATTATATATGTAGAATGGGCGATGACAGAAAGATAAAGAGTATAATGACAGGAATAATGGAGGGATCGGGGAGAAAGGGAAGACCATGTAGGGAATGGCTACAGGACATAGAGGAATGGTGTGGGAAGAATATACAGGAACTGACACATCGGGCACAAGATAGGGAGTCTTGGAAGACAGTAATCAAATGCGCAGTGGACACCTACGGGCTATCAGCCCATGGATCATGAAGAAGAAGAAGAAGAAGAAGAAGAAGAAGAAGAAGAAGAAGAAGAAGAAGAAGAAGAAGAAGAAGAAGAAGCTTAGGGCCTATCGTTAGAATCCAAAATAGTTGAGTTTAATAACTTCAAGTGTGCTTCACGGCTGCACGGAAGATTGAACAGAGAAGTCCATAAGCAAATTGCGCATCATGTATTCGTAAACTCTGGACATGTGCAAAAAGTTCATTATGCTACTTGTAAAAGCGTGTAGCGTGTGTTCGAATTGTTGCAGGGGTGGATCCGTGTTGGAGTGTACCCTGTAGTAACAACGCAACATGCACATCCAGCAGCGACGGCAGTTTCGTATGTTCATGTCCTGATAGATACACTGGAAATCTCTGCGAAACATGTAAGATTTACTACATTCTGGAATGCAACAGATAATAGCCCCCTTTAAAAGGCGCTGTATAAATACTCGAATGAATGATTGAAAGAATATAACAATGTGACAATTAAATGTCACCTACCTCATGACTAGTGTGCTGCACGCAATGTCAAAATGATGCAAGAAAGTTTTGAAAGGCGTTTCAAGGTTAGGCCTACTTCAATTTTGATAGAATTTTCATTTGCTTTACCGGATAGGAAATCTAAAATACAATGTAATAGCTTTATTTATCTATATAAATAAAGAGAAGACTCTGTCTGTCTGTCACAGCGATCTTTGACCGCGATGCATTACTACAGTTTTGGACCTTTTCACTCCAAACCTTCACTACTGTCTCGGGGTGGGCATTACACACCCAGTGGTCGGCTTCGCGTCCCCCCCCTTTTCACCGCTACCATGGTGTCCCTTGCCGAAACCTACCCGGGCAATGCATTTTAGCTGGTAAAAAAACTTACCCTCAACCTATTTTCACTCGCCAGATGGCGCCGCCGGGTTAAGCAGCTAGAGTACGGATTCGCTAGAGGGATTGAAACTTTCACTGAACTAAACCCGGCCAACGCCGGGTTAAGCAGTGTTTTGTTGCTTATTCGCTAGAGGGACTGAAACACCCAAAACGCCGGGTTAAGCAGCTTCGCGTCCCCCGTTTTGACCGCTACCATGGTGTCCCGGCCCAAAACCTCCGAAACCCGGGCAACGCCGAGTAAACCAGCTAGTAATTTATAAATACGAACAAAAGATGTCTCTCAAAATTTTGAGAAAAACGCCAGCTCATCGCTTCGTGCTAAAGATGAGTTCATTAGGCTATTTGTGAAAGCGTGTAACATGCGTTCATACTGTTGCAGGGGTGGATCCGTGCTGGAGTGTACCCTGTCGTTACAACGCAACATGCACATCCAGCAGTGACGGCAGTTTCGTATGTTCATGTCCTGATAGATACACTGGAAATCTCTGCGAAACATGTAAGATTTACTACATTCTGCGAGTACAACAGATAATGTAATAGTCTGACAATTAAAATGTCATTACCTTTCAAACTTTGCTTCTGGTCACCAAATCCATGACTAGTGTGCTGTGCTGAATGTCAAACGTGTCACTTGCTGCAAGAACGTTTTGGAAGGCGTTTCAAGGTTAGACCTACTTAAACTTTTAAATGCAATGTAATAGCTTTATTTATAGTTCATAAATACGAACGATCGATGTCGCTCAAGTTTTTATGAAAAATCGCCAGTTGACCGCCTCCTTAAGGTAAGGTAAGGAGTTGTGATAATATTCATATAAGTACACTGTGCCCCGATGAAAAGGAAACCTCTAGAAAAGTGTTTATTTAATGGTAGTTATATTCATTTTAACATGAAATGTAGTATTAATTATTATTATATTATTATTTCTGTTTTACCGTTAATTTGAAGACGGTCTCTACAAGCCAAAAGATTTGCCAGAGACGGCTGATAGGTCGCCTCATTTTTCCGATTGTTAAATTTGTTAATATTCTACAAAAATATGTTAGGGGCCTGCCTTGAGTAATAAGAAGATCTACTGAATCGTTTTAGATGTGGATCCTTGCTCCAGTGTACCCTGTCTTAACGGTGCAACATGTTTATCCGACCCGAGCAGTATGACATGCACCTGTTCTGACAAATATACTGGAGAACTTTGCGAGACATGTAAGATTAACTTTCAGTTATTGAAACTGAAATGAAGTTTACAGTGTATTATTTTGCATTATTGTACAGCACTGTAGTATTAATAATGATATACTAGTATAAATATTAATGTTATCAAATTATTAAAATTCAAAAATATTAAATAATATTATTATTATTATTAGAGTTTGGCAATTAACGCGATTAACCCGTTGAAATTTTAACACGATTAAAATTTCTAACGCAACTAAACTTTAAGACGCTGTTACAATGTTTAGCGCGATTTTACGATATTTGGCGCCACTGCATTTTTAACGCGATTACAGTTTTTAGCCCCAATACATTTTAACGCCATTCAAAGATAGTAACTTAATTTTAAGCCAAAGCAGCTGCAGATAGGCTAGGCACCTATGCGCGATAACAATTGCATAATACACGCGCATTTCTACACGCATTTTCTGCCACAGAACCATCAACATACACAAAAATCATCTCTGCCTTCACTGTTGTTATCAACTCCGACAATTCAGGGTCATTTCCCGCTCCCTCTCTCCCAGTGCGGCCTCTACACTTGTCCAATCTTTCGTGGCCTTCCCGCCTCCCTTGTATTCATGCGTTTTGCATCGCTCTCCATATTCCATTATGCCCTATACTGTCAAATGCCTGTTTGATGTCTATGAAGTTGATGAAGACTTTCTGGTCGTGTTCTATGCTTTTTTCAAGTATCAGTCTTATTGTGAATAGTTGATCAATTATTGTGCTTCTTCCTGGTCTATTCCCAGCTTGCTCTTCTCCAAGTGCTCTCTCAACATACTGCTTCATTCTGTTTGTATTATTTTGGTGAAAACCTTTCCTGAAATGCTCTGTAAGCTAATGCCTCTGTAGTTTTTGCAGTCTTGTGGATTTTCTGTTCTTGTGTACTTAGGGACGATTGTCGATTTTGTCCAGTCTTCTGGTATTTCTCCCTATTGTTGAATTCTTGTAGCAAGGGTGGAGTGAAAGTTTTAGGTAAAATGTTTTAGAGGAATCTACAATTGGCAGGAGGTGCAAAACTTGTGTTTAGGTACTAGTTTTGCTAGCGTAAAATATCTTGCTTCTAGAATCATGTTTTGAGGTGCCCCAACGGTGAAAACCTATTCCATTATAACCGAGAAATTGAGATCTTACATAATAGACTAGGCTTAGAATTTTAAAATGACCTTGCTAGAAGAAAATCATGTAACAAATCATGTTTCTAGACTAATTTGACACTGCTGAAAACGAAAATCGTGGTTAGCAAGCTGGATTTTTAGCGGTTGCATGGAAAACAAAATGGCGATCAAAATGGTGGCCAATATCTTCAAATGGCTATAAGTAAAGTCATGTATGTGATGGAAACATGATTTTAGAGTCCAAATAAACATTTTTGGGGTCAAGGAATGCGATAGAACTAAAGACACATATTGTAGCACTGCTAGAAAACAAAATGGCGCACAAAATGGAGGCCAGTCTAGAGTAATGTTTTCTTGGTTAAAGAATACCAACGAAATAAAATTCTATATGCAGCATTGACGTTATTGCAGTTTCACCAGTCTTGTTGTCAAGACCTTAAACCTCAAGACCAAGACCAAGACCAAGACCTTGAACCTCAAGACCAAGACCAAGACCAAGACCTTGAACCTCAAGACCAAGACCAAGACCAAGACCAAGACCTTGAACCTCAAGACCAAGACCAAGACCAAGACCTTGAACCTCAAGACCAAGACCGAGACCAAGACCCCAAAAAATCACAGTCGTATCCAGACTCCTCTTCTTTACTAAAAATTGTCCAATCGGACTACTCGTTATTTTTCAATTGAAACATGAGTTTTTTTTCTTTTATTCAAGCAAAACAACTCTAAATGGAGGTTGCAGAGAATTCCGAATTCGTATTTACAAAAGTCCTTCATGCGAAATGTTATTCCAAATGCCTGTTGAATTTTATAAAAACCAAGTCGCTCAGAATTTTCTGACCAAGACGTTACCTGTGGGGCCTCATAAAAATTCTGCCACGTGAAAAAACACGGTCTACAAGTGCTGAAATCGCTAGCACACAAAGCAGCTTTTCAAGAACCGGATGTAAATGTACAAATTAATCATGAGTCTGTTTTGAAATTATTCCATGTTAAATAACCGGAAGTCAAAATAATTGTCCAAAACAACAGTGAAGCCTCATTCACACCGTGTAAATACTAAAGCAATAACTCTATGAGTAATTATTGGAAAAAAATTTAAAATTCTTGCCGTTTGTTAAAATTAATGACTGTTCATATTGACAAAAGTCTTGGTCTTGGTCTTGGAAAACCAAGACCAAGACCTTGAACCTCAAGACCAAGACCAAGACCAAGACCTTGAACCTCAAGACTAAGACCAAGACCAAGACCTTTGGTCTCGAGACCAAGACCAAGACCAAGACTTTTAAAAACGAACTCGAGTGCACTCGAGACCAAGACCTTGGTCTCGAGGACAACAAGACTGAGTTTCACTGTTATTATTTACACGAAATTTTTAATAGCCTGGGATTGCAGTTTAACCATATTATACAATACGTAATACATATGCAATATTCGTGTTTCATGACTTGCCTTGTATAGACCAGAGCTATTTCAAGCAGAATTCTGTCAGCAGTTGTAAGCCATCCTGAATGAACTACTGGACCGGGTTGTCGATTAGCAACTTCATCAGGGCATTTCCTAGCATATATAGCTCGACATATAGGACCATTGTACAAATACTTCTGATTGGTGCTTATATCAGCAATATCAACACGCAGAAAATCGTCATGTGCAATTGCTGTAAAGGGAACTATAATTTATACTTATATGTTTTCAAATGCTTGGTTTGCTTTACCAATTGGACCAGACAACGTTCTAGAACCATGTGTTACACTGTCGAGTTTCTGTAGGAGATGTCTGAAAGGCAATTAGTATGCATGCAAAAACAAACGAGCGATTGCAGTAGTCTCTCTATTTTCATTTCGAGGAAGGGAATAATACCTCCTATGTTACCTGTATTCACATTTGTGCCATTGCACCCAAGAACAAGCAATCTGTTCGTTGTAATTCCTTTTCGGCGAAGTACATCTGATATTCCTCTTGCTATTCTTTATGGGTTTCCAGCTGATGGACTTAAATGACAAGCATATTTCGAACTGGGTTCTGACACAACTATAATATTCATATTCGAATAATACCATCTTCATTTTTCACTTGCACTCTAGTTTTATCTTTCCTTTTATCAAAATATAACCCTCGTTCACTTGCTTGTAAATATTTTCTGACTCTTATTCTCTATGAATTTTACTCAGGACTGTCGTTATCCTGCGATCTGTCACGTTCATGCACTAGTCTAGCAGCTCTTCGATCAGAGAGTCGCATCTGCCACACTCCATTGCCACAGCACTCAGAGTTATGTAGCATCTGCTACTGCTGGACCAGTTACTGTTTAATCTCCGCTTCAGGTCATCAGGAACAATTAGGAAGAACTCCATCATGTCGACACATGTCGGAAGCACTGTTTGAGACAATTCGGAAGGAACACCAACTTCTGGACAGCTACTAGTTTTGTATTGTTTTTGGCTGTTTGGCTGACATTCTTGCAGTCTACCTTTCAGTCTTCAATATATTTACAAAAGACATTACCAAAATAAAATCGCAATAGTGAAAAACATCGCATTGCAATTATACAAAATTCATGCCATCCATGCAAAATTTCGGCAATTCGTTTTGTTTGGGTGGCCTTGGGGCACCTCAAAAATTTCACCAAATCCAGTATTATTTTACATGCAGGCTACTGGGCACAGTAGACAACTTTGCACACCCTGCCGATTCTGAAATAATACTTTCATTTTTTCACTTCACCCATAATATGTGTGTGTTTGTTTGTGTGTGTGTGAGTGTGTGTGTGTGTGTGTGTGTGTGTGTGTGTGTGTGTGTGTGTGTGTGTGTGTGTGTGTGTGTGTGTGTGTGTGTGTGTGTGTGTGTGTGTGTGTGTGTGTGTGTGTGTGTGTGTGTGTGTGTGAAGGCCACCACAGGGTTTGACCAATGCTGCTCGGTGGGCGCGCCGCGCCGGGTCGCGGGCTGCTCTTCTCCCCATTCGCTTTTTCTCCTACTCATACTTTCTTTATAGGACTGATAGCATAGTGTCTAGCGATAGTCCTTTTTCAGTTTCTTTGTTTCTTTTGTTGACGTTTAGTTAAGTATATACTGATGCGTAGATAAGTTTAACTGAGATTTATTTTGCATGCTCTCATGCTTCCTCACCAGACCTCACCTATCTACTCCTTCCGGCTTTCCATGACTTGACAGTTACTTAAATTACGTACAGCACTGGTAGGTGTAACCTCCCTTTAGGGCCACCTTTTGCTCTCTGAGACAAAACTATAATCCGATTACTCCTTATAGTTTGTCATATAACATGTTTTGTTTTAATGGAAGCAATAAAATGATTTGATTTGATGTGAGCAATTAGGTTACAATAAATCCACTATTTAATGCCTATTAAAAATTCAACGTTGCATTATCAATGAAACATCTATAGACCACTGTGTGTAATAGGACCTATATTTTATTATACACATAGGCTGAGAGGCGCGGCCGATACTCTTTACGGACAAAGAGTAGGCTAATTGCAGCCAGTGACGTAGCCAGACTTAAATTCAAGAGGAGGCAACTCTTGGAGACATCCAGGTGTAGTTGGGGTGCGGAGGTATAAACCACAACAATTTTTTAAATCTAGAAAAGCCCTCCTCTTGCCCAAATGTGGCTACGCCTAGGATTGCAACTCACCATATAGTCAGCAGTCTCGACGTGACGCACGTATAGCCGCCCCATGTTTCTCGCCCTCGTCACTTTTATCTAGCCCCATCGGAGATACAATAGATAAGTGATGTTAATAACTTGGCGAGTGACGGACCAGACAGTGGAGATGAGATCTGTGTTAGTCAATATCAGAAAATCACTCTCTTTCAGAGATGTAGTTCTTGATTCGTTGTAGCAGAGTTCACTAACTGACACAAGCAAACCACTCTCATAACTAAGACCTGACATTTTCGCTTATAAGGTATCAATGTCAAAGTAGGCAAAGCTGTCAACCAATTGTAATTTAAATTTATTAACGCTCCCAAGATGCTGGATGTTTAGTTTTATTCCGATGTCTATCGATATATTTATAATATCTTATTTGCAAAAATAATGGTTAGGCCGAACAAGTTTCTCTGAATCGATGTCTAAACTTTGTGAGGTACATCGGTTTGTTAATATTTTAATCTCTAATTGAGAATTGGAAAGGAATCGAAGAACTGAGCAACATGTAAAAAATGCCGAAAGCGGTGGACAATGTGGACATACTTGAAAAGATTGTGGACGGGAAGATACTAGACATTCTTATTGGTAGGATTAGCTCGTTATTAAATCAGCGTTAGAGCAGCTTTTCAAGTGACTTGCAGACTCAATTAAAGCGGAAATCGAAGCTGAACTGCAAGAGTGCCCATGTAAAGCTTCGGTTGAGTTGACAGATAAACGCTACGGTTTAATGGATGAGTGTATGAAAATGCAATGCTGAAAAAAGCAAATGAATTCCATGGAAAAGAAGAGCCATCAGTCGACCAAAGTTGTGCATGGAATGCTAGAAAAAATGGCTCGGAAAAAGATGAGGATATCGACTCAGCGTTCATCACGTTTTCAAGGGGGATTCTGGGAATCGACAGAGGCGGGTTTACAGAAAACGGGGCCCTAGGCGAAAACATTTGGGGAGCTCTTCTGAACTTGCTGTTATTTTGCACAATTGTACAAAAATGAATTATTAGCCCAAATGAACAAAACAATTCTAAATTACAATAATATACTTTTATATGACTGATAAACTGTTAAACTGTTAGCTCTCCGAGATTTGGGGGCCTTAGGCGCGCGCCTAGTGTGCCTATGCGTAAACGCGCCTCTGGGAATCGAACTTGCCTCGCATCAAATCTACAGAAGCTACAGAGTCCCTACCCGCGGCAAGGATCTACGTTTGGAGTTTTCAACCTTTTGGCAATAACGGAACCTTACACAGAGCACTCATTTGCCCACATAACCAAGGGCTTTTCACCCATCCAATTTTTCAAGAAATAAATATTATTGTAACTTGTAACTAATTGTAGGCCTAATGTTAACTTGTAACTTGTAAAGTTTGCAAATCGCTCCATGCGCATAGCTGTTCCGCCTCTCTGGGATAAACTCAGACCTTTTTTAATCAGTCTATAACTCGAAGATCTTTGCCAGAATTACGACAATATTTTAAATTTTATGTGACCCATCCTACGAACTCACCAAGACCTCACCTCTTGATATCTCTCCGCAGATCTTTTTTCTGAAAGCTGAGAAACTGCTCTTTCAGAAATCTTATCTCGATTCCTCCTCATCCCCTTACCTCCCTCGCCGCTTCAATTCTAAGCACCACCCAACTTAGCCGTCTGACCGTCTGCCTGTCAAACCCCACTGATCTGGAACCTGGAAGCGATGTTGATCGTTTCTGACTATCGATTTTTTTATTGAGCGCGTGTGAATAAGCTGGTTCCCGCGACTCCACTTGTTGGGCGCTATAGAATATCGAGATAACGCTTACAACTAACGTTGAGATATATAGATTTTATAACTTTAAACTTTGAATATCGTGTCTAGCAATAATGACTGAAAGCTGTGAAGAATTCTGCACATTGCTCATCCTTTTGTAAATTAAGTTGGTGTTTTTAATTTTATTTTTGAACTCCGGCGGAACCTCGGTTAAAAACCACTGATCTGCATAGACCCCTAATTTTCCAGTAGGCCTATACTACCAAGAAACTTCGTGATGAAGTCTATCATGCTAAGAAGAAATGCCCACGATGCACTCTACTGTTCAACCACCAATTTACCTCAACGAGTATCTGACGCGCCTAAAAACTAAAACCTGCACGAATGCAACAGTGATTGTCAAAAAGAAGAAGATTTTCCGCACATGACCAGCCGGTGGATCGGAGCTCATTAGGCGCACAGTCTATCTTGGAAAAGTCTATGAGAATTACTGATGTTGGCGAGCTCGTCCAGGCGTTGAATGTATCACAAAACCTCTCGGTGTCGATGTCATATGAATGCATATTGGAATGGCTCCTGATCACCTCCACAATGGATTTATTTATTTCTAAACTACATTTAGGCCTAAGTATCGTCACCTCGCAAACTTAGTTTAATGTCTCTTAGCGCAGACCTGCTGCATTTTTCGTTTCTGCTCCATACTATGATTCCTTCACTCTTGATACTTACAGTAACAGAAAATCTATAAATGGATAACAGATCATTCCGACTCTGCACTTTGGGCTTTTGACTTCAAAGGACTTGAATAAGACTCGCAAACAAACTCCAAGTTTTATTTGAAGAAGACCTATTCAAGATCCTGCCCATGACTCGTATTGGCCTACCTCTAATGATGCTTTTTCTGTGACGTACAATTTAAAAGACACGGCATTCTGTATGCAGATGGTAACAATTTAATTAATCTTTTTGGCTCTGAACCTTAAATTGAAGTGCAGCTGTACATCATTATATTTAGGATCTCGGGTTTTAATAGTATCAAGATATATTGAAATCTTTTAAACTCCAGTGTTAGGCCTAAATGGTATCAGATATCCAGACCTAATTTAGACTCGGTGTGATCTGTTGTTCTGGTTAGGGTTATACCCAGGGCTTGTGGGACCCGGATATACTCTTGCGTGGAATGGAACAACGAACTGAATCCAAAGAAGGACAATTTTGGTAATTCCAAAAGATTTCTCCAGACGCTTCAAACGGATAGAGTGATCCACAGTAGAGTGAAACTTCCTAAATCGAGATTGCAGAGGGGCATAAGAGAATTAGCATCAAGACATAGTCAAAAAATTGAAAGGACACACATCTTTCAAGAAGTTTAGAAGGAAGGAGAGGTTGGAGATAGGACGGTAACTAGAGATTCACTGGAGTCATGACCCTGGCGCTTGAGAGAGGAAACCACAGGTCGTCTATGAGAAGGTGAAAATTAACCCTGACATAGGGAGGCGTTACAGAGCAAATCCAAGAATGGTAATAAATCATCCATAAAATCCTTAATTAAAAATTGTGGTTTAAGGTCAATTTGAATCCATTATGTACCCATAGGCCATAGCAGCAATCGAGTTAAATAAACAAGTAGGCCTAACTAAAGGTATCGTCCAGTCAGGCAGACAGCAAGAGTGATTTATAGATTGAACAACCTATACCGGAGACCAGCTAAATAAACTCAGGCTTCCATGGAAAGTTGACTATGTCTAGTATATAGAGACACTAATGTTATCTGCTTACGTAGATTAGATTATGATTCGTTGTTGCTGTCGTAATTATTGTAACTCTCGGTGTCATCAGACATGTTCTACTCATATAAGTCCATGTGGATTCTGGAGATATAGGCCTATTGTATGCATGTTCAAGAACGCCATTACGATAAATGCTAAAGAAACTACATGTCCTGTTTGTGGTCCAGTGGGCGCTCTTCTAAACAGACAGGGTAACACTGCGATACATTGTTACAAGGTCCCATTCAATAATCTAGTATATACTAGAGGCATAATAATTAATTTTAATATTTAAATACAAAGTACATTTATACCTTTAAGTCGACAAGCACTGACAGAACCGTCTGAACAGCAAGACATCAAACAACTTGTCACTAACTTAACCTAACAGCAGTCGTTCCGAATGTTACAGAAAACTTTCTCAGAAGACTAACAACTTCAAACAAAGAAGTAGTAACCTGGTGGGGTCCTTCAAACTTTATTATACAAATGAGACTTGGTACCCTAACTCAAAACATGATCTCCTCAGATCAAAATCTAAATTACCAAACTCTACGAAACTCCTGACATTTTCTTTTGTACTCTAAAATGACCGCCAGATGGCCAAGCCAAAACCAGTCAAGCATGGCTATATTATGTGTTATGTTCAATACAAGCACTCCTTCTAAAACACAATAGAATTTTCTGGACAGTAAAACCACTCCTTTATAGACAGAGATATGAGATATCTCACAACATATAGATACCCATACATACGCACGTACATATTGATACGTATTGATACATAGGCCTACATACATGCGCATTCATAGAGTAATATTGATTATGGCGATGACGTATTCTCAATCTGGATGTGGTGGTGTTAAATCGCCGACGTCATCCTATCATGCAAATGACACCTGGGAATCCATTCTCTTCGACAAATATGACATTTGGCATGAGATTGTCAAATGTTGTAATTCTCTTTTCACAGGTTCTGAATCCTTACTTTAACGCATTCACTAAAACGCCAAAGTTCTTCATAATTATTAATCATGTTACTAAATATTTACAATGGCTCTCTATGAAAAATGGATTTAATGTCAACATTAATGTAACTGTTTGAATAAGAGCTGGCTCTGGACGAATTACAGTAACATTCAAAAAAATTCTTTCTCATCAGACCCCATCTTTTCGCCAAAGGTTCTTCGCTGTTCGCTTTAAATGGCAGTGACACGAGCAACACGAGTGACGGTAGATACCCTTACCCAAGAAGCCTAATCTTGACACAAACCTCTGCCAAAACTACCGTCCAATCTCAAATCCATCATTTCTCTCCAAAACCCGTGAACTCTCTCTTCAACTTCTTCCCAATCTGGAACAATCTGGTCTTCTACGTCCCTTTCAGTCAGGTTTTAGAGCTCACCACTCCACTGAAACCGTCCTCCTCTCTTTGTTTCTGGAATTTATTCAGCTGTTGATAGGTCCGAACTCACTCTTCTGGCGCTATATGATGTCTCCTCAGTTTGACATGGTTGACCACACCATTCTCCTACAGCGCCTTGAGACCTCTTACGGCCTGAAGGGCCCCCTCTTCAGTGGTTCCGGTCATATCTGTCATATCTGTCTGATCGCACTCTGGTGAATCTAGAACTCTGTGGGTCCCTGTTAAACTGGGTGTTCCGCAGAGCTCTATTCTGGGCCCTCTCCTCTTTATTGTATACATGACCGGTATCCCCTCTCTCCTCCCCATCCATGGGGCTTCAGGCCACCTCTTTGCTGACGATGTCCAGGCTTATGTTCGTGGGCCTCCTTCCTCTCGACTTCTTCTTGCTGAGCGCATCGAAGCTCTTTCTCATGATCTCCATACCTGGATGTCTTGCAATCGCCTCTCCCTCAACTCGTCCAAAACCCAATTTATCTGGTTTGGCACTCCTCAGCAACTTCAAAAACTCGACTTTGCTGTGCTGTCTCAAAGGTTTCCGCTTTTCACTTTCTCGTCTAGCGTTCGTGATCTAGGAGTGACCCTTGACAATTCTCTCACTTTTACTGAACACATTTCCAAACTCACTAGCACTTCCTATTTTCACCTAAGGCGCCTTAGAGCTATCCGTCGCTCTGTCTCATCTCCAATTTTCACTTAAATTGTCCATGCATTTGTCTGCTCTAGACTTGACTACCTCATTGGTCTTTCCAAAGTCCGTCTTGCTCCTCTTCAGTCCGTTCTCAATGCTGCTGCTAGAATAATTGCCCGTCTTCCTCGATTCTCTCATATCACCACCTTTATGGCAGAAGAACTCCACTGGCTCCCGCTTTCTTCCCGCATCCAATTCAAGGTCCTCATCCTTATCCCCAAGGCTAAACTTGGTTTCGCTCCGAAATATGTATGTGACTTAATTCATCGCCCTCACTCTGCTGATTCTCTTCGTCCTCTTCGTTCCTCTGACCGTTTGGACCTCCTCGTTTCCCGTGTCAGGACTTCTCTGGATCAATCTAGGTCTTTTGCTTCCATTGGCCCTGCTCTTTGGAATGAGCTTCCTCCCTTCGTTCGTTCTTCTATTCTTTCAGGTAACGTCTCTTCCTCTTTTACCTTTCTTAAAACTTGCTTTTTCTCTCTGGTTCTCTCGCACTGGGAGCGCTTCTATATGGCCCTCCCGCTAGAAGCGCTATATAAATATCCGAATGTAATACAACACAATTCAGCGTTTAAGGTGACATTTCTAAACGTTTTCTAAAACCCTGCCCTGGCTTACGGCCTTGACCTGTTACTTGACTACTGCAAGTAACAGGTCTTTACTCTTTTCATAACCTATCTCTCTACATGTCTCTTAACTAACCTAAACTGGATTCTGGATAGGCGTTGATGCGCCTTCGATTCATACTTTTCTGCATTAAGTAACGGCGTTACATAATTTAATAGACTATTATTCATCAGAAAATTTACGATCACTGTCGATCACTGTCGATCACTGTTCGTATCGCTTCATTAACTGATTATTTGATATGGAGAGCATTAACTGCAGCGAATGTTCGATATATATGCATATGACTGATTTCTCTTGCAGTTTTGAGCACTTGCGACTCCAATCCTTGTCTGAACGGTGGGACTTGTAACGATTTCAACGGCGACTCGTATACCTGCACTTGCCCGATACAATGGACCGGAGTGATATGTGAATCACGTAAGTTCAGATATGTTGACAAAAATTCTATAGGCAAAAATGTGGCCACATTCGGTCGTGGGGTTTGATGGGTTAATCTAGTCGATCATTTGCATTATTTTACTCCTTCCAAAAGATCTCAATAGCGAAAGAACACTTATCAAGAAGAACTTCTGAAGGTCAACTGTTTTACTGTCAGAGGTTTCGGATTTAAAGTACAATCATCCTTTTGTCATGAGTTAAAGTAAGTTGCTAATACAAATAATGGCCTCTCAGAACAGTGGCAATATGTGAGACAAACATGTATAGTAAAACATTTATTTGTACACTGTAGCAGGATGTACATTTGTAGGGGTAAGCTAACTTGTCTACAAGTGCAATCCACTGATACGTTAACAGACACCATATAGACTATTTCTAGATGGGAGATACTGCTATAAGTCTACTTGGCCAAAGCCCCCCTCCCAAATTGCAATTGGGTACAAGGCTTGTCAGTTGTCATAAAGCATAAAGGACATGGTAAAGATTGTGTGGAGTTTCACTTATCACGAAATCCAGACGGTTGTCCATGGTTCCACTGGGACAAAGGTACAGGGCCAAACAGAGATTGCTAGGTCACACGAGCTCCACCTGAGGAAGACCATAGAAGACCCCAGTGCATCAAGGCCTCTATAAGGACTGGAACAGGGCACGTGATTAACGAAGTCAATAAGAAACAGAACATTTGAAAAGTATTTAAAATACGCAGTGTTTGTGTACACACACAGCGAACAGAAAGGCTTAAGACAAGATGTGTGGCGTCATAGCGTGGATACGGCTGCACTCACTTGAGTGATTAAGTGAAAGATAGAGAAAGAGAAAGAAAGCGAAGGACAGTGCGAGAGGTTTTGCATCGTGTGAGGCACCCAAATTTTTACATCGCGTGATCGCATAACCTGCTACATGCTTTAAATATTCAACAGCTTTCCGGTTCGACGAATCTCTTAGCTCAAGTATAGGAAGTTAAGGAAGGAATTGCAACTACATTAGTATTTGTAATTAATTGTGTTTCAAAATTTATATTGCGCCACTTCAATTGAAACTAAATAAAGGCGCTACCTAAACGATGTTAAATGCCAGTGAGAACCGAAAGTTCAACACTTATCAAGTAATACTCCGACCATACCTCCACTGGCTTCCTGCCCAACAGTGAATTCAGTTCAAAACCTTCACCCTCATGTGCAACCGCCTTACTGGGTCTGCTCCATCTTACCTAATGAATTTCTGCACCCTGGTTTCTGCCTTGTCTGAGAGGGCTTCCTTGCGATCCTCGACTCGTGGCCTTATATATTTGTTTCGCGCATGCACTCTTCCACGGCCCAATCCAGGAGCTTTGCCTAGGTGGGTCCTTCAACCTAGAACAGTCTTTCCCAGTCCCTCCGCCAAGAGCTCTCTCCTCTTCAGTTCCGTAGACGCTTGAAAACCTTTCTTTTTTCCTGTGCTGGCAATGATGCTGGTCGAGAGCGCCCCCGATTTGAGTGGCGCTATAGAAATATTCGGTTACAATCACAATTACAATTACAGGTAGGTTCCGTCAAGACGCAAACCCAAACCAACGTATTTTCATCCAAAGATAAAAGTTGAAACCATGTTCAGGGTTCATTAATCCCATTGCTCGACGACAGAGAACGACAACAGACGAATTCCTCTGGAATAGCCAGCGAGAAGCGTCCCTCAAAAACCGTTGCATTGGGGCAGAGCAGCAGTGTTCGTTGCCCGTCGTCGAGTATTTCGTGGTTTATTCTGGAGCAAGACGAATAAACGGCTGAATGACAGAATCTGGCAAAACGCGAATACAGACATTCGCCAAGCATTACATTGGGTTCTAATCATCCACAGGTAAATAAGTCTACGCCTATCATTTTGTCCTGCAGTTCAGCCAATGTCCATGTTTGTTTTGTATCCAGTTAACTACAATGAGTCGTTGGTCTGTGGTTCAATGTTGGACTGGGCGCAGTACAACGCGACGAATGGCTTCACAAGACTGTGCCAACTCACGGCGGCTGAAAATGACACCGCAGCACGATCCACTGAATGCCGTAACACGATCCAAGGAATTCCACTTTACGATGATCACACCGGCCTGATGAGTGCCGGCGGAAACTTCGGCTGCATCGTCAGTCAGGATTACCCGAATGACATACCGGCAACGAGTCATCTATCGTGTGCGAATGATTACCAGCAGGATGTGTCAATCGGCAGCTACGCATCCGCCCGACTTATGGTCTGCCTTCGCTATCCGTACAGAGGAATTCCGGGTAGAAAGTACAAATAAGAGCCATACATGCTACAGACATCTGACATGTGACATTTACAGTCTAGATATAAAAGTAACAATGAAAATTACTCTAGTTGCTAATTTTATACTTTTCTACAATACAACTAGCGAGAATTATGTTGTATCTCACGTCATACGTGACTATTAAATTAACATATGTACATGTAAACTATAAATGACAAATCATTTGCTCTGCGAACCAATGAAAAGTAAAAAGAATAGCGAGTGTTGTATTCAAATAGGCAGTCTTATTGTCAAGACCTTAAAACCTCAAGACCAAGACCAAGACTTTGAACTTCAAGATCAAGACCAAGACTTTGAACCTCAAGACCAAGACCAAGACTTTGAACCTCAAGATCAAGACCAAGACCAAGACTTTGAACCTCAAGATCAAGACCAGGACCAAGACTTTGAACCTCAAGATCAAGACCAAGACCAAGACTCTGAACCACAAGACTGAGACCAAGACCCAAAAAAGCGCAATTAAGTCGAGTTTTATTCCTTATAAAAAATTGTCAAGTCGGACTACTGGCTATTTTAATGAAAACGTTAGTCTTTAATTTTATTCAAGCAAATTAACTTTAAATGCAGACTGCAGAGAATTCCGAATTCGTATCTGCAAAAGTCCTTCCTGCAAAATGTTATTCCTAATGTCTTTTGTATGTTATAAAAGCCAATTCCCTAAGAATTTTCTTACTAAGACGTGCCTTGTGGGGCCTCATAAAAATTCCGCCATGTGAAAACATACGTTCTATAGGTGCTGATGAAGTCCCTGGCACACACAGTAGCATTTCAACCACATTGAATGTAAATGTAGAAATCGTGATTTTTTAAAATCCTCTCATGGCTTCAGAAACAATTAGGCTAAGTCTCGGCAGGACTTGCAGATACAGCGTAGCTTAGTTGCTGCTGCCGATGGGATTTTCTGACCAACGAGACTTGTCGGTAGATATTTGCCGTATGACGCAAACGGCTTGACAAGTTTTTAAATTCTTGAGTTTTGTTAAATAATAATAATCTTTTTAATAATCTTTTTCTTTATTAATTCAAACCGACAAACGCAGTAAGATTACATTGAGACATGGCAGTACAATTATCAATATCTTAACTAAACACACGTTATGGCAGCCATGCAAGACGCCCGGCCGAGTGGGGTTGCGGGAATCGAACCGTGTACTGCTGCTCTCCTGCTGCTCTCCTGGCCACGAGTGTTACCATTACTCTATCCCCCTCCCCATTGTCTGTTCATATTGACAGCAGAGTCTTGGTCTTGGTCTTGCGAGACCAAGATTTAAAAAATCTGACAAAAATTAGTTAACAATTAGTCAACAATTTTAAACATTGCCTTTAGCACCTTTACTTGAATGTATGAGTCAGTATGACATGGTATAACTGTTGGTGTGGGGTTGTCCCTGTTGGAGACTGCGCATCAACAAAGGCAAAAAATCCGCTGCAGAAAAAAGCCCCACCATATTGGGCACGCACCCATGTGCCCCCCTGAACCCTAAATCCGGCCCTGAAGAGGCCTTGCTTGCAGGTGAACATACCTTCGTATTTTAAAAACTGCCTACGACTCCTGCTTCAAATGATGATGAATACGATATACTAGACTTTGTATCACAGATCTCGTTCCTTGCAGATGATTTGGTTTAGTTCACGAAGGCATTCCGTTTTAAATCCATCTGTCATTAACTATATTGAGTCTTTCCAATCTTCTTTCTCGTCGTTGTAAGTCTGTCCTTCGTCTGATTTTTTCTCTTTGTAATATCTCTGCCACAGAATGTGAATGAGCATTTAGACCAATTCTCCTGATGCAAGCTTGTGGAAGTGGAAGCAAAACAAGTGATGCGTGAAAGATTACTGTGACATTACTGTGGTATCCGGACATTTCCCCCTCGGAACATTTCCCCCAGACAATGTCCCCCGTAGGATAATTCCCCCCGGACTTTTACCCCCCGTTGAGACAGTGTAGTTGGTCTTGGACAATATCTATCTATCTATCTATCTATCTATCTGTCTGTCTGTCTGTCTGTCTGTCTGTCCGTCCGTCCGTCCGTCCGTCCGTCCGTCCGTCCGTCCGTCCGTCCGTCCGTCCGTCCATCCATCCATCTATCTATCTATCTATCTATCTATCTATCTATCTATCTATCTATCTATCTATCTATCTATCTATCTATCTATCTATCTATCTATCTATCTATCTATCTATCTATCTATCTATCTATCTATCTATCTATCTATCTATCTATCTATCTATCTATCTATCTATCTATCTATCCCATCCATCCAACCATCCATCCATTCATCTATCCATTCATCTATCTATCTATCTATCTATCTATCTATCTATCTATCTATCTATCTATCTATCTATCTATCTATCCACCCACCAACCCATAGATATATCTACGGGTTGGTGGGTGGATGGATGGATGGATGGATGGATGGATGGATGGATGGATGGATGGATGGATGGATGGATAGATAGATAGATAGATAGATAGATAGATAGATAGATAGATAGATAGATAGATAGATAGATAGATAGATAGATTGAAACATATTGTTCAAGACCAACTACACTGTCTCAACGAGGGGGGAGTCCGGGGGAATTATCCTATGGGGAATTATCCGGGGGGAAATGCCGAGGGGATTGTCCGGGGGAAATGTCCCGGGGTAAAAAGTCCTAAACCCCTAGTGCAGAGCCCAAATTTCTAACCAGCGTTTATATCTGTTTGCTCAAAGTCTCTTGCGTGCACTAAATACATTCATGGTTTTAGGTCTACATTAAGTATGAACCACTTCTCAGAATCAGATGTATTCGCAGTGGTGGAAAGTAGGCATATACTGTTGTTTACAACTGGTATTTGAAGTAATTGTTGTAAACAACTGGTATTTGAACTACTTTTCAAGTAGCTTAAAAGTAGTTAACTGCTTTCTGTACCTTACCTTAGTCTTTCTGTAAAAGTAACTGTATTTAGTTAAACTAAAAAATCTCAAGTTGTAGGTCAATACTTTTCTCTAAGAACTGTCAGCAAGAGATTCTTCATTTGCAGACTTTAAACTCTTCCTAAGTGAGGTTTTTCTTTCTCAGCTGGCATCAGTGCTTGATTGGGCTGATTTTCCGATTATGGAAAAGTCTTCTAACTCAGTGCTCGAAATGGAAAATTTTACGAAACGGAACGCTAGTCAAAGATATGGGAGCATTCACGTTAATTTCATAGCATTTTCCACAATAATTCATTTGACGAACCGGAACGGAACGCTAATTCATTTGACGAACCGGAACGGCGTTCCGGTGCGTTCCGGTCCATTTCGAGCACTGTTCTAACTATAAATTAAGGGTGTGATAATAACTCATAACTTAATAGTTCATTCTTGCGTTGTTTTAGTTTAGATCTGTAATTTATTGTTTCAGCAACTCAGTCCTCATCTTCTAGCATGAGCAAAAGTAGGCATTAAAAGCGTTTTAACAAGCAGTCAACTACTCAGTTAACAACTAGTTACGAACTACTAACTAAACTACTTAAATAGTTAAACAGTAGTTTCAGTTAAACTACTATCAACATAGGCGCAATATGTGGGGGTACGAGGGGTACTCGTACCCCCACTGTCTGGACTGGGGGTACCGTACCCCCACTTTTTGACTACTGCCAATCAATATTAAGGCACAGTAAGGCACAATAATAAAAAATTGTATTATTGTGTCTTACAAGAGATTGCAGTCTCAACCTTGCTTCGTGTATGTAAGAAATTGGTACCCCCCACTTTTTAGACCAAAGTTACACCTCTGACTATCAAAGTACCTTACGCCTATCACTGTTGATTTTTTACGTGCTCAGTGTTTCCAGACTGTCTCTCTCGCTTTTTCTCCTCCGACTCTCTCTCACTGTCTGTCTGTCTGTCTGTCTGTCTGTCTCTGTCTCTCTCTCTACGTATATATCTATATTTCGCCCAAGATACATGCATATGCATTACATTACACAATGTCTGTCTGTCTGTCTGTCTGTCTGTCTCTGTCTCTCTCTCTCTCTACGTATATATCTATATTTCGCGCAAGATACATGCATATGCATTACATTACACAATGACCTACACCGACAGTGTTGTATAGAACTGCACATAGAAAATTGATGAGATCAAGAATGACCGCTAAGGGCAACAACAGGAGTGTCGCGTGTAAAAAGTAAAGAATTCGAATGCGTTGCTTTTCAAACACTGAGATTTTAAGTCTTGAAAAGGCATTACGATTTCATGTGTCATTTCTATTGTTGCGCACGTAATAGACTAATTCTAAATCTTTAAAGTTTTCCATTTATACCTAATACGCCCTATAATAAGTGTCTTGATACATACATACATACATACATACATACATACATACATACATACATACATACATACATACATACATACATACATACATACATACATACATACATACATACATACATACATACATACATACATACATACATACATACATACATACATACATACATACATACATACATACATACATACATACATACATACATACATACATAGATACATACATACATACATACATACATACATACATACATACATACATACATACATACATACATTCACTTATTCTGGCGATTTCCCTTTATTTGTCCTGCCTAGACTGTTTCGTCCAGAGGCAGTTTCTAGTCTGTTTGATAACTGGAAGGCGGTGTAGCAAACGCCTGGTCTCAAGAGGATTTCCTGCCATTGTTTGTTCTCCAAAACTGGTAGATATGGATAACAAGTGTTTCATATACTTCATCTCCACAAAATTCAACATTAACTTTGAGCACGCGCCACAGTCTTTAATGGATTGGAATGTACTTCAGTCCAATCTGCTCCAGCTGACTGTATGAAAGCGACATTTGACGTAACTACTAGCTTCTCTTTCACTTTGTGTGGACTTTTAGATTCGAACTTAGCTGTATCTGAGAGTGCGTTTCGGAGTAAATTGCACAACATTGCTTTGCTAAAACGGCAACTTAATTGTCTACTTAATTGTTCACTGTTGACACAGCCCTATTAATCTCACTTCAATTAGGCCTAATTACGCCTACTTAATTGTTCACTGCCAAAGCCCTACCTGCACCTCACCGTGGTGGGGGGTGAACAGCCAAGTACGGGATTGCCTGGTGAGGCTATGCCATCAGTGGTGAAGGCCTTGGCCGAAGAACCACCTAGGGCGTTACGCGAGGTGGACAGGCTCACCAGGAACCCAGAAAACGGCTGGCCAACGCAGGATTCAGGTGTTGAAAGGACACCTCAGGGCGAAAGAGGTCTACAAATGACCCACCGGCCTCCTTACCCTGCCAGGAGAGGAATGGTAACCACCTGGTAATGGACCAAGAAACCTCAAATGATGACGCATCTTAAAAGCTGTTTGGAGACGTCACGTTGAGGCCTCATCGTCGGCGCACGCCTGACGGAAGAGAGAGAGAGAAGAATTGTTCACTGCTGACACAGTCCTATTAATCTCACTTCTATTAGGCTTAATTACGCCTACTTAATTGTTCACTGTTGACACAGTCCTATTAATCTCACCTCTATTAGGCCTAATTACGCCTGCTTAATTGTTCGCTGTTTTATTTAACTCTACCTATCTGTCTATACAGAATAACGTAGCCTTAAATCAACACAAACACCACCCGAAACGTTTCCAGTATCTTTTGTTCTTTAAATAAGAAGCATAAATCTTCAAATTATACTACACAGTTTAAATACTAAGTCAGCAAAAATTTCTACAGAAACTCAAACATCGACTGTCAGCAAAAATTTTCGCCAGCTTAAAACACGTGTGTTTGCTACGGCTGAGCTAAATATAATTATCTCTGCACAGCCGCAACCGGTCTCATTACAGGCCGCGAGCCTCGCTATGCTATACATTCAAACGTTATGCATGTATCGTATATATATATAAATATATATACGATACATGTATCGTATATATATATATATATATATATATATATATATGCACACACAATACTAATGCAAAGCGAACTAAATATATAATGCAACATCTCACACCGAATTAGAGCTAGTTCTCAAAACTGAGTTGACACATAGTTTAACTAATATTTTTTAGTTGATAACTAAAAGGTTTAACTAACACAAATCAGCAACTATGCAACTATTTCCCGCAATGAACACTGTCAACAACTCAACGCGACGTTTACTTATTTATTAATACTGGTGTTTTCTCTGCATAGAATACAGTAAGGCGCAGTGCAAATAACGACATTGGTCTATATTATTCTTGAAATGAGTTGACTGTATACCAACGATTTGAATTAAAGGCTACATCAGTAAAAAATGATATTTTATTACTCACTACTTGCTTCACTGAGATAACACTGAAAGAATACAAAAGCAAGTGTAAGAACTTCAGTGCAAAATGTCCATTTTGTGTGACTAAAAGGATCTCTGGAAACATTACGTCCACAGCCAACTTTATGAACCGCATCAAGATCTGATAAAACACTTGATCACCTTCTGTTCTTGCGATTCAAATACAAATTTGACAGTGGTCTTTCTGTTGCTGATCATTATTGTCATGAGTAACTAGTTTTATTACTCACGCTGAATGACCATCTGCGAGTGGTCAGTAAGATAGGATCGAAACCAGTATAGAGGAGAGCCACTAAGACGAAAGGAGATTTCAAGACACCGCGTGGTCTACCATGTATGAAGCAGCATCCAAAAGAGATCAACTCCGGCGAATCCATGACACGCGGCCCTATCCACTGGACTTTCGAAAAGTTCAGATAGCCATGAGGAGACGAATACAGATGTATCCCAGTTTCAGACACCCGACAGGGCATTTTTTAACATGTTGACTGGTGGGGAAATTCCCCACCAGCCCTCTCCAATTCCCCACCAGTCCTTGCCCTTTACCCCACCAGTGAATTTTGCCCTTTTTAGTCCCAAATAATTATTATTTTTCATTTGTGTGACCTTATGCAAATGATATACTGTAAATGCAAACCACGGTAGAAGTGAGATCTTTATAATTTATATTTCTTTGGTCACCAATAGTCTGCCCATAGACGTCTATGAGTCTGCCACAGCAGACTGAAATCTTTATTATTTAAATTTCTTTGGTCACCAATAGTCCGCCACAGTAGACGTGAAATATCAAAACTTATATTTCTATGGTCACTAGTAGTCTGCTCTTTGCTGTTATTTACGTCTTCGGTGTGTTGATATTTCTAATTTTATCATTTAAAAGCAAAAACTAAACATAAACTTAAACCGTGAAACTGAATTTTGGTTAATGGTTACGATAAAGATAATCTCTATCTCTAGGAATTGGGATTTATCCAATTTACGCAAGAATAATATTGATTAAATTACAAGCATGCCCAGTAGGGTGGAGTGAACGTATTAGGCACATTTCCCAAAATTACAATTCTTTTCGTCCTGGTGTGGAAAAGTTGTATTTCAGTGTTAATTATAACATGTTGAATTATTATAAATGTAAAATTATTTTTTATGCTGCCCCAGCGCAACTCAAGTTCTACGCGTTTCAGGCTTGGAAATTACTAAGCGTAATATTGCTAAATGCACTTTGTTGCTCTTCTATGAAGCAGTTAATTGAATCGAAACTCAGACTTGGTGTTAATGTTTTCATCAATTTCCGTGATGCAATTCTTGCACGAATAAATACATCTCTTGCCACGGTACCGCATACTGATGCGGCCGCTTCAGTCTCCAGACGAATACATCGTTCTGTTCCTTGCGTATGACAAGGGAACTGAGCAATTTCTGAAACTTGTTCTGCAACATTCGACTTTACCCACTCTTCTATCTGGGCGTTTGAACGGCTCTTGAGAAGAGGTGGCTCGTATCTGTCAATTTCTTGCCAGTCGACAAGTTCCGTATAGTCACTAGCGTTAAAGTTGAGTCGTGGAACCCTAAATTCTCGGATGCGCGCTGATGAAGCATTTTCGTTTCTTGCTGCGAGGCCATCTCTCGAATTTGGCTTCTCTCATCTGCTAACATTGCGAGTAGTATGTTTTCTGCGTGACCGAAATATCCGTTTCGCTGAATAACTTCATCAACCACATCTCCCAAATGTTTTTCCAAATATCTGGAGTACTTTATCATTCTCCACAGATGCTTCGATCCCTCCGTGCATGCAGACTTTAATTGTCTTTATGTGGAACCACATTGGTGCATAGACTGACATCACAAATGTAGCCATGCAGTGTCACCAGGTTATCTGTGGGGTTTTCAGTGGCTTTCTTTTCCTTTCCCTGCGCACTTTGCTTCTGTCTATGACCATGGCACAGTCATTGCCAGTTACTAAACCAACATCTTGCAAAACAGCGGTGGCAAGAGCCGCCGCGCACCTATCTGAAACGCCATGCCGATCACATTCGCGAGCCAAGTTCGACAATGGCGAGCGCATTTGGGTGGAAATTTGGCCTATAGCACTGTAGTCTGTGTCACTGTCCAGTTCAGCATTCCCATCCTTAGACATTTCCTCTTCTCCACTGGAGCGGCTACTCATACATGTACCCTTGGCCTCTGCCGTCGATTGCAGTGCAAAGAATTTGCCTCTCTTCTCGTCTACTGTCTTCCACTCCTCGCGTTCCCCTTGGATTCCTGTACCTGTTGGCCTCCCTCAGGGTTCTGTGCTTGGCCCTCTCCTCTATATCCTCTTTACTGCTGACCTTGAATCTGTTCTTGCTGCTAGTGCTCTTTCTAGCCATTCTTACGCTGATGATCTCCAATCCTACCTGCATTGCTCTGCACGGGATGCTCTGAGTGCTGTTCGCTTGATGTCTCGCGCAACTGACACTCTGTCTGCCTGGCTCTCTTCCAATCGTCTGAGTCTCAATCCTCTTAAGACCCAGTTCATATGGCTGGGTACCCGCCAACAGCTGGCAAAACTTGACCTGAACTCTTTTGCAGCTGAATTCCCACTGATATCATTCTCTACCTCAGTACGAGACCTCGGTGTCATCCTTGATCAGGAATTAACTTTTACTAAGCACCTCTCTTCTTTGTCTCGCTCCTGATTTTACCATCTCCGTCAGCTTAGGGTTGTTGCGCGTTCTCTCTCAACATCTGCTGCTTCAACTCTTATCCACGCTTTTGTTTGTTCTCGTCCAGACTACTGCTCTTCTCTTTACATTGGTCTTCCTCAAGTCCGCTTGTCCACTCTTGAGAGGGTTTTACGGTCTGCGGCTCGCCTTGTTGGTTCCATTCCTCGCTATGGTAGCGTTTCCTTCTACATGTATCATACTCTACACTGGCTCCCTCTCCGACAGCGTATCCTGTATCGGATCTGCTCTCTTGTCTGGCAAAGCGTCTTGGGCACAGCTCCTCGCTACTTATGCTCCATCTTTACTCTCTCTTCCACTTCTATAGGTCGCTCAGCTCTTCGTTCCTCTACTCGGGGTGACTTTCTGGTTGCATTTGCCCGCACTGCTACAATGCAGCGTCGAGCATTTTCTGTTGTTGGTCCAACAATATGGAATGACCTGCCTTCTTCCCTTCGCCTATCTCCTCTTACACACTCGTCTTCCTTCTACACCCTACTGAAGACTTTTCTCTATGATCAGGCCTGGCTCGGGAGCGCCTCTGAGTAGAACTCTTGAAGAGGCGCTATATAAATTTTACGATTGATTGATTGATTGATTGATACTGGTGCCTTGCTCTATTTGACATTTAATGATGGTTTAGGATGTTATTAAAGTTTCTGAAGAATATCAAAAATTTCCTTCAAAATGCTCAAAAACGACTTAAATCACATGAACTTCGACAGTCTTGGGGCAGCACAAGAAATTATTTTTTATTATGCAAAAAATTTGTGTGTGATGTACATTATACAATTCAACTTTTCGACACCAGGACATATTGAAATTAAGACACGAATTTTTTCACTCCACCCTAATGCCCAGTACAGAAAGAACTAAGAAACGCAAAGCAGATTTGGTTTTGGATGGCGCTACGAAATGCCAAAAGCTTACAGATTTATTTGGCCAAAATTCGACAGCAATCAATTACAACCAGTCTGCCAATCAGACAACAACAGTTAGGCCTACTCACTTTTAACCTGTGTGGGTAAAGAACCAAGTCAATCGATAACTGTTGCGAGTCAGGCAGCAAGCGAATGAGAATCGTCAATTGTAGCAAATGATATAGCAAATGCAGCAAGTCAATCGTCAATGAGTTTTGTGAGTCTGGATGCTATTCCATCGTCAAGTAGGCCTAAGTCTTCAACACGTGTCAACGAACTTATTCAATTAACCGAAGCAGGTTTGTCAACTAGACCTAGTCAACCGACAAGTGTGACATCAGTTTAGTGATGTAAAGTTCAGAACCAAAGAAACAGTGTTTCTTTTTACAAAGGAATAAAACTAGACTTGAATAGTTTATTAAAGAACAACAACGAACTATAGAGATATTTGACGCAACTAAAGATTCAAAGAAGCGGGTGCATGTGTCTTGTAAATTGTGTTCAGTACATAGATGAGGCCAAAAGGTATTTGCGAAACGGCATTGTGCCCATCGCAGTAGGTGTCAGAGCTGATGGTGAAGATCGTTTAAGGTTAATAGTAGATCACTTGCAATCTGAAGCACACAATGCCGTAAAAGATCGAGATAAACTGCATAAGGAATGGGAGAAGGGAAACGATAAGCATCTTAGGCTTAAAACCTTGAAAACTCATAAAGCCACATATTTTCGCACATCGAAGAATAAGACGAATTTGCTGCATTCTGAGCTCAAAGATGCCAAACAGTTTCCTCGACATCATGAAGTACGTTTCGCTCAGCATCAGGTACAATTGATGCGATAGCCTATTGAGTAACATTCATGGCTGCAAGGCTGTGTGGAATAAACTAGAGCAAAATGAGAACCGTAAAGAGAAGGTTTCACACAGACTTGGAATGACAGACAAATTTGGATATCTGCATTAATGGACGATATCTTGGATATATACCAAACTTTGCAGAAACAATTTAAGCGAGATGATCTTGTCCTTTGTGAAATACTGACATGTAGAGATGGAGCTCTTAGGAAGCTTCAACTGATGAAGAATGGACCGACGGGCCGTATACAGGTAAAGGTCATAGGCGTAGCTACATGGAGGCAAGAGAAAGCATTTGCCTCCTCTTAGTTTTGCAGATTTAAAAATTTTCCTTGGGTTATAGCCCTGCATCGTCCACTACAGCCCATTAGAGGTGGATGTTGCCTCCTCTTGAACGGAAGAACAAACTCCCCCCAAAGGTAATCAAATGCATGAATGACTAAAAAAAGTCATAAACTTTTTGTAGCAAATTTTTTTTGAAAACATGCCGGAATTCTGAAATTCTCACAGCGAAATTAAGAAATTCTCTGAGGTTTTTCCTACCGCCCTTCGGACGCTGAGAAATTTCCCCCTCACCTCTCAAACAAGATCGCTGCCACTACATCAAAGTTTTGCCAAGCACTAATTGCCTCCTCTTGAATTGAAGTGTGGCTACGCCCCTGGTAAAGGTACTTGTTAAAACAGAAAATGGATGTACTAAATGTTTCTTGTTTATTAGACAATTATATAATAATAATAAATATTAAATAAATATTAAATTAAATTATGACATTAAATAATAAATTAAATAATATAAAATATTATAATAGATAAATTATTAGTAATTATTCCTGTGGCCCACAGCTCAAAAAGGTTTCTCTGATTCAGTGCTTTTTTATTTAAAATTACGCGCGAAAAATGCCCTTTTTCAAAATTCCCCATCAGTGAAAATTTCTTAAAAAATCCTCTGACACCCGGGCCTCCCCTTACGACTTGGCTGCACACAGGGAGACTGATGGCCCCCTCCTTAAACATATTGCTTACGGGGGACGTCTAGGCGGCTCGTAGGCTTTGACTGAGGTCAAAACATTTGCAGCAGTCCAAGTACGCTAGACGCTTGACAAACGATACTACAGTTTGCCCCATGTGTTCTAGCTCAGCCATCTCGAACGGGCTAAAGGTGGAATAATTTGGCTAATATTATCTAGTATAGAGTTCAGACATGGTCCCAGAATACAACATCGTACCAGTTTTTTAGGCCCTTCATGAGACGTTTGCCACATTTCATGGCACAGTTCAGATGACTTCGCTGCAGCTGTTATTTCGAAGTTGGAGGATAGGAATATCTGCGAAATTGTCCGATTCTTACGCGACCAAAGACACCCAAAATCAAGGGCCTCAGATCCATTCCCATTGGCTGCACCTGTAGGCGTATTGTGGCAATATGTGCAAATAAGTATGCAGTCAACAATTTGCTATCAATTTCACCTCGCAGGTTTATTATCGCTATGCCAGAAGATCATGCTTTTGTTACCTTGACTTAGTAAATGCTTTCAACAGTTTACGACGCCATGTCATGCTTAAGCCTCTTTTAAAACAATCCACGAGCTATACTGCTTTGTCCATCAGGTCTATGTACTTAGGTTTGGTCATTTTCAATTTCTTCACCAATTGGTCATCCACATTCAGAACACCTCATTTTTTGCCTGTCTCTTCGCTCCCTACAATCGATAATTCGCGTGGGATATCTGGATGACCTTAGTTTGGGAGGTCACCAGGTGACAGTAGATCTCGATGTCGATTCTAATCTTGGATCCACCATTGGTCTCCATCTGAATCGCAGTGTATAGGAGCTGTTTTCCTTTTGAGGACCTTTCCTTCTGATCTGATTTCTAACTCCTTGATTGCTATTCAATGACTTTACTTTTCAAAGGACAGGCTTTTAAATATAACTGCGAGATTTTGAGTGATACAATTCAGAACCTTCACTATCTGCCTTCCCTAAGAGCCCTCATTTTATTAAGATCACTCTCTGGTACTCGCACTAATAGTCACCTGCTTCATTGTGCTCAGGTCCGCATTAAGGGGAGTGCTAAGGGTGCAGTTTTGAGGGACCCGCATTTTCAGAACTACATTAGATAAGAATAGCTTATTGTACTTGTAATTCGGCCCCGCGTTGATGGCTATATAGTAGGGTGATTAAAGTTCTGTAGGAAAAAAATAAAAGATAAGCAATTAAGAGAGTCTCTTTACTTTTTGAGATCCTTTTAGTCCATAGAACAAAAATGTGAAACATGGCTGAAATTGGTTTGGATTTAGGACTGCCTCAAGGAGCTCAAATATTTATTCGGAATATAAATTTTATTCAATTTAATATTTTTGTTGTAAAGCATTTTAAATTACTCAACAAAACTTACCAACTTATTATGTACATATATGCATATGTATATTATGTATATATGCATATTATGTATATATTTCTTAATAAAGAACTAAAAAGAACATAAAATATTACCATAATTTATGAAAAAGAGAATTTTGGAAACTACTGCAATAATTGTTTGGCAATGCTGTGCCTTTCCTCCTCCAATAGGCCTATGTACAAACTTCAGTCTATTCTTAATGCTGCTGATCGGCTTGTAGGTGATATTCCTGTGTTCCCACAGCTCTGCCTTTATTCGTGAGCGCCTCTGATTAGGTTGTACTGCGAGAGACGCTTTATAAATGCATAAATACAATACAATACAATACTCCCTCCACTGGCTTCCTGCCCAACAGATAATTCAGTTAAAAACCCTCACCCTCATATGCAACTGCCTTACTGGGTCTGCTGCGTCTTACCTAAAGAATTTCTGCACCCCGGTTTCATCCTTGCCCGAGACGGCATCCTTGCGATCCTCGGCCCCTGGGCTTTTGGTTGTTCCGCGTATGCACTCTTCCACGACCCAATCCAGGAGCTTTGCTCTGTGGGTCCTTCAGCTTGGAACGGTCTTTTCCAGTCCCTCCGCCAAGAGCTTCTTGCCCTCTCTCCTCTTCAGTTCCATAACGCTTGAAAACCTTTATTTATGCCAGTGCGCAGCTGATTCGAGTTGCGCTATATAAATGTTCAGTTACAATTACAAATTACAATTATTTGAGAAATACTTTTTAGCATTTTTAATGAATAAAGGGAATAATATTATGGCTGAAACCAGGTCAAAGACTTCTAATCATCTCATTGAAGAACCTCAGGAAACGCTCTGCGGTAGGGTGCTGTCTACAAGCTTGGATGTTTAAAAGTTTATTTTATTCATCACAAGAAAGATAAACTTTCTCAAAAAGATGCAGTGAAAAATTTAGTTCAAGAGATAAGCGATATCTGGGCTAAAGCTAAGGATTCAAATTGCTGAAGAAAGAACATTGTTCACAGGCTAGAAGCATTTTCTAGCAAGATATAGTATCTGTCGTAACAAGAATCGTAGGGGAAACGACACAGCAAGCTAAAGAAGATAATTTTGTGGAATCAATTAATATTCTCTTTGATATTGCTCATCATGATGCCATGAATATAATTGAAATTGAAGAAGACAGAACATTTCTTGTGGTTCAGTGATCATAAAGAAAATATAGCATTGCATGCAAATTTGGCCAAGAAAGAAGAAAATAAAAAATTAAAACCACTAAAGGAAAACTTAAGGCATATAAAGAGGAATAAAGGCAAGAAAAAGCAGCGGAATAATAATGACCTTCGCCTAAACCCTTCAAAACCTAAGGAGATGGTAATTTTTAATAAGAGACGGGCATGTCTTCTTATCCCCCAAATTATACCAGGAGCGGAACGAGTTTCCTCAATTAAAGTTTTAGAAGTAACTTTACGCTCTGATCTAAAGATGGGGTCACATCTGGATTCAGTCCTTACGGCTTCATCTTCATGCATCTATGCTCTGAGAGTCCTTCGAACACATGGTTTTCCATCGCCAATATTGCATGATATAAAAAGGGCAACCACATTATCCTGTATTATGTATGCCTCCCCCTCATGGTGGGGTTACCTGAGTAAAGGTGAAAAGAATAGAGTCGATAGACTTTTAACGCGTGTGCGCAAAATGGCTTTCCTTCGTTTATCCATCCAGAAAGCAGATGATCTAGCTCGCCTGGCTGACGACCGGCTATTTAATGCAGTGATGTCTAACCCACAACACGTTCTTTGCCCTTACTTCCAGAGATCCGACCCACTCCTTACCTTTTTTCGCCCTCGGGCGCATGATTTTTCACTTCCAACTAAAAATGCTAAACACTTTATATCGAGGGTATTATATTATAATTTGTATCAGTTTCGAATTGAGTGAAACTTAGCTGATAGATTTCTATTTATTATTTTACCTATCTATGATTGTATCCAATTGTGCTATGTCAGCTGGTTGATGAATAAACGAAGATTTGATTTTGATTTGATTTGGAATATCTAAGACACAAACAGTTGTCTACATCAAGCTGTGAAAGTGAATCAGATCACAGTGATTCAGAAGATGAGTACTAATGAACAGTTTTGAAATTTTGTGGAGGAACACCGAGCGAAAACTCCAATTCCATCGACATTTGACTATGAGAGTCATACAAAACGAGCCAAGTTCAGTTCTTCGAATATCTTTCCACCAAATCTTGCTTCTGCACTGGATCGAACAAATGTCAGCAACAGAATGGCAGCCTACGTCTCAGCGGCAGTGAAGAACTGAACTCATGGCAACGATAATGTATCCATTTTATCCAAGTTATCACTTTCTTTCAGCAGCATTCGAAGAACCCGGATGAGTAATCGATTCATATGTTCTACAAATGTTTAAGTCATCGATGACAGTGCGGAAAGAGGGATTGCAGTTAGTATTAACCTTCAACTCAACCTTGACAAAGCAAGAAGATCAAAACAATTCTTGTTCCAAATTGTAGAAGACCATCGGAAACAATTTCCAAATTCAAACAAAAAAGATATTTTCCTGAACGAAGTGACTAGCGGACCGCCAGGAGGCCCGCAAGTTTCGAAAAACTAGCGGACCGCCAGTCACGTGATTCGAAAACGTGGATACTTTCATAAGCAACATGGCGGCCCTAACGGACAGTTTCATTTATGTTGGTCAAATATTTAGCTTTAACGACTTAGAAAATTCAAAAAAAACTGTATGAACCGAATTAAAGGCTACATCAGTAAAAAATGAATATTTTATTACTCACTACTTGCTTCACTGAGGTAAAACTGAAAGAAGACAAAAGCAAGTGTAAGAACTTCAGTGCAAAATGTCCATTTTGTGTGACTAAAAGGATCTCTGGAAACATTACGTCCACAGCCAACTTTATGAACCGCATCTAGACCTGATGAAACACTTGATCACCTTCTGTTCTTGCGAGTATTCTTCTAGTATTCTTACAATGCGTGACGCCAAGACGATAAAAAGAAAATTATGCGCAGAAGAAGGCTGCACGTGCCAAGAATGAACTGCGATATTCCTGGCTGCGAGTATACTGCACGAAGTGGGGCCTATGGCCGCAGAAAGTATAAAAACGGACAAATCAACCGTCCTGACTGGGGGTATTTCAGTGACAGCTTTCAGACGTTTAGGGTTAGTCTTAGGGTTAGTGCAGCCAATGTTTTGGCCCAAGGATTCGGATTTGAAAAACTTTCTGGCGGAATCACCTTACTGGCGGCCTGCTAGTATTTGAAATTTCAGGGCCACCTGGCGGTCCGCTAGTCACAAAATATCGTATTGACTAGCGGACCGCCAGGCGGCCTGCAAGTTTCAAATACTAGCGGGCCGCCTGGCGGTCCGCTAGTCACAGCCTTTCCTGAATGTAGTCGTAGTCACTAATTTTATCTAGTAAATGCAGTAAAGAAATTGGACTCTTGGAGACTTATATTTATATACTTTCTAACAAGTCTCATTTTAATTCATTGAAAACATATTATCGTTTAAAGTTATTGATATTAACTTCCTAGGCAGTTACATTGCTTTTTAGACTTAAAAATTAAGTTTTTTCAGTAAAATTGATTGCTTACTGAAAATCGATTTTTTGGACAAAAACAAGTTAAAGTTAAACTAATTTCAAAGTCGTTGAGGCAGTACTAAATATTATCCAAATTCACTGAAATTTTGTGTGGCTTATTTCATTACCAAAAGGAACAGAAAAAGCAAGAGCACAACAAATATAAGATTTTCCAATTTTCTGAATCACCCTACTACGTATAGGTACCGGTAATCACAGCACCCGGTCCCGTACTAGCCTTAATGCGACCCTGGTTGCGCTTCATCTTTTAATCACCGTACTTTGGAACGGCTTGACAACGCGTTGCGTGGAGGCCTTCAATAAAATCGTCAACATTAAGTTGATAACACCAACGGTTGCAGACCGCACTGCCCAACAGTATGAAGAGGGTTGTACCGCTGGCTTATTCTGTTCAAACTACACCCTTTTAAGGCAGCATAGATAGTTCTACTAGTCTATAGTTTCGTATAAATTAAATCGCAGTTCATATCAAAATCAGCAGAGCTGAAGTTTGAAGAATCTACTGTCTCATTGTGGAGAAATTAAAGGGCGTTAAAGGGCGTTAAAGGAGTTGCTGTTCGTAATCAATTCTATTATCTTTAAGGCTAACAGCTCATGGGTCCATGCTTGACATTTGATATCGCAGTCATATGCTTCACACTCGACGACGTTATTGACATGCGGTAGAGCATTAATATTCGTATCGATATTTTGATCCGACCTGACAGATTTTCGTGATTATCTCTAATTGAGATTTCCAGGTAATATTGACATAACAGAGCTTATCTAAATGCACTACTTCGTTCACTACTTCGTCTGCTCGTTAGACAGTAATAAATGGTTGGACCACCAACCTTTGCTGAGGTCCACTTTGTACAGCAAAACTCAATCCAACAATCAATATTTACTGCCGCAGATGTCATATTAGGGTAACGGGGAAATATTTAGCGATTTCTGTGATCCCCGACATTTAAGAAACCCAGATAAGAATCCCATTCAACTCTGTCTCTTCTCGTAACTTGTTCCTAATTGGATCATTTCGGTCCTACGGACAAAGTCGATTAGTTTTTTTTTATTTTTTCGATTAATATTGTTGTTTTACCGCCGGTGGAAGACTGGAAGTGCGGGTCCTCGACCTTAATCTAATGAAGAAATATCTACAGCGTTGCATTCAAAATCACAGTTTTTGGACAAAACTAGTAAAACTCATAGGCTTCAAAGACTCATAACAAAAAAATAAGCAATCGCAGAAATAATTTTTACTTCAAACCTTAACTATTTTAGAGAATCTTCAAATATGACAGGAACAAGTTTTTGATCTTTCTATAGCAAATTTCAAAACGTTTTTTTATTGAATATAATATTAAGAGTCTTGGGTTAAGCAACTCGGAAGGCGCTATAGTAAGGGTCTAGATGCATACATACCTACATACACAGAGTCCAATTAACAACTTGTCAAATCATGACAGACTGAGACATTTAAAACATGTTTCACTGTATATAACAAGGTATGTATATTTGCCTGTCATATATATATATATATATATATGTAGGATATATATATATATATATATATATATATATATATATATCGTCCTTAAATCTAAACTGGGTACAACTCCAAATATCTCAGGGACTTCATTCGCCCCCTCTTTCTGCAGCTTCTCACCGACTTTTCCGTCCTCTTTGTTCCGCGTGTCAGTTCCACTCTATAGTTCAAACTATGGATCTTTTGTCAACATAGGGCTCTCCCTGGGGAATGCCCTTCCTTCCTCTCTACGGGTAACTTTACTTTCTCTCTCTTCCTACATCCCTTTCCGTGCTTAAAACCTTTTTCTTCTCTCGAAGCCTTCGCACTGGGAGCGCTGCTGAGTGGCCTCAGCTGCGAGCGGCGCTATACAAATCCCCATTATACGATACGATATTTCAAGTAATTGGCAGAGCGCTAACGAGGGAAATCGATAAAGGCACGTCAAGGCAGGTACCTGCTCAAAAACTGTTGGCAGCAAAGTTCACCGGAATTGAACGGTTTTTAAATCAATCAATACTCTTGTGATTGGCATAGCAGCTTTAAACGGTTGATTAGAGTGTAAACCACTGTAATCTCTTCCAATGGTATCTTTCTCTTTTTCTCTGTTTTCTCTCTTTCTCATTGTTTCTCCTTTTCTTCTTCTCTTGCTCTCTTTCTCCCTCTCTTTCTCTGTCTCTCGTTCTCTCTCTTTCTCTTTTTCTCTTTCTCTTTATATATATATATATATATATATATATATATATATATATATATATATATATATATATATATATATATATATATATAATATCTTTTTTCTCTGTGTCTCTCTTAAATATAGCTGTACATTTGGATATATTGAGGGAAGGAAAGGATGGAGTAGAAATGGCAGGCAGTCCTCAATACTTACCTTGGACTTGTCCGCTTCGTTATCTTGGTTTACTCACAAGTCAGCTCCTCCCGCCTCCGATTAAGGTTAATTAGGTCAACAACGTTCAGGCACTCGATCGATTGCGCTCAACGAACAAATGATAATGCACTTGATGCGTAGTATTAAAGTCGACTGATTTTCCAGATTGGAATTATTCGATACAATGGCTTCCTTCAGTGGTAGAGGTTTGCTCGGATTTCTGTCTCTGGTGATTCTCACGGCGATTACTAAAGCTCAAGGTAAGTCTAGTCGTCAAAAAGAGCAACTAGGCTCCATACGGAAATGAATGACTAGATTATTATTACAGAGGTCTTATATAGCGCCCCTACAAGGTTATCTATACTCAGAAGCGCTCCCAGTCCAACCCCGGTCAAACCTGACAGTTTTCAGGCAAGAGTGGAAGAGAGAAGAGCAATCAATTGGGGACAGGAGCAGCGCTACTGGGAGCCCATTCCAGGTCGTTGGGCCAGATACAGAGAAGGCACGGTGTTGCCGGAGAACAGTCCGTGCACGGGGGACAAGGAGCTCAGCCTGCGTTGCAGAGCGAAGAGAACCACGACGCTGGGCAGCCACAGTGGAGCAGCAAAGTTCCCGGAGGTAAGGGGAGCCAAGCCCTCAAGGCACCGCCGAACCAAAGCAGCGACCAGATAAGCAATGCGCTGCGGGTAGAGGAGTCAGTCATTAATAATAAGGGTTAAAAAATCTAGAAAGACTTATGGTATAAGAAGTGGTAGCTCAACTCGGCAACATGATTTAAGTGGTCCAACTATGTATAAAAGAAACGGTGGCTGCTGGCAAAGCGGCTCTTGCCTGTAATGTGGAGCTTGCAGACGACCAGCACTGAAGAAGTCCTCAATGCATATTTACTTTTTTATATAGACTGATAAGAACCTGTTCACTTTTTAGTTTAGCTCGTCTCGAGCTGCACGGCTGAGAACAGACACCTGATAGTGTATTAACCAGTGGTTAAATTGCTCATCCACAGGTGGTGGTTCTCTAAATATTTGCAAATCCAAAAAACCAATGGCTAATCCTAAATTACAACAGGGACGTCATTTAAGCTTTTTCCAAGGGGGGGGCAAGAAAGAGGTTGCACAAATTTTTTTCACCTTTTTTGGTGTTTCTTTTCAAATGCTTGTATTTAGTCTACATGTGCAAAACTGTAAGCCAATGCTGCAAATTAGTATCTTTTTTCTTTTTTTTACCCCTTTCTTCTTCCTCCTTTTCATTTTTACATAATTTATTTCTTTTTTTCCCAAAAATCGGGGGGGGGGCGGCAAATGCCCTCCATGCTAGAGCTGTACCGATGCATCGGGAACATTCGTAATCGGGCCGATTATTAGAGGAATCGGCATAATCGGTATCGGCGAAAAAGTATCGGCGCCGATGCAAATTACTTTACAGTTGACTTTTTTTGGCACAATAATCGTTACAAATAGAAAAATGAGCATAAGTACCTATGTCTTGTTTCTTATTATTTATTTATATTTAGCATTGCACTACTTAGCCGACACCGTAGAAACCAAGAACCTATTACATACAGGACTGGAAACTCCTTAATAGGAGTATGCGTAGTTTTTGGGCGATAATAAAATAATCGGCTTCATACGCGGTATCGGCTATTACAATAATCGGCTATACGCAGTATCGGAATAATCGGCAAAAAGCCTTATCGGTACAGCTCTACTCCATGCCCCCACAAATTACGTCCCTGAATTACCACATGCATGAAACACGACGCATCACCGATAATTGAAAGCAAAAACATTAAAAATTAAGATTAAAACATAATATTACTTTACTTAACATTTTACAGAAGACTAGGCTTTGATCGACATGTCAATGAAATAACTTACAAAGCACATAATGAACAAATACCAAAAATTAATATGCAGACTACTTTCAAATTACAGAGCCCAGTAAGTAAAGCAGTCTGACTATGGCCTTAGATCATAACAGATGTAAACCCAGTGAAAAGCTGAAAATTAAGCAGGAGTTTCAATACTGTCATTCTGTCAATGCCACAATATGCTGACTTAGAAACATTTCCATACTGCCCTGCATGTTTCTATGGCTGTGGACGTTATCGGTTCTTTGCACTTGCCTAAATCTGTTGCACGCTAACCACTACACTATCTAGTTTCTATCCCGCCAGCGCAGAAATTTGGTTCGAGGTTTCAGCTCCCCCTTGTGCCCTCTAGCCAACTCAGCTATAATGAGTACACCGACAGTCTACTGTCAGTGGGATGACGAGACGGCGACGGAGAGGACCCGCACTCATATGCCAGGGCTAAGAAAATGAAGTCGCTAACACTTCATACCCATGGCTGTCTGATCAGGGCTAGATTAATAGCTTAATTTAAGGGACTGCAAGAAAATCTGTTGCAGCATGTCGACCCTTAGCTATCCATCCACGTACGATAGCTTTCTTTGCACGCTGCAGTCCAACTTTTTTCGACATTATCTGCAGACTGCATGCGCGATTACTGTAACTAATCAGATGACGTGCTATTCCAGATTTTCAAATGGTTCCAGCTCAGCCTTCCGAAATTCTGGAAACGAGTTATTAGTGAAGTAAACTACTATGTTATCGATCGAATGTAGGCCCAAGTCCAGGCCTACTTCTGCTGCCACAGTCTTGGGTTACTACCCTTCGGCAGCGATTATAAAACAGCAGGCGATTTAAGTAAACACATAGGCCCAAGTAGTTTTCTATGATGAATATTGAACCGCACTGTGAGGCTGACGAATGCTAATCTGATCTTAGGTGGTGGTGGTTGTCCCTATTGAGGTGATGGGTGGTCTCCCTGTTGAGGTGGTGGGTCTCCATTTTTAGGTGGCGGATCTCATAATTTGGGTGGTGGGTCTCACAATGCAGGTGGCGGATCTCAAATCAGAGGTGGCGGATCTCAAATCAGAGGTGCCGGATCTCAGATCCGGCGGGATCCGGCTGAATTTAACCACTGGTATTAACTAATAACGTACTCTAAAGAATTTCATATATCATTGTCTCATTGGTAATAGTAATGGTAAATTTGTATAGCGCCGCTTCAATATGAACTCTTCAAGGGCCATTCCAACGTAACAAGGCAAGACAAGACCACATTTGAACAGAACGGTTTTCAAGCGATTACGAATTAGAGACAAAGAAAGACAATCACAGGTTACTAGGCAACCTATTGCAGATTTAATATGGTCCGACCACAACGAAGATTCAATGCTGCACTGTTGAAGTTCGGGTTGTCCGACCAACTTAGCAGTCTTGTTGTCAAGACCTTAAACCTCAAGACCAGGACCAAGACCTTGAACCTCAAGACCAAGACCAAGACCAAGACTTTGAACCTCAAGACCAAGACCAAGACCTTGAACCTCAAGACCAAGACCGAGACTTTTGGTCTCAAGACCAAGACCAAGACCAAGACTTTTAAAAACGAACTCGAGTGCACTGGAGACCAAGACCTTGGTCTCGAGGACAACAAGACTGCAACTTAGTTACCGGTACCGCGTGCAGCATAACGAATTACGATCTGGGAGAGATATTTATGAAATCGAGACACATATCCCCAACGACAAGATACAGCACAGCATGCATAGGCATAAAGATCTTAACTTTGATGCGTTTTGCATAATAAACCAGTTTATAAAAAGAAATGCATTCGAAGTTTTGAAACATATATTAATTTGTTAGACGCTATTTCAGCTGGGGTTCGCGATAGTGGGTCCCATTGTGCCACAGGTGGCAACTGTGGGTCAGGCTACTAGTACAATCTTGGCGCAACTAACACTTAATGGCGTAGTAGTCAGGATAGTCTAACGATTATCGCAACGAAGTTTCAAATCCTCAGCACGGCGGATAGGTGCCAATTTCATTTGCACTCCTAGAGAAATCAGCTATAAAATGAAACTGACTTAGCCTACAGTATCGCCCTCAGGAACCAAGGCTAGGAAAGTGAAGTCGCTAACACTACCGGTACTTCATAATCATGGTTTCCCCTCGGGGATAGCTCAAAAGACTGCTCTTCTTTCTCGTTTGCTTCTTTTAGCAGAAAATTGCTCAGTATTTTTTCTATCATTTTAAACATTCTTGCTAACACAATATTCAATTTCAAAGGCTTAGCTTAACAGTATTGTTGCTGTACGTTATAGCAACGACATAATTATACAATTAAGTATATCCGCAGATCCGTTGCAATCAGATACGCTCAATGATGTACAAATTATGGGAGAATGCGACCTTTTTCTCAGCCACGTGAGTGGTATGCAGATGCAGACTATCTATCATCCGTCGCCTAAAAGCATAGGCGTGATTTGTGGGGGGTACAGTACCCCCACGTTTTGAACAATGCCAATCAATATTTTGTTATTGTGCCTTCCCAGAGATCGCAGTCCCAGCCTTGCTTCGTGCATGTAAGAAATTGGTATCCCCCTCACTTTTAGACCAAGTTACGCCCCTGGCTAAAAGAGATAACCACCGTAAATAAGGCACAAATGTTATAAACTGACAATGATTCTAAGACAATAGACGCAATTTAGTGTAGTTGTAGGTGTTCATTTATATAGCACCTCTTGAGAAAATCATCAGAGGTGATACCGAACGAACCTTATAAGACCACGATCGAAAAGTTTGGTTTCCGACCCTTTGCGAAATTCTTCATTCATTAATTCATTCATAACATGTGTATAGCGCCCTTGAAGGTTTCTACTCAGGATCGCTCCCTACCCAACCCTGGCGATGAAGGACAGACTTTATAGACTGTAATAGGGAAGTCCATTACAGACAGTTGGACCAGCGACAGAAAACTGAATAATAAAGGTACGCGCAAATATAACCAGCAGCCCACCATTGGGCGCACATCGAAGCGAGCGTCGGCCATGAATAATAATATTTATTCTTTAATTAAGCGCCTGCAAACGCACTGCGCTGTACATGTACATGTTATGCGATAAACCTTAACTACTAACAGAACAGACAGCCTGCAATATGAAGACCCACGTTGGAGTGGCACAGCTCCTGTAAGTAAGCAGGCGTGCTGCCCAGTAGGCATCGACAGACCAAAGCATAGATCCTGTAGCAGATTCGCTCATGCAGAGACAACAGGTGTAAAACATCCCGCATGTATTCTGATACATAGCCAAACTTAGAAATGCCACCGATAATGCGCGCCGCTGCCCGCAACACCCGCTCCAGACACCAAATCCATCCCTGTAGAAGACCAGTATAAATAGAGCAACAGTAGTCAAGTCGACTAATAACAACGGCATGAACAAGGGTTTCAGTAGCGTTAAAGGTAAGAGAGCGAGACACGCATCTAGCACAATTGATAGAAACAATTACGACACTCTAGATTGATGTGCTTAACAAAGTAAGTAAGGTCGAGTATGTCGCAAAGGTCGCGGACAGAGGAGGAGAAGGTAAACTGTGGAAACTCAGCCGCAAGAGCATTAGAATTAATGTTGGACAACTGCTATCTCTTATTCAACCAAATAAATTGCGTTTTGGAGGGATTAAGCCGCAAGCGCTTTGACGACGATATCCAGGACACGAGCGCACGTGTCCTGGATATCCTGCTGCATGACTCGAGCAGCCGCGACTGCGCCAGACACAGGGAACTGAATGTAGGCCTGAACATCGGCACCAGAAGGGCAAGAGAAGCCAAAAAAGTACCAACACCCGACGAATTAAGGATATAAGGTACACGGCCTAAAAGCGAACCTGGGGCGGCAAAATGGAGCAGGAACCCAGCGAGACCTACTCGTCTCAGAGACCGCACAAGTCGTGCACCCGCGCAAGAAAGAACCAGAAATAAAGGCATAGAAAGAAGAAGTTCGTGTCTCAGATTGCGTGGAAGACTGCTCCAGAATGAGGGGTGGATCGTTACCAACGCTTATATCGGAAACGTTCAGAGGATTCATATCCATCTCACATTCATAAAACACTCAACCTGTTCGTACAGCTGAACCTTGGAGGACCGAGGCAGGCAATTGGAAGAAGTCAGTAGGTCCACTCATCCACGTCAATATTGATACAAAGGATGTTAAGGTTCCAGCGTTTCCGAATGCGGGTGACGTCATCAATATTCTCCCAGAATTATATCTGTTACAGTTCCAGACAAATCTAAATGTTCTTTAACCCACAGACATAATCAGCACAGTCATGGAAGGCCTGATTCCCAACTGAGATTTTTAAAGGCAAGACGCAGCATAGGGAAGCCATCCACAACAAGCAAAATGATTGATAATTTCTAAAAAGAAACTAAACAATTAAATTAAAAAGCATTCTACTTGGGTATTACATGTGAGTAGCTACGTATAATCTAATACCTTGAAACAATGTACAGGCAGTCACATCAGTGAAGATACCTGACATATTCGAGAGACTTTTGCAAGCACATTCAAGAGGAACATGCTTCACTGTCAGCAGAATGTCTATTATGCATTTATATAGCACCTCTTCATAAAATATACTCAGTGATGCTCCGGTCCAGACCCTGGCGTAAACTTGTCCAAAATATTGAGGACATTTGGTAATTCATTCTACACTTGTTGCATCGAGTGTACCGTCCATCTCAATTATATCAACCGTTTGCGAAAGAGAGGCACAGAAAAGAGATACATCGCAGATGGAAGCCTGTTCCAGATCGAAGTAGCGATGATAGCAAAGCCACCGCTTTGCATTGCAGCATTACAGGAGCAACCGATGGAGCAACCTGATTAGCCTGTGTTGCAGAGCGAAGAGATTTACGACAAGGTAATAACTCTAAGGTAGGATGTAACAGAACAGTCGAGGCAGGACAGGAAGTTACGCATCAGCATAAGGATGTTATTGCAATATAATATACAGTAATCACAGATTTATATAGCGCCTATTCAAGAGAAACTCATCAGAGGCGCTCTCTAGCGATGGAAAACCAGGATCGAGCAAAATTGCTCTCAAGTGCTTACGATATGGAGGCAAAGAAAACAAAGAAGCTCATGTCATGAGATTTTAGGTAACCTATTCCAAAAAGTTAAACCGATCGCAGCGAAATCTCTGCGCTGTAGGCCTATTGTGAATGTTTTGGTTCGAAGAACAACCAGGTCACCATGTGCAGCAGAGCGACGAATCTACGGCCAGGAATGGATGAGAACAAGACATAAGATATGATGGAGCACAGCCCACAAGGCAATTACGCATAAGCATTAGGATCTTATACTCAGTGCGTTTGTGCATCGGCAGCCTGTGCAATTCCGCCCAAACCTAGGTATGTCTTCAATCACACGGACCGCAGCATTTAAGATAGACTGCAGCTGGTTAAAGTGGAGAGAGCAAACATTGTCACTTACACAACGTTGCCATAATCAACCCATGAGCATAATTATGAATGCATGCATGATTGTCGTTGCAGCTTGCGTTGTAAGCGAAAGGCGTATCGTACGTATCTGTCACGGGTGACAGAAACACCTTCGACGTTCTATTCCCACATGCTCTGAAAAGGTCAATTTCTGATCCAAGGTCATTTCCAAATCACTGTATATAGTAGAAAAAGAAACCCCAGGGAAACGATGCTGCAAACTATTCATATTGATTCTACAGATCTAGGTACCAAACCAGATGATCTGGAATTTCCCGGGGTTCAGCCGGAGACGGTTGAAAGATATCCAGACACAGAGCCCCTCCAATGGCTGAAGCATTTTCTCCACCAAGGTGTATCGGATACAAGGCTCATTAAGTGTCTTGTTGATTTGAACAATTACTTAATATAGGGCTTAGAAAAAGCTAGTTAATTTGCAGTGGCTTTCAACTAGAGAGAGTGGCGCTATGGCATAATATTTTTAAGTGTTGAGAGAGCCGTTGGTATTTGCTAATCCATGTCAGATCATGGATCATGCCAGCGAATGGCCGCGCTTGAAAGGACAGTATTGAAAAATCGAGCAAGGAGTTCGATCGGTTGGTTGCGACCCAACGAGAGATTTGAAGCGAATAAAAATTCTATTTCTGATAATAAATCGATATATTTATGCTTTGGAAGTCTAGGCAATTAGCCATTGAGTCAAAGCATCGTTTTGCGGATTTTGTGCGAACGAAAGAGTAAGATCGTCGGCGATTGAAAAACCGTTAGGACGTTCGAATCTATTGTGTATTCTGCTGTTGTGGAACGTCTACATATCGCGACCCATGGCCCACGAAGGTTGGTTTTGAGAAGTGGATTGCACGAGATTTCGTTCAACTAGGCTACATACGAGTTCCAATCCACTTGGTGACCTGACGTATTCCTCACGCCTGATATTTCATGTCGGAAGAAGAACTTACGAACCTTCTGCCGTAGAATTGAACTCGTAAGAAAATTCCACGAACTCTCCTCCGCTGTTCACGGAAGGGAAACTGAAGCTTGATAATACACGAAGGCTCAGAGAAGCCAATATATATAAATCATCGCCACTCATAGGAAGATAGGATTATTTTTGTTGTGAACTTTGAATTGCCTGATTAAACAATATATAATTTGCAAACATTCTACAAAAAACATGACTGATATTTATGACATAGCCATCTTATTTAATGTGATGTAATATGTTTATCTCAGCCTAGTCCGACGCAGCTAGATGACAGTTGAATACTAGAGTATTTGCCCGTCATAAATGACGGGTTGTCTCTGTTTCGTGAACGCGGCAATGCAACATAAAGCTTGCCATGTGGGTTAGATGGGCCCGCGTGTGGGTGCATTCGCCCGATGCAGGCCTTGGTTACAGTTACATTCGACAGCGCAGCCCGTGTCCCCGAGCATCGGGCTCGTCCGATGCACATTCCACACAATCGTTTATCTTACGATGGACACACATAACTGGGAAAGGATATATAGCGTTACACAAGGAGACAACCCCTACGGCTGGTCCTGGGTATCATCTGCATATTGATGAGACGTAACCCCCCAAAAAGAAAGGAACTCCCGTAAGTTGGCGGTGTAGACTGTAGAGAGGCCCTTAAATGTACTAGTTACACCAAAAACCACAGCTTGCATGCGCCCAGAGAAGTGTAGAAGTAACCAAGAGAGAGCACGACCCACGACACCGAACGACTTTTCAAGGTCCTGTAATAGAATGCCGTGGTCAACAGTGTCGAAGGCCGCACTCACATAAAAGACAGCGAGAAGGGTCACATGCCCCAGATCAACAGCCCCCTCCCAGATGTCCGCCAGATGCGTGTTAAAAAGACAGGGTAGAATAAAACTTTGTGAAACTGAATTACTGCTCAGATAGCAAAGAGTTTGCCTCAAGGCAACATGCGAACTGCACAGAAACATATTTCTCAACTACCTTTGACATGAAAGATAAGTCAGAAACAGGTCGATAGTTGATCATGTCATTGGCATCAAGATCGCAGCGCTTAAAGGATGACAAACAACAGTTCGTTTCTGAGAAGCAGGAAACGACACATCACACAAGGCAGTATTGCATAACAAATGTAAATACCGCAAAAAAGTGGACCCACAAAGTCCTCAATGTCGATGCACGTGATATATACACGGACATCCAATGTGCGAGAAGCAAGTACGTCCCCCAAGCAGATAGAATGATAGATAAATCCAAACTTTGGAACCTCGCCAATAACCCGATGCTGCAGCGTCCAAACGGGTTGAAGTTAATAATAATTATCAGTACTTTTGTTCTGGGGAAAAAGGTTTCGGAACGGAACAATAGGTTCCGGAACGGAACACTTATGGGCGGACTAAAATCCCTAGAAAAACGAGATTGGGGATTGGGAGGGGCCTCAATAAACACTGAAAACAGTTCAAAACACTGAAATTAAATTAAAATAAATAAATGATTACTTTTATTATTAAAATAAATAATTTATTTTTTAGTACCTGAAAAAGGTGCCGGAACGCCGTTCCGGCTGAAAAAAACACTGATAATAATAATAATAATAACACGGACAATTTGTATAGCACCGTAACGCGACCACGCCGCTACAAGGGCGCTGTACAGACACAACCTACAGCCTAACATAACATCCGGTCCTATTCAGTTGATTAATCCGAGAGAGAGGCAGGCCCACATCAATGGCATTATCAAAATCCACTCTAGTGCACATGAAAGCATGCATAACGGTAGAAGTGGCTTCGACAGACTGCGAGTTGCATAATTATAGTGCGGATCTGGCAGAGATGATAAAAGCATGCTCTGCCCACACTCAGAGAAGATCAATTTCTGCAGGTTAAACAGTTAAACAATAATACGAAAGAAATCGATTGCACAATGACGCACATAGAGCTACCAAAGGAGACAGTGAGACATCAACTCATGAAAAGAAAGCAAAGAAAGATCAGCTGAGTTTTCTGAGAATGAACCGGATGCGGATGGATGACATTCACACACAGAGCACCTCAGATGTCTCAGCCATTTTATCAACTATGAAAATTGCATCTGCAGCTTAGCTGAATCTCATCAGTATTCTCGTGAGCAGCTGTTCCCAAGACGGGAAAGAAACGGCTTAAGTCTGCAATGTAATGGATGAAAAGCAAAGGACCTTGGATGGAACCCTATCGCAGTCCAAATGAGACCGGGGTCAGGTTGAGCAGGTGGAACCAGAGACTGGATGCGGTCAGAGAGGAACAAACACAGCCACTTCAGAGGACAATCCACGATACCAAGCAGTTTTTATACGCGTTCTAAGAGAAATCGACGGTCGGCAGTATGAAAGACTGAACTAGCATCAAAGAGACCAAGCAGAGTTATCTGACTCCGACAATGGAGGCAAGGAATCAGAATTAATCGGGTTGGCACAGTCTATGTGGAAAGAAATATCCTAAAACCACATTGTTGTTTAGGACCTAAACAACAATTTGGTTTCAGGACTTTAGGTAATAAGGAAGTCACCTCCAGATAACTTTTGATTCCATCGTCACAATCTTATCAATCATATTCGATAGAAAAGATATTTTAGATTGATCATCCATCATCATACAGGCCATTGGTGCTAAGGACCACTCAGACAAAGTGGTATTGAACAACAAAATGGAAACGCAAAAATCATCCACACACTTCTTAAGAAATTTAAGAATGACGGCATTGGATCAATTCACGTGACTTTGAATGCGACGACAGATAGCAAGTGCAGTTGCTGCACAGCACTTGACTCAAACTACACCGTTACACAGTCACACTAGTGTCCACGTAAGCCGACTTTTGAGCGTGACTGCATTTCTGAAAGATTATTTTAAAAAAATATCCTTTTAAACGACTACTAAATCTTCATTTGATCATTCTGTAGTTGTTCACCAGTTCTCCTCTGTCATTGTTTCGTCTAAATGCAGAATTTTCTCCATAATTTTTAACATCCAGTCAACTGGCACTAAGTTTGGGTACCGGACTAATACTTCGTTTGTGCTGTGGATTTTGTACGGGTGAACTGTTTTCTTCACCAATGTCTTGGCCAATGTCGATGAACGGTCGGGTCTGGTACGACGGACCTCGCACGCCGTCTGGAGTCGGGCATACGCCTTGATCGGAGATAAATGACGTGGGTCTTTGGAGTGTCATCGACCGTCAGTCGCAGGTGGCCGACCGATCAGTCGAGCACAGTCTGCTAATCATGCATCTCGCGATTCGATGTATTGGCGTGCGTCATCTTCTAGCGATAAGAGACTGCTCGGTGGTGGTTCTACCGTGGGTCGCGGACGCTGCCGCTTGTTGTCGCTCCACATTTTCCACGCAGCTCGATCAAGAGAATCTGAACATGATGTTGTTAACTTTGAATCCGATTGTTAGGCTACACGTGTATGCGTGGGCCATCCATTGGTGATTCTTCTAGTTTTGCTGTGCACTGTTTTGCTTACAGGTAATAAATAATCTGCTATTACATTTGACAACCATTAGAGTAGCGCAGAAAGTGCCTTTAATTCCAGGATTGATGCTTTAGGAATTACCTTAATATATTAATAAGTGGACTTTTGCAATGTAATTTTATAGGCTCGTGACTTATTATTTACGCATTATATCAGAATTACAGTTAGAGTAGGCCCCACAGAGTAACAAAATGTTAATGTCAAACCTCTGCAGTTTAAGAATGGGCTTAAAGCGCAAAATACAAATGACATTAAAACCGCAAATACTCAGTAGCGCAATACTTTCCAAATTTAACTGCTGGGGCAAAACACCAGAGGTAGATTTAGAAGTATTGGCGCTGATTTTGGTTTATTGGCCTGTATTTGTTTCTCCACTCTATTGCCGTTAACATAGCAGTTCGCTAAAATAACACGATCTTCCGTGAACTACGACGGTTGGTTTTTCCTAATGGCTTCATGCACCGACGCATCAGTTGATTAAGAATTTATTGTCGTGTAATTGTAATTGTAACCGAAGACTTATATAGCGCCACTCAAATTAGTGGTGCTAACGATCTGCGTCGTTGCCAGCACCATCAAAAAGAAAGGTTTCAATCGTCTACGGAACTGAAAAGAAGAGAGGGCAAGAAGCTCTTGGCGGAGGGACTGGGGAAGACTGTTCCAGGCTGAAGGACCAACGCAGGGAAAGCTCCTGGATTGGATTGTAGAAGGTACATTTTGGCATCTAGCCTTTGTATCTAGTTATTGTTGTTTCACACTTCAGACTGTACATCGCATTTTCTATTAAATGTTTATTGACAAATTCCACTTGCAACATAATAAAGGTCGATTTAGTGACATTTGCCTGAGATACTTTTAGATCTGGCTTTTGAATGAATTTTGGTTGCTTTATGCCTTGCAGAGCCGCCTCGAAGCTGCATAAACACTGGACTGACGTGTATCGAAAGCTGCGCGGGACTTGTAAATGGAGCCTACCAGTGGTGTGGAGGTTGTCAGTATTTTATTCAATGCAACCTAGGGGATCCGTACTACCAGCCGTGTCCTGCGAACCTCTACTGGGACGACGACGTCCAGGCCTGCGTCTCTGTGTCCAACACCTGCGAAGAATGTGTCATCGATACCTCTCCGAACGGCGCGACCCAACCTACCAACTCGATGACCACACTTGTCCGTAAGATGCAATGACCGAAAAGTGTCACAACCCACAGCATTCATAATTCGATTATGATGAATTCAATAACAAGAGCTATTCTATATGTTAGGGATTGTTATTAGTATTAGAAAAGCAGCAGTTGATACATATTGTAGCAGTTTGCACCACATCCCACTGCCTCTTTCCTATTTCCCTCTTTCTTCATTCATTCATTCGAGTATTTATATAGCACCTCTTCAAGGGGGCTACTGAGAGGTGCTCCCAACTCCAGCACGGCCAAATAGAACAGTTTTCAGTCTAGTGTAGAACGTATCAGAGAACGTAGAGAGAGCAGACGCAGCTCCGGGGTCAACCCGTTCCGTGCCGTCGGGCCCACCATTGAATAAGCACGATTCTGCGCGGTGGCGGTGCGGGCAAAAAGCACAATGAGCACCCCTTCCCTGAAGAGCGGAAGTGACGGCTACCCTGGACTCCCTGCACGGGGCGGCAAAAAAACCGCAGATTAGCTGGAGCACAGCCCAGCTGGCACCGCCAGACTAGGGAATTGCCCTGTAAACCACCCGCTGGCTGACGGGAAGCCAGTACAGGACCTCAAACATATAACCTGACAAAATTTAGGTGGCCAATAGGGCACGCCGCAAAGCTTTGCACTTGATCGACGCTAGACGACTAGAAGGTAGGAAGATAGTAAAGTGAGGAACAGTAGTCATGTCGAGCTGTAATAAATGAGTGAACCGAGGAAGAAATAGCGCCTTGGGTGAGAGAGCGAGCAACAGTGCGAAGCTGGCGCAGGTGATAGTAGCAGGTGCCGGCAAGGCGATGGAGATGAGGTGCAAGAGTACACTCCTGATCTACCTGACTAGCTTGAACCCAAGGTCGCGAACTACAGTAGAGAAAGTACAACTAGGAATTTCTATATCTTCAGCTTTGCACCCGCGACCTTTCGGATCATCCTATGTCACGTGCGATTTACCCACGGTGACGTAATCTACTGAGATATAGCAATACGACTTTTTCCACATTTTTCGACTTTCACGTGTCCTCTGCTACCTTCACGGGTCTTATTCGTGACAGACGTCACTTGTGGTCCACAGAAGTGTGCCTCACGTGACGTCTCGTTTGGTCTAACAATCTACCGAGATATCGCAGTGTTATTCGCGCGCCCTATACGAGCACCACACGTCCACTAGGTGACATTTACGGCTTGCACCATTTTCGTATTCTCGAGATTTTCTACAGCGTCCAAAAAGCCAAGTTGCGGAATTTAGCTTATCTACAGGCGCTCAGTTAAAACAAGACGAATAAGCAGGTTGTGCCAAAATCGATTCCAGGTCAACATCCAAGGGGATCCGGGAGGCGGACAGTCAGACGGCTAAGGTGAATGATGCTTTGAATTGATGCGGCGAGAAAGGAAAGTGAAAGAGGATGAATCAGGGTCGATTTGCGAAAGAATTGTGTTTTCAGGTTTGAATGAAAGATCTGTGAGGAGATAGAAAGAGGGGAGGCCTTGGTGAGTTCGCAGGATGGACCAGATATTTGTCATAATTCTGGTGGAGTTTATTCCAGAGAGGCGCAGCAGCCATGGCTATGGAGCGGTTAAAAAAAATTTAGTGGTAACGGAAGGGCGGAGAAGTGTAAGGGCGGAAGAGTAGCGGGTTGAGCTAAAGAATTGGATAGTGAACAGCTGATGAAGATAGGAGGGTTGGGAGGATTGGTGTGTCACGTGACTATATTCCGTGTTTGGACCTTAGCAACCGTTGGACTCCCTGTCGAAGAGACCGAGTCGGTCGGAGTCTACAACCTGTGCAACAAGGAAAGGACAGAAAGAGAGAAAGAGAAACGACGAAACGAGGAGCAGATAACACGGAACAGCAACCGAATCGGTCGGAGTCGACATCACTGAATATCTGCAAAACATCCAAATACAACGCTATTTGAGTCATTTAAAAGGAGCTATATCAAGTGTCTTGATACATACTTACATACACTTCAGAGGAGGTCTGGTTTACGTAAATTCCATGGCAGAAAATTGAATGTCAAACTTACACTGAAAATATAATGAACTCTTTACTTCACCAGTCACGACATGATCCAGAGTTTCATCAGAACTCGTCGTCAACTCTCTGAAATCTCTGAATGCTAATTCTTCCTTTCGGGCTGTATTAAAAACCCTTCCTTGGAAGTCCAACTACGCTACGCTTCTCCGTGGCAACTCTTGATTGGACGGGGTTAGTCATCTGTCAGCTCTTACATTTAACCAATGGAAAGGGAAACGCTTATCAATTACATCATTGACTACGACAAATATCTCACAGACCATAAATTAACCCATAATTATATTATATTGGACTGCCCACCTGTAATACCTAAGAATTATAATGTGCCGAAGCGGGAGTGACTAAATATCGTTATCATACAACCATTGAGATAATATTATTAGGTTAAAGGAGATAATAAATGTAATGTCATCTAGTGAATTAAATGTCTCCTTCCTGATCTACTTTACGGGCCTAATTATTTGCGTCTGACATTACTTAAACAAAATGCTCAGTAGATTCATTTAGTTCCTTCTAAATGCTTCACTGAAGCATGTAGAAGGAACTTCAAAGAAAGTTGTATTGCTGTTATTAATTATTCAATGACCAACCTCAAAACGCCAGAATTAGATTTTTCTATGTTGGTATCATATGTTAGCGGTATTGGCGACATATCGTAATGACTTTTGCCCTGTAATTTGTAATAATATCATTTCTAATAAGAATTCTAAATTTTGTAGCTCCCCTTTGTCAAAGTACTGGACCTGACTGTATACATGGCTGCGATATCACGCATAATGGCAATTACCAGTGGTGTGCCAGATGCGACTATTTTCTTCAATGCTCCGGAAGTCAAACATTCTACCAGGCCTGTCAACCTGGCCTGTATTATGATCATTCAGTCGAGGCCTGTGTATACGATTCGACCACCTGCCAACAAAGTCCATGCTATGAGGCCCTCACTACCCCAGGGACGACGAGTAAGTATGGATTGAAAACCATTTCATATCGTCTTCGTTTGATACGCAGAATTTCATTTGCTAACTAGACATGCAAAAATTAAACATGACATTAATCTGAATAGAAAGTAAAAGAAACCAAAGCGCATTTCTTTCTACAGGGGCGTAACATTGGTCAAAAAAGTGGTAGAGTTCCAATTTCTTCCCCACGCTTGCTTTTCGCATGAAGACCTTCTTGGACATAATATTAGGCCTACCTTGCCAGTATTGTTGTTGGTTTTTGTAAGTACTCTCGTACTTTTGTGAAACATACTCCTCACTGTTTTACACACACGGAGCAAGGCGGAGACTGCGTGCTCTGGGAAGGCACAATAATAAAATATTGATTGGCATTGTTTAAAAAAGTGGGGCTGCGGTACTCCCCAGTTCAAAAAGGAGGGAGTGTGAGTACCCCTTTACACAGATCAGCAACATCCATTACATGGTTATTTTGCTAGTACCCCATTTTAGTATCATAAAAGAAATTGGCAGTCGACTTATTTCGTAACAATGTATTATCAGCATTAAGAACTTATCTTGATGGTCGGTAAAACGATGACTTATGCTATGGCCGTATCCTTAAACTCTGGACATTTATTGAACGTTTATTCATTTTTATTGAAAACATGCAACATGTCTTCGAATTGTTGCAGCGTACGATCCCTGCAACAGTTCACCCTGTCTCAACGATGGATCATGTATATCCGGAGGCAACAGTTACACCTGTTCCTGTTCTGATGGCTACACTGGATATCGCTGTGAAACATGTAAGTTTGAAGAATATTATAGAAATAAATGCGGTTATGAGCTCATAGGTCGAAACAAACTAAATTACCTCTGCGTTCTGTCGATCAAACCTAACTCTAATTGCTTTAAACTCGTATATACATTATACGAAGTGACTTGGGGACCGACAGACGGCCCGTAACTTTCGAATACTAGCGAGAAACCAGCCACGTGTCACGTGTCACGTGATTCCTGAACGCGGCTACTTTCAAAACTATGTTAGTTATGAAAGTAACCACGTTCTGGAATCATGTTGGCGACGGGAGCGGGCAATTTCTTTTATGTTTGTCAAGGTATTTTGGCTTTAATCACTTTACAAAATTCCAATAAACTGTTTGAAACGAGTAAGTTTAGTAATCTTACAATCCGTGATGTCGTATAGAAGGCTGTTGCAGTAGTCAAGTTGGTTATTGATGAAAGAAAATATCTCAAGTTAGGTAAATGCTGCAAAATAAATCGCAAGCCTGTTGTATGTATATCTAAAATGGTTTCTCTTAAGTTGAGCTTAAATGATTTCGGAAATATTTATGAAAATAAAGTTTTAATTTCAAGTGGAAGACTGTTCCCTGAAGACGAGTCCATACAAGAGAAATATCTATGTGAGAGAATCTCAGTACAGGGGCGCGGATCCAACAGGTCCCCAAAGACTCCCCATGTGTTGCAGTTTATATACCCCGAAGCCGTAATTTTTCTGGTTAACGGCTGGCTTCAGCAAATTTACGGCTGATTTTTCGGCTAGCCGTAAAAGCGCGTAGACTGCCTTTTTCGGCTATAAGTGCATCACTCATTACCACAGTAGGCCTATTATATTATACATTAGGGCTTACTTTTAAATAGACAGGTGGACAATATTCACTCAGTCTGAAAAAATCTGAGAAATAAATTCAAATAATTATGGTAAGAAGCAAACGGCAGTTAATGTTTTCAGTGCACATAGGCCTAGGCCTATGCTGCAGTGAGTTCATATTCAATTATGATTTACGAATATGTAATACTGATTGGAAGTTAGAACCACAAATAGGGCTACCAGACATAGGTCTACAGTAATAGGTGTAGACCTACCCGCATGGCAGGAGAAAAAAGAAACAGACACACAGTTTAATGCTCAGATCAGACAGTATAGCTTTCTCGGTGTGCCGACATTTAAACACACGACAGGTAATCACGCGACACTTAAACACAGACACTTAAACACACGACAGATAAACACATGGACAGATAATCACACGACAGACAAACACATAGACAGATTATACGACAGATAGACACATGGACAGATACTCACAGGTTTTCATTGTATTAACTGTAAGCAAAGTTTGTGCACCACGGTGTGCAGTGCCTGACTGGTCATTCAATGTGCCTGTCCTTGTTAGACTACGACTTTAATCGTAATCGTAATCGTAAGCTCCGGATTTTACAGCGCCCAAAAAAGCGAAGTCGAGGTAACCAGCTTATTCACAGGCGCCTAGACAAATCAAAATCGATAGGCGGTGGGGGGTCGAATCGGTTCCAGGTCAAGATCCAAAGGAGTCAGTCAGGAAGACAGTAAGACGGTTAAGGTGGGTGGTGTTTAGGGTTTAGACGGCGAGGGGGGTAGACAGAGGAGGAGGAATCGGGATAGGATTTGTGAAAGAGCAGTGTTTTCAGTTTTGAGTGAAAGACCTATAGCAAGTGGTGAAGTTTTGATGAGTTCGTAGGATGGATCTGAAATTTCTCTCAGTACTGGTGGGAGTTTGTTCCAGAGGGGTGAGACAGCTATGGCTATGGAGCGATTGGCAAATTTTAGTGATGAGGTGACGGAAGGGCTGAGCAATGTTAGGGCAGAAGAGGAGCGGGTTGAGCGGAGTGGTTGGACAGTGAACAGCTGTCGGATATAAGAGGGCTGGGAAGATTGGAGCGTATTGTAGGTGAGTGATATGACTTGATATTCTATTCTTTCGGGTATTTTAAGCAAGTGGAGAGATTTGAGGACAGGAGTGATGTAGTGGTGCTTGGGGTTTTGGTAACAGCACGGGCGAGGGCATTTTGAATGGTTTGTAGGCGGTTTATTTGGGTGATGTCGATGTTTAAGAAGAGTGCATTGCAGTAATCTAATTTTGCGTGGACTATAGAAGTAGCTATTGTGGATGCAGTTTTTAGTGAACGAACATCTTTAACAGAAGCCCAGACTTCACCTGTTACACTGGACAGTTTATCACATGAAATCATATTATTTATTACGATATGGTTACACAAACAGATTCTGTTACATTTGGCGTCTCAACAAAAGGACGTTCAACAGTAATATACAGACATTTTGAATATGTTAAAGTTCTGGAGAATAAGAATGGAGAAATATATAAATAACTAATCAATTCCATGTACCGTAGTTGTACTTGCAAATTTATATAGCACCACCTCAGGAGAAACTCTTCAGAGCCGCTCGAAACCAAACAAATTGAAGCCACGATCGAACAGATTGGTGTTCAAGGGCTTGCGGAAAAGATCAAAGAGAGGCTAAGAAGTTGTTAGTCAACTTATTCCAGAAGGATGGGCCGACCACCGCAAAACTTCTATGCTGAACCATGGAAGTTATAGGGCCTGTGGAACAACAAAGTGACCTTGCACAGCAGAGCGATGATATCGGTGACCAGAAATGAGGGAGAGATCGACACGCAAAACTCGTTAAGATAAGATGAAGCACAACCTGCTAGACAATTACGCTTAAGCATCAACTCAATGCGGACTTCTATAGGCTTACTTATGAATACCAGCATCAAGATAATTCTTAGTCAGTACCGGTACCTACTTTGGAAATGTAGTTAATCGTGTTTTATTCTTAAACAGTTCTAACTTTTACCTCAACCACACAACGCAAAAATTCTTCGTCTGACACAATAGAATTAATGATAAAATCATTGTAAGACATACATGACATTAGCATCTACCACTATTTACTCCTAGCCCTTTATGATCAACGAACTGTTTTATACCTAACCCAGGGGCGATCTGGGCTGAGAATTTCTACCTCGAAGGGCCCGAATGCGCGTCGGTGATTGGTGGCGTACATCGGTTGCATGACAGTGACACTATTACTTCTGTTACGAAAACAAGTACTAACAGTTACGCGTGTCGACCGGTGAACTACAATGAATAGTGTTCAACGATTCAATGCTCGGTAGCTGGTCGGTACAGCAAATCGTAAAATGAGTCTATAGCAGCAGCATCTTAGCAAAGACTTGTGAATGTTTGGCCATTACATGGATCAGATCATCTATAATGACGCGTAAAGAACATGTTTTTCGGAACATATCAGCGTAAACGTGACTTGATAATCTTAAGCTCACTAATGGTCCGTTCACAGGATACTTGTGAAAAAGACAAAGCGAGTAATCGTAATCATTATCTCCAAACTTATAAAGCGTGAGCCGAAGGCCAAGCGCAGGAAACCAGCCTATTCACGAGCGCTACGTCAAATCACAGGAGGTTTTCTGGAGGTAGCCCAGAAGAGGTCCGAGTCCGTTCTCTAAAATGCCAAATCAAATTGTAATTACGACAATTAATATATAGCATCGTTGGTAGCAAGCTACTTCTAGGAGAGGGGTTTCCAAAAAGTGGTCCAAAAGAGGTCCGAGTCCAGTTTCCAGTAGACCAAATCAAATCAAAGTGGAATTTCCAGTGGTCCAAAAGAGGTCCGAGTCCGGTTTCCAGGGGGAAAGATCAAGAGGAGGTAGAGCAGCTGTTAAGGCGGGTTTCGTTTATGGCGAGAATAATTGAAATCAGGGTTGGAATACTTGAAAAGGTGAGACTTCAATTTTGAGTGGAAGCCCTGGGGTGTGTAGATAGAAGACCATGAGCAGGAGGATGAAGGAATGCAATGATGATGGCGGGATGACAATCTGCGGTATACTCGGGGGGAGTCATTCCGAAGGCGTGGTGCCGTGTTGGATATGGCTCAGTTGGAGAACTTGAGATGGGTAGTGACTGGGGGTCGAGAAAGACTGAGATAGGAGGATGATCGGGTGGAGCGGGTTGTCTGGGTGGTGTAGAGATCACGGAGGTACTTGGGGTGCGAATATTGTAGGGAGTTGTAAGTTAGTGATAGGACTTTGAAATGAATTCGCTCTGGGATTTTTAGCCAATAGAGTGATTTGAGGATGGGAGTGACATGATGATGTTTGGGCGTTCTAGTGACATCTCTGGCTAGTGACTTTTGCTAGCGTGTGAACTGGGTTTGTTGATGAATGGCGCATAAATATCAAGGAGGTTGGAGTGTGTGGTATTATAACAGGAAAGAGGTCATCAAGAGAGGAGGGAGTTTAAGAACCAGTTGTGAGTCGAGAGAATATCTTGGATGAAGGCCTGACGCTCTATGGACCCGGTGAGACAGTAAGAATGAGTAGAAGGAGGAGGCCGAGATAACGGCTAGATTACAAGGTCAGCCATCATAAGATAATGACCAGTAATGTTGAGAACAGAGTGTGATAGCTTGGGAGATAAGAGAGAGGTGGGGGAGGTGAGGAGGAAGTCAAGGGTGTGATTCTAAACATGGGTCGGGAAGCGAACATGTTGGGTGAGATTGACTGAGGTAAGGAAATACGATGCAAGAGGGTTCAAAGGATTGTCTACATGAATGTTGAAGTCGCCGGTTAATAAGAACTCGTTGGGAGTGGTGGCAGCGAGAAAGAGAGGAGGGAGCTAATTTCATCAAGGAAGATATAGGGTTTGTAGGAGCAGGCGGACGAGGTGGGAGGGCGGTAGATATTGAAAACTGTGAATGGGTCGGAGGCAAGTCGAAGAGTTGTGAGGAGCATTCGAAAGAGCGGAAGGTATGGCGAGAGGAATTTAGGAACACAGCCAGCTCACGGACCAAGTAGGCGGTGCCACCACCAGAGATTTTTGCGGACTTTGAGGAGGAGGTGATGCGAAGAAAGCTTAGGAGAGAGTAGCCACGAGGAGTGCAATCAGAGAGATGGGGGTTAGAGGAGGAAGTGGATATCCGGGTTTCTTGCAGGGTATTGGGGGTTCAGAAAATACCGAATATTGAGAGAATAAAGTAGACATTTCTTGTTCAAGCCCTCGTCAACTCTCGCCTCGACTACTGCAACTCTGTCCTGTCCGGTCTTCCCTCATCGACACTCTCATCTGTTCTTCACGCGGCTGCTCGTCTTATAAAAGGTCTTGGTCCTAGAGATCACATCACACCATCCCTGCAACAACTTCACTGGCTTCCCATACGTACCCGTATCGCCTTAAAAATCTGCCTCCTTATGTACCATATCCACTCTGGAACCTCTCCCTCATACATGATATCCATGGTCACACCATGTTCTGGTACAAATTCCAGAGGACTCCGATCGGCTGCAAGATGCGATTATGCCATACTTCGCACCAACCGGAAGTTTGGTAGTCGTGCCTTCTCGGTCTCAGGACCCTTACAATGGAACAGTATTCCAACTACAGTCCGTCGATGCACATCTGCTACCCAGTTTAAATTAAAATTAAAAACTCATCTATTCACATTATACTATGATTAGGAATGTAGCGTAACGCGCTCTCGTACAAAACTTGTTTTGTTAAAGCGCGCTATAAATGTTTAGTTGTATCGCATTGTATTGTTGGGACACCTGGATGTATGAAGTGAGGAGTGTTTGCTGGGATCGGGATTTGTTTTGATGTCACCGGAAAGCAATAGAGTGATCAGGATTTGTCGGGGTTTATCGCAGAAAAATGAACTGGGTTTTGGCGATTGATGAGGAATGAGGCTGAGGGAATGGAGTTCAGTGAGAATGCTGTACAGTTGCTCTAGGTGGTACTGAACTGGGGCACGAGAGGTGTGTCGGTTCGATGGGATTTAGAGAGAGACGGATGAGCAGAAACAACGGTAATGTAGAGATGGCGGAAGACGTGACTAAAAACAAAGCGTACGTCTCGTGGCAGATTAAGAATTAACCTGACGAGTTTTAGAGACGGTTGAGGTTATTTTAGATGAAAAAGGAAAGATCGGACCTGATTTCCTGAGTGAGATTAGACTAAAAGAATTTTAAGAAAAGAGCGAGATCGATAAAAGGAAGAAATTAGACTTTAAAAAAGTCAAACGCAACGCTCTGACAGCTTGTGCCCTATCTGGTAAGTACTGATAAGCAAGGTACAGACTGAAGAAAGCAGATGCGTGAAGTGAATATCTATACAAAACCTTGTAGCAACATTTGATGCATTGTTTGCAGGCTCCAGCGCAATTCACAACACGCGAATCAGAATCCATTGCTACCTGTGTTTTGTGATGCGAATCTTCACGCAATTTTAATGCGCCGATCTTGAGCATAGTCAGCCGATATTAATTGGGCAGGGACCCGCCCGGAAATTTCCCGGTTTTCCGGTGGGCCAGTCCGCCCCTGACCTGACCACAAATATTTTCACAATGTGACAGTTGGAATCCTTAGGATAGAAAATAGTAGATTTCAATTACTTACACAGCGCTTAAGGCTGCATATAAGATTGAACAGAGAAGTTCATAAGCAAATTGCGCATCATGTTTTATTCTTAAACAGTAAACGCTTGATATGTGTTAAAGGAAAGTTCATTAGGGCATTTGTAAAAGAGTGTAACATGTGTTCGAATTGTTGCAGGGATCGATCCGTGCTTGAGTAAACCCTGTCTTAACGGTGGAACATGTATATCCAGCAGCGGCAACACTTTCATATGTTCATGTCCTCCTACATACACTGGAAATCTGTGCGAAACATGTAAGATCTACTACATTCTGCGAGTACAACAGATAATATAAAACTTTTACAATTAAATGTCAATAGTATTAAAACTTTACTTCTGGTCACCCACCCCAAGTGCTCATCTCTACCTTATTGCTCGCACTGATGCTCTCTCTCTCTCTTTCTCTCTCTCTCTCTCTCTCTCTCTCTCTCTCTCTCTCTCTCTCTCTCTCTCTCTCTCTCTCTCTCTCTCTCTCTCTCTCTCTCTCTCTCTCTCTCTCTCTCTCTCTCTCTCTCTCTCTCTCTCTCTCTCTCTCTCTCTCTCTCTCTCTCTCTCGTGGCCTTCAAGCATGGCTGTCCTCAAACCGACTTTCTTTAAATCTGCCAAAGACTCAACTGATTTGGTTTGGCACTCAACAACAGGCCAAGATTGACTACCCTTTCTTTTCGCAAAGCTTTCCTTGTTATACCTTCTCTACATCTGCCCGTAACTTCCGTGTCATTCTTGATAGTTCCCTTTCCTTTCCTGACCATAATCTCTAATCTCACCCGCTTGTGCTACTACCATCTCCGACATCTGAAAGCTATCCGAAGATCTATCTCTGCAGTCTTTACCTCCATTGTCCATGCCTTCACCTGCTCTCGAATTGATCTTTCTTGGTCTTCCCAAAGTCCGTCTCTCCCCTCTACAATCTGTTCTTAGCGCACCTGCCAGACTAATCGTCCGTCTCCCACGCTTCTCCCATATTTCCACATTCATGTTTAAACATCTTCACTGGCTTCCTATTACTGCCCGCATCCAATAAAAGTTACTTAGGCCTATTCTTATTTGCCGATCTTATCTGCGACGTGCTCCTAAATACCTCTGCGACTTAAAACGATTTCCCGCCTCAGCTGGCTCCCTTCCCCCTCTTCGGCCCTCTGATCGACTTGACTTATTTGTTCCCCAACTGAGAACGGCCATGGCCCAGTCTCGTTCCTTTGTTAGTATTGGTCCCTCATTGTGGAATCAGCTTCCTCCTTCGGCCCAGGTTGCACTGCTATCAGGTGGTCCGGTGACCGCACAATTGGGCGCAGGGACATATCGGCGTTAGACAATTGGGCGCAGGGACATATCGGCGTTAGACAATTGGGCGCAGGGACATATCGGCGTTAGACAATTCAGCGAAGCGACTGTTCGCGCAGGAAAAATTCGATAGATTTGATATTGCAACTTATAGCACAGTGGCAGAATCTTTGAATTTGCTATATTGAACACTTGTAATGGAATTGGCATGAAATTAAAAATTTGGGTAAAAACTATCAAATATCTAGAATAAAAATGTTGTAAACTGTTTTTATATTTTATATGTGCTCATAAAATCAAACAGAAATTAGCGCAACATGAGCTGCATTCGAAAAATCGGTTTAGCATTTAGGTGATGACTCAGAAATCTATATAAATAAAGAGAAGACTCTGTCTGTCTGTCTGTCTGTCTGTCTGTCTGTCTGTCTGTCTGTCTGTCTGTCTGTCTGTCTGTCTGTCACAGCAATGTTTGACCGCGATGCATTTCTACAGCTTTGGACCTTTTCACTCCAAACCTTCACTACTGTCTTGGGGTGGGCATTACACACTCAGTGGTCGGCTTCGCGTCCCCCGTTTTCACCGGTTCCATGGTGTCCCGGGCCAAAACCTCTCCCAAACCCCCACTTTTTGCCTGGTCCAAACAAATTCGAGTCGACCTATTTTCATTCGCCAGATGGTGCCACCCGAGAAGATTCTGTGTGTTTGACCGCCAATTCTCTGTCACGGGCACGCATTTCTAAAGATTCGACAGATGGCGCAGCCGCAGGGATTTCACTTCACATTAACTTTTGTTGCTTATTCGCTGCAGGGATTGAAACTTATACATAAATTTGTTGCTTATTCGCTACAGGGATTGAAGCTTATAACCCCGGGCAACGCCGGGTAAACCAGCTAGTAAAGCATAAAACGATCCAAACACTAGTTTCTAAACACATACTCTATTTCTTAAATACTTATTTCATGAACCAAACTCTTTTGGGTAAAGAGAGTATTTAGCTAGCCAAAACTCTGTTTCTTCGAGGTAAACTATTTCGGAAAACAGCTATGACGACTTTAACTATTCAGCTAACGAAGTGGCTTCTTCCTGTTACCTGTTCTTCACTTAGGGCCTCGCCTCATTAAGCTGTGTAGACTCCTTGTGAGAGCTCACCCTGCGCCGAAATATCACGTGCCGAATTGTCATTGCACGGCGCCGAATTGTCTTGTGCCGAATTGTCCTAGAACCGGTGGTCCTGCCACAGCTCTTCGTTGCCATTAAAGTTGACTTTATTCCCGAGGACTACTCACTGGGAGCGCTGGCCTCTGATTGGTGGGCAATGGGTAAAGTCGCTTCGTAAGCTTTGAAATGCCTATGCAATACAATAAAATGTCAAAATTTCACTTAATGCAAGAAAGTCTTGGATTCTGTTTCAAGGTTAGGTCTACTTCAATTTTGATAGAATTTTCATTTGCTTTTCCCGTCAAGAAGTATTAGATACAATATAATAGCTTTATTTATAATCTATGAATGCGAACGATCAATGTCCATCAAAATTTTGAGAAGAATCGCCAGCTGACTGGCCCCTTGATGTAAAGTGAGGAGCTATGATCCGCTACGAGGCACATCCATGTCGAAGTTACGGCCTGTGATAGTTTCGATGATGAAAGTATACTTGTTTCCCAGGATTCTTACAAATTCCACGTTCCCAATCGTAAACCAGTTTGTAGTTTATCATTAGGATCCAAACTAGTAGAGCTTAATTACTACCACTGTACCTACAAGACTGCATGGAAGATTCAACAGAGAAGCTAATAATAGCAAATTGCGCATCATGTATTCGTAAACTCTGAACATGTGCTAAAGGTAAGTTCAATAGGCTATTTGTGAAAGCGTGTAACATGTGTTCGAATTGTTGCAGTGGATCCGTGCTTGAGTTCACCGTGTCTTAACGGTGCAACATGTACATCCAGCAGCGACGACAGTTTCACATGTTCATGTCCTCCTACATCCACTGGAACTCTCTGCGAAACATGTAAGATTCATTAAATTCTGGGAGTGCAACAAGTAATATAAAAATGTGAAAAATAAATGCAAATTCAGCACCTTTCAAACTTTGCATTTGGTTACCTATCCTATAACATTGTGCTCTGCTCAATGACAAAATTTCACTTGATGCAAGAAAGTTTTGGAAAGCGTCTCAAGGTTGGGCCAATGGGCTTACTTCACTTTTGATAGAATTTTCATTTGCTTTTTCTGACAAGAAATATAAAATGCAATGTAGTAACATTATTTGTAATTTATCAATACGAACAACCGAAGTCTCTCAAAATTTAAAGAAAATCGCCAGCTGGCCGCCTCCTTGATGTGAAGTGAAGAGCTGTGAACCGTTTGGTGGCACATCCATGGTGTGATACCCTAACGGTGTCGATCTCCGAAACGCAACATGCCACATTTCAAACAGCAAACCACAATTCAAAGTTACGGCTTAAGATGGCTTCGATGATGAAAGTATGCTTGTTTCCCAGGCTTCTTACAAATTCCACGTCCCCAGTCGTAAACCAGTTTGTAGTTTATCGTTAGGATCAAAATAGTTGAGTGTGATAACTTCCACTGTGCTTCAGACGGTATACGGATTATCGCTCATAGGACGATCGCTCATAGGACTATCGCTCATAGGACTATCGTTCATAGGACTATCGCTCATAGGGACGATCGCTCATAGGACGATACACCGCGATCAATTATAAAAAAAGTTGTTAATAAAACACAGAAGCCAAGGTTTGTATTATGGATCCATTTTTTGTAAATAAGACATGAAAACTCTTGAAGATTGTTCACTGCTTGAACGATAAGACAGAAAAGCACGACTTGTATGTTTCCACTGCCCTTATGACACGATTTTTGCTTATGAACTTCTCTGGAGGAAGATTGTTTTCTGCTTCACACAATTGCTCTGGAGTCCCAAGAAAAACGCGAGTAATTAGCATTCAATTAGCTAGCAATTACAGAGGTAATCAAGTAATTAACTGTTCCAATTGACTTCACATGACTTTACAAATATTTATGAAATGTGCCAACTTTGATGTGCCTATGCTTAAAAACTATTTGCTAGCTGATTGCTCCAGTCCCTTACTTTGATGCTCATAAATAACATAGCGCATGAGCTATCCTCCCTATGAGCGATCGTCCCATGAGCGATCGTCCCTATGAGCGATCGTCCATATGAGCGATCGTCCTATGAGCGACCGTCCTATGAGCGATAGTCCTATGAGCGATCGTCCAAGAACCCTTCAGACAGCATGGAAGATTGAACAGAGAAGTTCATAAGCAAATTGCGCATCATGTATTCGTAAACGTTGGACATGTGCTTAAGGTTAGTTCATTAGGCTATTGTGTGTTCGTACTTGACTAAATAGAACTTCAATGAACTCTTGGAAATTTGTAAGTTGTAACAGTTTCTCTATTTAAAATATTGACATTGTCATTAAATTGACATTGCCATTAAGAAATTAAATTGTAAGAATGTAGTTATATTTATTTCTATTATTTTAAATCATTTTTCAGACCATTTTTATGAATAATATCACTCGAAGAGCCTGAAAATTTCCAATTAATTAAAAAAAATTTAAAATGCAACTAAAACATAATGCCATTAATTCGATTAATCGAACGATTCAAATTTGTAATGGTGCGACTAATTTCGATAAAAATTTGTATTCTGTTATAATAATGCAAAATAAAATCTAAATATATAGTTTTCCAGATCCCTGCGTCGTTCATAAACGTTAATGGCATGTCTGGAATGTGACTCATGCTACGACGACCTCCCTAGGGCCGGCATGTCACGCGGGCGAGCGAAGATGGCCCGGTTGGGCGGATGGACGTGGGGGCGCTCACCCGCACGGACGGACGGAGGGTCGGACGGACGGACCGATTGACACATGGACAAACAGCGGCTACTAAGTCTGTCTCTTCCACACATCCTCCCGCCCTACCTCTCCCGCTCTCACCCCTCTCAATCCTTCCCTCCATCCCTCTCCCTCTGTTACTGCGTTCCACGACATCCGTAAGGCCTGCATATCACGCGGCGACACTTGGCGCTGGGCGGGTGGACGCACACCCTCACCAACGGACGGTCGGACGGACAGGCGCACCGATTGGCACGTAGACAAACAGCGGTTATTAGGTCTGTCTCTGCGCCTCGCCCTACCTCCCACTCTTCCGTCATCTATAAGTAATAATCTAGAACAGAAATAACAACTAGCAATGATAAATACAAAATAATGAAAAAATGTATCATAAGTACATAAGTATAATAAATATAAATGAATATACTTAACTATTTATGTATATTTGATTTAATTTGTAAATAAATATGATGTTAATATCTTTATTAGCGACTTTATTTTAAATTTAGTTACAATCCGCTGTATTCTCGAATAGGGCCTACAATGATGGGATCTCGAGATGAACTGATCTAGTCTCTCTTTCTCCCTCAACTCTGAAAGTCAACACACTAAATATTATGCAGTGATGGGCACTAAACTAATTTTTTTTAGTTAAACTAAAACTATTTTACAACTAAAATAAAATAGTTTAACTAAAGTTGGCAACTGATTTTGGAAATTAGTTAACTAAACTATAAAAAAGTAGTTAAACTTTTTCCAACTTTTTTCCAACTTTTTACGACAAACATTTTAACAATAATAGAGGTTAGGTGAACTGTAATAATGCAAAGCATCAACGACAATTTCACCTTCAAACTATGCAATGTGTACTGTTCTAGCATACAGTTACAGGCATACTGTAAGTAGTGTATGAATTTGAAAAGGTAAAACCATGCAGTGTTAAATTTTTTTTTGACAGTGTTCAATATTCATTGTGGAAAAATAGTTGCATATTGCTGATTTTTTAGTTAAACTTTTTAGTTAACAACTAAATTTTTTTAGTTAAACTATGGTTTTAACTAAACTATTTTATTTTAGTTAAACTTCATCCTTAACCAAATTTTTTTTAGTTAAACTAAAAGTTAGAAACTTTTTAGTTAACTATTGCCCATCACCGATAATATGTATTTACTTGTGTATATATATACATATACATATACATATATATATATATGAAGTTTAAGCCCCATCCCCTCCAAGCTTTCCTAATACTTGATTGTCCTGTGTCTTATCTCTATGTCCAAGTTCCAAATACTCTCCCCCCAGTCTTGTAGGATGATGCATTTCTTGTGTCATCATCAAAACTTTCGTCCGGTTTTGATGAACCATGCAAGGAGAATTCCTATCTTTCAGCAGCAAACACCTGTTCCAGTTTTAAGTCCCAGAGAGTAAGGTTTTCAGTATCCATGATTCTCTGGACAGTCGCCTAGTTTGCTGGCCCTTCCTAAGGTCAGGGCTGGCATTCGCCGGCTTTTGGTGGCTTTGGGTAGGTACCATTAGGCCTACTGTATTATTTCTAAAGTGTTCTGAGTCTTAAATTTCTCGTCGGCACAAACTTTGGCTTATTTGACAAAGGCCCTCAGCTTTTACCTAGTCACTATTAAATGTAGGGCGCAAATGATATTATTTTATTCTATTAATGACCTAAAAGTTGTGTGATCATGCGCCTGTCTCGGCGCCACAGAGCCGAAACTTGTGTGAGTATGGGTGCCTTTGGTGCCATAGGTCCCGAACCCCTGATTCGAATAAAATAGTAAATAAAATCGGCAAAGGAAAAGGATCGCCACCACAAACTTGTCAAGCTTGATGCGATGCAAATTTATCTAATTACAACCAAGAAATCATTTCGCTCAACTTCGACACCTTACACCACTTAAACTGTCGTGTCTTCTCTCTCATCATTCGTCTATACGTGTGTGTTTCTTTACGTGTTTATCTATCTTTAGATGCAAGGCTGACATGACTAAGCAAAGAAGACGGCGGGAATGGAGGAGTGGGGATATGACTAGGTAAAGAGAGCGCGGCGGGAGGGATATGACTATGGAAAGAAGACGGCGGGAGGGGAGGGGAATTACATGACTAGGCAAAGCGCAGTTCAATTGCACACCACTTCATGCGGCCGACGACTTGAGCTGTCGTCATGACAACCATTGTACTTAACTACAGAGCAAAATAACTTTTCTCGACAATACATAAATACATACATACATACCAAAAAATACATACATACGCGAATCCATACATATATACATGCATACTAAACATCGATACAAACAAATGCTTACTATTGATTATGACGATGACGTATTCTCAATCTGGATGTGGTGGTGTTAAAATCGCCGACGTGATGCTATCATGCAAATGTCAGCTGGGAATCCATTCTCTTCCACAAATATGACATTTTGCATGAGATTGTCTAATTTTGTAATTCTCTTTTCATGGATGCGAAGACAGCAACTTCAGCAAAGGATCTGAATCCTTACTTTAACCCATTCACTAAAACGTCAAAGTTCTTAATTATTATTAATTATGTTCCTAAATATTTAGAATTGCTCTCTATGGAAAATGGATTCAATGTCAACATTAATGTAACTGTTTGAATAAGAGTTGGCTGTGGACGAATTTACAGTAAATTCAAAAGAATTCTTTCTCGTCAAACCCCATTTTTTCGCCAAAGGTTCTTCGCTGTTTGCTTTAAATGGCAGTGACACAAGCAACACCAGTGACGGTAGATACAGCGTTTATGGTGACATTTCTTAAAGTTTTATAAAAACCCTTACAGCATTACGGCGTTGACCTGTTACAGTGCGTTTATTCTTTTAATAAGCTATCTCTCTCTACATCTCTCTTAACTAACCTAAACTGCAAGCGTTGATTCGCTTTCCATTCATGCTTTTGTGCATTTGTAACGGCGGCACATAATTTACTAGACTATTACACAAGTCAACAAGGTTTTTATAACATGAACTTTATTAGCTGCCTTTTATTATTTTTGGGTGCTGATTTCAGATCTGGCATTGGTGGCCAGCACGTCACATTTTTATGTTTTAGGTCATTATTTTTTAGTCTAATAAATGTCATTTTAAAGGGATTATTTCATTGTTGTGGTTGTCGCCACTTCTAACTTATTCCTGACAGGAAGTGGGAGAAAACACATCAATTAACCTAATTTTTGTCAGCTGTGCTGTTGTGGAAACATTTGCTGGTAGTTTCTCTGTAAATTTCAGCGCTAAAATTAAAAAAAAAACAGTGGCACGGATGTAGGGCCTAGTAGTTTACAAGATGAGTTTTGCTGTGTGTGTGGACAGCATGTTATAAAATCTCATGGTCGTTTTTTTTTATCAAAGTCTGTGAAGCAATAGGCTATCCTATTGCCTGTACCTTGGCTCTCATGTTGGAGATCAAGACAAAAATTGGGCTCCCTGTGTGTTCTGCATTTCATGCTATGTTAGCCCGACTGAATGGGTGAAAGGTAAGAAGAAATCCATGCCCATTGCAATTCCCATGAGTTGGCGTGAGCCAACCAGTCACTATTTTTTCTGTCTAAATCTGTATGCTTTTCAAAAAGAAAAAGTTTAATATTATATACCCAAATATACCATCAGCTATAAGGCCAGTATCTCACGCAGGTCTTCTCATACCTAAGCCTCCAGAAAACTGGGAAGATATAGATTCATCTGCATCAGAGGAAGATGTTGAGTTACACGCACCAACTGACTGGTTCAGACCCAACATACACTCCTGAAAATGTAAGTGGACCTCACCTGATAGAGCAAAATGAACTTGACAATCTTGTTCTAGATCTGGGCCTATCAAAACAACAAGTTGAACTTTGAGGTTCAAGACTTGTGGCCTAGGGTACAAAGAAGGTATCTTTGTTGGTCCACAGATTAGGAAGCTACTGAATGATACTGACTTTTGAAGAAAAATTGAATCAGAAGGAGAACGCTGCATGGAAATCATTTACATCTGTGGTCGAGGGTTTTCTGGGGAACCAAAAAGAGGAACACTACGGTCAACATTTTCTCAAGAACTATGAAGAGCTCGGCTCTTTTAAAGAAAAACTCAAGATTCACTTTTCGCATTTGTATTTTGACTTTTTTCCCTGAGAACCTATGAGCAGGGTGAAAGATTTCACCAGGATATACAAACCATGGAGGTGAGATGGGAATCTGCCATGATGGGCGATTAGTGTTGGTTTTGCAGAGGGAAGACACCTCAACAAACAAATTGAAGAAATAAACAACTGGCAGGTGTGAATGAGGATTACTATTCTTTCATGCTTTTCATTATTATTGTTGAAAATGTGTGTAAGTTAACTTTTAAATAGTCTGTAAACATGCAGTTTGTAAAAATTATGAAAAAAATGCAATTTCATGAGAAAAACCACTATGATTGCAACTTTTTGGATACCCATATTTTATTCGTATAAGCATGAGCACTAAAACAAAAAAAAACAGTACCTCCTGCAGAATTTTAATGGCCATTTTTTATTTCAGCACCCCAAAATTAGTATAAAAACAGCCTATCGACCAATGTTACAGAAAAAGTTTTTTATTTGTTGACCTGTGAATTTTTCATCAGAAAGTGTACGATCACCATCGTTCACTGTCGATCACTGTTCGTGTGGTTTAATTAACTGATTATTTGATATTGAGAGCATTCATTGCAGCGAACGTTCGAGAAGCATATAATTGCGTTATGTTGCAGCTACCATCGTTTGCGATCCCAACCCTTGTCTGAACGGAGGGACTTGTAACGACAACGGCGACCCGTCTCCCTGCACTTGCCCAATAGAGTGGACCGGAGTAAGATGTGAATCACGTAAGTTCAGATCAGTTAACAAAAATTCTATAGGCAAAAGTTCGGTCTTGGGGTTTGGTGGGTTAATCTAGTCGATCATTTACATGACTTGTATTCCTTCCAAAAGATCTCATTAACGAAAGAACATTTACCAAGTTGAAGTCAACTATTTTACTGTCAGAGGCTTCGGATTCAAAGTACAATCATCTTTCTGTCATAAGTTAAAGTTGTCAATAACATTACCTATCAGAACAGTGGAATGGGTGAGACGAAAATGTCTAGTAAAACATGTCATTGTAACCTTTATCAAGACGTACATTTGTAGTGGTAAGTTAATGTGGCTTCCAGCATGCCAGGCCTGGTCTACAGGTGTAATCCACTTATATGTTAACATACACCATTAAGGCTATGTCTAGATGGAAGTTATTGCTATAGGCCAACTTGGCTAAGCCCCTCCAAAATTGCAACTGGGTACAAGGCTTGTCATGAAGGACATTGTAAAAATTGTGTAGAGTTTCACCTATTTAAAAATCCAATGGTTCCTCTGAGACAAATGGATAGGGCCAAACAGAGATTGCCAGGTCACACGAGCTCCACCTGAGGAAGACCATAGAAGACACCGGTGCATCAAGGTCCCTAAGCAGAGGAACAGGTCACGTGATTAACGTGTAAGTAAGTAAGTAAGTATATTCTTTATTTGACCAGTTGACATAACGCACTCTCGTTTACATACATGTCAGACAATTAAAACATTTAGAACATATATAGCATCTTAATCAAAAAGTCTTTCCCATTTGACCATCGGCCTTAGGTAATGTGCGGTTGTGAGTTCTTGGCCGTAAGGCACATCCAGTGTTCTTTATAGGTGGTAATAACTCATGCAAGACATGTCCCGGGTTACTCAAAACATCAGAAAAAAGGCAGGAGTCAGTTTTGTTACATAAGTAATCAAAAGTCGGGTTATCACTAGGGAGATAACCCAGTCTAATCAGCTTGTTCATCATCGATTGAAGTCTATTTCTATCCTGTTGCCCTGCAAATCCACACCATGCCGGAGCAGCATACAACAGTCGGGCAACCGTTGTGGCTCGTACAATCATAGAGTTTAATTCCAGACAGGCCATGTGCAGAAATAGTGCGTAATGCATATAGAGATTGCTTTGCCTTACTGCATAATCTACTTATATGCTGCTCAACACTAAGTGTTAGAAGATATCAGGACTCCTAGAACATTTGCTTGGGAGAGGACCAATATGGGTTTAGAAAGGGAAAGGGGACAAGAGATGCGATAGCAGCATTGAGGGTAATAGCAGAAAGAAGCATCCAACATGACCAAGACATATATATCTGCTACGTCGACTATGAAAAAGCTTTCGACAGAGTAATCTGGAGAAAGCTAATGGGAATACTGAGAAGAAAAGGGGTGGATTGGAGAGAAAGAAGATTGATAGGTAATCTATACATGGGACAAAGAGTGAAAATAAGAGTTGATGGAGAGTACTCAGAACCGGGAAAAATATATGAAGAGGGGTAAGACAAGGATGCCCACTGTCACCAATCCTATTCAACATCTATATAGAAGAGATCATAAGAGAAACGCTAGAGGATATGGAGGAGGGGATAAAGGTAGGAGGAAGAAGGGTGAAGGCATTGAGATTTACAGATGACCAGGCGATGCTGGCAACTAGCCAGGAGGGCTTACAAAGGATGATGGATCGTCTAAATACGGTATCGCTGGAATATGAAATGAAAATAAACGTAAAGAAGACAAAGGTAATGAAGATAAGCAAGAGAAGCGGTATGACACCACAAACAATAAAGATCACACTAAACGGAGAAGAAATAGAACAGGTGGAGAAGTTTAGCTATCTAGGAAGTGTGATCACAGACGATGCAAGATGCCACGAGGAAATAAAAAGAAGAATATCCATGGGAAAAGAAGCATTTGACAAAAGAGGAGAGCTGATGAGAGGAAACTTAAGCAAGAAACTAAAGAAGAGAATGGTGAAGACACTGGTGTGGAGTGTTGTTCTGTACGGCTCCGAGACATGGACAATGAGGAAGGACGACATAAAAAGATTGGAGGCCTTCGAGATGTGGGTGTGGCGCAGAATGGAGAGAGTTAGCTGGGCGGAGCGGAGGACGAACGAGGAAATCCTGCAAATGGTAGAAGAACAAAGATCACTCATAAGTACTATACGCGGACGACAAAGGAAATGGATCGGGCACATCCTAAGGAGTGAGACACTGCTAGGAGACATCATGGAGGGAAGGATGGAGGGGAGAAAGACGCGAGGAAGACCGAGGGCAATGCTGCTAGACTGGATGATGACAAAAGAAGAAGGATACAGTGGACTGAAGAGAAGAGCACAAGACAGAGAACGATGGCGTCATTGGTCATACGAACCTGCCGGTGGGCAGAGAACATAAAGAAAGAACATTTAGGCTGCTTACTCTTGTCACACCAGGAGTTACTGCAGGCAAGTCAATACACCCCCTCGGTCTTCTGATTATTATTTCATACGTTTGATTAGAGTTTAGTTTTAAGTTACATTTTGCTGCCCATTTTTCTACGTAGGCCTATTCTAGCTCTATTTTGATTGTATCCCCATTGGATGCAGGTATCATGAGGTAACTATCGTCTGCGTATTTCAGTAATCTATTACTAGGTAAAACTGGTTTAAGTTTAGCAATTGTTCTTATGAAGTAGATCGGACCTAAGCCAGAACCTTGGATAACACTAGCATTTATTTTAACAGCAGAGGATATAGAGACGTTATATTTGGTTATGCTCTCGATCGTCAAGTAAGGCTATTACCCAATTATAGGCCTACACGTTATCAGGTATTTGCATTGATGCTAATTCCTCAGCCAAGTAGAAATGTCGCACAGTATCAAATGCTTTGGTAAAATCTAAAGCTATGAGATGTACATATTGTTCATCCACAAGCAACTCTTGAAGGTTAATTGTGAGCGCAGTGATGGCCGCAGTGGTGGACCCCGTCGGTCTAAAGGCATAGGACCTATTGGTCTGAGAATTTTGTTTAATGTGGATCAAGTAGAACAGGGTGGAAAAAGCGGCCTACAATGACTTTTTCAATGAGTCTACACAGAATCGAAGTGACCGAGATGGGGCGAATGTCTGCTGGTTTAGTCGGGCGTGTAACCTTTGGCACTGGAGTGATAATGCTTAACGAAGTCAATTAGAAACAGAACAATTGAAAAGGTTACTTAAAATACGCAGAGAGAAAGAGAAGGAGACAGGATTACATCGTGTCAGCCACCCAAAATTTCCGATTAATTGAATCTCTTTCCTCGAGAATTGGATGTTAAGGAAGGAATTGCAACTACAGTGATTATTGCAATTTATTGTGATTCGAAATTTATATTGCGCCGCTTCTACTGAACTTAAATAGAGGCGCAACCTAAACCATGTTAAATGCCATTGAGAACCAACAGTTGAACAGTCATCAAATGTTCCGACCTCTATCCATATAGTTTTGCAGATCCTTGTGACGTTCATAAACGTTAATGGCATGTCTGGAATGTGACTCATGCTACGACGACCGGCATGTCACGCGGGCGAGCGAAGTTGGCCCCGCTGGGCGGATGGACGTGGGGGCGCACATCCGCACGGACGGACGGAGGGTCGGACGGACGGAACGGGTTGTCCTCTCTCGTCTCAACGGTTATTTTACCTCAAACAATCTCCTAAACCCAAATCAATCTGCCTACACCAAACATCACCCCACTGAAATAGTCCTCACCTCGCTATACAGCAAACTTGTCACGGCAATAGGTCGTCAACAAGTGTCTTGTCTGTGCCTTTTGGACATCTCTGCCGCCTTTGACACAATAGACCATGCTATCCTTATTAAACGGCTTTCCTCTATATTTGGAATTTCTGGTACTGCCCTATCGTGGATCAATTCATACCTTTCCTCACGTTCTTTGACCGTTAATGCCGCAGGTCACTCCTCTAACCCGCACACCATCACCTGCGGTGTTCCTCAAGGTTCTGTCCTCGGTCCTCTGCTGTTCATCCTTTACACCTCCCCACTCAGCAAACTCATTTCATCATCTTCTGTCGATCATCACTTCTACGATGACGACACACAACTGTTCGTATCTTTCTCTCCTCGCTCCCTTCCAAATCATCACCCAGATATCAGCCTGGATGACTGCCAACTGTCATGCCTAAACCCTTCAAAAAACAGAATTTCTCATTATTGGTCTCCGCGAGCAACTAAGCAAAGTAACCTATCCTTCCGACCTTTCGCCATCAGATCTCTCTTCTCCCGTACCTTACTCTTCTCCTGTCCGCAATCTTGGAATAATCTTTGATAAAAACCTCACCTTTGCCGAACACATCACTAAGCTATCTCGCACCTGCTACATGCACATCCGTGACCTTCGTCGACTGCGCCCAGTACTCGATTACAAGACTGCCTGCACAATAGCCACCTCCATTGTACATTCCAAACTCGACTACTGCAATTCCCTTTTCTACAACATCGACTCTTCCCAAATAAAACGCATGCAACCAGTTCAGAATGCCCTCGCCCGCGCAGTCACTAAAACTCCCAAACACCATCACATAGCTCCTGTTTTGAAATCACTTCATTGGCTGAAAGTCCCTGAACGCATCCATTACAAAAGCATATCTCTTACGTACAATGCCCTTCAAACCTCTCAACCTTCTTACATTCGCCAGCTATTTACCATACAATTTACCATTGGGGCGTGGTGGCTCAGTGGTAAGTTCGGCGCCTTGTGACCGGAGGGTTGCAGGTTCGAATCCCACTCTAGCCGCTGCGTACCGACCTTGGGCAAGTCCTTCACTCGCAATTGCTCGTGGCGCTTCGGCGTGAAAATTCCGGCACAGTATCAAATGCTGTAGTCGGGAGCGCCTCTGAGTAGCAGTCGACTTCGAGAGGCGCTATAGAAATATCCGGAATCAAAACAACCGCCCGAGTCTACTCGCTCATCATCATATCTTTATCTATCTCGGCCTTCAGTCTCCTCATCTCTGAAATTCTGCAACCGCTCAGTAGTAGGAAAGTGAATATTCTAGCTCATAACCACGCAATAACACGCAATAACCACGTTCATGATGCCACCACCATATGACGTGTTCGAAACTACCGGAAATCCCCACAGTTTCGATCACGTGACTAATACTTCGCGACTCATCGTGATAGGAATTCATAGTAGTATCGATGATGCGTTATAAAATCTGATTTCATAAAAGGGTTTAAAGGAATAGATGCTCATAATAAAATGAACACAAAATCTGACTTGATGAAAGGGCTTAAAGGAAGAGATAACCATAATAAAATGGACTACTCGTCGAATACTGTTGTTGAATTACGAAATATAGCCAGACATAGAGGTCTAAAAGGATACTCGGGACTGCGAAAAGCGGACTTGATTGCAGAGATTATCGATAACGATTCTAGCAAGATTGATCATGCGGCTGTAGGTGATAGGTCTAATAATTCGCTCCATGCTCTCATTCCCAACACACAGGTTCCAACGCTCGCTCCTACGCCGTTTTTCTCAACAGCTAACCTTCGTAAAATCTACACTACAACCACATCTGCTATTAATAAAGCTGCCGATACGACCAAATCAGCTTATAATACGACCAAATCATTTTTAAATAAAGCCGCCGATACGACCAAATCAGCTTATAATAGGACCAAATCATTTCTAAATAAAGCCGCTGATACTACTAAATCAGCTTATAATAAAGTCAAATCATTTTTTAATACGACCAACTCAGTTTTAAATACAGCTGCCAATAAGATTTTAGCATATGCACCTGAAGAAGGACCGAGGATAAAGTTCGAAATCCGAGAGACCGCGACAGCTATTAAAGGATTTACTAAGAGACACACGATCGATGGAACCAGTGGAATCGATGCAACGTCTTTTCTCAATGCCGTAAGACCTCGGGTAGTCAGTCTGCTAGCGTAGAATCGAGGGGTAAAAGTTCAATTCAATCTTAATTGTGTAATGGAGAAAGTAGATATCAAATCCGGTGAAGTAGTCGCGGCCGAACCTAATTTTAAATCGAAAACCGATATCATTTTAGACGCAACCGACGTGAGCGAAATATATAGCAACGCAGTGGATAAAATTAAGGAGAGCATGGCAAGTTTTCAGATGAGAGGCAGTAATTGGAGATTCAGAGCCGTTATGAAGTTGGATATCGATACAGTAATATACAAACCGTTTAAGGGTGGTTCTTATATTCCGCTTCCCGAATATTTAGCTAAAAAGTAGGCTATTATTAATCTGAAAAACGATGATGATGAATGTTTCAAGTGGTGTATTACTAGAGCGTTGAACCCTATTAATAAAAACCTGGAAAGAATCACTAGAGATTTAATAGAACAATCTACGCAGCTCGATTGGAGAGGTATTAAATTCCCAGTTACTGCTGATGAGAATATTATAAATAAGTTTGAGCGTAACAATAACATTAGAGTTAACGTATTCGGCTATGAAAAGGCTGAAGGCCTATACCCATTATATATATCGAAGCATGAAAGCGATACCTGTGTAGATCTATTGCTTATTTCCGACGGAGAAAAGAAGCATTATTGTTGGATCAAGAACTTTAATAGATTGATGGCGGCACGAACAGAAAAATCGGTAAATTCGATGCACTATTGCGAAAGATGTTTAATCGGTTACAGATCGATAGACTCGCTTAATAAACATAGCGAGTACTGTTCGCAGCAGGGCGCTCAACGAATTGAATTGCCTGAACCAGGAACTATGTTAAGTTTTAAGCATTATTCTAAATCGATGAGAGTGCCTTTTATAGTCTCCGCCGATTTTGAATCTTTCATTAAACCTATCGATACGTGCCACCCCGATCCTAGCACGTCTTACACCAATAAGTACCAAAAACATACACCCAGCTCGTTTTGTTATCATGTAAAATGCTACGACGACGGCGTTTATTCCCAAGAGCCACTGAGGTTTACTGCTGAAAACGAAGACGACGATGTCGCTCAGATATTCGTAGATTCTCTTGTAGAAAATTTAAAACAAATATATAACGAGTTTAAATTCCCCAAGAAGATGATATACACCGAGAAAGACGCAAAGAGCTTCAACGAAGCTGCTAACTGTCATATCTGCGGAGGAGAGTTAGACGAAGATCGGGTTAGAGATCACTGTCATTTAAGCGGTAAATTCAGAGGCGCCGCCCATAACATTTGTAATATAAACTATAAAGTCCCCAAGTTTTTCCCAGTAGTATTCCATAATCTATCCGGATACGACAACCATCTATTCGTGAAGAAATTGCGAGGCGAGAATGGTGAGAAAATTAACTGTATTCCAAATAACGAAGAAAAGTATATATCGTTTAGCCGACAGGTCGTAGTCGATAAGTTTGTGAATAAAGAAGGAAAAGAGATTACCGTGAAGCGTGAATTACGCTTTATCGACAGTTTTCGATTCATGCCCTCGAGTCTCGACGCGTTATCGAAGAACCTTCGTAAAGATCAGTGTAAGAATTTAGACGATTTTTTAAAGGCAGGATGTTAGATCTTTTACTCAAAAAGGGCGTTTACCCGTATGATTACGTTGACGGCATTGAAAGATTAAACGAAACCGAATTGCCTCCGAAGCATAAATTCTATTCTAAACTAAACGATTCCGAGATCAGCGATGAAGATTACGAGCACGCTAAAGCTGTATGGCAAACATTTCGTTGTAAAACCTTAAGAGAATATCACGACTTGTATAACGTTTCAGATGTTCTATTGTTAGCCGATGTTTTCGAAAACTTTAGGGACGTGTGCATCGAGCATTATATGCTCGATCCCGCGTGGTATTATACTTCACCCGGACTAGCATGGGACGCGGCGTTAAAGTTGACCGGTGTAGAGTTGGAGTTGTTGAGCGACTACGATATGTTACTAATGATCAAGCAAAGAATAAGAGGGGGAGTCAGCACGATTTCGAATCGATACGGGAAAGCGAACAACGAGTACATGGGAGAAGCTTTCGATTGCAGCCAGCCGTCGTCGTTCATCCCTTACTTAGACGCAAATAATTTATACGGTTGGGCGATGAGCGGTTCGTTGCCGACTCATGGGTTTCAATGGATGAGCGATAACGAGCTGAGCGATTGGAAAAGTGTTACCGAACGAGATGGGGTGGGGTGCGTGTTAGAAGTCGATCTAGAGTATCCTGAAGAATTACACGACCTGCATAACGATTATCCTCTAGCTCCTGAGAGTATAAAACCCGCAGGATCGGATGTAACGAAACTAATTCCAAATTTAAAGGATAAAAAGAAGTACGTAGTTCATTACGGCAATTTAAAGTTGTACGAAAGTCTCGGTTTGAAAATCGTTAAAATTCATCGAGGGATAATATTCGAAGAAAGCGCTTGGCTGAAAATGTATATCGACTTGAATACGGAATTGAGAACGAGAGCTACTAACGATTTCGAGAAGGACTTTTTCAAGTTGATGAATAATAGCGTCTTCGGTAAGACTATGGAATGTATCGAGAATCGAGTTGACGTACGATTGGTGTGTGATGAGAAGGAAGCTATTAAGCTCGCCGCGAAACCTAATTACGACAGTCGAACTATTTTCGATGAAAATTTAATCGCCGTTCACATGAAAAAGACCAAGTTGTTCTATAACAAGCCGATATATCTAGGAATGTGCATATTAGACTCGAGTAAGACTTTAATGTACGATTTCCACTATAATTGCATCAAGACCAAGTACGGAGATAGGGCTAAGCTATTAATCACCGATACGGATTCGTTGGTGTACGAAATAAAGACCGACGACTTTTACGTTGATATCACCGACGACGTTCGAAGCAGGTTCGACACGAGCGAGTACCCGAAAGATCATCCATCCGGTATCGAAACCGGAGTGAATAAGAAAGTTATAGGTATGTTCAAAGACGAAGCGGGCGGAAAACAGATCGAAGAGTTTGTCGGTTTGAGGTCGAAGTTGTACTCGTACAGGATGTCTGGTGAAGATCATAAGAAATGTAAGGGTGTGAAGAAGAACGTTGTTAAGAAAACGATAACCCAAGACGATTATAAAGACTGCCTGTTTACGAGAAGAGAACAGTTAAGGAAAATGAACGTTATTCGATCGTATCATCACGACATTTACACCGAAGAAGTAAATAAGGTCGCTCTTTCAGCCGACGACGATAAACGAGTGATAATGGAAGATAGTATTCGTACCTTGGCCTACGGACACTACTCGCTTCGTCAATAAAAGTATTAGCCGAATATTAAAATGAGTTCTAAGATCTACAAACAAATAAATGTCGATGGCTCGTACTACCTAATATTCCTCTAACCAACATACAGCTGATCGATGCTGCGAAGAAACTAAATATCAAGTACTTTAGAGGCGTTTTCGTACGAGATGAGTTGTCGAAGAAGCCTAGAACGAACGAATGCGGAATCCTTAACCTAGACGATTCTAAAGGGAACGGAACGCATTGGGTGGGGTGGATAAAGAGACGTAACGATAAGTTATATTTCGATAGTTACGGTCTCCCTCCCCCTTCGGAACTGTTAAAGTATTTACGGCGCCCAGTGTTGTATAACAGCGAACGAATACAGCTGGGGAACGAAGTGTTTTGTGGACATTTGTGTTTGTACGTGTTAAAGAAGACGATGAACGACGATTGTGAATTTCAAGAAATCATAAACGATTTACATTAAACTAATAAATAATCTTATTAAAAAACAATGCCAGTCGATAAATTTGGACATACAGATTCTGGATCTACGCAAAGAGTAATTGCTGGAGGTGTTACTCTTAGTCAAGTAAATGCTAGTTTCCTTCGATTGGATGGAGCAAACCCGGCGACTGGAAATCTAAATATGGGTGGTCACAGCATTAAAGGTCTACCTACAACGAATATTTCAGAAGGAGGAATGGTTGAGGCTCTAAGTTGGGGACAAGCCATAGATTTGATAACGAATCACGACGATTTACCGTCCAACGATAATCATTTGACGAATAAGAAATACGTTGATGAACGAACTGTTTCGAAAGTGTCTAAAACTGGCGATACCATGACTGGCGACTTATTCTTAAGCATCGGCAGGGATCTTACGCGGACGATGGGATGTAAGGATTTGGATAGAAATAAAGATTTTAATATATTTTTAGGAAATACAACGAATAAAATAGAAGGTCGATTAAACCAACCAATTACATCACAATCGACGGATGGATTTCGTTTTAGAATAAATAATGAAACCGTCTTAGAGATGGTTAAGTCAATGGATGGCAATCCTCCGTCTAAAATAAATGTGCATAAGAGCATCTTTATGCATGGTGCCCACTTTACAGGCCTACGCGATCCCAGCGGCGACGGCGATGCAGCGACTAAAAAATATGTTGATACGACTGCAGTCGGACCCGCGGTTAGCGTTTACACTACCACTAATCAAGCTATTTATTCTAAAGCTTTTACACTAGTTTCTTTCGATAGAGTAAGATTCAGTACCGATAGTGTCATCAGTAGGCCTATGAGTATGACTCGTTTCACTCCTAGGAAAGCTGGATACTATATCGTTTCGGCGTACATAGAATTTTGTGACACTAATAATACTGCTTATGGTAACGTCTTCCTGTTTAAAAATGGGGTGTCGTACATGCAAATTGCGGGCGGAGGGGGTACGGGAGGTTCGTATAATAACGCAACGGGCGGTAGCATAGTTTCCTTAACCGATACCGATTACCTCGAGATATTCGTTTATTCAACCATCGCTACAAACATATTAGGTAGAGACTTTTCAGCGGCATTCTTACGACCTTAGCGATGTTTCCTTGCTGATCTAAAACACTACTACATTAAACTAATAAATAATCTTATTAAAAAACAATGCCAGTCGATAAATTTGGACTCACCGATTCTGGATCTACGCAAAGAGTAATTGCTGGAGGCGTTACGCTAACTCAGATAAACAGTAGTTTTCTAAGGCTAGATGGAAGCAACGACATTGCTGGAGATAATGAGCGGCCATCTTCTCATAGGTCTGCCGACCGATTACCCTTCAGCGGGTAACGGCGACGAAGCCATTAGCTTTGCCCAGGCTACTGCTCTAGTCACCGATAAAATCACTAATAGCGCCGACCCAACCGCTGACAACCATTTAGCTAACAAGAAATACGTCGATCGACGCGTTGCTTTTAAACTAGCGGATATCGCTACTAGAGATTACGTTTCGGGTATGAAGGTATCTCCGGGTAGTCTAGTGAGAAATATGACGAGCGGTATTATATATAGATTTGAAGGAACGGCTGGAGCTATAACAGTTGCACCAGCACTATCCCTGAATTGGAGCCCTACAACCGGATCGGCTATTTGTGCGTTAAGAGAGTCGACAACGTCGGGCAGCTTAACTGGTGGTGGAGATGTAATGCACGACCAATTAACGACCGTCGCTATAAATACGGATTCAGCGTATGCGGCGGCTAACGGGTTAATAACTATTCCTCGTACGGGTGTATATCGACTTAGCGGATTCGCGACTTTCTTGATAGGAAACCCGCGGAGTGGTGGTTTGATTAAAATTATAGTAAGGGTTATGTATACCATAGCCGAGTTAAATAGTAACGAACTTATTAAATACACAGCGGGTGGATCCGTGAACGGTGACAGAATATCGCTCGTATTACCAACCGCCGCCGTGTTTTTAGTCGCCGGCGATCAGCTCGGTATGAGGGTATATTCCGCTGAATTCGGCCATAGTGTACCTGTTAGGCCCATTCTTCTCATAGACGGATGTGGATTACAGGCTGAGTTTTTGTACTAGGTTCCGCATCGACTATCCATAACTTTAACTGTAGAAACCTATCGCGTGTATACAAACGATAGGTTTCTAAAAATGTAGAAATCTTCTTATTGTCGAGAAGACTCTTAGCTTGGGTGTGCAACTGCATCGATTGTTTCATCGCATGCTCTCGAAGTCTGTTTATCGACTAAATCGGTTTCGTTTCCATCGTACACTTTAATTTCGTATCTGTTTCTCCATACTCTTCCGTTATAATACGATATTAAACGGGCGCTTTCTCTGTGAGCTCTACCCGCTTTGTGCATCGATGAATACTCGATGGTCTCACCCGTTTCCTGGTCTAAAATAACGACTCGTTTCGGTTTGTTTCTAATAGTTTCCAATCCATCGTATCTACCATCGTCAGCGACTTTACGTTCTTTTCGGCGATCTTTCCAATATTCTTTTTGATATTCTTTTCGATATTCTTTTCTTTGGCGTTTTCGTGTTGCCAAATTCGTTTTACCCGAAGAGGTGTCGTCGGGAATCAATCCTTTCTCGATCAGCAGCTCTACCAATTCCGGTTTGTTGAGCTGGATGGCTCCTCTAATCTTATTCTCTTTCGCTAACTTTTGCAACTCTGGCAGTTTCATTTTATATAGTACAAGGTTTTCTTTAAGCACAAAATACATTTTTCATACAGATGATTAGTACACCACGCTCATTTTCTGTCCGTCTGACTGGAAGTTTAACAACTTATCTGAAATTATAACCGCGTAATCTTGCGTTTCGGCGGGGACTGCGGCGTTGAAAGTAGCTTTGATTTGGACATCGATGACCGTCGATTTTAGTCGTTCCGACTGTTTACTAACGTCGAATACCATGAGCGGATATAGATCTTTATAATCGGCTGGAGTGATGTTGCTTTGCGTAATCAGCGGATCCATTCCATAGAATTTTTCGATAAACGACGCCGCGTCTCTATAAGCTCTCGAAAATTTCTGGTTGGGAAACGATAGGCCGTAGTCGACCGCCGGATATCTCTCTTGATTAATCATCATATACATGTTTTTGAGGTTGCAATGATCAAAAATCGATGGGTTATGTTCTTGGTCGTCGCTTCGATCGGTTTGAAATCCGACGACAATCCACCTAGGTTTTTCCGGAGCCGTCTTGACGCTAAGACGCCAACTAAAAGTATTCGATTGTGGAACCGTTATAGTATCGCATTGGCGCGCCCGATATGCAACGGGTACCGATGCTTTCGATTCGATAGTTTTGTACAATTGCATCTTCTCCATATCCGCTGGAGTAACGTGCGGCATAAACCACGAGATTTTCACGACGTCGACTTTTCCGGCATCTACTGACTAAAAATAGCATCATCGTCTGATTTGCGAACCATCGTTAGCGTGTGCTTAAAACCGTAAACTATTTTATCGTGATCCTCACAGAATCCAAAAATATGCTTAAGGGGCATGACGAAACTAAACGTTCCCTTAGTCGTTGGTTTTTGAATAAGATACGCTTGACGAGTCGCGAAACCCGCATTATCCGCTATAACCGCGGTTGCCGCAGTATCTTTACACCATAATTGGTTAAGACCTTGCGCTTTGGCGAAGTCGTCTGGATATTTAAGCAAACCCAACATCGTCGTTGCTTGTCCTGGGTGAAATACCGTTTCGATATCTTGATTCGATAGGGAATACGCGATTTGACTGAAAAGATGCAAGAGTCCGTTGTTAGCGAGGGCTATGGCGTTAGCATTAGCGTACGCGGTGTTCATTCCATCTGCTTTGACTAACCTACCTTCGAAAAGCAGGTAAGATTCGGCGGGATGGCAAAATAGATCTTGAGTTTCGATATTTATGCGAATCTCACCGGCTGAGTTAGGAGTCGTTCTCGCTGCTGGTTCGTATTCATGCCATTCGTATTTTTCGATTCCTTCGTCGACCGACGAGGGTGCTGTAATGTTTAGAATATGCGACTGCATTTTAATTACTAAAGATTATTTATTTAAACTCACGCGAGTTTCAATCCCGCTCCGTTTTTGTTTTTGTTGTTATTTAGACTACGCATGAGATCTCGAATGGACACGGCATTCGAAGAAGGCTTTTTAAGTCCATAACCAGCTAGTATCTTATTAATATCAGTTCCTGCATTAGCTCCCACACCGTTATCGATTAGCCGTGCTAAGATAGCCGCATTCGATTGCGTAAGCGCTGGTATCGTTTCGATTTTTTCAACCACACGCGGCGTCAGAACCGACGATGCTAAAAGTTTAGCCGCGGCTTTATCCACCAATCGCTTACCAACCTCTACGGTGGTATTCTTTCCAACTTCTAGCGCCTTTTTGCCCAACTCTCTCGCGGCGTCTTTACCCGCGCTAAGGGCGGACGATGCGACTCGTTTACTGACATCCGAAGTGAAGAGCTTCTTGAAAACTCCCGTAATAATATCGATTATTCCCGCTCCTCCTATAACGTATTTTCTCGTAAATCTTCTATTAGCGACGACAAGCATTTTTTATAATCGCGACATTAAGTTTTTATACTGTTCTTTATCGATAACGTTTTGTCGTAATAATTCATCGCATATACCAACGATCTCGTTTCTCACTCCCGTATTACCAGCACCGTAGCTAGCGAGTCGTAGATGTAACATTTCTACTAAAGCATTCGGATCTTGTGGAATTACGACGACTCCTTTACCCGTCTTCGGCGCTTGTTTTCCAGACTTCATTTCCCATATCGGTTTAATGATGTTTCTGTACTTTTCGCTTCTAGACGATTTTGGTTTACTCGGATTGTTAGGTTGCCTCATAGCATTCGTTGCGTCTAGAATCTCGGCGTAATCAGACAGATCGTTAGCATCGTATATCGAATCGTTCGGTTTAGCCATCGTCAGTAGCTCCCAAAGTCCTGGAGTACCGGCGTAAGTCTGCTCTCCGACCGTTATATCGTCGTTCTGGAACGATACGCGTGTGTCTCCGATATAAAATTTCCCGTCTTTAGAATTTAGACCGAACGTCGTATCCGTAGACTTTTTATTAGAAGCGTATTGGGACAAGTATTTCGTTGCTAGGTCCCCTAATTCCAACATTCTAACATCTTCTACGGGATCCTCATAAGCCTCTATCGAGGGGTATTGTGGAAGCTGTATGGCTTTTAACGACGACGATATCGACGCGGGAAGCGCTTTTAGAGCGTTAGACGTGGCTGCTGAGTTTTCCTTAATAGTTGATAACAAAGCGTTTTGTTCTTTCGATATCGTCGATTGTGAGTCCACGATCGGCTTGTACAACTTTACCAATTCTCGCTGCAATCCTATATCGCCTAGTTTCTCAGATAAATAATCTCGTTGAATGTTTTTCTTCGTCTTCAGAAACTCTTCAACAATAAAATCACGTTTTGATGGATCTTTTATTTTTAGAAATGACATTATTTTAAAATAAGTAGTATAATGTTTTAAAGCGTTTTTGGAATACGCGTTAAAACATTGAAATGGGACGTGATAACGAACGTGATTTTCACACGTTCACGTTTCACGTTTTACGTTTCACGTTTTATATGTTCTACGTTTTACGTTTCACGTTCTACGTTTTACGTTTACGTTTTACGTTCTACGTTTTTCATCGATTTCCCAAACGCGTCCTTCAACGACTCGGCTGTAGTTTCTCGATTTTCTGATTTTTTGATTTCTTCTTTCATTTCATGAAATTTCACACGTTCGTTTAGAATTAACGAGTATTCCTCGTCCGAAATATTATCGTCTTCCAAAGCTTTCGAGTAGTAGTCAGTGATCGTGTTGAGTTTTGCTTCAGCCAAAGTTTTAATATTATCGTGCTTCTCTGCCTTTAGCGCGAGCTTTCTGTTGATCACACGCCCGATCACGCTGAAAACACCCGCTCCAACCGCCAGTCCTTGTAGAACCATCGCAATAGGTGCCGCGACTATCGTAGACATAACGTGATTGCTGAAGCAGTTGAGCCCAACGCGACTAGAGTCGATATACCATCTACTACGTTGATAAGCCTAACGCCTTTACGATACTTTTTTTACCTAGAGTCTCTCTTTTTTCACGTTCCCGGCCGAGCTCTTCATGAATTTCAGTGATTTTCGAAAATCGGTAAACATGGGCGCTCCAATCGATTTCAGCGATTTTCGTTTTCAGCGGGATTCTGGATTTCTCTCGTTTCGCGTATTCGTTATCCATTCTTTTTTAAATTACAGGATATAATTTTTAAACTGTGATCTATTTTCGGTAATTAATGAAACATAACGAATCGCCTTCGATTATACTAACTACCGAATCTGAGTCGTTTTGAATAGTAATTTCGATGTCTTCTACTTGTCCGGTAACGACTCCATCTCGTAGACTGCATCCGCTCGCTTCGATTTCCTGTCTAAGCGAAACTAAACACGATCCTTTAGTCATTAGTGCTACTCTAGCAGTTTCTCTAGGTTGAATCGTTATCAGTTGTTGTATAAAAATCTCCCATCTTAGTCCACCCAGTTGTCTGCAGGGTGTATGCGTCACTTTTTTCAGTGTCCAACGCACCTCTTTCGGTTGGGTTCTAACTTCGATCTGACGAGTGGGTCTCGTTATAAATTTATGGATAGGCCTGTTGAATCCTGACATTTTATTTATACGAGGATTATTTTTAAAGCAACATACCGAGAATCGGAATATTTTGGAAAGGTGAATTAGGGCCTAGTATAAGCCCGGAACCAGGTTTCATATACAACCCGCTACCTGTTTTCATATACAATCCCGTTCCCATCGAACCGCCTTTCGACCACGGAGACAGATACAACCCATTTCCATCCGGTCTTACTTTACAAGCCAAGTCCCCTTTTTAAACGTACAATACTCCCGATCCGCTTACTTTGTTAACAAGTTTCGAAGTAGCCGCAGAACCTAATCCGCTTAAAGCGCCTTGTGCTAAACTAGGTAGTACGCTAGAAAGAAGAAATTTTCCGGCAGTAGCTAGAAATGGTAATAGAGCTCCGATAAAACCACCTTCGACTTTCTTATTATACTCTAGTTGCGTTTTACTCATTTTGATCGTCGTGCCCTTTCCGTTCTGATAAGCTTTCTTCATTTTGTTAATTTGCGCTCCCGTAAGAGATAAAACGTGGTCTCCCTCCAGATCATCGTGAGATAGTCTAATACTAACACCATCGATTCCCACTTCAAGCGCTCGTTTAATCTTGATTTTTTGTCCTTCTGAAATATTAACACATACGTCTGTGTACCGATTCATTTTATATATAACTAAGATAAAGTTTTAATAATCTTCACACTTCTCTAATATGAAACTTAATCGACAATGCTTCCCCTCTAATGTTAATTAGTTTTCCATTTTGGTCGGTAAGTCTCGTTTCCATCGATGAAATCGTTGTAGCGGATGTCCCTTTCATCACCCAAATACACTGAATGTATAGAATAGCGCTATATGATTTGTGTGTATGATACAAATGATTTATCATAGTTAATGATTGGTATTAATTATTTAATTAATTAACCAGCACGTAAGACCAGTACGATAAGGATAATTAATAATATAGAGTTAGGGGACAAGTTAGAGGGTTTGAGAGTTGTTAACCGCAAGATGCCAAGATTCCATTGGTCAATACGAAATTACTGGTTAACTCAACGTCGATCGTCTGCTTGGTGACGTGGCAGAGGAGAGTCAGTTATTCGCCGCTGATGGCGATAGTTGGTCGTGGTGAAGCTACGACGTTTGACTCAGGAAGAGGCAAACATTGGTGATAGAAATCGTCAAATGTTCACGTTAGTCGTGTAGAACAGAGTACATTCTACGATACGGTGAACTTGGGATCGAAATCGGTCGACATTTAACAAAGTTAGTATCGAACGATTAAAAACTGAAGTTGCGAGTGAAGATGCGAGTATAGCGTCTTCAAGTTACAGTTCGATACGTGTATAACTACGAGCTAGTGATACGAACGATTGAACTTCGGATCGACAAGTAGTTTCGAAATAAAGAGACTAAAAATACTTGATCGAACGTTGGCTTTCTGGGAACATCCAGAAAGAATTCTACGTGGAAATATCAGACCGGCACATACCTGTGTTGTTCTGAGTACGGACGAGGAGATCGGGAGATAACTCTTCAAATAAAACTTCGATAAACGGGCGAAGGACATTGTTGGTGAACTCGTCATACGAATGCCAAGAAGGAACTCCAATGGTGCACTACCACGGGAGGGTAATTTAATGTGCTTATATTTTGCCTAGATATATAGAATATTTAAGATGCATGCGTGCTGGTCTTAGGTAAGATAGGTCTAGTCTAGACTAGAGGATTGTTTAGGCGTGATCTATTATTGAACTGTGAAATAACTTGCATTGATTATATCGTTATAATACATATAATGACAAGCACAGGTCTTGTAATTGACTCTACAATTGAATGATGTATGTTGTGAATTGTTGATGGGGGCTCTGAGCAAATGAAAATATAAAAGCAACGAGGTATTAGATCCATATCAGTCCCTAAGAGATAACCAAACAAGGGGCCTATCTGCTAATAAGGTTATTAGCGATAGTAACGTTACAATCGTATTCATCGTAATGGGGAGATAAATTAAATAGCTGGGATTTTGATGATCTTATAACCCGGCCCAACGCTAGGAAAAAACGAATATATCACGTTCACCGTTGATCCATTCGAGTACGAACCCCCGATTATATCGCTAGTTACTCGAAAGCTGTCTATGTTCATTATGTTCACAATGTTCTCCGATTCGTTATACCCAGGTATGTATACTCGACTATCGAAACCTAGAACGGTTCTAATCGAGTTCGCGGTTGTAAAATCGACCTCGTAATTCATAGCGATAGTCAGCACCGCCTTCAACGTATTAGTGTTCGGTTCTAACGTAATGCTATATTCTTCGTTTCCGACATCGTAATGACCGTTCTCTTTCATAATTTTCTTCACACAGTCGTTTATATCCGTGTGTTCATAGGACCCTTCCGGGATATCTACGTCAAACCACGTCACACCATTGTCCGGTGAATACCTGAAGTTGTTGTTGGTCTCGTCTATGTTAGGAAACACGTAGTAAGTATACAGATCGACTAGAGCCATTTCGTACTTTTTGGTTTTATCTAGTTCGATTATCGGATTGTTTTTCGTTTTAATTCGTGCGGTTCTTTTCTTTTCGTTGTCTACCAAAATGTAAAACGATGATTTAGGATTCGTGTTACTAGCAGTCTGTGCTGTGTTCGCCGCTATCTTCTCGAGGAGTCCTTCCATTTTTACTAGTATATTATATTATTTTAATTCAAAAATAGGGATATGAAATTCATCCAATCCACGTCGGTATTTACCGCTGCTCTTTTTGCTCGATAAGTCGATAACTACGAATTGGTGCGGTTGTTTCCACGTCTCTTCGCATAGGTTTACGAATTCCTCCTTAGGCATGTCCGTACTTATATGATCGTTGTAGATATGAGAAACGTTCTTCCTGTCGTGCAGGGCCGGATTAACCAGTATGCTCAATATGCTTTAGCATGGGGCCCCCCGCTTGAAGGGGGCCCCCCCGACTGGGGTCGGAATGCTGCAGGAAAAACACATTATTTGTTCATAATTAGCCTATAATTATTAGCCATTAGTTTCAGTTTAAGCGAGAATATGCACTAAGCAAATTGCAAATTTGAAATGTCAGCCATCTAAGCTCAACTGCTTTCTGTCATAATCCATATAGGCCTACCCTACATGTACTGACGTTACTTTTGTTTTATTCCGACGCGATTCGCTCCCTGGATTTAAGTTTTAGTTTTAATGTTTTAAACGTACGCGATGCGTAGAACCTTTCTGCTTTCCGGTGCTAGAAATGCCAACTTGCTAAAGACAAGACTGAGAATGATTGGTTTTCGTGTGATTCAGCACCGAGTTTTTATGTATTTCTTGCAAGAGTCAAAGTAAAAGCGGCGATAAAAGAGCACAACCAATGGATTTACCTGATACTACTGGGATGACGTCGACATAATTAATAGTAGGGAATGTCCCATTCACATCAATATTACTGTGAGCTGCAGAAACACGCCCGAGTCCAATGATTGCCCACTTTGTGCAAGGGAAAATTTTGTCACTTCAATAATAAGCTGTTTTATTCTTGGCCAGCAAATGGTGAGCGTCAACTAAGAAAATGGTTGCTTTTCAGTCCATTTCAAGGTTCGGTAACACCTGCTTCCAATGTCTGCTTTTGAGTAGCCTAAGAGTAGCCTAAGAGATCGATTTTCACTGCCTGTGTTGAGAGTGATAGACCCCTTAAATTTAAATTCATTTCACTTGATGAACATTATTGCACAGTTTGCAGCTGCTAAAAGTCGCAAAAGTTTCTGAGCTGTTAATAATGAAGAGAAAAGTTTCAAATTTTCATTATATTTTTACTCTAACTGTATGTTGCCAATGTAGCCTACTCTAGCATTTGAAACAACCTTAGACATAGTCCCAAAATGCAATGTTGTGTGCATTGTGCATTGACTACAAATTTGAGCACCAGGGCACATTGACCCTGTTTTGCTACAGTTGATTGTCATGTCTTTACGGCATCCCCATCATTCTATGTTCGGTACGACAAGGCCCCGTGGAAAATTAGCATAGGGCCCCCCGAGTGGTTAATCCGGCCCTGCTGTCGTGGGGAAATAAACAAATAAAGTTTGCGTTCTCTCTAATAGTCTGTCTAGGCAATTTAAAATAATTTTGTGCGAGGTACAAAGAATCCACGTTACTATGCCTGCCTCTGATATAATACGTTTCGCATTTGTTCTGCTTCTCTAACTGCAAATCATCAAAAATCATCAAGTTCTTCTTTTCACGGCTCAAGTCTCTCGGATCCGGCACATCTTCCGCGGATTCGTAAAAGCTGCATTCAATATCCGACTTGTCTCTTAAATTTCTCGCCATCTCTTCAACAACGCATGCCGGAGAAATATTAGACCTCATTATCTCATCTCGAATGTCCAACAGCCCGATGATCACTTCTTTTGGTCATAGGCGCCGAGTTGACCCAAAAAGTGTGAGTGCCCAAAAAACCTTGCGCGCGACAAAATTTTTTGACCTTTTTTTGTTAGAATCTTAGAATATTACAAAATGGGCCTACCGTGGTTCTGTCCAGTATCAATTTTCAATTCTCGTTTAATAATTATACTGGCAAATACCGTGGCTTCTTTCGTCCAGTGTCAATTCTTATTTTTTGGGGATTTTCTATATTTTTCCTTTGCTGGATTTGGTTAGAACACATTGAAATTACCCCTTTGACAGTAGAATCTGCACAGCAATCTACACAGAGGCGGCCATCTTCTTTGACAGGTATGGGGATACTTTTGAACTGGGTCAATACTCATTTGCGCGTGAGCGTTAACAATTTTTTACCTCTCTTTTTATGCACGAAAAATGTGTTTAAAAAAGCAAGGGGCGTGCACTTTGTAACGGCATGTAGATATATAGTTTCATCAACTTGTATAATCACATGCAAACTAATTCAAACCTAAAGTTAACTGATTTTTCTTAGTTAGTAACATAGTGCGAAATAGTATAAGCAGAATAATAAAACTTAATAAACAAAACTCATTAATTTTTGTTAGTTGTTGGTGGCAACGTGTTGACTTGTCAGCTAGCTGCTTGGTCTCAGTAGTCAAGTTTCCACTTGGCAATTATTTAGCAAAAACAGCAATCAAAAAGTTTCTTTAGAAATGGAGGACAACCGAATTCACTGTTAAAGGTGGATGGGACTTAGGCCTATCCCACTCGTCTCGGGATCGCCGCCCGTGGGGGTTTTACCTACAGACAGAACTCTAGGATACTTGGATAATTATGATTTAATATAGGCCTATCCATCAGCTAACTAGGTATATAAGTCAAATTTCGCACAAAAAATCAGATGAACAATTTTCTCAGAATTTTTTCATAAGCCAAATTATTAAATTGGGTTTCAGTCTATATAGGCCTAAAGATAAATTTCATAGGCCTAGAGAGTATTGAAAAAACAGAACAAGTTCAGAAAGATATAACTTGAAACTAATTTAGTCTAAACTATTATTGAAATGGCTTCTTTCCAAAGTTCCAGTGGAATGTTAGAATGCTAAAAAAAAACATGGTTCTCTCCAGTAGGTCTATCAATTCTTAATTCTTTTATTGTACAACTATAGGCCTATAGAGTCTTTATATGTTATTCACAATGATTCACAACTCTCGCTTCTCTCTCGGGTTCCCTGGTATTTAAAAAAATTGTAAATTTCTTTTTGCAAAGGCTGTTGCAGGAGATCAAATCGTTGCAGATTTTTTAAGCGATAAGCTAGCAGTTTCTTCCCTGTGACAGCATAGGCTACCATAGACATGTGCGTCAATCGTTTTTCAGGCATGGTGGATCCATAGATATATATATCTATGGGTGGATCTTAGATAATTCTTCACCCGGCGTATTTAATGTAAATGTAAATGTACGCGATTTTCTATAGCGACCGTATACGGCCACAACCCTGCTCATTTGTCAATGAATTGATCGGGTGAGATCCTTCACCACCGCTGCCCGTTTGAATGGGTGCCACGCCATTTAATGTCCCCGTGTTGGGACCATGCTAGCCCGAGATTTAAATCTCTGAAATAAGTCACATTCGGGAAGCGCACCCTTCAAACTGCTATTACCGAGCTTGATCTGCATAAAAAGAGGTGTTGACTATAGGCCTATAGCTTTACATTATCGTTTTTTATGTCCGTCGTCTATAGTTTAGGTTGCCACTAGGCTCTCGTCATTACTTACTTATTTCGACATTATTTAAGACTTAGTTAACCATGTCTTATACTGGTGTAGGCAAAATCGATTGTACATTATCGCATGCTTAGAGTGCAAAGGTGCTATTGGCAATGTTAAAGTGTAGGACAATAATTATTTATCTGTTTCTCGGTATTAACTGAACCACACGATACAGACCAAAATTCTACGGTATCGCCACCTAGAGTAGCGTATCGCTACGAGTTAAACTATTATAGCAATCTTAAAATATAGCTATGCGACTGAAATTGATGCTTGCTCATCAATTTCAGGAAAATTATCTCTTTAAAAGCCCTTTTTGCGGGTTGATTTCTGGTGGTGCCCAGGCAAAGGCGGGCCTCGCATGGCCTATTTATGGTGGTGCTGGGCACTCACGGGCTGTCGGCGCCCATGCTTTTGGTAATTTTTCTTCGAATGCCTTCTTAAGAATTTTGTACTCCGGTTGAAATAGAGATTTTCCAAATACTTGCAAATTGTTATAGTCGAGCCATCCAGGTCTCAAAAGTGAGTTTAACAATAACGTCGTCTTACCGCATCCCGACTTTCCTACTATTACACCTCTTATACTTCTAGGTAGTAGGTTGTTATTAAATCTTTTCGACGGTAAATCATTCCACGTTAAGTCTTTCACTTCCATTTTAAATATATAAAAGTTCTATATTAAAAGCGACTATGTATTGCGTTAAGTGTAAAAGACAGACCGAAACTAAAGATATACGAGACGCCGTGACTAAGAATGGGAGATCTATGCTAAGAGGTGTATGCGTTGTATGTGGGAAAACAAAAACTCAATTCGTAAAAGGAGCCGCTGCGAAAGGTGGAGATGTAGTTGGTTCATTGAATGCAGCCACTAGAAACATAAAGTTACCTTGGGCTAAATTTCCAGGTGAGATGCATCTTCCAGGTCATTCGTTTACCGGCCCCGGCACTAGATTAGATTTAAGACTGAATCCAGACGGAACTCCTAAACCTTGGTCTAAACCCGTAGACAGAGTCGATAACGCCGCGTAATTATCACGTTTTGGCTTACGATCAACACACCGACGTCGCTGCTAGGAATGCCGCCGACAGACAGATGCTAAACGAATTAAATAACATTCCCAATCCTACTTTGCGAGAACGTATCGAAAGAGCAGTAGTGAAGCCTATATTATCCACTAAAGTGAGTCTCGGATTAGGTTTAAAGTCTTCAAAAAACTCGAAGATAAAGTACAAAAAGAAGAAAAGTTAAGATGGACTAATCAATTAGCGAATGAATTACATAAACCAGTAGTAAGACATTTTAGAAAGAGAAAGGTGTACGTAGGTGGGATAGATGAGATATGGGCTGCTGATTTAGTCGATATGCAGGCCTTCGCTAAAGATAACGATGGTGCGAAATACCTGTTAACCGTTATAGATGTGTTTTCCAAGTACGGCTGGATCGTGCCATTGAATGATAAGAGTGGGAAATCTACAGCAAGCGGCTTCGTGAAGATACTCGGGAGCGGACGAAAGTCTGTTAAATTATGGGTTGACAAGGGAAAAGAATTTTATAATAAAGACGTAAAGAATTTGTTTGAGTTGTACTCTACTAAGAATGAAGAAAAATCTTGCGTCGTTGAGAGATGGGACCGAACAATGCGAGAGAAAATGTTTAAGTACTTTTCAGCTAATTCAACGAAAAGATATATCGATATATTAGGTGAAATGGTTAGTAATTATAATGAAACAAGACATTCTTCCATTAAAATGACGCCCGCTAAGGCTAGTATGAAAGCGAATGAAAAGACTGTATTTATGAATTTATACGGTGAAAAGGTCTTACAGCCTATTGCGCATAGATTCTCGATTGGAGATAAAGTCAGAATAACTAAGAAGAAGAATATTTTTGCAAAAGGATACACGCCTAGATGGACGGAAGAAGTTTTTATAGTATCCCATATTCAATACACAGATCCACCAACTTATAAGATAACTGATTGTAATGGTGAGGAAATACAGGGCTCATTCTATGAACAGGAGCTACAGAAGACAACTCAAGAAATATTTAGAATAGAAAAGATTATCAGGAAACGCGGAAAGAAATCTTTTGTTAAATGGCTCGGTAATCCTGAGTCCTTTAACTCTTGGATCGATAATGAAGCGTTATTATCGCTTTAATCATTCACGATATCCAGAGACTCACCAACGATACTACTATGAATTCCTATCACGATGAGTCATAGGCGCGTGATACTCGTCGCGAGGTATTAGTCACGTGATCGAAACTGTGGGGATTTCCGGTAGTTTCGATCACGTCATATGGCGGTGGCATCATGAACGTGGTTATTGCGTGTTATTGCGTGGCTATGAGCTAGAATATTCACTTTCCTACTACTCCGCTCCTTAGTCTATGCTGCTTCGGCTCTTTGGAACAATCTCCCAAAAGATCTTCGCCAGTTTGCTCATCCTCCCATATCGCCTGTTGACATCACCTCTCCTCCGCTTGCACTGTCCTCCGCTGCTTTCCACTCACGACTGAAAACCGAACTCTTCAAGCTATCCTATCCTGATTCCATTCTTGCGCCACCACACAACCGCCATCATCACCGATTACCACCGTAGTACCCTGCTGTCTCCTCGGCTTGACCTCCCCAGACTCTGACCTGGCACGGGAACGGATAAGGCGGATATGGCAATTGCGGACTTGATTTGATATAGCGCCGGCGACGAATTAGCTGGTCTCGCTGACGTGGCTTTTGTGTGGCGCTGATAAATTTCGGAGATTTACATTGCATTACATTACATTACATTGTATTGACACATGGACAAAAGCGGCTACTAAGTCTGTCTCTGCCACACTCCCTCCCGCTCTGCCTCAATCAATCAATCAATATTCGTTTATTGCACATATTCCCGTTGACACAAACGCAACAGGACTAGGCCTACATAGTCTTTAAAAACACCGACAGCAATCGATTAAATCAGATCTCAATTAGGTATCAGTGATGAGTTAATAAATGTTTCTGTAAAGCATACGGAATATAAAGTTTTTATCACTCTTTCCAGGCAATATGAAATTGTGAGTTCGCACCCGGAGATTATGGGGGATATTTCGGTCAGCAGGGAAATCGGGTCGCAAAACATGGCCAGGGTCGGCAACGGATGCATTGAATAGGCGTTCTTAGTATGGAATGGGAAAGTAAGCCAGTTCGGTGTATTTTTCTAAATAGCTGCTCGATCCTTTCCCTGTCTCCTGCGCGGGTATACTCCACCACGCAGGGGATACATACATCAGGGAAGCTACGGTGGTGGCCCTTGCTATGTCATGTAAGACATTAGGTGGAAATTCGTGGGGCCGGAGGACTCGGAGGGCGTGGGGTGAAAAGGAAGATGTCGATAGAACGTCCTCTAGATGAGGCCCCATTCCGAGGTCAGAGCAGATTGTGACAACTAGGACTCGCAGGAAGTAACGCGGATGGCCCCCGGGATAATAAGGGGATGGAGGGGATTGCTTTCCTTCTGGTGAAGATAATTAATTCACAAGTTGTGTGGGGGTTGAGGCGGAGATTATTGCTCTCGTCCACGAGGTGATATGAGCAATTCTTTTTGGGCAGTATCTATATTAGAGGAGCCTGCATGGAGGTAGGTGTCATCAGCAAATTTAGTGATAACATTAGAAGGATATTTAGGGTGGAGATCTTAGTAATTTATAGAAAAGATTGCGGGACCAATAGCAGACCCTTGGAAAACAATAGAGTTGACGGTTTTTGCTCCAGAAGCGCTTCACAGGAATTTTGTGATAAGGCCCCGATCATGAAAATATTGGTGAAGCCAGTTGTAAATTTCATCAGGGATGTCAATGTTAATTAATTTTTGGAATAGTGTGTAATGACGGACAGTGTCAAATGCTTTTGACATGTCGTCGAAATTACTACTACATATTCATTGGAGATTAGTAGGTTAGAAATCTGTTGAAGAAGCACTGTTATGGCAGCTGTAGTTGGTATTTTTGTAAATCTTCGATAGGAGAGTCGAAGGCTGGGTATAGGTGTCTGCCAACGTTGACACGTTCGACAACTCTTGAGAGGACAGGATCTACAGAGATTGGCCTGAAGTCATTTGGAGAGGAAGGACGAGGAACCTTGGAGATTGGATCTATCAAGGCGATTTTCCATTGATCCGGTATATGAGCGAGGGCTATCGATCTGTTTATAAGGTGTGTTACTGGGGAGCAGATAATTGGTGCTAGTAGTCGAAGGAACCAAGACGGTGTCATGCCATGACCTTCTGCAGTAGGTTTCAGATGATCAAATAGATGGAACATTTCGCTTTCCGTAAGCAGAGGAGTATCTGAAGATGCAGTCAGCTTTAATTTAGAAGGGATACTGCTATGCAGTATCTGTGGATATAGTTGCGAAGTAAGAATTTAAGTCTTCTGCTGTAATTTGACTTTGTAGGACAGTTTCGCTTCTCTGGTTTGTCTTAGTTCCGATACTCGCCGCCAGAGAACTCCTGAGCATCCCTTAGGGTAAATCCTTCCTCTCCCTCTCCCTTTCTCTCACTCCTTCCCTCCATCCCTCTCCCTCTCTCACTGCGTTCCACGACCGCCATAAGGAAGATATCACACGCACACACTTGGCGCTGGGCGGATTGAAGTGCTTAAACTATGGACATGTGCTTAAGGTAAGTTCATCAGGCTATTTATGAAAGCGTTTAACATGTGTTCAAATTGTTGCAGGGGTGGATCCGTGCTTGAGTTTACCCTGTCTCAACGATGCAACATGTATATCCAGCAGTGACGGCAGTTTCATATGTTCATGTCCTCCTACATCCACTGGAACTCTCTGCGAAACATGTAAGATATACTAAACTCTGGGATTGCAAAAAATAATATAAAAATGTGGGGAAAAAATGCAAATTCAGCACCTTTCAAACTTTGCATTTGGTCACCTATCCCGTGACATTGTGATCTGCTCAATGTCAAAATTTCACTTGATGCAAGAAAGTTTTGGAAAGCGTTTCAAGGTTGGGTCTACTTCACTTTTGATAGAATTTTCATTTGCTTTTCCTGACAAGAAATATAAAATTCGATGTAGTAACTTTATTTGTAATTTATCAATACGAACAACCGAAGTCCCGCTTTGATGCAAGGAGAATTCCTATCTTTCAGCAGCAAACACCTGTTCCAGTTTTCAGTCCCAGAGAGTAAGGTTTTCAGTATCCATGATTCTCTGGACAGTCGCCTAGTTTGCTGGCCTTCCCTAAGGTCAGGGCTGGCATTGGCCGACTTTGGGTGGCTTTGGGTAGGTACTATTGGGCCTACTGTATTATTTCTATAGTGAATTGAGTCTGAGGTTTCTCGTTGGCACAAGGTTTAGCTCTACTTGACAAAGGCCCTCAGCATTTACCTAATCACTATTGAAATGTAGGGCGCAAATGATATTATTTTATTCTATTAATGACCTAAAAGTTGTGTGAGCATGCGCCTACCTCGGCGCCACAGAGCCGAAAAACTTGTGTGAGCATCAACAGTACATAAAATCGGCAAAGGAAAAGGATCGCCACCACAAACTTGTCAAGCTTGATGCGATGGAAACTTGTCTAATTACAGCCAAGAAATCATTTCGCTCAACTTCGACACCTTACACCACTTAAACTGTCGTGTCTTCTCTCTCATCATTCGTCTATACGTGTGTGTTTCTTTACGTGTTTATCTATCTTTAGATGCAAGGCTGACATGACTAAGCAAAGAAGACGGCGGGAAGGGAGGAGTGGGGATATGACTAGGTAAAGAGAGCGCGGCGGGAGGGGTATGACTATGGAAAGAAGACGGCGGGAGGGGAGGGGAATTACATGACTAGGCAAAGCGCAGTTCAATTGCACGCCACTTCATGCGGCCGACGACTTGAGCTGTCGTCATGACAACCATTGTACTTAACTACAGAGCAAAATAACTTTTCTCGACAATACATAAATACATACATACATACCAAAAAATACATACATACGCGAATCCATACATATATACATGCATACTAAACATCGATACAAACAAATGCTTACTATTGATTATGACGATGACGTATTCTCAATCTGGATGTGGTGGTGTTAAAATCGCCGACGTGATGCTATCATGCAAATGTCAGCTGGGAATCCATTCTCTTCCACAAATATGACATTTTGCATGAGATTGTCTAATTTTGTAATTCTCTTTTCATGGATGCGAAGACAGCAACTTCAGCAAAGGATCTGAATCCTTACTTTAACCCATTCACTAAAACGTCAAAGTTCTTAATTATTATTAATTATGTTCCTAAATATTTAGAATTGCTCTCTATGGAAAATGGATTCAATGTCAACATTAATGTAACTGTTTGAATAAGAGTTGGCTGTGGACGAATTTACAGTAAATTCAAAAGAATTCTTTCTCGTCAAACCCCATTTTTTCGCCAAAGGTTCTTCGCTGTTTGCTTTAAATGGCAGTGACACAAGCAACACCAGTGACGGTAGATACAGCGTTTATGGTGACATTTCTTAAAGTTTTATAAAAACCCTTACAGCATTACGGCGTTGACCTGTTACAGTGCGTTTATTCTTTTAATAAGCTATCTCTCTCTACATCTCTCTTAACTAACCTAAACTGCAAGCGTTGATTCGCTTTCCATTCATGCTTTTGTGCATTTGTAACGGCGGCACATAATTTACTAGACTATTACACAAGTCAACAAGGTTTTTATAACATGAACTTTATTAGCTGCCTTTTATTATTTTTGGGTGCTGATTTCAGATCTGGCATTGGTGGCCAGCACGTCACATTTTTATGTTTTAGGTCATTATTTTTTAGTCTAATAAATGTCATTTTAAAGGGATTATTTCATTGTTGTGGTTGTCACCACTTCTAACTTATTCCTGACAGGAAGTGGGAGAAAACACATCAATTAACCTAATTTTTGTCAGCTGTGCTGTTGTGGAAACATTTGCTGGTAGTTTCTCTGTAAATTTCAGCGCTAAAATTTAAAAAAAAAACAGTGGCACGGATGTAGGGCCTAGTAGTTTACAAGATGAGTTTTGCTGTGTGTGTGGACAGCATGTTATAAAATCTCATGGTCGTTTTTTTTTATCAAAGTCTGTGAAGCAATAGGCTATCCTATTGCCTGTACCTTGGCTCTCATGTTGGAGATCAAGACAAAAATTCGGCTCCCTGTGTGTTCTGCATTTCATGCTATGTTAGCCCGACTGAATGGGTGAAAGGTAAGAAGAAATCCATGCCCATTGCAATTCCCATGAGTTGGCGTGAGCCAACCAGTCACTATTTTTTCTGTCTAAATCTGTATGCTTTTCAAAAAGAAAAAGTTTAATATTATATACCCAAATATACCATCAGCTATAAGGCCAGTATCTCACGCAGGTCTTCTCATACCTAAGCCTCCAGAAAACTGGGAAGATATAGATTCATCTGCATCAGAGGAAGATGTTGAGTTACACGCACCAACTGACTGGTTCAGACCCAACATACACTCCTGAAAATGTAAGTGGACCTCACCTGATAGAGCAAAATGAACTTGACAATCTTGTTCTAGATCTGGGCCTATCAAAACAACAAGTTGAACTTTGAGGTTCAAGACTTGTGGCCTAGGGTACAAAGAAGGTATCTTTGTTGGTCCACAGATTAGGAAGCTACTGAATGATACTGACTTTTGAAGAAAAATTGAATCAGAAGGAGAACGCTGCATGGAAATCATTTACATCTGTGGTCGAGGGTTTTCTGGGGAACCAAAAAGAGGAACACTACGGTCAACATTTTCTCAAGAACTATGAAGAGCTCGGCTCTTTTAAAGAAAAACTCAAGATTCACTTTTCGCATTTGTATTTTGACTTTTTTCCCTGAGAACCTATGAGCAGGGTGAAAGATTTCACCAGGATATACAAACCATGGAGGTGAGATGGGAATCTGCCATGATGGGCGATTAGTGTTGGTTTTGCAGAGGGAAGACACCTCAACAAACAAATGGAAGAAATAAACAACTGGCAGGTGTGAATGAGGATTACTATTCTTTCATGCTTTTCATTATTATTGTTGAAAATGTGTGTAAGTTAACTTTTAAATAGTCTGTAAACATGCAGTTTGTAAAAATTATGAAAAAAATGCAATTTCATGAGAAAAACCACTATGATTGCAACTTTTTGGATACCCATATTTTATTCGTATAAGCATGAGCACTAAAACAAAAAAAAACAGTACCTCCTGCAGAATTTTAATGGCCATTTTTTATTTCAGCACCCCAAAATTAGTATAAAAACAGCCTATCGACCAATGTTACAGAAAAAGTTTTTTATTTGTTGACCTGTGAATTTTTCATCAGAAAGTGTACGATCACCATCGTTCACTGTCGATCACTGTTCGTATGGTTTAATTAACTGATTATTTGATATTGAGAGCATTCATTGCAGCGAACGTTCGAGAAGCATATAATTGCGTTATGTTGCAGCTACCATCGTTTGCGATCCCAACCCTTGTCTGAACGGAGGGATTTGTAACGACAACGGCGACCCGTCTCCCTGCACTTGCCCAATAGAGTGGACCGGAGTAAGATGTGAATCACGTAAGTTCAGATCAGTTAACAAAAATTCTATAGGCAAAAGTTCGGTCTTGGGGTTTGGTGGGTTAATCTAGTCGATCATTTACATGACTTGTATTCCTTCCAAAAGATCTCATTAACGAAAGAACATTTACCAAGTTGAAGTCAACTATTTTACTGTCAGAGGCTTCGGATTCAAAGTACAATCATCTTTCTGTCATAAGTTAAAGTTGTCAATAACATTACCTATCAGAACAGTGGAATGGGTGAGACGAAAATGTCTAGTAAAACATGTCATTGTAACCTTTATCAAGACGTACATTTGTAGTGGTAAGTTAATGTGGCTTCCAGCATGCCAGGCCTGGTCTACAGGTGTAATCCACTTATATGTTAACATACACCATTAAGGCTATGTCTAGATGGAAGTTATTGCTATAGGCCAACTTGGCTAAGCCCCTCCAAAATTGCAACTGGGTACAAGGCTTGTCATGAAGGACATTGTAAAAATTGTGTAGAGTTTCACCTATTTAAAAATCCAATGGTTCCTCTGAGACAAATGGATAGGGCCAAACAGAGATTGCCAGGTCACACGAGCTCCACCTGAGGAAGACCATAGAAGACACCGGTGCATCAAGGTCCCTAAGCAGAGGAACAGGTCACGTGATTAACGTGTAAGTAAGTAAGTAAGTATATTCTTTATTTGACCAGTTGACATAACGCACTCTCGTTTACATACATGTCAGACAATTAAAACATTTAGAACATATATAGCATCTTAATCAAAAAGTCTTTCCCATTTGACCATCGGCCTTAGGTAATGTGCGGTTGTGAGTTCTTGGCCGTAAGGCACATCCAGTGTTCTTTATAGGTGGTAATAACTCATGCAAGACATGTCCCGGGTTACTCAAAACATCAGAAAAAAGGCAGGAGTCAGTTTTGTTACATAAGTAATCAAAAGTCGGGTTATCACTAGGGAGATAACCCAGTCTAATCAGCTTGTTCATCATCGATTGAAGTCTATTTCTATCCTGTTGCCCTGCAAATCCACACCATGCCGGAGCAGCATACAACAGTCGGGCAACCGTTGTGGCTCGTACAATCATAGAGTTTAATTCCAGACAGGCCATGTGCAGAAATAGTGCGTAATGCATATAGAGATTGCTTTGCCTTACTGCATAATCTACTTATATGCTGCTCAACACTAAGTGTTAGAAGATATCAGGACTCCTAGAACATTTGCTTGGGAGAGGACCAATATGGGTTTAGAAAGGGAAAGGGGACAAGAGATGCGATAGCAGCATTGAGGGTAATAGCAGAAAGAAGCATCCAACATGACCAAGACATATATATCTGCTACGTCGACTATGAAAAAGCTTTCGACAGAGTAATCTGGAGAAAGCTAATGGGAATACTGAGAAGAAAAGGGGTGGATTGGAGAGAAAGAAGATTGATAGGTAATCTATACATGGGACAAAGAGTGAAAATAAGAGTTGATGGAGAGTACTCAGAACCGGGAAAAATATATGAAGAGGGGTAAGACAAGGATGCCCACTGTCACCAATCCTATTCAACATCTATATAGAAGAGATCATAAGAGAAACGCTAGAGGATATGGAGGAGGGGATAAAGGTAGGAGGAAGAAGGGTGAAGGCATTGAGATTTACAGATGACCAGGCGATGCTGGCAACTAGCCAGGAGGGCTTACAAAGGATGATGGATCGTCTAAATACGGTATCGCTGGAATATGAAATGAAAATAAACGTAAAGAAGACAAAGGTAATGAAGATAAGCAAGAGAAGCGGTATGACACCACAAACAATAAAGATCACACTAAACGGAGAAGAAATAGAACAGGTGGAGAAGTTTAGCTATCTAGGAAGTGTGATCACAGACGATGCAAGATGCCACGAGGAAATAAAAAGAAGAATATCCATGGGAAAAGAAGCATTTGACAAAAGAGGAGAGCTGATGAGAGGAAACTTAAGCAAGAAACTAAAGAAGAGAATGGTGAAGACACTGGTGTGGAGTGTTGTTCTGTACGGCTCCGAGACATGGACAATGAGGAAGGACGACATAAAAAGATTGGAGGCCTTCGAGATGTGGGTGTGGCGCAGAATGGAGAGAGTTAGCTGGGCGGAGCGGAGGACGAACGAGGAAATCCTGCAAATGGTAGAAGAACAAAGATCACTCATAAGTACTATACGCGGACGACAAAGGAAATGGATCGGGCACATCCTAAGGAGTGAGACACTGCTAGGAGACATCATGGAGGGAAGGATGGAGGGGAGAAAGACGCGAGGAAGACCGAGGGCAATGCTGCTAGACTGGATGATGACAAAAGAAGAAGGATACAGTGGACTGAAGAGAAGAGCACAAGACAGAGAACGATGGCGTCATTGGTCATACGAACCTGCCGGTGGGCAGAGAACATAAAGAAAGAACATTTAGGCTGCTTACTCTTGTCACACCAGGAGTTACTGCAGGCAAGTCAATACACCCCCTCGGTCTTCTGATTATTATTTCATACGTTTGATTAGAGTTTAGTTTTAAGTTACATTTTGCTGCCCATTTTTCTACGTAGGCCTATTCTAGCTCTATTTTGATTGTATCCCCATTGGATGCAGGTATCATGAGGTAACTATCGTCTGCGTATTTCAGTAATCTATTACTAGGTAAAACTGGTTTAAGTTTAGCAATTGTTCTTATGAAGTAGATCGGACCTAAGCCAGAACCTTGGATAACACTAGCATTTATTTTAACAGCAGAGGATATAGAGACGTTATATTTGGTTATGCTCTCGATCGTCAAGTAAGGCTATTACCCAATTATAGGCCTACACGTTATCAGGTATTTGCATTGATGCTAATTCCTCAGCCAAGTAGAAATGTCGCACAGTATCAAATGCTTTGGTAAAATCTAAAGCTATGAGATGTACATATTGTTCATCCACAAGCAACTCTTGAAGGTTAATTGTGAGCGCAGTGATGGCCGCAGTGGTGGACCCCGTCGGTCTAAAGGCATAGGACCTATTGGTCTGAGAATTTTGTTTAATGTGGATCAAGTAGAACAGGGTGGAAAAAGCGGCCTACAATGACTTTTTCAATGAGTCTACACAGAATCGAAGTGACCGAGATGGGGCGAATGTCTGCTGGTTTAGTCGGGCGTGTAACCTTTGGCACTGGAGTGATAATGCTTAACGAAGTCAATTAGAAACAGAACAATTGAAAAGGTTACTTAAAATACGCAGAGAGAAAGAGAAGGAGACAGGATTACATCGTGTCAGCCACCCAAAATTTCCGATTAATTGAATCTCTTTCCTCGAGAATTGGATGTTAAGGAAGGAATTGCAACTACAGTGATTATTGCAATTTATTGTGATTCGAAATTTATATTGCGCCGCTTCTACTGAACTTAAATAGAGGCGCAACCTAAACCATGTTAAATGCCATTGAGAACCAACAGTTGAACAGTCATCAAATGTTCCGACCTCTATCCATATAGTTTTGCAGATCCTTGTGACGTTCATAAACGTTAATGGCATGTCTGGAATGTGACTCATGCTACGACGACCGGCATGTCACGCGGGCGAGCGAAGTTGGCCCCGCTGGGCGGATGGACGTGGGGGCGCACATCCGCACGGACGGACGGAGGGTCGGACGGACGGAACGGGTTGTCCTCTCTCGTCTCAACGGTTATTTTACCTCAAACAATCTCCTAAACCCAAATCAATCTGCCTACACCAAACATCACCCCACTGAAATAGTCCTCACCTCGCTATACAGCAAACTTGTCACGGCAATAGGTCGTCAACAAGTGTCTTGTCTGTGCCTTTTGGACATCTCTGCCGCCTTTGACACAATAGACCATGCTATCCTTATTAAACGGCTTTCCTCTATATTTGGAATTTCTGGTACTGCCCTATCGTGGATCAATTCATACCTTTCCTCACGTTCTTTGACCGTTAATGCCGCAGGTCACTCCTCTAACCCGCACACCATCACCTGCGGTGTTCCTCAAGGTTCTGTCCTCGGTCCTCTGCTGTTCATCCTTTACACCTCCCCACTCAGCAAACTCATTTCATCATCTTCTGTCGATCATCACTTCTACGATGACGACACACAACTGTTCGTATCTTTCTCTCCTCGCTCCCTTCCAAATCATCACCCAGATATCAGCCTGGATGACTGCCAACTGTCATGCCTAAACCCTTCAAAAAACAGAATTTCTCATTATTGGTCTCCGCGAGCAACTAAGCAAAGTAACCTATCCTTCCGACCTTTCGCCATCAGATCTCTCTTCTCCCGTACCTTACTCTTCTCCTGTCCGCAATCTTGGAATAATCTTTGATAAAAACCTCACCTTTGCCGAACACATCACTAAGCTATCTCGCACCTGCTACATGCACATCCGTGACCTTCGTCGACTGCGCCCAGTACTCGATTACAAGACTGCCTGCACAATAGCCACCTCCATTGTACATTCCAAACTCGACTACTGCAATTCCCTTTTCTACAACATCGACTCTTCCCAAATAAAACGCATGCAACCAGTTCAGAATGCCCTCGCCCGCGCAGTCACTAAAACTCCCAAACACCATCACATAGCTCCTGTTTTGAAATCACTTCATTGGCTGAAAGTCCCTGAACGCATCCATTACAAAAGCATATCTCTTACGTACAATGCCCTTCAAACCTCTCAACCTTCTTACATTCGCCAGCTATTTACCATACAATTTACCATTGGGGCGTGGTGGCTCAGTGGTAAGTTCGGCGCCTTGTGACCGGAGGGTTGCAGGTTCGAATCCCACTCTAGCCGCAGCGTACCGACCTTGGGCAAGTCCTTCACTCGCAATTGCTCGTGGCGCTTCGGCGTGAAAATTCCGGCACAGTATCAAATGCTGTAGTCGGGAGCGCCTCTGAGTAGGAGTTGACTTCGAGAGGCGCTATAGAAATATCCGGAATCAAAACAACCGCCCGAGACTACTCGCTCATCATCATATCTTTATCTATCTCGGCCTTCAGTCTCCTCATCTCTGAAATTCTGCAACCGCTCCTTAGTCTATGCTGCATCGGCTCTTTGGAACAATCTCCCAAAAGATCTTCGCCAGTTTGCTCATCCTCCCATATCGCCTGTTGACATCACCTCTCCTCCGCTTGCACTGTCCTCCGCTGCTTTCCACTCACGACTGAAAACCGAACTCTTCAAGCTATCCTATCCTGATTCCATTCTTGCGCCACCACACAACCGCCATCATCACCGATTACCACCGTAGTACCCTGCTGTCTCCTCGGCTTGACCTCCCCAGACTCTGACCTGGCACGGGAACGGATAAGGCGGATATGGCAATTGCGGACTTGATTTGATATAGCGCCGGCGACGAATTAGCTGGTCTCGCTGACGTGGCTTTTGTGTGACGCTGATAAATTTCGGAGATTTACATTGCATTACATTACATTACATTGTATTGACACATGGACAAAAGCGGCTACTAAGTCTGTCTCTGCCACACTCCCTCCCGCTCTGCCTCAATCAATCAATCAATATTCGTTTATTGCACATATTCCCGTTGACACAAACGCAACAGGACTAGGCCTACATAGTCTTTAAAAACACCGACAGCAATCGATTAAATCAGATCTCAATTAGGTATCAGTGATGAGTTAATAAATGTTTCTGTAAAGCATACGGAATATAAAGTTTTTATCACTCTTTCCAGGCAATATGAAATTGTGAGTTCGCACCCGGAGATTATGGGGGATATTTCGGTCAGCAGGGAAATCGGGTCGCAAAACATGGCCAGGGTCGGCAACGGATGCATTGAATAGGCGTTCTTAGTATGGAATGGGAAAGTAAGCCAGTTCGGTGTATTTTTCTAAATAGCTGCTCGATCCTTTCCCTGTCTCCTGCGCGGGTATACTCCACCACGCAGGGGATACATACATCAGGGAAGCTACGGTGGTGGCCCTTGCTATGTCATGTAAGACATTAGGTGGAAATTCGTGGGGCCGGAGGACTCGGAGGGCGTGGGGTGAAAAGGAAGATGTCGATAGAACGTCCTCTAGATGAGGCCCCATTCCGAGGTCAGAGCAGATTGTGACAACTAGGACTCGCAGGAAGTAACGCGGATGGCCCCCGGGATAATAAGGGGATGGAGGGGATTGCTTTCCTTCTGGTGAAGATAATTAATTCACAAGTTGTGTGGGGGTTGAGGCGGAGATTATTGCTCTCGTCCACGAGGTGATATGAGCAATTCTTTTTGGGCAGTATCTATATTAGAGGAGCCTGCATGGAGGTAGGTGTCATCAGCAAATTTAGTGATAACATTAGAAGGATATTTAGGGTGGAGATCTTAGTAATTTATAGAAAAGATTGCGGGACCAATAGCAGACTCTTGGAAAACAATAGAGTTGACGGTTTTTGCTCCAGAAGCGCTTCACAGGAATTTTGTGATAAGGCCCCGATCATGAAAATATTGGTGAAGCCAGTTGTAAATTTCATCAGGGATGTCAATGTTAATTAATTTTTGGAATAGTGTGTAATGACGGACAGTGTCAAATGCTTTTGACATGTCGTCGAAATTACTACTACATATTCATTGGAGATTAGTAGGTTAGAAATCTGTTGAAGAAGCACTGTTATGGCAGCTGTAGTTGGTATTTTTGTAAATCTTCGATAGGAGAGTCGAAGGCTGGGTATAGGTGTCTGCCAACGTTGACACGTTCGACAACTCTTGAGAGGACAGGATCTACAGAGATTGGCCTGAAGTCATTTGGAGAGGAAGGACGAGGAACCTTGGAGATTGGATCTATCAAGGCGATTTTCCATTGATCCGGTATATGAGCGAGGGCTATCGATCTGTTTATAAGGTGTGTTACTGGGGAGCAGATAATTGGTGCTAGTAGTCGAAGGAACCAAGACGGTGTCATGCCATGACCTTCTGCAGTAGGTTTCAGATGATCAAATAGGTGGAACATTTCGCTTTCCGTAAGCAGAGGAGTATCTGAAGATGCAATCAGCTTTAATTTAGAAGGGATACTGCTATGCAGTATCTGTGGATATAGTTGCGAAGTAAGAATTTAAGTCTTCTGCTGTAATTTGACTTTGTAGGACAGTTTCGCTTCTCTGGTTTGTCTTAGTTCCGATACTCGCCGCCAGAGAACTCCTGAGCATCCCTTAGGGTAAATCCTTCCTCTCCCTCTCCCTTTCTCTCACTCCTTCCCTCCATCCCTCTCCCTCTCTCACTGCGTTCCACGACCGCCATAAGGAAGATATCACACGCACACACTTGGCGCTGGGCGGATTGAAGTGCTTAA